>ML681991.1:33582907-33600789 GCA_007922195.1 Podocnemis expansa | reverse complement strand
AAGCATCTGACGAAGTGGGAGTTTCTCCCACGAAAGCTCATGCGAAAAATAAATCTGTTAGTCTTAAAGTGCCACACAACTCCTTGGTTTTTTTTTTCCTGGACTAGACTAACACGGCTATCCGTTTGGAAAGTGACAAGATATATACATTTAGGCTATGTCTACACTTGAAAGTTAGTTTGAATTAAGGAGGCTTAATTCGAACTAACTTAGTCCCTGTCTACACTAGGCTTTCATTACTTAGAATTAAGGAATTCCTTAATTCAAACTAATGAAAGCTTAGTTTGAACTAGCAAGACTGCTTTAGGTTGAACTAAGCCCTTAGTTCGATCCTCAATTTGAACTTAGCACAGCGTGGACATTTAAGTCCACTCTGTTAGTTCGAACTAAGGGCAGTTAGTTCAAATTAACAAAGTGGGTTAAGTTGAATTAACTATAATTTGACTTAGTCCACATTGTTAATTCAAACTAATATGTTTGAATGTAGTTTGAACTATATTTGACTTATTCATTTGAATTAACAAATTCAAGCTAAGTTTGGGAAGTGTAGACATAGCCTTACAAAGACAGCATGTGAGACACACCACAGCTGTACAGAGAGCAAACATTCTACTTTGTTCCTGGATTCTTCCCACTGAAAACACACGCTCGTAACCCATTTGAGCTAAATGTGGCTTTGTTACCCACAAACAGGTAGCAGACCTGTACTTGAGGCAAACAGGCACCAGAGGGTGGTGATGTCATCAGAGGAAGTCAGTGTATTACACAAGTGAGCCCTTCTGTCAAGGCACATGAATTGAAAATGACAACTGTGGAGGTATCTGTACTGGTGGTGATGGCTATAAAGCTCCATCAGTCTTTTTGCTCTGCTGTGCTTTTGTAACAAAACTGAGTTTGGAAATGGCACAATAGAATTTCAAGCACTGTTACTGTGCCTCCTCTAATAACGGACAACTCTATGTTTCTGCACCACTTAGTTTGGGGGACTGCTTCTCCAGAGCAAATGAGCAACACTGAACGCACTCCAAAGAGACTTCTGTAATGCCTGAACTAACATTTGCAGTTCTCATACATACGTCACTACAAACATGGGACAGACTGGAGGCAAGCAATGATGAGAAAGGATAGGAGAATGCAGTAGCCCCCTCCCCTCCCCACTCATCCCCAAATATTTCTGGCAGTTTATCATGCACAAAACTCCAGAAATTGAGATTTTTACTGGTAGGTTTATTTTCTCATTGCATGTTGCTCCCCTTCTCTATTTTCATATGGAAATCATACCACTGTTAAGCAGTTATTTGCGCTGAAGAGAAAGGGGAAGGATTTACACCAGTTTAAATTAAAGTAAGCCCAAGGTTCCTATCTCCCCTTGGTTGTTCATAAATTAAATAAAACCTCTCAGAATTTGCTTAGAATTTTATTTCATTTTTTATCACCCCTATTCACTCACAGGTTCGTGTAGGATAAACAAGTACAGATGATGAGACTACATTTTACAGCCACTTATATTCTGTTAAGTAGCCAGTAGTGAACCTGCTGCAGTCCCCCTTCCCTCTCCTTGGTGTGTAAATTTCACTCATTTTGCACCTTTATTTCTACTCTTTTTCATACAGACTAACACAGTGGTTTAATTCACTCTTGATTATGTTCCTGGTTTCAGGACATAGTCTGTGGTGATCTAGTGAATTTTGTCTTTGGTGGAACTCTGTTCAGATATACTAGTTCCCTTCTGAATACTCACACTCTCACACACACACACACACACACAAACACACACGTTTGCCCTCAACCCCCTGTAATTAGTGTATGAGAAGTATTTTTCAGGGGAGAAAATTAATCATGGCCCCTGCTCCTAAAATGGATTTAGATATCCTATTCTTTTCAAGAGCAGGGGTCATGATTAATCTTTTCCCCTAAAACATACTCTCCATACACTAACTATAAGAGGTTGAGGGCAAATGTGCGTGTGTGGACAAGTGGCACAGGACTCCTTGTTTATTTTACTGAACTAGAACAACATAATTGCCCCTTTCAAACTCCGGGTGGGGGGTGGTTTGAATGTAAACATCTTTCCCATTGTGATATTCATGTTATGAAAAAATGAACCATTTTTCATTTTGACTTCAACATTATTGCTCTTACTTGCCTGTAGTGCTCATAGCAACACCAAAACCTGCCTTTTGACCTTTGTTTGCTTGCTGCTGGTGATTCTTTATTAGCTGCACTGCCCACAGAAGAACAATGCAATTTAATCATCATAACTGCTTAATAAAATAAACTAGCAGAACTAGCGGTCCAATTTCACAAACGCATATACACATGTACCGTCATGTGAATCTGCCCACAGAAGGGCAGAGAAAGATATATTGCAGAAGCCAAACATTGCATTTATAAGCTTTCGTATCTAATCTTTGACATGTGTTGGTATTCTTAATGGACAAAAGGCTATTAGCCTTGTAAAAATCTGCAGATCAAACTTATGGCCCAAATTCAGGAAGGTACTTGAACATGTTTCTAGTCTTAGCTGTGTGGAGCAATCTTATGAAATTCACTAATTCACTTCACTTGATGATTATGGATTTGTTCATTCCCTCTTAAGCACATGGTATAGGCCAATGTTGGAAGACAGAATACTGGGCTAGATGGACCATGGGTCTTATGGTTATTTGTGTGCTTAATTTAGGCATATACTCAAGTACTTGACTGAATCAGGATCTTTGAATCTGATCCAAAGCCAATGAAGTCAATAGGAATCTTTGTTTATTTCAGTGGCTCTAGGTAAGGACTTATTTGAGTAAAGTTTTGCAGGGTCAGAGCCCGCGACTAGATAGTAACAAATGCTCAGTCACTTGGAGACACATATTTAAAACACACAGTTCCTACTCTGCTGCAGGAGAGTCCATGAACATTTTCAATGCCTGATCTAGAAAATGGAATCGGACTCTGAATTGGAATATTGCCATATGTCACAAAATTCCCCCCCCCACCACACCATTAAAAAACATAATTAAGCATGAATACCAGTAATCCTTGAGGATTCATGTACACTTATAGTATAAAAACTGTAAAAAATAAAAGAAGAATAAGTTGGTTGTGATGAGATTGCATAGAAGGTGTGAGTGAAGCAGGTTGGCTAAGCACTGATTGGATTTCTGAATAGATGCTGATTATGATCAAGAAAGAAAGATAGATAAATAAATAAATAAATAAATAAATAAATAAATAAGATGAATATTTGAGAGCTCATCAACAATTATTTATTGGGAGTTTTAATATTAATTAAAATCTGTCTCATCAGGGGGGAAAAAAAGACATGGCAGCAAAAGCCAATTCAGTTACAAAACCACCCAGAAGTATTCTAAAATAATTTTATTCTAGGGCCAAAGATTAAATTTGTAAACTTTCCTATTGAGTTTCTGACAGGTTCTGGTGGTATTAATGCACAAAATGTAATACCAGGAGCACCCACATCTTATACTTTCTTAAAGATAATTAATGTGCATGATACATCCAGAGTGGGAAGGGCAGAGGCCACACAAATTTATGGGCATTCACACAGAAATAATACAAGCATCTACCATGATCACTACAGTAAATCATACCACATGATAGGATGTTGACACAAAAAAATTCAGAGCTTTCTGATCAGCACTATGAACTTGCTCCAGCTCATGGAAACTAGTAATCTCTACCTATGTTTAGAGGTGACTGGATAGTGTAGTGTTTAAGAGTGCTGTAGTGGTTAAGAGCAACGCCCTTTGATACGGGAGACCGGGATTCAAATCCCGGTGGGTACCTACCTACCTTCCCAGTAGGTGTCCTTGGCAAAAGACCCCCTAATACCTCACTTGCCTACCTCGAATATGAGAGTGACACAAACTAGGAGAGCCATGCCGGCTCGGACGTCGCCCAGATTAACAAGGTCCACGTCAGATGTTGGGGAACCAGGACAATCTGATGATAAGTGGGCTACTGGAACAAACCATGCATGGATGAGACAAGAGAACCGGGAATTGATGGAATGCTACTACAACAGTAGACCTAATGAGAAGAGATACGTGACACGTATGAGGGAAGTATGGATGGACAAAAGACCTACATCCACACTAACTGAGAAACAGCTAGTTACCCAACGCTTCAACATAGTAAAGAGGCAACTGCTCTCACAACTTGAGATAGACCAACTCCACATTACAGCCTGGACTCAAGAAGAAGACCCAGAAGAACAACTAGATGTGCAGCCAACACCTGAAGCTGGAACTTCACTGCCACCCCCTCCATTACAGAGCACAGCAGCTGATATGAGGCATAAGATCATGGATAAACTAGCTACAGTCAACCCTTGAGACCCATTACCAAGGCTTATTGGAGAAGTACCATCAGCTAGTATGCTAGAAGATGCCAATAGAGCCTTAATGACAATTCCTATTACCACCATAACTCAAACCAATGAACTGGTATACGCTACAGCCTCTGTAATCCTGGAGATGCTTGACTACACGATCAAGAAGAACAGCAGTACATACCCCCCCCCCCCCGAAAAATGAGGTTGGAGGATAAGATCAAGGCAACCCGGAGAGAAGTTAGCAGGCTGGTGGAACTACAGAAGGGTGTAGAGATTAAGGATAAGACTCGGCTACTGAAAAAATACAAGGCCCTGACTCCATCTGAAGCCCTAGAGACTGCTAAACAAAGGCTCACAGCACTGGCCACCAGGCTAAGGAGATACACTAGAGAAGCAGAGGCCAAAAAGATAAATGTCCTGTTCTCCAAAGAACCATCCAAAGTGTACTCCCAACTGCAGTGCAACAACACAATAACAGCAGAGCCACCAACAGCAGAAACTGAACAGTACTGGAAGAACATCTGGGAGAAAGAGAAGGCTCATAAAACCAGTGCAAAGTGGCTGCAGGACTTGAGAACGGACCACAGCAATCTCCCAGAACAGGAACCAGTCACCATCACAGTAGCAGACATCCAATAGCGGGTCAAGAACATGAAGAGCTGGACAGCACCTGGACCGGACATGATCCACACCTACTGGCTAAAGAAACTAACAGCAGTGCATGAACGCCTAGCAGCACAGATGAACCAGCTGCTAGCAGCAGGCTCCCACCCAGACTGGCTAACACAAGGAAGGACAGTGCTGATCATGAAAGACCCCCACAAGGGAACAGCACCATCCAACTACCGGCCAATAACCTGCCTCCCCACAACATGGAAAGTCCTATCAGGCATCATAGCTGCCAAGCTACAGGACTACATGGGCCAGTACCTGAGCACAGCTCAGGAGGACATTGGGAACAACACCAGAGGCTCAAAACACCAGTTGCTCATAGATAGAGCAGTTGCCCAAGACTCAAAGTCTAGACAGACCAATCTGAGCACAGCCTGGATTGAGTACAAGAAAGCCTACAACTCAATGCCGCACACATGGATCTGGGAATGTCTGGCGCTATACAAAGTCAACAGGACACTAAGGACCTTCCTCAAGAACTCAATGGGACTGTGGAAGACAACACTGGAAGTCAACTCAAGACAGCTTGCACAAGTGGCCATCAAGTGCGGCATATACCAAGGTGATGCACTGTCCCTGCTGCTGTTCTGCGTTGGCTTGAACCCCCTCAGCCAGATAATCACAAGGACTGGCTACAGATACAAGTTCAAGAGTGGAACTACCATCAGCCACCTCCTCTACATGGATGACATCAAGCTGTATGCTAAGAATGAACGAGACATCGATTCACTAATCCACTTGACACGGATCTAAGTGAGGATATTGGGATGTCATTCGGACTGGAGAAGTGTGGCCGGATGGTAGTAAAGAGAGGGAAGGTAGTCAAGACTGATGGGGTGGAACTACCAGCAGGCCACATAGCAGACATACAGACCAGGTACAAGTACCCTGGCATCCCACAGTCACATGGGAACCACGATGAGGAGGCAAGGAAGATGGCAACATCCAAGTACCACCAAAGGATAAGACAGGTCCTGAAGAGCCAGCTCAATGGGAAGAACAAGATCCATGCCATGAACAGGTACGCCCTGCCAGTCATCAGATACCCTGCCGGTATAGTGAGCTGGCCAAAGGAGGACATGGAGGCTGCCGATGTGAAGACCCGGAAGCTCCTCACAATGTATGGAGGTTTCCACCCCAAATCCAACACCCAGAGACTGTACACCAGCTGGAAAGAAGGCAGGCAGGGTTTGGTGAGCATCAAAGCCACTGTCCTGGATGAAACCCAGAGCATCCAGGAGTACATCAGTAAGATGGCACCCGAAGATGAGCTGCTGAGAGAATGCCTGAGGCAGCAGCAGCAGACATGGAAGGAAGATCAAGCAGAAGAAGTGCCATGGCAAGACAAGACCCTGCATGGGATGTACCATCGACAGATAGCTGAGGTGGCTGACATTGGGAAGTCCTACCAGTGGCTGGAAAGGGCTGGACTAAAAGACAGCACTGAGGCACTGATCATAGCAGCACAAGAACAGGCACTGAGCACCAGATCCATTGAAGCAGGGGTCTACCACACTAGACAGGACCCAAGGTGCAGACTGTGCAGAGAGGCCTCAGAGACAGTCCAACACATAGTGGCAGGATGTAAGATGCAGGCAGGAACAGCATACACTAAACGACACAACCAAGTAGCTGGCATTGTGTACAGGAACATCTGCACAATGTGTAGGCTAGACCCTCCCAGGACCAGATGGGAGATTCCACAGAAGGTCGTGGAGAATAACAGGGCTAAGATTCTGTGGGACTTCCAGATCCAGACGGACAGGCGGGTACTGGCCAATCAACCAGACATTGTGGTAATAGACAAGGACCGGAAGACAGCGGTGGTGATAGATGTAGCAGTGCCAAGTGACAGCAACATCAGGAAGAAGGAGTATGAGAAGTTGGAGAAGTACCAGGGCCTGAAAGAGGAACTAGAGTGGATGTGGAAAGTAAAGGCCAAAGTGGTCCCAGTGGTGGTAGGAGCACTCGGGGCTGTGACTCCTAAGCTGGGAGAGTGGCTCCAACAGATCCCAGGAACAACATCAGAGCTCTCAGTCTTAATTCCATCTCCCTTTTCCCAGCATGAAGCTGCCATTAAAGGGGGATTTTTTCATATTAGTTAAAAAAGTGTGTGTGTTATTCTAGGTATGTTACTAACAGTCTTATGTATGTTACAATTATTAGACTCTTTAAATGATGGTGGAGGGTTTCTACACTTAAAGTTGGCAACTAGGATACTGGTGCTGCAGCCAATCAGATCTCAAGCTTGTTAACATTTATACAGATGGATAATTTTAGGAATATGAGCAGCAATAAATGAGAAGTAGTAATAAATGAGACAGCTTATGTACGCAAAGCTATGCATGTGCTTACATATATATAGGAGAGGACTGGGATCTGCTAAGTGCCAAGGAACATGTGAGTCTGAATGAGAACCTAAAGAACATTTGCATTATAAGGTTTATATATGTTTGGGAAATTTTGAACTTCTCAAAATTTCACTGAAAAAAATGAAAAATTCATTCAGACGAGCTCCATCCATTCAGCAGATTCACACATCACTTCTGCAGAACTGCCCCTGCTTCAGTTTTGCAACTAGGCATATTCATTACCAGTCATCTTAAAGAGCAAGCTGATTTTGTAGACATAGGAGACTTGCATTTACAGCTGTGACAGTGCCCAGGTTTAACATGAAAAGGTGTAGGGAAAGAACAGCAACACTAACAACTGTGGTTCAGACATTAAGCATATAGTGGGTGAGGATTATTCACATAATTAGTAATTAGGGTTCTGCTGTTATTTGCAGTGAAAGCAGATGATTCTGTAGTAGTTCCCCACATGATTCCTCAGTTTGCTGGTTGGTCAGCTAAAATACATTCTACTGTGCAGCAGTCTGTGTACCACTGTTGATCCATCAGCAGAACTTGCTGCATGTCAGGGGTCATGGGCTGAGGGTTAGCAAGAGTCCACAGAACAAACCGAAGGGGATATTGTGTTGTTATTTTAGCTGCTCTCTTTACTTCTGTTATCTCCCTCTCTCTGAATTTATCTCATGCATCTTGACATAAAGCTGTGTAATGTAGATAAAAAGGAGGACTGCAATCGTACCATTTTTTTTGCATTACAGGTAATCTATTCCAGTCCCACTGTTTCATTTCAGGTATTAAAAGTTTTGTATAACCCATTAGAAAATAAAAATACTAAGGAAATTCCTTTGGCTAACATTCTGGAAAATGCTATTACACTAATTGTTAGTCATCTATAAGAACAGGGAGAGGGTTTGGTGGTTTTGTTTATTTATTTATTTTTTTCCAGTACATACCCACGTCTTGTTAATGCAACACTTTGTTCAGTACCTTTTGCTGCCAATTTGGTCAAAATGAGCCACTGACAATAATTAGTTCTATGTTTTTAAATTACCTTTCATGGCAAACTCTGGTTCATAGGTACTACAAATCCATATGCATTTCATGCAAAATGACAGAGCTGCTCTTGGCAGAATTAACATCCTAGACAACAGGAATTTACTCCATGACAAATGAAAAGTTACAATTCCAAATAATGAGTGTGCATGATACGTCTTGCAGTATGTTATCCAATGTGCACGTCTCATTGTGACATATCTCTTCATGGGCCCAAAAAATGACAATTATTGTTTGCAACTATGGCTATAAATACAACTTTATAGATTTACATTAGTGCAAACTTTAGTCTAGTATATAAATAAAATTAACATTAACTTTATCATACTCGACATGCTAAATTTCTGAAGCAGTTTTGCTCTTTTATTTAGGATGTCTACATACGGGGTAGACTGCTGAAACAACACAACAGTCACAAGAACACTTCTGTCAGTGATAGCAGTGGAGGAGTTACAAAAATATATAATAAAGAATTTCAAAACAAAAGCTTAAAGTGAGAGTTTTAAAAACACACTAGAGATTGTCTTTATGTCTTTTCCTGAATTGCCTGAGACATTTTCAGCATTCAAAGCATTCATGAAGTGTTCATGAAGCATAACAGAAGCTACATAAGCAAACATAAATCTGCTATACTGTATAACAACCTCAGGGACAAAACGGCTCTTTTACTTGAAACTCTTAAGACAGAGTGTTTGAAAGGGCCACTGAGAGGTTCATATGGAATTAAATACTATTGCTTCCTATAACTCTACATTTGCAATAATCAGGAAGAGGCTCTGTGCTCAGCAGATACTAGAATATAAACCTATCTATCTGGATTACACACATGCCCAGGTTACTTAGAGCCAATTCAGGGTTTTGCTGTACCCTGTGAGGATTAAGATATTGGATAAATCAGGCAGATGTCTCTTACTAACATGGCAGGTATGTCAGTACAGAGGTTTGCAGTTGTGATGAATTTGGGGAACTTGTCTACACTGGGGAAGGGGAATTCAGGTGGATTTTGTAATATGAAAATATATACCTTACATTTCATTTGTTCCAAAGGGAGTGAGGTTGTTTGCAGGAACTGATATGATGACTGGATCAAGTAGGCGGCACTTGGAGTGTGAAGTAAGCTGGGTGCCTAAGTTTATTCTTTAGTATACAAGGGAGATTGTGGGAACAGCAGAATTGATATGATCACACAAATGCTGCAAGATGGGATAGCTGCTGACAGATAAGGATCATAGGAGGCCTCATACACTGCATGGGTCTAAGGGGAGCCTTGCAGATGCACCTAGGCTATTAAGAAGATGTGCTGAGATTCACTGGGGCAGATCCTCAGCTGGTTGAATTCGTCATATCTCCATTGAAGTGCAGCAACAATTGTGAGCTGACTTTGTTACAAGGCCCTTTCCATCTCAAAACACTAATTTTGATTCACCATAACAAGAGATCATGGCCACTGCCAAATTATGCATTAATTATTATTAGTTTTTTTTCACAGTTCAAACACCTCTGAGTAGCAGTGATGGTTTTCCCGATCCATATATCATAGGATGAAAACAAGACACAGACTGTTGCTGAATTTCCTGGCATGTTTACACTAATGCACATCTGTTAGGATGGCTTCATGCCCATTCACAAAGGTGGCTGTGAGGTTTTTGACAAGGTGCAGGTGCCAGTAACACACAAGTTTAGAATGATAGGCTGCAGATTTCAGAAATGGCTCTTTCTCTGCAAGAATAGCCTCTTGTCAGTAAGGAAAACCATATTTCAAGCTAATGTTTCATCACAAAGATCATATTTGTTTTTACTTTTTTTAAATTATACCCTTAACAAAAGCCTTTCTCTGTTAGCACTTTTTCTAATCTGCTTCAGTATTGTGGGGTCTGCATGACTGCCAGTGAATGGTTTGATGCTTTCTGAATGACCTCACAAAAAGTTCTTAAAGGTCTCTTTAGCTTTGTCCTGGGGTTTCTCTAGATTTGAAATGCAACAGTGCCAGAACTGGAACGTTCCAGCTGCACCACTGCAGCATTTTAATGTAGACAGTACCTATGCTGACAGAAGAGGTTTTCCCCGTCAGCATAGGTAATCCAGTTCCCCAGGCTTTTTCCATCATTCTAGCTCTGTCTACACCGGAGGTTCGGTCAGCTTAACTGTATTGTTCAGGAATGTGGATTTTTCACACAATGAGCAATGTAGCTAGGTGAACCTAACCTTTTAGTATAGATCAGCTCCTGGTTAAATTTATGCCTCAAAACCATAACCTGTTGAAACATCCAGGTATTTGGTGAAGGGAAGTGCTCCATGAATGCCTTTTAGGGAACTCTGAGATCTTCTTCTATGTGATCTTCTCAGTGTCTCTGGAGAAACCACAGCTATCATCTAAGACTCTATAGCACATAGCCTGTACTATTCTTTGAATCAGTTGTGGTTTTTTTTCCAGAATACATTTAATTTCCCCAGCACTCTTAAGGGAGGGAGGGAGGGAAGTCAAACTGTAGTCTTTTCAAATGTACTAAAGAGTGTTTTGCCCTTCTTGTACAAAATGACAAAGTCCTTCCGAGCACAGGGAAAATGTGATTAATATGAAATCCTATGAATACAGAAGCAACTTGAACCCACACATACAATGGCTATACACAGTGGAAAAGATGCACTGTTGCTGTTATCGGCTATAACTCCAGTGAAGACATTGGAGCTGCACTTCCATGTAGCTGGGCTGAACTGAGCCCACTGAGTCCTGAGAAAAGTGATAAACCAGTTAACTGTGATTCAGAGAAACAAGCCAGAAAGGTTTGTCTTCAAGATTAGAGGCAATCAAAGAGATGAAAACAGAAGGCATGTTGTCATTCTACACTACTGTACATATTATAAAACCACATGAGATAAGGGATGCAGGACAGCTACTGCACTGTATGAAGGATCACATTGATATGTTCTGACATCAGAGCTCAAGGAAGGTATGGTGAAACACCCCAGGACACCTGGCCTCTGCCTGGATTACTCAAAACATACTGTAAATGCTCAGCTAGAACTTGAAGGGCACTATTCCTGTCACCTGTCATGGTGTGCTGCATCACAGATGGGAAGGGGAAAAAAAAACAAAAACAAAAACAAAAAATGAAAAACAACTTGTCTTTGAGTAAGAAGTTATACTGGATGAAATTATTTGGTAGATAACCTTTGCTAACAATATACGTACTGTAAGCATGAAGTTGCTGGTAATTAGCAAGCTGACCTTAATGGCAGACAGAATCTTTATACTAGCACTAGAAAACAGGCATAACTCAAAAGTGTGAATCCCAAGGCATGATGCCCAGTCATGCTGCTAGAATTTCTTTGTTACAGTAGCAAAGACCAACATTTTCTAACTGGTCCTCAGTTTGGGACAGCTTACTTTTCGGGTGCCCTAGGTATGGCACTTTTAAAAATGCTGGTCTAAGTAACTGTTTGATCGCAGCAAGGATAATGTGAAGAATACAAATACTTGGAAATGTAAGATCTGCTGTGCTGGATAAGATTAAAACCAGAATTCTGTTGTGGAGACTTCAGGGGAATCAACCCATCATCTATTCTAATCAGTTGTGTACTGGCATGTTTTCTTTGTGAACTGCTGTGATAAATATATGCCATGAACAATAAGTCTTAATTACCCTTTTCTCCAGATGTATAACTATATATTCACATTTTTAAATTAACTACACTGTGGCCTGCTAACTTTGAATGACTATAAATTTTATAATATACCTGTACTTGGCATAATAAAATTAAGCATTCCCTTGGAAATCAGATATTTAGAATTTTTCCATTTCTTTTTTAGACAAGGAGAAGACCTAACTTTAAACTAGTGTCTTTGATGTCGACTTTTCACTGCTAATATAGAACTTGGTTTAAAAATTAAAAACCCAAGCATCAAATGCATGAAAAAGCTGTTAGAAGTATTCTGCGTTACAACAGTACAAAGTCATTGGATTTGCTGGCCGCATCTGCTGTTTGGATCGGAAGGGAAAATAACAAACTTGTTTGAGAATCAAAGCAGAAAAATCTTGAGGAACCTTCTGCTGCTATGATTAAAGCTGGACAAACTGTGGGAAGAAAACAAATGTCTGGATTCATATTGAGATGCCACCATCTCCCGTAGCTTCAGGAAGGCCTGCACTGCATTTTTCATCTATCTGGATTTTTTCTAATTCCTTCTTAGAGTTGTTTGTTTTGCCCTATACTCCCAGGCAACTGAACTTACTTGGTTCTCTGTTTGTGGGTTATGGGGTCTCTCCACGTGCTTTCAAGCAACTGAAATCTACTGAATGACCTCATGCTAAATTCCTCTCCCACTACACGGCCAAGTGAGCAGGATTTCATAGCAATGCAGAAACCTCTCACATGGACTCCATGTGCATCCGCAGCCTGTGAAATATGAATATTTTGCCCGCTGAGGTCTGAAGGGGCATAATGACAGCAAGTTTGTAAATGAATATTTTATTTAATCTGATTTTTTATTTTTAAGGAAAAAAGGCTGAAATGGATTTTCCATTCATTTGCCATATTCACCATGTCAAGTAGGAGATTATTCATCAGGGAGGTTTAATGCTGTTTTGAATGTTAAGTTGTTTTTTCTCTCTCCAGTGCCTGAAGTTAAATACTACTTCTCTATTGTGGTAAGTACAGCTAAGCACACTATGCAAATAAAGCAAACATAATGGAGACAAGTGTTCATTTATATGTGGAGTACCAGCCCCTAAGACTGCTACTGCTATGGAAGCCGAATCCAACTCCCATTGAAATCATTTGTCATCAGCAGAAGTGGGATTAGGTCAAGAGATAAGAGCTTTCTATTAACTCACTTTAGGGATTAATATAAATTTTGAACTGGACAGGTTCTGAAACTTCTCCAGGCCTCTCTCTCTCTCTCTCTTTCCTTCTTGAAGAACTGTGGAAGTCTCACAAAACCCTCTACAGCACATTTTATATAAATCCATTTCTCCTGAGCTCTATATTTTATGCTTTTCTTCCTTTTTTTTTTAAACCATACTAAAGGATCCTGGCACAACACCTCAGATTTTTATTGGTGAGGAACTGAATCTGCTTTTGTTTTCTAGCGCCACACCTGAAGTCATAATGTCTATCAAGGTGCATAACACATCAAAGAATCATGTCACAAACAGGCTTGCAAGTCCCAAAGAAAGATAAAGCTGCATGAGTAAATGAACACATAACAATAAAGATAATGATTCATACAGCTTTGACATAGAACTATCAGGAAAGATCCTATACTATTTCATGAACTAGAAGGCCTGTGTTAGCCTCTGCAAACACCAGTACTAAATAGCAAAACAAAGGAAGTGGCATTAAGAAACAGTTTCCCTTCTATCTCTCAGTCTGAGACCATTTCTGCACTTCCACAGGTAGAAACTACTCAGCATTTTTCCTTCTCAACCTGCATGATGCCCTGAAAATGATCACAGAAGCCACTGTGCCTTAGAGAAGAAGCAGCCATGCACCAGGCCTTGCCATCCACTAGCACAGTGAAAAGGCTGGGAAAGAGTAGGATGGACAAGCAGTCTGTCTGGAAATCTCAGGATCTGTATGTTTGGAACACGATTCTCCCAAATCTTTGCCTATGCTTGATTATAATCCCATGCCCTCAGACCCTTCCATAACACTGCAGAATTGGTCCCCATCTCTTTTATATAAATCCTAATACATGGTGATTCTGCATTACTTTTCACCATCCAAAGTTTCATGCCCTTAAGAGTATTTTATGACCTTATTCCAGAGGAGCAGCTGTATTAGTCCATGGACAGCAAAATCCCAAGAGTCCTGTGGCACTTTAAAGACTAACACATTTCTTTGGGAGTAAGCTTTTATGGGCTCCAATCCACTTCATCAGATGCATCAACAAAATGGATTGGAGCCCACAAAAGCTTATGCCCAAAGAAAATTTTTAGTCTTTAAGGTGTCACAGGACTCTTGTTGCTATGACCTTACTGTATTTATGAATCACTTCATGCACCACTGAGGTGAAATCCAAAGATTAAATGAAATGAGGTGAAATCATTTCACATACCCCAGAGGTGAAATGTGAAGTAGTGCACAGCAAAGCCACATACACATTCAGTGAGTAAAGAATGCCTTATCCAATTGAAAAGATAAGGGAATCTCAGATTTTTACTTACTTATGTTATCATCTTGCATTAATGTAAATGTTCTCAGTAACAGGAAAAAGGAAGGGGGAAAGGACAAAAATGTAAGCAGAGTTGTTAGTAATGCTTGCCCATCTTTGGGAATCCTTTAGGGAGTCAAGCAACATTTTCTCATGGTTTTCATTTTGATATTACAGAAAAACATAACCAAACCAAAACAAGCCAAACCAAATAAAAGCAAAACCCATGACACTTTTTGGGCTGTAGATGAGACAAGATGAGTGAGAAAAGCTTTCAAGCTTACACAGGGCTCTTATTAGTAAAACTCAGTCCAAATACAAACACACTAAATTAATGTCATAAATGAAGCTACATGGATATTATAACCAAAATCAAAGAAAGGAGAAAGATGTTCATACTTGGGAAATGACTACTGAATATGTGCAGTACATAAATCTGTTTATAATAATTAAAGGAAATAATTTTCTCAGTAAAGTTTATTAAGGTTTGCCATGACTGTTTCTACATAAGCATTTCTTTATTAGTCATAAGCCACATGGTGTTGGTTACATCCAACATACAAGTATATATACACCTATATTTTATATCCTAAAAACAATACAATCATAAACAGTGGTCATATAGTCATACAAAGTAACCTTGCAAAACCTTGTCTTTTTACCCACCATAACAAACACATAATATCATAGCTGGTTATTTAACCTTAATGGAGGCCAGATGGACAGTTAGGGGTGAATTGTCTTTACTTGCCCAGCCAAGACCTGATTCATGACCGGACCTATGCCTCAAGATCTTATATTATTTTGCAATATTCTGCTTGTCTTATTTTGCCATCCCAGCTACTGCAGTATATCTAACCAATTATTTACTACACCTGGTACCTCATTAACTATCTTTTCTTTTTTTCTTTAATCTAAACCTTAAATAAGATAATGCTGGGTCACCACAACCTTAACCTATGCAACTATTTCTTTCTGATGAGTTCAGCTTTCGGGTCACATGTTTTGGGCCCACTGCTCATGCTAATATCCAACTCAGTTTAAAGCCATAGTTCATTCAGGCCTAATGCAAGCCTTCACTCCTACAGTATCTCTCCACTCTCCTAGATATCTGATATATAATATCACAAAGTTTCATTTAAATAGGCAAATGAGTAGAAATTCAGACAAATTATATTCCAGCCTGTATTGTACTAAGGTACAGAAATAGGCTGACACAATAAAATGTGTGCTTTAATACCCAGATACTAGCTTCCTTATTTCAACAGAGCATTAAGACTAAGAAACAGTCTTGTATAATCAATTCATTGTAACCATGTATGGGGATAATAATGAGATGTTTAAGAAGTCAGAAGCTTTGGCATCTTAACCAGTGCAATGTCGGCTTGTAACCAACTTCTTGCACAGTTCACACATAGTGGCATCTTTTCTGTTCAAGTTGGGAGACTTTGCTGTGTTTTTCATTTAATCCTCCTGAGAACAATGCTATTTCTGCATTGTCAAGAAGATTCCTTGAACACTGAAATACTATCTTACAGTTCTGTGCTCAAACACAGAAACATTAAACAAAACAAAAACAAAAATAAAAATAAAACACAAATGCAGATGTAGATAGTCACATTCAGAAACAAGTCAGATTATTCTAGCAGTGTGATGCTGGTATAGAAAAAAGCACTACGTACTGAGTTCAAATACACAGTCATCTGCTCCAAATGTATCTTTAATTTTCCTTTGTATTCTTTTCCCTGAAATTGGTTGCTGGGTTTGCAAGTAAAATATTAGTTGCTTGTTCATTCAACTCTACACAGTCAAACTGAAGTATCAAGGATATATTTGTTAAATTGTGTGGCAAACCATATTGGCCTTAGATACACCATAATGAGCCTGAAAAAGATTGGTGGGACCAGAACACAATTTTCTTAAAGACAAGATTAATAACCAATATTAACAGCTAATGAAAGAACAAAAGACCAAAATCAGACTAGATGCAGCAAATGCAGACCTCATATGAGGTATGAACAAGACCCAAAATATTAAAACTCTGTTATGTAAATTAAAATCAAATGATTTCAAAATCAACAACCTTCTTTGAGCTATAAAGAGAGGTGAATTTAAATCACCTTTGCACTTCCAATATTCTAAGGCAGTCCAAGGATCAGTCTTGAGCGCTGTTCTGACTTACAACCAGGATGACTTCTAGGGCCCTAGGGCAGTCAAGAATAGCTAAGGTACTGAGGCACTCTGCCCCAACACTTAATTTGCCCAGTATATCTAGGGATAGCACAGCACTATTTTGCCAGTTCTATATCAACCAGGAAGCTCCAAAAGCTGGAAGTACTCCCTGGGATAGGGAGATGAGCAGGAGAGCAATGTAGAATTGAGCGCTCCTGAGCACAAAGCTGATTCAAGCAACACTGTTTTGCCACTTACACCCTTTTCCTGATCAGTTTACATCTAACTTTTTACTTACCCCGCAAAACATGAATGACTGTTGAATTTGTTCCATTCTTTCTATTTCAGTTTTCATTCTATCCTATGGCAGGACTTCATTAATGCCTTCTCTCAGGTGTGTTGCTTTGTTAACTGTTTCATTTGGCAGCTTGGCAAGCAATGCTGAACAGTAGTAGAGAGACATGCTTCAGTTCTGCTTGAGCTAGTGCTCTAAAAATAGCAGCATGGTCACAGTGGCATGGGTGGCAGATCAGACACACTGCAGGAGTTCAGCTAACCCCCCTGGGAATGTGTGCAGGCACCTAGCCCCTACTAGGAGTGGCCACACTATTTTTAGCAGGCTGGCTTGAGTATAGTTAGCTCTCCTGTCTACCTCTTCTGGGAAGCACACTCCCAGATGCTCTGTAAACATATCCTAATGGTCACAATGGAGTGAAAATGGAGAGTCTGTCTACACACAGCAGTTATGCTGCTTTAACACAATTTCCAAAGGGATAGCCGTGTTAGTCTAGTCCAGAACAAACAAACAAACAAACAAACAAACAAGGAGTCGCGTGACACTTTAAGACTAACATTTATTTTTCACATGAGCTTTCGTGGGAGAAAATCCCACTTCGTCAGGTGCTTCGAAGGGGTGAATTTACAGAATGGATGCTGTTACTGTATGACCTGATGAAGAGGTTACTTGCCTGTAACCGGTGTTCTTCGAGAGGTGTGCTCCTGGCCATTCCTTAGTAGGTGTCTGCACGCCCCGTGCACGGCACGCCGGAAATTTTTCCCCTAGAGTACCCGTAGGGTCGGCCGTGGCGCCCCCTGGAGTGGCGCTGCCGCCACTGCCTATATAGCCACGAGCCGA
>ML681991.1:33545066-33577907 GCA_007922195.1 Podocnemis expansa | reverse complement strand
TGCAGACACCTACTAAGGAATGGACAGGAGCAGCACTCGAAGAAGAACCTATGTTTTACACCCCCTTGCATTTATTTTCATTCCATTCTGTAAGTTCACCCATCTTAGAAGCACCTGACGAAGTGGGATTTTCTCCCACGAAAGTTCATGCGAAAAATAAATCTGTTAGTTTCAAAGTGCCACATGACTCCTTGATTTTTTTTTTTTTTTTTTTTTTGCTTTAACACAGTCATCTTTCCCTACTGCCCATCCCTTGTGTGGGTGGTTATGTCAACATGGAAGGGACTAAGTGATATCAGCATAAGGCACCTTTATAGCACCGTAATTTTATCTACACTGCAGGTTGTACAAATAGAACTATTTTTGCAAGAAATCACACCTCTAAACAAACTAGTTATACTGACAGAAAAGCAGTGGGCAGATCAGGTGTAAGTTCAGGATCCATTTAACATCAGCTTGGCTTTATCACACACTTCTTTCCCTGCTAAACCAACAACAAAGAGTATTTGGCATATGAACACCTATATTGGGTGTACTCTGCTGCAACATCACCCTCAGTTGATTGACCCAAGCCACTTACTCAGTTTATGGGACCAAATATGCTAATGAATTGGTACAAATTAGTGGAATTGGATGTCTGGCTCGACACCTTTATTTTTTTCTGGTGCTGTTTTTATGGAACACTAAACACACTTGATGATGGCTCTGAGCACATCACACATGGTGAGTGCTTGTATTCCCTTATTAGTGCAGAGTTAAAAGGGAAATTTTTATTACGCCAGATACTATTTTAAGACAAGCAGAAATGTTTATTTTTATTTATTTCTTTGAACAGGGCACAAAAATGCACAAGTAGCTTGTCTAATTTCTCAAGTTATCAACTTAAAGCGGTAATGAGCAATATGTAATACTGAGGAAAGGCATCTTTCATAGGCAGATTTGCCTTCCACTGACTATTAAGAGAGTTTATAGCATGTAGGAAGCTAATGCTGTTTCTGTATTCTCCTTTATGCTCTAAAGTGTCCCTCTACTTCTCCTTGATCTCATATCTATTTGGTATTACAGCAAACTTAAACAACTTAATAAAACCATGTACAGAACCAGACGGTATTCAATCTTACTGTTTCATTTATACATCTTGGAACTGGTATGAGCACTCAGATTCCTTACTTCTTTAATTTTTCATTATTTAGCTTAGTTTGGTTTGAGTTAGATTAGTTTCTAAAGGTAGAATTAAAGGGGGAAAAAGAATGGAGGGATGATTCAGATCTTATTTAACCTAGTTAAAATTAGAAGCAACTCTGCAGATATCTGTGATGTGAATGAGGCCCCAAAGTGGAAGAATTTGGAAATCTTACTACAGGATGACTGTTGTTTTGAAGAACTTTAAAAGCATGAACTTTCAACATAATCAGAAGCCAAACTGTACAACTGGACTAGAGCCCTAAGACTTGATCTAGCTCCTACTAACTTTGCTGGAGCAAGAGCTGACACCACAGTCCTCGGCTGGTGTAAACTTCCAGAGCTCCAGTGAAGTCAACAAAACTATGGTAGTACACTACCTGAGGATGTGCCTCTACATGTTTGTCATTTTGTTACACACAGGCAGATTAATATAGGGATGCTCTATCAGGATTAAAGTTGCCAACCCTCCAGGATTTTCCTGGAGAATCCAGAAATTATTGTGTCATGTACTAAAACCTCCAAAAATACATCCAGCCAAAACTGACAGCCCTAAGGTACACAGGTCTCTCCATGCCTCCTAGAATAGGACTCATTTCTGTGATGATCCCCATTTTGTTTTTACTACCAGGGTGAGGCCTGACAACTAGACAGTGATTTTTGTGCTGGACAGGTGGTGTTTTGGAGGGGTGGGGCTGGAGGTAGTAGATGGTTAAATCCTAGAAATAATTTTTCAGCACAACTTCAAGAAGCTCTTCTCAGCTGTTGGGAAAAGATTAGGTGTAACTGAGTCTAGGGAGGTTTAGTCAGGCTCACTTTCATTTGAGCAAGGAATTGAGTTCTGGAAGTCATGTCAGGGAGCTCTAGCAGAAACAGTGCTGCCAGAGTTTGTTAATTAATATTTATTTATAAATGGATTTAAGCTACACAAAGGGAACTTAGCCAGGAATTGTGATACCTTTGGGGTTACTGTAGTTATACTTTTCTGATTTCTCAAGAAGTGTGAAAATAAACCTGAAAACCAAGGCACAGGTTTCTGGAATAAACCTGGGGCTCCTCTGAAATTTCTTTCTCATGGCACAAATTCTGGCTCCACAAAGGGGAACTGCTGTGGTGAAGTAGGAAGCTAGAGGTTCAACCTACAAAACCAGAATGTGATGTACTACTCAGGATGAGTACAGGTGCCACAATTTAGCCCCTACCATTTATGAAAGAGGTGACTAGTGAAAGGCTAAGTGAGTTTATCTGGACAATGAATTCAGCATAGATTTAGTGCTTTAAATCTGTGGTTCACAGCCATTTGGGATGTATTTCTAAAACGAAGATCTCAGCTAGCCAACTGCCTTCTTCCTACATTTAAATCAGCACAATCTAGACTGCAGTGGTCTAGGCTGTAATTGTAAAATGAGAGTCTGGCTATCTCCAGCACTACTGCAAATTAGAGCATTCACATAAAATAGATGGTGAGCAACAGTGGCCCCAAAGATCTCAACACAAGGACTGATCAATTAGAGATTAGGAGCAGAGAGTAGCAGTACTAATTCACCTATCCTAAGGAGTTAGAGGAAACCACTTCAATAGAAGTTCAAGTTTATTGAATTGTCCTCACAGCAGCAAATGAGACAATACGGATGAAAGAGAAATTAAATACAGTGATTCACTGATATATGTATACCTTTCAAAGGGTACTGTTTGGATACTTCAGTATAGCACACTGTTTGATAACTAAATTTTTCATGGACTATCTGATGTTTTTGATTGTTAGAAAAACAAAAACATACAAACGCACACAAAATAAAAAGCAAGCAAACAAACAATCAAGGAGTCCTGTGGAGTCTTCTGAGTCACAAATTGAAATAATCTGAACCGGACTTGTGACTTATCCTTCACTGCATTTACTTTTCCCTTCAACACTGTAAGTTTTCCATTTCAAAGATCTGACAACATAGGATTCCACCCACGAACATTTATGTGATAGACAGGTTTTTTAGTCTTTAAAAGTGCCATAGGACTCCTTGTTTGTTTTCCTGAACAGGACTAACATGACTACCCCTTTGGAACTTCTCTACAGTGTAAATAGTTACATAATATTTGCCTGTAAATGTTTGGTTTGACTCCTTACTACTGAAGTTAGACAAAATTCAGACAACTTAATTAGATGAGAGAGAATGAAAGATTTATCTTTCAGTGTGGCTTATGGATTCACTTTTCTAAATTACAATTCTGCCCTTGCTCAACTCAAATGAGGGTTTGATAATCCTTTAACACTATCCCCTTGTACTTTTTTTTAATAAACTAAGTACCTTGTCTCATTCCCGTATACACTTGCTGATCCAGCAATCCATCAAGCCACAGGCTCATAAAAATATGACATGCTCTGATTTGTAAATGTTACCACTTTTATAACTTGCACATATAATGAAAAATGTGATCTGGAATTAAAAGTTGCATTGCATCCAATAATATGAATAACCAATAAAATGATGTGCTGGTCCATAACAAACTGTTATAGTTATTTTAAAGAAAATTACATGACCAAAAATGTGAGTGAAATGAACATAGTTAAAGTAAACCCACTTTCCACCAGCACTGGGGTGTTCTGCAATTTAGTGATTTCTGGTGAAATACTAATCACTCATTTGATCATACATAAAAACCCAGATTTAGCAAAGCATTTAAACACATGCCTCAGTTCTTTGATGAACTGAACTGAAATGGACTTAAACATATGCAAAGTTAAGCACATGCTTAAGTACTTTATTGAATTGTGATCTTAGTGCAAATTTCATGTTAATATTCTTTTAAAGTAGGTAGATCAAAGTTCAAAAAAATAACATACAATATGTTGTAACGATTCTTTTGGTTTTATTTGTGTCATATGAATAAAGAAAATACCTCATCAGGAATGCCATTCTATCAATATTAAAATATGATCACAAAGTAGATAGTAGGCACTATACAAATAAATAATAAGAATCAGTATCTTTATCCTCACCAGCAGTGTTATTGTATTCATGTTCAATAGAGTGCCTTGAGCTGATCTATTTATACTTAGGCACAACAGAGATTAGACATAAACAGAAATCATTCAGCGAGAGTTGCAACCAAGCAGGTCAAATGAATACAAGCAAATATGCATCAGCACAATAAAAACTTTAAATGTGAACCTAACTTAGTTTGTGCTGTCCTATGTTAACACACAAAAGAAAAAGGAGAACAATATAATAAAAAATGTAAAAGTACTTTCAGAAAGTCTTTGACATGTTAGAGTGGACACTCATATAAGAAGCAAGGTCCTCTTGTGGCTCTGTAACTGATTAAAAGAAAGAAAACAAAGGGTAGGAATAAATGGTCAGTTTTCTTAGGGGAAAGAGAGAAACAGTGGGGTCCCCCAAGAATTTGTACTGGGACCAGTGCAGTTCATTTTTCTTTGTATGACCTCTTGAAAAGTACGTTAGCTCCTTATGCTAAATAATCTATCTGAATCTTGTATTTATCTGTGACTCTTTTAAGTTAGTTGCCTAGACCTGAGGAAGAGCTCTATAGAAGCCTGAAAGCTCATCTCTCTTACTAGCAGAAGTTTGGCCCAATAAAAGATACTACTTAACTCTCTCGGCCTCTTAATACCCTGGGACCAACTACTACAACAACACTGCATACACAAGAAACCATACACACCTTTTTTGATGCAGGTGGGGTTGGTTTTGCCATTACGCTGGTGAGTAGGGTGACCACCTTTTCAAAAGGCAAAAGTAGGACACACAAAGTAGCCTCACCTTGCTGTGGACGCACCTTCTGCTCCTCCTTTCCTTCCTCATCCCTCCCCCTCCTCTTCCTCTTTCCCCTGAGGACACGCCCCTTGGCAACGCCATAGTCGGAGGTGCCCAGACCATTGTGTGGAGTCCTTTACGCACATGCCACCTAGGACGTGGAAGGTCAAGGGATCCTCCCACAGCAGCTGGGTTCCCTGTGCAACTCATACAAATGACAAACTCCAACTTCTGTATGGCCAGGGGATGGTGGTCCAGGGGACAGGAGTAGTGGGGGGTGAGGCCTCATGATGGGGCGGGCGCTAATGCACACCTCAGCCCCCCAGAAGCACCAGGAAGAGATTGGCCCTGCCAAAGTCTCAGACAAACACAGAGCACTACTGCAGGGTATCTGAGACAAATGCTGTCCCAGGGTCATTCAGACCAGGACACAGAACTCTGCATTGCAGGACCGTCGTGCCCAATTTGGGATGGGTTGTCACCCTACTTGGGAGGTTTCCACAGAACTAATTTTTTGAAACAATGAGGTTATGGTGAGGGAGCTGAGCTTTCTTCACACACAGAGCTGGAGCCCAGTTCATGTATGAAACTGCCAAGGAGAGAGGAAAGGGAACTGCTGCTCACTCCCACCCCATGTGTGCGTTCTCCCTTTTGTTCCAGCCAAATCTCTCCCTCAATCCACTCCACCACAGCAGCAAAGGGAAAGCTGCCTTTGTCATGGTGACCATGGACCTGCTAGACTTCTGATTGTGGGTTTAACAGATTTCTCTGTGTTCTTGTAATTACAGTAATTAATATTATATTTAATACTAGTTTATGAAATATGTGAAGGAAACTACAAATTAAAGATCAACTTTTAGAATACTATGAGTTGGAAAAAAGCTAAAGGCTGTCCGTTGCTCATTAAGTTAATTTGATGGCAGCCCCTCCCGGGCCATCACTTAGGTATGTAAAGAATGTTAAGGGGTGCAGATGGCCCCTTCAACTCAACTAGATGGCCCCCTTAAACTGAACTAGATGGCCGCTGACACCCCATTGATCTCTACAGGGCTTGGCGTAGGTGGGCACTGCCTAACTGCAAGATCTTTGAAATGGTGAAGGCTTGAGTCATGCTCACCTTAGTTCCCTGCCTTCCCTGTAAGCAGTGAATTGGCGGGAACAAACAGTTTAAAAACTCAGAGTTTGGGGTGATCAGGCAGGACGGTTCCTGACATCCTGCCTGGCCTGATCACCCAGACGCTGACCTCCTCCACTCACGAGTTCTTCCCCAAGCGTACCACGATTGAACTGCCGGCTGAGTAACGAGTCTCTTTCTCTCCTGCCTATAATGCTGCTGCTGCTGCTGCAGGTGGTATTGGTAAGAGCCTGCCCCTGCAGCTTTCCTTAATAAAGTTACCTCATCCTTTGCTGCTGCTTTGCCATCGCTCTCTTTCAGCTCTACTGAGCCCATGCTCCTAAGAGCAGGCTTGTTTTTGTTCTTGCCTTCCCCCTTCTTTTTTCTTAGATTACTGCCTCTCTTTCCACTGTTTAAAAGAGTTTCTGTGTCCTCAATTGTTTGCCACTGCCTTATATTAGTTGTTGTATCTCTCTTCTCTAATTGTTTTAGAAGTACCATTGTAAGTTGCAACATTGTTTAGTTTGCAAGCCTTAGAAGTGTTAATCTAGATTGTAAGATTGTATCATTTAGTTGTTACCCTTAGGCTATGTCTACACACACAATGTTATTTCAAAATAAGGATTTTGAAATTAGTTATTTCTAAATAAAGTCCTTATTTTGAAATAAGTTAATTCGAATTAACAAAATATTAATTCGAATTAAGGGAAAGGCTGCTATTGAAACGGCTGTTCTTTTGAAATGGTTATTTCGAAATAAGGCCATTTGGACATGTTTTGAAATAGTTGTTTTGTAACAATGGTGTTGTTTCGAAACAACGTGTCCAAATGGCCTTATTTTGAAATAACCATTTCAAAATAACAGCCGTTTCAAAACAATCAGGGTTTAACCTGTTTCGAAACAGCAGTTCTTATTTCAAAAGGATGGATCTGTCCTTTCGAAATAAGAAAACATCATGTGGACCAAATATCTTTTATTTCGAAATAACCAGTGTTATTTTGAAATAAAAGTGCTGTGTAGACATACCCTTAGAGTTTTACCAAGTCATTTTTACTTTCCCCTCTGTGATTCCACTGGGTTAAATAAACTGTTTCCTTAAACTTCCCTTGTCCTCTCTTGCTTTCCTTTCTGCTCTGTCACTTCCCGCAGCTTCCTCTCTCATCCCCGCTGCTTCCCGCGGCTTCCTCTCTCGCCCCCACCGCTTTCCCGTGGCTTCCTCTCTCACCCCCGCCGTTCCCTGCAGCTTCTTCTCTCACCTCTGCCGCTTTCCTATGGCTTCTCCTCTCACCTCCGCTGCTTTCCGCGGCTTCCCCTCTCACCCCCGCCACTTCCCACAGCTTCATTTCACCCTCACCACTTCCCACAGCTTCCTCTCGCCTCCACCACTTCCCGCAGCTTCTTCTCTCACCTCCGCTGCTTTCCTGTGGCTTCTCCTCTTGCCTCCACCACTTTCTGTGGCTTCCTCTTTCACCCCCGCCGCTTCCTGTGGCTTCCTTTCACCCTCACTGCTTCCCGCGGCTTCCTCTCGCCTCCACCGCTTCCCGCGCGGCCACCAGCTCTCTCCGCCACCCCTTCCTTCCCGTTGTCGCAGCCTCCTCCTGTTTCCTCTGTGCCCACCTTGAAACTCCTGCTTCCCCCATTGGCTTCGCTTTCCTCCGCCACTGTGGCACACCAAGTTGTATGGTACCCCCCTTTCCTATATGGTGTTGAAACATCTTTTAAGTTACTGTGAGTTAGTTAAATTAGCTGAAAACCCCCATTGCCTCCCAACCTGCTGTACCCCACAAAGTTGAGCACTTCACAAAACCCCCAATGTAGAGACACTGTGACAAACTTCATACACACACACCACACAACTCACCTCACATCCATACCCGTTTTCAATAAAGAGTACACTGTACCTCACTGGTGCAGTAATTGCCCCCCCAAGGTCCCCAAATTGTTGAACCTGCTGGCAGGGTCAAAGGCAATTTGGCAAGGTGCTATTTTTTTTTCTTTTTTTTTATACCAGTGCTACAACTCACTCACAGGTATTTGCATACGTGCAGACTTCTTACTCACCATCTTAGTAAATATGCAGTTGGGCCCTTTAGAAGGTAAGATAAATGATGAAAAAGTAACACCCTCAAGCATTGCTACAATCTTTGTTTTCTACTTTAGTCATGCTCACCTTAGTAAATAACTAGACCTCATTAAAAAAAAGTCCATCTTTTTGGCAAAAAAGAATTAATGTTAATGAAAAAAAATTGTCTTCTAGACAGTCAGCAAACATATAATAAATGAGGAATTCAGAAAAAATTGGAGAAAAGCAAATGCGTCAATTCATTCTTAAAAAGCAAATTTGACTTATAAGAAATGGGCAGCTAGTAAATAGACATAACACTTTTACTGGGAATTCCTGGTGACAGTGTTTGGCAGGTGAGATTTTTGCTTTCTGTGTCAAAATTCCCAATGTACAATTCTGGCACTGGTGTTTTGCTGCATTTATAATCTAAGATGTTGAGCCCCTCTGCAGTTCCTATGAAAGACATTTAAGAAAAGTTTGCACCCATTTTTCTTAGGTGTCACTTTTATACATACAGTGAAACACTCTGCACTAAGATCTAGAATAGCACATAAGTACAGAACTGTATATAATGACTAGGTTCCACAGCCTAATGCGACACAGAATACCTGTTTGTACATTGTGTTTCAATGAGGAGCTCCTAAAAATAGCATGTGAGTGCTACAGATGCAAATGATTGTAAGTGATCAGTGAGGCTCTTCTGAAGCAGTTCTTCTGGTTGCAGTGCACTGTTAAGGTATCTCAGTTTAATCTTGCAGTGGTATTTTCTCCCACAAAAGCTCATGCAATAAATAAATGTGTTAGTCTGTATGTGCCACTGGACTCCTTGTTTGTTTTTCACTTTAATGAATTTCTAGAAGTGCCTGAGGTGGTGTTTATGTATGTATGTATGTATGTATGTATGTATTTATTTATAATTAACCATAATGGACGATTGCATTTTTTTACTGGAGGTGAGTACACCTGAGCTAACATCAACTGATGCACCTCTGGGGTCATCAGTAGCCTCAATTTAAAACAATTTCTCCACAGAAGATATTTTCTCCAACAAAGCCTTTGACAATGAAGTGGGAGATGCTATACGATGCAGTCCTTTCTTTATAGAAAATACATGAGCAGCTGGTTTGGAAGAGGACTTTTTTTGTTTGTTTTTTAAAGAAAATCTGCTATCTATTATGTCAGTTTCACGGCAATTCACAGTGGAAGATTAAGACTAAATGAGTCATAGACCTAATCCAAGCAAAAGTCATTCTTACCCTGTCTCTTTGCTCCAGGTAACAATGCCTAGCGCACTCAATTGTCAGTACTATTTCTTGAACTCATTGCCCATGCTAGACCTAGCATTCTCTGCTGTTCACAACTCTCTTGTATCCAAACTTGGTGGGCCCACACTCTCCCTTCTAAGTCCAGGAATCGGTCTGTGGATCCTACTTTAATCTTCTTCTGACAATTTATGGCAGTTTTGGTATAATGAGGAAATTTTAAGTCTGGAATTGTCTTGAAAAATCTTGAATTGCCTAAGAAAGCTTTTTCCCCACCTTTGGAAGACGCATCTGAGGGCCTGATCCAGGTCCGATTAAAGTCAATGAAAAGACTCTACTCATCACTGAATCATGCCCTATTTTCTTTTAGCAAGGTATTACTGTAGGAAGCCCAATCATGTTGACCAGTAGATAAGATGACCAATGATATACCTAGCCTATTTTCTTTTGTGTGATATTTGCACAGTTTCTATCATTTGAGTTTTGAGTCTCATGTATTTTGAATTTCTCTCAATCAACATTAAGGAAGCTCACAACAATAACAGAAAAAAAAATTAAAAAAAGTCTGGAGCTCTGAGAACTTTTCAATTAAATACCCCTAATCCCTCCTGAATTATGATGTTACATATTAAGGTGTGGATGCTCAATAATTATTCACTGGTGTCAAGTTTTCACAGTTATTTAAACAAAACAAAACAAAACAAAACAAAACAAAACAACAGCAACAAAACCCTGCCATAATGACCCAACATTTTTTAGTAACATTGCAACATATAGCACCCAAAACCATTCATGCAGAAGGAGTTGATAAGGGCATTTCCCATGAAATTTTGGTTTCCAGGCTAAAATGCTTTACTTAGGCAAAGATAATAAACAGGGAATGTATTCAGGACAGACTACTGGAAGCACAGTTTTCTAGCACATGCCAAAGAGCAGAGGTCAATACAGATTAGTATTAATGTTGAAAAGAATTCTGCCTGATTATAATTTAACTAACATAGTTTCAGTTTTGTACAAAGGGACATGAATTATCATTCTGAAAGTTTCTCGTTTGTCAGATGATGGAAAAAACTGATATGTATATCCCACATTTATGATTTTCTGAACAGAGAAAACTTTTTGTCACATTGAACAGCCAACTCTCTGATCTTGCAGACATTTATTACTATGAGTGGTTGACTGTAATAAGACAACAAATACTAGTAAGTACTGCTCCAAGTGATAAATGTTGGGTGGGCTGGACTCGTAAGACTGCAAAATTTCAAGTCTGAAATCAAACTGTCAATCTATAACCATTTGTTCTGGTAGCATGACTGTGATTTGTCAGTCATGGTTTGCTCATTTCTGCTGCCATTACTAAAAGTCCTCCAAATTAATTTTAATATGATCTGTTTTATGTACATCAATAATATATTTATTTAACCCTCCTTAATAGGAAAACAAACATACAATATTGCAATGTTTAGCATCACATTTTCTATGGGTCTTCCACAATTTTCTTTTTAGGTTACATACTGATGTGAAACAAACCTTGTTGCAAAAGCTAGGGCTGCTGAAACTCTGTCACCAAAATATATAGGGCAAAAGTGGAACAGAAAACAAACATTTTCATGTTTTACTGTTTCAGTATGGCCACACGGTCCACTCACACCTGATGCATGTTTTACTGTTTACATCTGACGCAGTATATTACAACAATTAATTTATAAATCTTAAATTGGTCTACCTGCAGGTCCCGATAACCCTTGGGAAGTTCCAGCATTTATTCCATGTGTCAGCCTGAAGCTAACACACATCACCAACTATACAATTATATTACAATAGATAATTATCTCATCTTAACTGTGTCAAGTAGGCTGTGCCATGATTTGGGATATAAAAGAGTACTTGCAAACAGAACAGAAACCATGTGTCACAGATATATGGAAATGTCACCATGCTTTAGCAGGGAACACAAAGTCCACAGGTCTAACATCTGTGTAAATAAAACAAGGGGAACAGCCTTTTGTTTGCAACTGCCTGGCCCAATTGTGGGTAATTCTGTCATCTCCTGGATCAGATCACAGTGGGGAACATGTTTCTTTTATATTTTCAAAATACACTATGCGTCCCTCATTGCTATGCATGGCACCATCACTGCCTGAATCTCTCCAAGGCCGAGTTTACTGTGTTGTTTGTTGCTTTTGTTCTTTTTACTCTCCTGTAAATGCAATGTCTTCATGAAACATATCCTTTATAATTAAGAGTTAAGCCTGAATAAATAGTCAGCCAAAATACATTTTTTCTTCCTGTCCCTCCTTTAAAACATAATGGTGTAATTGATTTCCACAACATTTTTATTTATTTGCCAGCTAGAGTTCTTTCAACCAGCAGTGGGAGGAGGAGGGGAAAGAAAAGGGCAGTCTGTCTAATGATTCTATTTCCAAGAAATATTAAAGTATACAACCATGTACTGAAAATACATGTGGCCATGACTAGATTAATATTAAGATACACATTAGAGCATGAAAATTGTTGCCAAAGTTCAGTCATTTAAACAGTATAGTAGTAACCAGCCCTCATTAAACACATAGTTTGCATGTTCTGGAATATCAATCAACATATGATTCTAGCAAATGAAGCCAGTGGGTGAGTGGACAGTAAACCGAAATGCATCTGGCATAAAAAAATGCATCCTAAACTGTATTTCTTCTGCACATATTGAAAGGGTAATGTGCCTACACAGCAACAGTATATGAGAAAAAGTAGTGGCTGGTGGGAGATTTTCATTTAGGACATGATTTTTTTGACACTATCATTTAATAAAGGGAAACATCTTATAGATTAATGTTCATAAAAGGCAAATTTCTTAATCTAAATCCTTAATCTAAATCATATCTTCTGGGCATGTCTGCTTCATTTCTTGCTGGAATTAATGATAACATTGTATCTGGCAGCCAGCAGAGTTGTTTCAAGTCTCCTGAATCTGATCTTAGTAATTTCAGACATTCCTTTGCTTGAATAACAAGGTTTTCTGGAGCAATTTTTTCTTTCTTTCTTTCTTTCTTTCTTTCTTTCTTTCTTTCTTTCTTTCTTTTTGGAAAAGAAAATTCTACTGTTTTACCATTTTATATTAAAACAGAACACAAACAATTAGGAATAAGAAGTCAAAACAGGATACCATCAGACTTTGATATGCACAACAAAAATCTGTGATCCACCACTAGTCCTGCAGGTCTGTTATTCTGAAAGTTCTTACATTGTATCTTTTATTTTATCCTAGAAGCTCATTCCAAAGGGTCATCGGTACAGAATGCTAGCACTGAAACTGCAACCTTTGAAATCTGATCTATAAAAAAATTAATTAACACAGTGTGAGGAAGATAACATGACATAAGAATAGCATTCTTAGTCATAGTACATCATGATTCCCATTTGAATGATAAAAGCATTATTGTGGTATCTGCTTAACAACAGGGGACAAATATCAAAAGCTCTTTCTACTGGAGCAAACTTTATTGCATTTTGTGCCCATCTGTAAAACCCTTTCTCAGTGGGGTTACTTATTCAAGTAATTGTTTATCAGCAAATGTAAGGATTACACAACAGAACTCTTTATTTCTTGGTCAGGGAACAAAGATGATCTGATACTACTCTGTTCTTGTAAACAGAGATCACGTATCTGCACTCTTTGCAAACTCACTGATGAAATGTTATTTGAGGTAGAATTGAAAAAATTTAATTCCCTATCAGTAATATAATCATTCTGCTTTCTGTAGGTACAGAGTGACACGCTACTATGTGACAGTAGGAAATAATTATGGTGAGTACAATAAAAAGCCATGACTTTTAATGCTGTTTGTGCTAAAGTTTGCAGTTTAATAATGCTTAGCTGATTATCTAAAGCTAAGTTAACATACTACCGTGCTAAACTAAGTTTATTGTTGCCTGTACATACAACACGAGTCTTTAGGTCATGCACTTGTAACAGCTAAATAAAAAGAAGTCACTGGCTGAATAACACTCCACAAATGCTCAGCCCAGTGTGATCCAATATACCATAGGGTAATATGAATCTTGCTTCCTGTTTTCTTAGAAATTATTCTTCTTTCAATGAATATATGTAGCCCACTGTAGTAACTATCATACTCTCTGAGTAACCAAAACTGCTTGTGAAATATTAGTTGACATTCTGCAAATGTACCAGAAATTGTTCATTGTTGCTTTCACTCCTAGAGTACAATACTAGCTGAATATAGTGACTCTCAAGTTGGCAGCTTTCTCCTCTTCCGCCATTGCCCAACCTAATTTGTATGCCTTTCCCAGGGTACCATATATACTACTTCAACGTCATTGCCTCAAACTGTCAATTAAAAAAAGAACACCACCATTGTGTTTTTAGTGCTCTAGAGGTTTGTTTTTTTCATTACCCTCTCTGAAACCTGAAAATAAACTTTCTTTCTCTACCATTTTTTTCTCCTTCCCTTTCTTCCAAAGGATTTGGAATAGGCCCTTGGTTTCTAATTTTTGGAAGTGCTATCCATTGCTCACCATGGAATTCCATGGAACTGTGGGTGTTAGCACCTCTGAAAACAAGACCACCTCACCAGAGGCCTACCTATATATGTATTTAGATGTCAACCTAGAGGCACCCTGGTCTGACAGTTTTGGCCAGTCATGATTATTTTCTTTCAAATTAAATCAAATCAAATCAAATCATAGGGCTGGAAGGGACCTCGTGAGATCATCGAGTCCAGCCCCCCTGGGAATTGAACCCAGGACCGTCTGCATGTTAAGCAGAGGTGTTAGCCACTTTCATTTCTTTCCTTTCATTATTTTTTTCCCTAAGACAAAGTAGTAGATAGAACAACAGTGAATGGCCTGATCCAAAGCCCATTAAATCAATGAACTAAATTGACTTCAGTGGGCTTTGGATCAAATTTCAAAGGCAATTTCTGTCCCAAGAGAGTTCCTAATGAAAGTCAATGGCTTTTGTATACATGCATCACCTTCACTGAGTTCCACCAAGATCCTAAAGGATTGTTCTATTAAAAGTTCTGAAAATTGTCTTCGTAAAATTGTACTTGAGTTCCCTTTATGCAACGTGTTCTAAACAGAAAGAAAAGAAAAAAGAAACCATAAAAGTACAAGTAGATTTCATTGACTGAATGCATAATTGGAGGTGATGCACCATACCTGGGATTCTGTCTCTTTTCTTAAATGATGCTTTAAATCAACCTTATTTTAAGCCTGTGATTTAGTTTATCATTTTCAAAGTAACAATACATTATATAATAAGGTAGTCAGTAGCCCTGTCTTATTCAGAATTCAGAAAATTAAGCAAATTAATCACACTTATAAAATGATATTTAACAAAATCTGATTAGTTTAGATTGCCTTTTATTTCGAACATTTCTTTCTTTATCTCATCATAATGCAGCTATGAAAATGGTAAGAGCCCAATAATATTTTTTCTGGTTTAGTGGTTGATGTTTTCTTTTTCTTTCTTTTTAGAGATTTGAACAAAACAATTACATCTTCTCAAACAAATTAAACATCCATTTTCTTCAATTGGACGAATGCATGCTTCCTTATTGCCCCCCATAAACTTTGTTATCTGTCTTATACCCACACATCAGAGCCTCTAAACTACAAGAGAGATTAGCATCACTCTCCTGGGATATTCAACTGCCTCATCACAACCAATTTGTCACAATGATAGTCTAATTAAATGCATTATTCTTATTCATAGCAGAAGTGAATGCTTGAACTGTTTCTTTGAGTTAGGCACATAAGTCCTCTTCTCTTCCCCAGTCCATACCTCTTTTTTTTTTTTTTTAATATAATGGCAGACCCCAGAGGAAGGCCACAGGCCCTGACTTACAATGAAATCACTGAATTTAAGCTTCCCCCCACCTTTCCATTTCCGATAACGGTTGGATGAATAAGCTCCCATGTATTCAAGAGACTCATGCTTCAGGGTAAATACTGAACTGAGTCTTGGCTGGTCCTTTTAATCAGTCCATTTCTGTTATCCCAAATGAAGCAAAATGAAGCAACCAAGGCCGTAAGATTTTTTTTTTTTTTTAAAGCCCTGAGATGTCAAGTTGATTTGGAAGGTAGGTGCAGATTTTGGGTCACTGTCTTTAGTACATACAAGGACAAACATTCACAAAGCAATTTCTCCTGCAAAGTCAGGACTAGGACAGTACTTCTTTCTAATAGCATTTGAATTAATACATCAAATAGCAATACCATTGTATTTTTTCCCCCTTTTTTGGCCATTTTGCAAAAGTCTCTTACAGGAATTCAGTTGCACAGTCTTGGCAGTTACATGTGGTGCTCTGCAAAGTAATATGAAACCAAGATCTGTTTGTGATGAAAAAAATAGGTTTGTGTACTTTATGAGTGCTGACTAAGATCTCTTATGATGAATGAAGATTGGACCAGCTTATTTTTTGTAATATTTCATTGTTTCATCTTGTTAGATGTTAGACCATCTTTAAGTGCTTTACATAAGCCCACTATCTGTTGATGCCGAGGTTTGGCTGTATTTGTAAAGAATTTTTATATTCTCTGGTCATTCTCTCTGAAGCCTAGATAAACTTGAGACTTTTGAACCATTTATGTTACACTGGGAATCACAGATGAGAGGAATTTCTGAAATCCATAAAAAGTTGAATGTTGCAGGAAATTGCACTGAGATTGTACAGTTCTTGTGTAGTTACTTACAATGGCTTAGTTTTTTTGTTTCACTGGATAACTAATAAAGTCTGATCTGTAGAACATTTTGGCCAAGAATTTTAGAAGTGACTGGAGATTTTGGAGGCCTTAATATTTGGGTACTCAACTTGAGGCATCTGTAAGAAGCCTGATTTGAGAAGATACGTGCACAGCATTTTTTGAAAATTATGTTTTTTAAATGTGTTTCATGGCGAGCACCCATATATCAAGGGATCGCTAGCCAGTTTTGAAAGGCTTGGCCAAAATTTTTCTCTATAGTGATTCTATTGAAACTTTTTTTGGACTTTAGTTTTCCCACTGGTACTAGATAATTTGTCTGCCTATGCTCATTAAGCTTTTGGGCCAGATCCTAGGGTCTAACCCATCTGTTCGCAGCAGAACTCAAAAAGAGGATTACAAAAATGACTGCAATCTGCCATGGTGAATCCACAATCCTAAATCTGTTGAGCAACGGATCTATTCAAGGAGCAACTGAGAGCAGCTTTTGAGTATCTTAGTGTTGCACTGGTTACAAAGGCCACCCAGCAAACTTGTCTTCTGATTACATCTCAAGAGCTGGGATTATCACAAGATGTCCAGATAAACTGTCTTTCCATTTACCTTGAGTTGCTGGAGCTGCACGAATCAGGTGAAAGGGAAAACAAAATCTGAACCAGTATATGTAACAAGGAGAGAATGGAAAAGAGCTAGTCTGATTTATCTGATTGAACACCACTTCACACAGGGCATGATTCTTCACTCTTTCATGCTCATGTTACCTCACTTAAAATGTCTATTCCTAGTAGACAAAATAAATAAAAATAGAATTGCAAAGGGGCTGATATCACATCACTGAAATATAGAGGCACATATCCACTACAAAACTTACACATGGAAATGAATATGTTTTAACAACAAATGGTTTTACTTAGTGTACAATGTATTTCAATGTATTTAATTAGCATTCAATGTATTTCACTGCAAGCCACACTGGTGACTCTTACTCACTACAAGAGCTAATTTATTTTGCAAGGGTACAGTTCATTGGAATCAACTGGTCTCTTCTTTGGGATGGATATTACCCAGCATGTGAAAAGGTGGCATAATTGGCTTTCTCACAAAAATTGTTCTAGTGCCCTTCTGGATTGGGGCCACCTAGCTAGACTTACCACTTATGCTCTGTTACTGAAATCACTCTGCAGAGCTGTTTGCAGGATGGGAAGATATAACTTTATAGGCAAACCTAATATGTATACGTGTAGTGATCATGGAAAACTGGGAAGCTAAATACTGAAGAAAAATCAGCTGGAAAACAACCTTTTTGTTTTTATTTGGCTTCATATTCAACATGTATTATGATCCAAATTTGATTTGAGCTGAATCTTCTTTTTGTTGACATTTTCAGAAGGAAAAATTCACATTTTTGGTGTATTTGAATTGAGATGCAAAGAGGAACCTGATAGCCAACATCCCCCTTTTAAAAAAATAATTTATAATTAATGTCCAAGGCTGTGAGTGAATTATTGTTTAGTAAACAGTGTCTGTTTCATTTGCCTGCCAAGTCACTTGCTCTACCAGAATTTAACTTGTTTAATCCTTTGAGACAGTTAAGTAAGAAAGGCTTTTTGTAAAACTAAATTCTGTTCTCTAGACTTCTAGAAGCTAACCCTTTTCAGTCCAGATGCATGCATGGCCTTTTGCTTTAGTATACTTGTAATACAGAAAGAGAACTGGCAAGTCTGATGCCTCTTGCTGGCACATCTAATTTGTATGCACAATAAAAACTCATCTCAATTTCCACAGAAAGTCTTCACACAAAGGTGCATGATTACTGAAAAATAGTCAGTGACAAAACTACATAACTGGAGGCACTGCACTGCAGTGCTTATTTAGAAGGGCTCAGAATCTCAATAAGATTCCATCTACCAGAAACTTAGCAGAGCTTAATGGCTAAATATAAATAATCAGCATCAATTTACAGAAAAAGTCAGAACTAGTCAGCATAATTATGTCCAAATCAGAAAAAAAGCAGTAGGCATCTTCATAAGCCAATTACCATAATTTAAAAAACATCTAAATTCTACTTGATGTGATTACATACTTTTCATTTATAAATCAACGAACAATGTCATTAAATGTGGGATTTTTGAGCTGCTTTACAAGGGAAAAAATTTGAAATTAAAATTAGGCATAATGTTTTTCCTGATCATCACTTCAGTAAAACCAGAAGTCATGAACATTTTACAGTGTTTATTCAAAAGAGATGTGCACATCCATGAGAGCATTTGAAGAAGCAATGAATGATAGGGCTTCTAGAATGGTAATCTAAAAAGAACAAGAACCACACTAACTTATACTTCTGGTCTGCCAATAATTTTTTACAATCAATACATATTAGTATATTGAAAATTCTTGCAATACTTGGGGGATGATTAAAACCACTAGTAATTAAAACTGAATTCTGTAGTAACTCCATATTTTGCTTGCTTCTTCCAACAGCTATTTCTTTAGATTACAGCAAACATGGCAATTTTGAGGTACATTTTTCTCTGTCACTCTAGAGTTTGCTTAATTTATCACCATGGATTAGTACTCTCAAAACATAAATGCTGCAGAATTTCACTTTGGTGCTTTTATTTAACTCATATTAATTGATTTGACTTGCTACCTTGCACATGTGTTTAAACCACACTGCTTGAGGTTTTCTGTAAGTTTTGTTGGCCTGCAGAAAAGTACTAGAAAAGACAAACCTTGACTACGTTTGAGAAAGAAATATGGAAATGACTCCTTTTTTATAAACTCTGATTTAACACCTCACCAGTGTAGGTAACTGCAGCTGAGATTTTATAAATTCCACTTTAACTTGTTTCACTCATTAATTTTTCTACCTTTTATACACTAGTCAGTTAATTATTAGATTCTATTTAGAAATCAAACTCAGATTAAATAGGAAAACAGGGACTGTATTTTCTGCGACTTATGCTCTAAGGAGGATTTCACATGTATAAGTAACCTTTCATTCTGAAGAATCTCAGAACAACATACTATATATACATTGGAAAGACTGCTTCATAAACCACAGAAAAACAAGTTCTAAAGGGGTAGCCATGTTAGTCTAGTTCAGCAAAACAAACAAGGAGTCCTGTTGCACTTTTAAAGACTAACAAATTTATTTATCGCATGAACTTACGTGGAAGAAAACCCCACTTTGTCAGACGGTTTTAATTCCCCCATCTTCAAAGCATCTGATGAAGTGGGATTTTCTCCCAGGAGAGTTCATGCAATAAATAAATTTGTTAGTCTTTAACTGCTACAGAAATTTTTGTTTGTTTCATAGAAAAACAGCCTCCACTGGGATGAAACACAGAGTTTGCATAGTAGTGTATGACACCATCCCACAACAACATGTAAGAACAAGAAAAAAAAGAATATATTTTTCAAACTTGAAGGGCCAGATCCTGAACCAGTGAAATTGGTTCAGCTCCATGGTAGAGGGTATTTCTTCACTGCCACAGCAGGAAGGATGGATGAAGGATTTCGCATTAGTTCAGTAGGTCTATGTAGATCTCTCTCGTTCAATTGGAGAGCACTTTCTAGTCAAATTTATTAAAGGAGTAATGCTGTGTCAACAAGACTGCATTGCCTGTTGATGCAGTGCCACGAAGAAGCTGCACTATGTCAGTATAGGTATGTCGATGAGAGATACATAAACTACATGATATAGCTTGTGTATCTCTTGGCAACCAGTGTGGATTAAACCTGAGGATCTGGCCATTAAGGTGCAGAAAGGATTTTAGTTTAGTAGACTGTAATTAACTTAGTAGGAACTTGGCCACAACACTGACTGCTCTTGATGAATTATTCTGGGGCCTTTATAGATTCCAGAAGTGACCAGGACCCTGGTCTCATGTCTCATCCAAAAGGCCGATATTAATAATATAATGCAAAATTCACTAGCTGTACTAATACCTCTGTCTGGGTACACTTTTCGGTCACTCCAATACATACAAACTTCAGGGATAATCAGATTCAGGGATTAGGTTCATGCCTACCTCTTTAGAAAGATGTATTTTTTGATATGCTTGATACTATTTCTTCTAATAAATATGTTCCTAGCTACAATAGGCATTCCACTTTAAGAAAGGTTAAAGTCAAAAGGACCTCATTTCCTTGGAATACAGCAGGATTAATTGATGTGTTTAATCAAAGAGATGCTACTTGGCAAGAGCACAAAGCTTGTATTCTCTGGAGATGCTACAAGATTATTGGCAGACTGGCAGCTTGTGAATAAAAACAAAACAAACAAGAATTGTATGTTGGAATCAGAACTCCTGGTTTGTACAGTTTCTTCTGAAAGTCAGACTTTGTACTGCTCTCCTTTTCTTATATGGACCATTAATCTTCTGTTAACATATGACAGATAGCTAACGAGAAGTACTTTGAAACTCCCAGAGGGGTAGCCGTGTTGGTCTGTGTACAGCAAAACAACAAGTGTCCTGTGGCACCTTATAGACTAACAGATTTCTTCAGACATAAGCTTTCATGGGCTCCAACCCTCTTCATCAGATGCACTTTGAAAGTCACTACAATTGTGAAATCAAAAACTCATACTAAAACACAGTAGAGAAAGAGGTAATATACAATATTTATGGTTTGTTTACTGGGTTACCACTGGAAGTCTGAGGTACCTATAACAATATATGCAATTTTACTCTTATAATTGAAAAAGTGGATGCACATGAGAACACACAAGTTTAAATCTATCACCTCTTCTGTCTTGCCAGAGAGGGCAGGACTTTTATCTATCTTTTTTGTAGCAGCCTTCCAAGTATATAAGGACTAGGTAAACTTTTCATCTTTCTTTGAAGAAACATAATATGGCCAGATCCAAAACAAAACCTTTTTTTAAAAGTATTATCCATCTACACTCCTTGCCCAGTATAGCACCATTTTCAAGGGAGAGTTTTGTTTCTTGGTTTCGTTTAAACAGGACTATCATCAACATGGACTGAAACATCTGGCAGACAAGGTGAAAAGGCAACAATCACGTTCTGTGGCAATCATCCTTCTGTGAGTCAAGTATCTCTCATATGCTCAGTGTTCCAGTGTCAATTGAGTTCGTGTCAAAAATTGTTTTAAGCTATTGATTAATATATCTAATAATTATTTTGTTAATTTCCCATGATGCTTATTTCAGAGGAAATGCAGCTGTTGACATTCCAACTTGATCATTTTTTTAAAGAAACTATTGTTTCTTGTCCATGTTCTTCTGGTTCTTATGTCTGCCATGAATCGAGACCATTTTTGTAGTATACATTTATCAGAAGCAAAGCTCCTGCACTGTGAATGGCTGTTCACTCTCAATATTTATATCATCTCTAATAAAAATGATTGCATGATTTACTAAGTTAACACATCACCATCGGGGTATGTTGACACTGAAGCAGAGAATGCTAGACACCTGAGAACAAACCTACAGATCCATACAGGTTTTAATTGCATGGCTAGCCCAAGATGCAGCCATGCGCAGTCAAACAGCTATTTTTAGAGTATTATCTTGGACAGAGCTAACAGGCATCTGCCTACCTGATATGAGAAGCATGCTTACAATTGCAGGGAAGACGTAACCTTTATGTCCTGTGTATTAGCCATTTAGGACATAAATTCTCATGTTGTTCCAAAGTCCCACATTGGCTGTTTAGGGTATGTTTACACTGAAGCTGGTAGTGTAATTTCTAGCTAGAGAAGAACACGGCCAAAGAGGGATTCTGCCGGTGGGACCGCCTCTTCACGGCTGGGGCCATATTCCAGCAGTGGCAGTGGCACTCCACAGTGGGGGCCAGATTCTGGCAGTGGTACTGCTCTCTGGCGGGGCCAGATTCCGGTGGCGGCAGCACCCTCTGCGATCCTGGCTGCAGCCGGGGTGGGGGCTACATTTTTTTTTATATTAAGAAGAGGTCCCCGTCCTTGAAAAGGTTGGGAGCCACAGCCTTATAGCATACTGAGTAACAGGTACAATCTCTGTGCATATCAGTAAGGTTACCAACACCCATGCATATAAACCACCTGGAGTAGAGTGGCCTCAACCGGCCACCCTAATTGCACAAGACTCCGCTGTATGTATGGTCAACTTCAGTAGTTACTACACACACTGCGGACCAACCAGCAAGTAACACTGCAGGTGAAGAACTGCATAAGTAAATGGTAAACTCCTCCCTTTTGATGAGAAGGAACACATTGTTTTCCACTCTGCATGATGAGGCAGAGGACACTGTCCCAATCAGATGTTCATTTCTAGAGATGATATAGGCACACTAATACATGCATCATAGATTGTCATTTACAAATTCTCCAAAACTCAGCACGGACCAGTACTTACCCCTAATGGCATTCAAATCCTAGCTCTCTATGGAAAACTGGTGCCGCATTAGAAATTCAGAAAAGCAGACTAAGCCATTTTCACTATAACTGCACAAAATACCATTTCCTAATCTCAAAGATATATGGCAGTTTTACTGTGTGATGCTGTCTGGGTCTAGAGGACTGTTTATGATTATGTTTCATATTAATACTTCATATTTACAATAATCCTTATGGGATATGCCATGTTTGGTATCAATAGAAAGGCTGTAATTTGCTAGGAATGATTATATGATTTATATGTAGGTATCATATTTGTATTTGGAATTAGGAATTGTATTCATTTTATGTGTGTTCCAGGTTGTTTGAGCTGAGGCAATCCAGACTGGGTGTCTGCAAACTATTGTCATACTAATGGCCCATCAGGAGGGGCTCCCAGCTACAGTAGGCTCAAGAAGAAACCCGCTTGACCAGCTACCCAGATTGGCCATGTGGCCTACCTCCATTTTGATCTGGCAAGGACTCTGAGATAAAAGGCAGGAGATCTATCTCCATTTTGTTTTCAGTCTTCAGTCTGTCTGCAATCAACACTCTCCTCTGGAACTATTCTTCTGGGACTGAACAAAGGACTAAGACCCACCCAGGTGTTGGGTGCACACTAGAGGAGTTGGTCTAACCTGTGAACTACAGATACTTCAAGGACTTGCTTATTATGGACTCTAAATCATTTGTGTGTATATGATTCACTTTGACCCTTTAACATCTCTCATGTTTAGTTTGTTTTCTTTTTATATTAAACCTTTAGCTGTAGTTACTACAGGATTGGCTGGCTGCGGGATACTCTGGGTAAGATCCAAGCCTACATTGGTCTGGCTGATGTGGCTGACCCTTTGGGGTCAGGAGAAGCTATTTTTTAAAGAGACCCAGTGGCTAGAGGGAACCATAGGAACTGATGTGCAGTAAGGGGACTGTTTCTGTTTTGTTATGCTTGGTGATGACCAGAGTGGTGAATCAGAAGCATGTTTTGTTACTGACTGGGAGATTGGTTTAAGTACCATCTGTCAGTGGTTTAGAGGTTTGGCCCCTGGTTTTTGCAGCTTGCCTTAATTTTGGCACATTCAGAAGATTATCTCAGGAGGCCCGGATCACATACTGCATGTCTAATTTCCATGGCAAAGAGAACATCCACTGGTGGCACATACCATACACTCATTGCTGACTCCAGAGAACCAAGAGCTCTTCTTCAAATAAGCTAAGTGTAGAGATCCAGAAATTGGAAAAGTCCTCATCCTGAAATGGTGACATGAACGTGTCATTCTTAACTTCACACACTCAAGCATACATGCCTGAGACCTGCTGAGATACCTTGGGATGCAAATCTGGCTCATGCCACTAGACCACAGATGAAGGTTAATGTCATCACTGGTAAACTTCTGTGGACAGAGAAACAGCCAGTGGACAGACAGTATTGCAGATAAATCCAACATCAACTCTGACAGGTAGAGTCCACATGTTCTCCAGCATCCCAGTGGTCTGGACCATTCACAAGCAAGGAGATCATGCAGCCATTGCAGTCATGAACCTTGGAGAAGTAGTGAGAAAAGATGATATCTATCCTGAGCTCCTGCACCACCTGAGTCCACTGCCATGGAAATGGGTGGCAGCTGTTTTTAACCTCACTGGGTAGACCAGAGAAATTCTCTGCGTGTGTAGGGAAGCCAAGTTCATTGTACTCCTAAAGCTTGCAGATGACCATTCTAGCTGCTGGCAATCTCCCTCCTGAGCACCACCTATAAGGTGAAGAAGCACATAATTCTGAACTGAATTAAGCACCATTTAGGATGCTCACTTATCCAAGGAGCAACCTGTTTTCTGACTACATAGAAGTTACTGTGATCAGTTTGTGGTCCTCACTACAAACAGTGATGACCAATTCCAGCAAAAAATTAAGACTGGTGCCATTTTCAGTAATCTGTCAGTGGCATGTAACACTGCCTGAAAAGATGGACTGTTAATGAAACTGGCCAAAGTGATCCCCTGAATATGAAGCTTCTGGCTCCTGAACACCATGCTTAATGGCTAAAGGATGCGTATATCCTTTGGAGATCAAATGAGCAATCCACACATTTCAGTAATGGTACACCATAAAACTTTGCATTTGCTTTGACATGCTTCAGTGTCTACATGTGCAATAAGCTTGAAATAGTAGTACAAAAGTTTGTATTTGCTGATGATGTGACACTTGTAACTCAGACCTGTAACTTTAAAGAACTTGAAGAAACCTTGCTTACATCTGAATTTAAGATCATGCAGGAATATTTCTAAAGTGGTGACTGAGGCTAAATTTGAATAAATTGTAGTCTTTACTTTCCACCCTTGACAGCAGCTGCATACAAAACAATGCTCACTGTTTAATTTTGTGGTAAAACTATGCATTATGACCCAAAAAGTCAACATAATTTTATTGCACTCTCACTTTCATGACCACCTCAAGAAAAAACCTCTAAAGTGAAGATTCACTTCAACAATAACCAAAAGGGAACAAACAGGATCAGCTGCCCGGCCTGATGTAATCACCAATGTGGACAAGAAGCTACCATGCACAGCTTGTAGAAAGGCAGCTGCATCAGACCATGCAAATCCTCACAGAAACCTTCTGATCAAGACCTCCACCATGGCTTTCTGTATTAGCAAAGATCAAACCTCCAGTTATCTGTTGAGATATAGCTCTCACACAAAGACTTAAACGTGCCGAAGACTACTTGGAACTTTCTTCTTGGCAGATTATGGGAACCATACCCTACCAGTACCTAAAATTGTGAAAACCACCGAGGACTACAAGTAATCACCTCACATAGTTAGATCCAACCTGGGAATGACAAAGTGTCTGAATGTCTACCATTCTGTACAAACACATCATCACTGACCGAGCAAACCCCCCTCCTGGGTACAATCTGCTGTGTAGACTTTAGGACCATACAGAACCACATCTGAACAAAACATGGAAGACCCAGCTACTTTATGGAGAGGTGGAAATTCAGAGACTCCCATTTATGTAACTCAGAATATCCAAACCATCTAACACATTACACATTTTAATCCAGTGACACAAATATGGATTCAGAGATTAAATGGATAATATCCACAACATCAAAACGGAGGCTTTGAAATGGCTTATGGACCTACAACTGCATCTATAGAATGTTTCTTGCAGATGCCAGACATGGCAGGGAAAAGAGATCTCCTTAGCAAACCCATGTTCTTCAAACTTGCACATCTGTTTTCTATTTACAGAAGAGACAAAATCATCCTTATCACATGAAATTCTTCACTGTTACTATGAATCTTATAAATGGAATGTTTATATGAAACAATTCTTGCCATGTCTACATCCAATTCCAATCTTTAAACCTGTGACAAGACCTTTTCTATCTTCTAAGGATCATTGTCTTTGTACAAGCAAGGGGAATTGCAATCCAATTTGTAAAAAGATTTTGCAACCTATGGACTGAAGAAAAATCATGTAGCATAGTTCTGAGTCAGCTGGTTATTTCTGATACCATACTATTTCTGTATCATTTATAATATTGCCCAAGGTTTTCTAAAACTATCATATTTCTAAATAATATGAATCACCATGTTATTCCCCATACTGCCAACACATCTTGTTGTTTAATAGTATACATTTGAGCTAGTGGGCAGTAAATGTGTGTGATTTTTAAATTGCAGCAATTTAAATGGATTTTAGAAGGGGAACATTGAAATATAAGAGTTGCAATGATAGGTCTGTTAGTAGCACATGGGACATGCCATATTTTGTGTGTGCGTGCGTTCGTGCGTGCGTGCGTGTGTAAAGTAGGAAATGACAACAGAAGATTGTGGGTGTTACCTCACGTAGAAGGGGCTGAGCTGAACATCCAGCAGAAGGCTCCTCTAGAAGTGTTTAGAAAATGAGAGATAGCACAAACAGATGAGTATTCTCAATAAGCCCTACGTCAGGAGTATTAGGAACAGAATCTCTCATCTAGCAAAGGTAGAGAGACAGGAGCAGAAATGGTTCTATACTGCCTCTGTCATTCCCTAGTTCTGCTGGCAGCTCTTTTCAGCCCCGAAGCAATTTTGAGCAGTCTCAAAATCGCTATAAATTAGGTACAGTTGCTTATGGTACCATAGAGCCATTTCAGCAGTTGGGGGTCACCTAAGGATAGGCACTTCGCTTCTTTCCAGAAACAACCCCTATACAGGAAGATAAAATAGGTGAGGCATAAAATTGCTCTGCCAGGTCTTCGCTGTGTGGGGATCCCTCTTACAAAAAGTGCTAAAATGAACTGGATTTCAATCTACTTAAGCCAAATGGGCCCAAGACCTGGACCTTAATGCTTGTTAGCCTTGTAAATAAGTTAAAAAAAAAGCCCTAAACTGAGCGAGAATCACTTGCTTCTTAATAAACATTCAGAACAAATATATATGTACAGAACATTTGCTTTTTGTTCTTCTTCAGTGAGATCCTACAGGCAAAAAGATAGCAGTGATCTTGTCCCAGTAGTTCTGACAAGAGAGAGCGAGACTCTGTTCCTCTGATGTGTATTGGGAAACATGTGCAACACAGAATGCTTACTACTACTACAGCAGTACTTTGCATCATATAGATTACTATGACTTTGTCATCTGTTGACTTTTTTATCTTTCTGAAATAGCGTATTGGATTCTTCATACTCTAACAGGAGACAGGAGTTAGGACCAACCTCTCTAAATGATTATGTCTTGGGACTTCTCCTGGTCCCCACTGAGCAATGACCAAACTCCCTTTGGCTTCAATGGGTTCATAATCATATCACAACATTTTAGGCATGGTAGAGAAATTTTCACTGCTACTTCTTTGGCTGCAGGCAGTATCTTCAGTTTCTGAAGGAGGAAAAAGAAACCTTGATGCTGCATCCTTGCCATTGTAATTTTTCTCCTGCATGGACATTCAGAGATGTTCAGACTTGGGATTTAGTGCAACCCACCACAGAGGTGGGCAAGCTAGGAAATATGCACATGAGACTGGGATTTGGCCAGTGTAAATATACCTCAGATTATTCAGAGAGGTTTGATATACCTGTCTATCTTGTGTTAACTTCATATTTCATTTATATTATTTCTCCTGTCAAGGCTCTCAAAACCCTAAAGAAATAGTTGTTCTTCCTAATGGTAATCATGGAATTGCTAGTAATGATATGCTGCATTTAAGCTAGAAGTATTAGTCTTTCCTTTCTTTTTTAATTCAAATAAAACTCAAACCTCAGTGTGCATTACAGCAAATCTCACCAAATATGAATGCTTAGATCAGTTAATTCTGTATGTTCTGAGTTGCATGGAATAATTTGCCAACAAATATTAAATTGGCTGTTAATCAATTACTACTAATGGCAGACACAATGGGTAAGACATTTAAAATGTGGACCATCTCGAGGCCTAAAATAAAGTACTTAGCTGTACAAGTGAACTTTGAAGATCTGGCTGACAAAGAAAAATTCCTAAAATTATATGCATTACAGCAGGACTGCCTTTAGTCTCTCTATATAAACAGCTAACATAACTGAGCCTTTAAAAATGCTATTTAATTAAATCTTACATCTATGGCAGGTAAATATTATTCTATCCATTGTACAGATAGGTGAACCTAAGACAATCTGAGACAAAGGGCTTATCTTCAATGCACAGTTAGATGGACATACAGTTTCAGTCTCACACATATATACAGAAAAACCCTAAACTCAAGTGTGGTGTAGTTTTTAACTTTAGCTAGCCGGCCCGTCGGAAGTGAAGAGTACAGTTCCAGTTAGCACCATTCATCAGATGCTTTTCAACATGCTTACTTGGTCCTGAAAATCCAAGCACTTCATGCAGCACGAGTGCTATGTTGCAGTATGGTTGCTTTCTGTATTACTAAGTAACTCCAGAGAAGACAACTTAAGTTAACTCTTCAGTAAAGATATAGCTTATATTCATATTCACAAGTTGAGTCAGGACAAAAGTGTCCAATAAGAATGATATAGGACTATATCTTTAGTATGGAGAATGTTGGAACAATTAACTTGAAAATTATGTTTTCCATGGTAGGACAAACATAAATTTCCATGCTTGCTTAGTGTGTTACTGAGTTTCTTTAGGTCTATGCAGATATGAACATTCTCATATTTAGAACACGCGTCCCACACCAGCAGCTCAGTAATTTAGCCTATTACTTCTCTCTTATCTACTTCTTTCACTATGAGGCAGAGGGCTTGACACCAGTAGGTTCCTGTAGTCCCCACTTTCACTGGGATCAGCACTGATTCCACTTCAGGAATCCTGTTTTTGCTGAACACCATTCCAACTTCTTGGTGCATTTTATTATACCTATTTCAGTTGCTGTGGTTTAGTACAAGTGATTATGTGGAGTGGCCTCATCAGTGACAAAGTTATCAAACCCATACTCCTTTTCAGGTAGTATAAGCATTTAACTGACCGAGGAAACCTATCTGTCCCCTAGGATTTTTAGCACTATTCGATACTGCTCCAGCTTAGGGCAAGGTGTCACCTCATTAAAAGTAACTGTGCAAATTCACAGTTGCCGCTGGCCTTGAATTAATTTCAGATTTAAAAGTTTTGAGCTTAACAGTCCAAATCTTTCCACAAATGGTCTCTTTTGGCACATATCACTGGGAACCAGCATCAATGTAAAGTTGCAATGATATCATAAGAACCATGGGCTATGTCTACACTGAGGGGACCCTGGGAAGTCAACTTAACAAGATCAACTTTAAGTCGACCTTGTTAAGTTGACGTCAGAATATGCCTGCACTGAACACACTGGAGACATACCCGGGGCTGCCCTGCCTCCTGCTCCCCCCCAGTACCGATCAGGTTCCCAGAGCCAGATCTGCCTCTGTGGTTGCAGGCAAGCAGCTGGGAGTCGGATCCAGCTCCCAGCCCCTCTCTGCGGGTGGCGGGGGCTGGCAGCTGACTGATGCCCTGACCTCTTGCAAGGAGCCAACCCCACACACCTCTGGCCACTGGCAGGAGCTGACTCTGTGCACCCCTGGCTGCCTACAAGCAGCCAAGGAAGAAGCTGACTCTGAATGCCTCAGGCCACTTTCAAGGGACTAGGGAAGGAGTCAGCTGCCAGACCCCATTGCTAGCAGAGGGGGGCTAGGAGCCAGATCCAGCTCGTAGCTCCTCAGCACATAGCAGGAGCCAGATCGAGCCCCCAATGCTGGACTGGGTCCCCAGAGCCTGATCACATCCCGGGGCAGGGAAATGGGCAGGCCCTGCCCTGTAAAGGTGACCTAAATGCTTAAGTCGACTTACAGGGCAGGACTTATTAAGTCATTTTAAGCAATTGCTTAAGTCAATTTAATAATTTCTAAATGTAGACAGGGCTCAGCTTAAGTCAACATAAGGGGCTTTAAGTCAGCTTACCCCCAGAATGTAGACATACCCATGAAGCCCAGACTTCTAGCCCCCATTATAAAGACCAATTGCTTGAAAACAAAATTAAGGGTAGGGGACTTGGCATTAGAAGGAGGAAACTTGGCATTAGAAGGAGCTGTCAAATCAATAAAATTCTGTGTAGAAAAAATATAGATATGACTTAGTGCATAGCACTGATATTTAATGTAAACATAAATTATGTGTCTTTTCAGAATGCCAATATTTACTATTTTTATTTTCACTGGAAACACTAATGAATGGTGTTTTACTGGAAGAAATGATTAGAAACATCATCTTGACTGTAAAACACTTCACCAGCCATAGGAAAAGTCTGGTTTCAAGGAAGCCTTCTGAAATTTTGATTTAGCAGCCTGGGAAGTAGCACAGCTCATTGTGGAGCAAGAGATTTTGATATGTATCTGGGTTGAACTCATTATTTGACAAAAAAAGGATATATTATGGGAAAGTCATATAGAAACTTTGATAATGCAAAAGAAGTGCATCAGCAAGTTGAATGTCAGACATTTTTTGTTAGACTAGAATAGACTGCAGAAAGAAATGTTAGACTTAACACGGTATCAAAGAGCAATGATATTTCTCAGTGAGACATCATCCACTTCAAAATGCAGGCCTGGAAACGGCCTTTCAACAGCCAATTCTGAGATTACTCAGGTTCCATCTCTCAACTTGTTTCGAAAGGGACACAGAAATCATCAAGAAGATAAACAAAAATAGATATGCAACTAGGATCATTGATTTCAAAAGGTCAGGCTTTTAAAAATTGAGGGAATTAGTTGGGAAAGTGCCTTGGACTGATGAACTCACAGATCTGAATGTGGCGAAGGTTTGGAATTACTTGAAATCTGTAGCAGGGTAGCTTCCCTGCTTTGGTAGTAAAGGCATTAAAAACCAAGTAGAAGGGAACAGCCAGTAGAGGCAGGTTGCGGCAAGGCCAATCAGGGCCCAGACCCCTGTATAGAAAGCAAGATGCAGCCCCTGCTCTGTGCAGTCTGCCCCTGGCTTGCAGGGCAGAAGGATGACTGTTGAGCTGGCTTCATGAGATAGGATCAGGGACAGCTCCATGTAGACTGCCAGGGCTTGGTTCTAGCTAAGAACCTGATACAAGGGTGAGAGGTACCTTAGGGAGGCATGGATGTGGCCTAGGACCTACTGAACTGTGCACTGAACTGATTTGGGGGTTGTGGCGGTGCCAAGTTGTGGCACATGGGTCTGTGGGCCATGGCCTGGAGATGTGAGTGGTTCTGGGTCCCTCACATCTCCCCCAGACAACCAGTAGGCAGCAATCAGACTACTGGAGGCCACTGATGCAGAATGGATCAGCTGGGAGTAGACCATACCTCAGAAGTGGGGGAATTGAAAAGGATTTGGCTGGAGGACTGAATTCTGACCTACAGACCAGAAAGATGGAACACAGGCCACTGGATGAGGGAGCTACTTGAGGTATTCCCCAGAACCATCAACAGGAGGCAACAGTTCGAGAAGGAGCATGCAGGTACCCATATACAAAGTCAAAGCTGCAGAAAGTATCTGAAACCCACATCCCAAGCAAGGGTATTAAAAAAAAACTGTAGGGAAAGAGTTGCAGAACAAAATAGATTACAAGGATACTAAGAAAAAGTAGAAAACTCATAAAGAATAGAAGATGAGATGGATAAGGAAGGAAAGCTATCTCTTGGAGGTCAGAAAGTGTAAGGGGAAAAGTGATAGCTGCTAAAAAGCCAAGGAGAGTTGAATCTTCCAAAGGCAATTAAAACCAATAAAAAGAAAACAAGGGAAAAAGTGGGACCATTATGCACTGAGGATGGGGTGGACACAATTCAGCCATAGCCCAACACCTAAATAAATATCTTACCTCAGTTTCTATTAAGGGGCATGATGACTTCAGGACAGTGGGAGATGGCTAATACAAATTAAGATATGGAAGTAGTAATTACCACAGTAGCGGTGAAATCAGACTCCAGTAACATAATGTGACTTAATCAGGAAGCCTCAATAATCTCCCACCAAGAATATTAAAGGAACTGGAATATGAAATTGCAAGCCCAATGGCAAGGCTTTTAATTTCCAAAGGGGTAACCATGTTAGTCAAGTTCAGTAAACCAAACAAGGAATCCTCTTGTACTTAAAGACAAATACATTTATTTATTGCATGAGTTGTTCTGGGAGAAAATCCCTCTTTGTCAGACACTTTGAAGATGGGGATCATACAGAATGGGAGGAAATAAATGCAGGGAAGTATAAGTCATGGGATCTGGTCACACTGTAACAGCAAATCAAAGCAGTTATAAATTTTCAAACACTGGGGAACAGCATATAGAGGAAGATGAGGTCAAATTGCCTGTTGTAATGAGAGAAAAATCTGAAGTCCCAATTAAGCCCTGCAGCAATATGATCTTCTTTGGAAATAAATTTGATCTCCACAGCTTCTCTTTGAAGCCTTGATCTTCCATTCATTGTCTAAGCACTGCAATTAGTAAATCATCAATGGAGTGATCATGAAGATTGAAATGCCCACCCACTGGTTTTAGAATGTTGTAATTTCTGATGTCAGATCTGTGCCCATTTATTTTTTTGTGCAGAGACTGTCTTGTTTGACCAATATATAAGGCAGGGGGGCATTTCTGGCACATGATGGCATAAATCACATTTGTGGATGAGCAGGTGAATGAGCCTTTGATGGAGTAGCTGGTTTTATTAGGTCCTGTAATAGTGTCTTTTGTGAGCAAAGTTTGTAATGTGGTTTATTGCAGGGATATGTGCCTCTTTAATGGTTCTGTTGTTAGGTCTGTAGTTGATGGTGAGTATCTGCTTAAGGTTGGGGAGCTGTCTGTAAGTGTGAAGAGGTCTGTTTGTGAAGGCTTGAGAGAGTGAAGGATCATTTTTTTAGAATAGGCTATAAATCCCTGA
>ML681991.1:33519063-33545056 GCA_007922195.1 Podocnemis expansa | reverse complement strand
AAGTCATACCTCTACAGCACATCATCAGGGATCTACAGCCTATTCTACAAAATGTTAGAGAGTGAACTGATCCCATGACTTACACTTCCCTGCATTTATTTCCTTCCATTATGTAAGTTCCCTATCTTCACAGCATCTGATGAAGTGGGATTTTTCTCCCATGAAAGCTCATGTAATAAATACATTTATTAGTCTTTAAGTGCCACAGGGCTCCTTGCAATATTTTTAATGAATCTGTAAACTCATGGGTCATGGCCTATTATTGGAGAACTAGCTGTAACCCACCAAAAATGATGGGGCAAAATCAAAGGGGAATTTATGAAATATTTATTTTAATTGACTAATAGCTCTTTTATTACAACATTTTTTTGCAAAACTTCTATGGTCACCTTAAACCTTTCCTTGGTAGTTCGTATCCTTCACGTAAACTTTCTGATTTTCACGGTTTCTTCCCAAAGTGAGCACCACATACAATTGTCAGAAGAGTCAGCATGAAACACTGGAAACAGCTGAAGCACAGCTGAGATCTTTATAATTTTGACAAGTTCCAAAGAGGCAGCTGTGTCACCAGAGTGAACCACCCCTGGGTTTCACTGTTTGTTACTGTCCAATTTTAAATCCTCAGCCATTTCGCCTTTATGAGTTACAATGAGGTAGGTATCCAGTTACAATAAGGTTTATATCTGTGCCATGCCAAGACTCCTAGTCCATTGTAATGTCAGAGGTGACTCAACCAATTGCTCCCAAGCTGCTCCTTGGGAGCAATTGGTTGAGTCACCTCTGACACCACAATGGCCTGTCACATGGTACACTTTACATCACACACACACGCATGCACACACATAGCAAATTCATATAGTAGATTCCTAATATTGTACCTATATTTAACAAAGGAAAAAATGTGATTTCTGAAACTATAGCCCTGTTAGTTCAACTTCATTTGTATGCAGGATCTGAGAACAAATGTTGAAAGTGAAAACAGTTCAGGTCATAGTGGAAAATGGTAACTGGAATAAAATACAACATGGTTTTATAAAAGGTATATCATGCTGCACAAACCTGCCCTCCTTCTTTAAAAAGATAACTGATTTTTTAGATAAAGGAAATTTAGTACATCTAATTTATTTTGATTTCAGTAAGTTTGTGATACAGTTTCATACAAGAGATTGGAGAAGATAGGGATTAATATGACAAGTGAAAGGTGCATAGGGAACAGGTTAAAGGGGTGACTACAATGCTAAACACTGAACTCTCAGTCTGAAGGGAGGTTACTAATGGAGTTTCTCAGAGATAGGTCTTTGGGGACAATGTTATTTAACACTCTTATTAATGACCTAGACACAAAAATTGGGAGTGTGTCAACAAAACTGCACATGACGGAAACTTGGGAAGTACTGCCAACATGGAAGATACTAGAACATCATATACAATGAGCTGGAGGACTTTGAAAACTGGAGTAATAACAAAAGGATTAAGTTTAGTAATGCAAAGTGCAAGGCCATGAACTCAAGGACTACCAGCATGACTTTTTGCTATAAGATGTGGATTTATCAGTTGGAAATATCAGTGCAGGAGAAAGACCTGGATATTGCTTGATCACAGGATGACTTTGTGCCAATGTGATGTGGCCATGAAAAATGCTACTGCAATGTTAGGATATGTGAGCCAAGGTATTTCCAACAGAGATAGAGAAATGTTAGTACCATTATACAAGAAACTGATGAGATCTCATCTGGAATATTGTATGCAGTTCTGGCCTCCCGTATTTTTTTTTAAGGTTAATTTCAACTAAACAGGTGCAAAGGGGCTACTATGATGATCAAAAGAATGGAAAACCTTATGAAAGGAAACGTGAAGACCATGGCCTAAACAAATGAATGTTGAAGGAAGATAGGATTGCACTTTATTAAAATGAGAGGTATAAATATGAGGGAGACAGAGAAGTTATTTTAAGTGCCAGTATTGACACAAGAGCAAATGGATATAAACTGGCCATCAAAAAGATTAAGCTTGAAATTAGATAATGATTTCTAATTATCAGAGAAGAGATGTTCTAGAACAGCTTTGCAAAGGGAGCCATGGGGGGGAACCTTAACTGGCTTCAAGACTGAGCTTGACAAGTTTACGGAGGGGAAATCATGATGAAACTGCCCTCGATGATACGTAGCCTATCAGAGACTGCTGGCAGCAAACATGTCCATGACTGATAATCAGACACTAGATGGGGAGGGGTCTGTGTTACTATAGTAAATTCTTTCCCAGGTGTCTGGCTGTTGGGTCTTGCCAAAATGCTCAGAGTCCAACTGGCCACTGTGTTTGTGGTCAGGGAGGAATTTTCATGTGGTCACATTTACATTTATACCATTTTCAAATGCCATGCCAGTTTCTGGTTTCAGTGGATATCAATTTAGACCTACTGTGAGTTTGTCCCATTAATTAGATAAAATACACCCGTGAAGTAGGTCAGTATAATCATCCTCATTTTATAGGGCAGGAAGTTGAATCTTAGAGACTATGACTACCCCATGTTTACAGAACAAGGTGTGTCTCAATCAGGGGTAGAACAACATTATACTCTATCTTTCACATACTCCATATACTTTCTCTGTGAACCTTTGCAATAAAGTCCAAAATTCCACTTGAATCTATGGTATTCCAAAGCCAACTGTCTATATCTGTCCCCTGTAAATGCTTTATAGAAGCTGTGGTTGAAAACAGGCTGACTATATACTGCTTTTTCATGAGGTGAAGCTGATTACCCTGGGAATAAATTTGTAGCCACTAGAGAAAACCCACACGGAGAAGGGTAAAATTCTATAGCTATGTACAAGCCAGAGCCAGACTTACTGCTGTCATAAGCAGGTGTGAGTCTACTGACGACATTACACTAGCTGGGAAAGTTTGCTCTTAGAGATTTATGCATTTCTCACATGCTAATGGAACAGCTCTATGTACCAAGCAGTTAGTGATAAGCACTGTTATTCTTTCCTTACAGAAAGTAATAAATAAATAATTTGTTCTTAACAAGATCATCATATAACCTTGTGATGATCTGTGATGGAAACCGAAACTGAAAAGGCAGGATATCTAGTCTAATGTACCTCTAACTTCACAAAATAACAAGTGGCTAGACTGCGTTTTAGCTCAGTAAATTATTAGGGCAGAAATATTTTGTGGTAATTTTGTGAAATTTGATGGGTGCAAACTACCTGTATGTAAACTGGACTTTGTAGGTGTTAAGAAACTACAGCTTTAGAAAAGAGGTGTGAGCATTCATACATTCCATTGACACCACTTTATAGCCCAGCTCTAATTTCAATGTTCCCTGCATGTGAAATAGCAGGAGCAATACACGTTACTACATACTACTCATTGACATGCAAAGGCAAACCTGGAAGTTCAGTGTACATTATCTTAGCCTATTAATGAGCATTCTTGGAATGTGTAGCTAATAAACTGCATCTTGATAGAAACAGAGTTGTGTCACCTCATTCCTAGTTTTACCATGCCCTGCCCTTGTTCTGATGTATAAATCAAAGCTAAAAAGAACTGAGATACACTGGAGAATATATACCTTCCCTGTGGATTTTCTTATAACTATGTATAAAAACTGCCTTTGGCTTTTTCATATCAAATGCATATATCCCATCAAAAAAGGGAAGCACTCCTCACCTTTAAAGAAATACTTCCCTGCACAGAAGGCAATATGTCCGTGTTCTAAGGGAAGTTAATGTATCATTTCTTCTGTGGTCTTGGACAACAGAGGAATATATTGAAGTAACACAAATGACTGCCAGCACTCTTCTCCCACCATGTAAGCTTGCTTAGGAAATACAGACCTAGACCTCTGTTTTTGATCTTTGTGTAAACGCATGGTAACTGCTTTGTGAGCCCAACCCAATCCTGAGAAAGTAAAATGTTCTTAGGCTTGTTACTCCTCAATACAAAGAGCAGTGCTAGAGTGCAAGATTACTACAATATGTAGAGCTTGTCTAAAAGGAATAATTCTTCATTTTTCTGTGTGTTTCTTTCATGCCATTCAAAATGATCATCATATAGTACATTGTTATGATTCTTGGCAGGCTCTCCTTTGTTCATTTACTTCATAATGAAGAGTCTGTTGCTCTTTTCATTTCTCTCTCTCTCTCTCTCTCTCTCTCTCTCTCTCTCTCTCTCTCTCACACACACACACACACACACACACACGATTTTAAATATTTTCTATGAGGAACTACTTTACTTACTGAAACACTTTTGGCAACTTTCTCAGATTGTGTTCCATAATTTGACCGTACTGTATTTGTTGTTGGAAAGAATACATGTGGCACTAAATTAAGACATCTAACCTTTCACTTTCCTTGTGGGGGGAAAAAAAACCCCAACAATAAATCTATTCCAATTCTTCCCTATTAACATCTGAAAAGTGGACTATTTGAAAACATAGCAATTTACATTTTAATATTGATAACTGAGACTTCAAAACTGTTGGAAAGACGGAGAAATCAATGAATCTTCACTGAGACCAGGATATTGAAACAACAGTTTGGAAACTCAACAAGGTCAGTTTTGAGTGTTATATACAATCAGAAGGAAGCTGTGAAGCAGCTTAATTGAATCAATGGGAAAGAACTTCAGGTTTTAATCAGTTACTCAGTCATCATTAGTGAGGCAGTGATGCTGAATTATCTACATTTGGGGATCTGTCACAGAAACATAGGAGAGTGATAGCTTTGAAAGGCGCCATTAGGAAGTGATACTGTAGTGTAACAATGACATGCAAACAGAACTGTCACAAACATAATGGAATCTCACTGCTCCTTAACTGAAACCTAACTCTGTACTGAACAAAGAGTTTATTTTACACTTGCTCATACTGGATATTGAGCCATTTTGTGGTCTGGCAAGTTACCTTTCTGTCCTGCTCTTCACAAAGACAAATGTTAACAACCTAGTATCATCTTTATCCAATACTTTAAATAGGTGTACTGCATAATTTTGCTCAACAGTTTTCACTCACTTCTAGTGATGTGGTAAAAGCATACAGGCTATGTCTACACTAGCAAATAAATCCAGATTAAGGGGGATTAATATGGACTAATATGATCTCTGTCTACACTACACTCCTTTTGCTTAGTTTGAACTAAAAAAAAATTTTAGTTTGAACAGTTAGTTCAAACTAACCCCTTAGTTCAAACTTAGTCTGAATTTTAGTTCAAAGTAGCACAATGTAGCTGTGCTAGTTCGAATTAAGTTAGTTCAAACTAAGTGGTTAGTTCGCACTAACCACATTTTTTTGATTTGAACTAAAAAGTTAGTTCAAAGTAACTTTTTAGTTTGAACTTAAAACACATGGTTACTTTGAACTAAAAAGTTCTGGTTAGTTTGAACTAACCCATGATCAGTGGCAACTCTGGTACTGGGCATAGGGGAGCTCTTGCCCCGAGTCCCAGTGCCAGTGCCCTGGGTCTGTCGCCAGGCCCCCACGATGGCGGCAGCTGTCATTCCCGGCCCTGTCCCTGGCCAGGGTTGTGGGGCCAGGGTGCCTGCAGCAGCAGCTTTCTTTCCTGGCCCCATCCACAGCAGGAGCCCAATCTTGGCCCTGCCCAGCGTCCTGGGCAGGATCAGTCCCAGACCAAGAATCGGGACAGGAGAGCACCCCTGTGGCCAAGGCCCCAGGTCTTTTTCTGGGCCTGTTTTGCTCCTGCCTGCTGTTAGTTTGAACTAACTCTGAACTGCTTAGTTTGGACCAAGTAAGTCCAAACAAAGCAGTTAGATGTAGACATAGCCACATTACCTTGTTTGCAGTTACAGTGAGACCTGAAGAAAATACTTACCATAGTAATTTTTCCCACAGTGCTTTTTTCCAAGAATTGGAAAATACTGCAATTTATCCTCATAAGGTCTGTCTTTATCTTTCTGTGTGTGTGCGCGCGTGTGTGTGTGTGTAAAATAACCATCCTGTGGTATTTGAGTGTCTCCCAAGTATTTGATCCTGTAAGCTGAAAAGTAATATTATCTTCTGTTGAAACTTGTCTGAGGACCAGAGCTGATAATCACCTTGTTACACCTGCTTTCAGCATCAGAAAGTCTTGCTGGTGATAGCTGGATGTTAGCTGCCTAGTACAGCCATCTTGGCAGCCACTTAAGCACTGTCCTCTGGCCTACATCAGCCTTGTTTTTGCCTTTCAGGCTGACAGTAGATGCACCACGGACCATGAGTCATTTCAAAGTGTTCCCCCTGCAATATCCAGTACCTGATCATTGGATACTTATATCAATCCCAGATTCTCTGTTCCCAAAGCCACAGCGTACCACCATTTACCAGCTTTACTTTAGACCATTGTCCCTGTGTTACACAAAGCACTTGAGTTCAATTATTTAAAAAAAAAATTAGGAAAGAATGAAGATTTAAATAAAACCAATACAAAACAACATCACAGAACATATTCTGAAGCCTAAACTTAACTAACAATTTAAATTATAACCCTGTGTAAAGAACTTTATCTCACCACAAATTTTTTCCAGCATTTCTCAACCATCTTGTCAATTTCCAAAGGGATAGCCGTGTTAGCCTAGTCCAGCGAAAACAAACAAGGAGTCGTATAGCACTTTAAGACTAACAAATACATTTATAAATAAATAAATGTGTTAGTTTTTAAGTGCCACGGGGCAGCTTGTTTGTTTGTTTTACTGAACTAGACTAACATGGCTGCCCCCTTGGATCTTAGCAACATGGAAATAAGTGTCCTCCACCTCTTGTGTGAAGTTTGTCTTAGATCACACTATCTTTAAGAGAGCTGCTTTAACTATAGTCCTAGAGAACATAACTTTTAGTATTTATACAATTATTCATAAATTTTGCATACATACATCTCACAATGATTATTATGACTAATGTGATATAGGCTTTCTGTAGAGAGCATACATTACTTATTTGCCCATGTTGTTATTGACAGTCTGCGGCAGGGCTAGGATTTTTACTCTGCTTTTCTGAACACTAGTCCAATGTCTCACTACAATGCTATCCTTGCCAATGCTATGTCAATATAAATGTCTCAGTTTGCATTTGTACCACTGTACATTCTACTTCTACTAAAATGTTCTCATACATTGTATGGTACTGAATCAATCATTAGCCATAACTTGAATTCTATTTTATAAAATACTACACAAACATAATGAATTTACAAGAGCTGAAGATATTTAATCTTACCAAAATTAAAACAGATAAAAGTGGAAAGCACTTTGAAGAGCATCAGCCTAATTAATTGATTTGGCCTAAAATATAAAAGTGCTAAAAATGTTCATTTGTGAAGCTTAGGTGGAAGCTGTAAATAAAGAGCTTCTGAATTGAAGGCTATTATAGGACAGGAATTTCAGCAAGCAGCACTTGAATTTAATTCCTAAGTCCAATGGGTGCTTATCAAAGCTCAGTATCAGTGGAATAAGGTGGTGGGGTTTTTTTTTGCTTGTTTGTTTGTTTTTTGCCAGTAGGAAAGCTGTTTGTTTACAGTAAGAATGACTGAATGGTTGAATTCAGATGGACTTCAAATATGAACAATGTTTTTTTTTCTTTGTATCAGTATTGCTCTCTAAATATACTTGTGTGTGTTGGAAAAAGACACATTGACTGGTTAAGTAGTTAGAGCAGAGAGATAATTAAAAGAAAATTGAAGTATCAAGTGATTCAAATCCCATTTAGAAAGTTTAAGGTTAATAAGGAGTTTAGTATCATATTCTCCAAATCTATAGAGACCTCTATATAATGAAACACAACAGACAGAAAATAAACAATATCAGAACCTGAATATTGCTCCTCTTAGACAAACCACCTAAGGACATGGGGTCTAGAGAGGCAAAACTATAACTTCCAAAGTCGCATAAGAGATAAGATGACACAGGCTCCTTCTTCAGAATAGACCAGATGTAGGCAAAACCCAGTTCAATGCACACAGCTCAATGTAGAAGAAGAAGAAGAAGCAGAAGAAGAAGAAGAAGAAGAAGAAAATGTTCCACTATAGGTATTTGAGATGTCAAAGGGATAGAGATCTCACTCACTTCATAATCTGTTAAAAAAAAAATCATTCCTAGATGAATGTCAGTCAGGTAAATACTAGAGGTATAAAGAGTCACCCATGACCTGCCATTCAAATGTGACCCCTCTGAAATGATATTGCCTGTTCAAGAAGTTGCTGCCCTTTGTATCCCTTTAAACATATGCCTCGCATCAATTAGTCAATAATCATGAAGACAAATGTGGTCTAAACATATCCCAGAGATCAATAACTCCAAATGGCAACATTGCTTAAGCAGATTCTGCAGGACTCTACCAGAAGAAATTTGCTGGTCACAAGTTATCTGAAAGTTGAAGAGATCTGCTATTATATGTATTTCTGAGTAAAAGGCTTGTTTGTTTGTTTTTTTAAATGTATATGTAGGTAAAGTAGATCTCCCTGACAAAACAATTTAATATTAGGTGTTTTTTTTTTTGAGGGTATGCAGAAAAGGTTATGTCTTTAAAAAATTCTGGAGCAAATCCTGTAGAAAAAGAAAATATTTTTCACTTCTCTGTTATTCAGGTTTGCTGGTGCATGTTTTGTTTATTTTTTTAGTACATGAAAACTTTGCCTTATCATTTATTTTCTATTCCTATTACTGTTAATAGGACCTTCAACAACCAGCCATGTCTCTAAGCGTCTTTAGCATCAGTATTTCTGTTAACTATAATTGGGAACCTTGGTAATTGTGTGCACCCATAACCAGAGGTAAAGGGCTCACCACATTCCTCTCTCTCTCTGCTGAGTAAGCAAAACAGCAAAAAGGAAGCTCTGAAGAATCTCTCAATTTAAGTTTCTGGAGCAACTGAGGGAAACAGCATGACAGAAAGGAGAATCTCACAAAAGTAACCTTGGCATATTCTTCCCAACACCAAAGCCCCTATACCTTTTGTTTTCAACTGGCTATTCTCAGATCATTGCTATTAAGGTCTATACCATATAACTTTAATAAGGCTGTCATCAGTACAGAGGTGCAGTATTCACTGAGCTAATAGATGGAGGAATAAACCACCTACTAAGAAATGTAATAGCTGGGATTATTGTCTTTCAAGAGCTCTGGTGGTTTAAGAGAAATGGTGGCTTAATTAAATTAGCGGTGTCATTAAGATGCTTCTCAAGAGTGTTCTATTAAACTTCCTGTATTGTTTACTCTGTCTGAACTGTTAGTCCTCTTGAAACCAAAACCCAGTGGGATAGGTGCAAAATATTTGATGTGTATATACTTGAATCTGAGTAAGAGAAATATTTCCTTCCATCCACAAAACAGACGTGAGAAGGGGACTTACAGACCAGACTTTCCAATCAAAACTGAAAACAAAAGTCAGCTGGACACATCGCATTGAATTGCTTGTGGACAGTTAACATGCTATGTCCTTATTTCTTGGATTATTCAGGGCTAATATCATTGTGAAGTCACTAAACTAAGCCTCAGCTAAGAAGGAGAGAGCATTTTGGCACTGCTTTTGAATGATGCAGATATCATTCTGTCTAATATGGATCAGGCTGATCAGGTACAGTGTAGGTGACTGTCATAGAGACATTTGAAGATGCAAGTTTGAAGCAAAAGAGGAGAAAAATGGGGGAATGGATTAGATCTCAGAATACTTCCAAAATGCTATTTCCCAAATAAATGAGTTTACAATTGTCTCATTTCTCTCTCCCTCTAAATAACATAAAATAACTCAGAGCTTACATGATCTGTATGTACATTTTAAAAAGCCGTATGCATGATAATGTTAATGTAAAGTGTATTTGACATCCCCCCCCCACTTATTTTCTCCTAGAAGGTTTACAATTATTTTTCATCTCCACACAGTTCAACATCAACTATCCTAAGGAAATTCCACAAGAAAGAGAAACATAATCTAGAGTGAATCTCCTACATTGCATTGATTCTGATCTCAACACTTTAAATGAAGTCAGAAAAAAAAGCCATCACATATTATACCAGGAACATTCTTCCATGTCAGATGTTATAGTAAAGGCTTTGTGTAAGCAATCCTATTTTACAATGCCCCCCCCCCCTTTTTCTTTAAAGGGACTACCAAACTTCAAACCTGATGACATATTGTTTTCCAAATCACATTGCGTCTGCATTGGGTTAGCCGGCAGACAGTTCAGCAGTATTGATCAATTTATTTCTAGGTATTTTTCTGTGTCTATTCTCAGTGTTTCCACTTAGAGCAAGTGATGGTTTTAATTAAAAAAGATGAAATATTGTCCATATTAAAAGCTATACCATGTGGAGAAATGATGGAAAGAATTTGAAAGGACATGTATTATTATAGCCAAAGGCACATTTCAATACCACAGCACCTACATTTTCAAAGCAGAGCGTGGGGATTTTGCCAGGTGGCTCCCATTAACATCAAAGTGTGTCAGACATCTATAGCCCTGTGTGTAGCTCTGAAAACATGGGTATGTTGTCTTGAAAACTATATGTTTGATACAGTGCAGGAACAAAAATAAAATACGGGCACAGATCACAGCAAAATAACAAAGCAATGGTTGCTGCACATTTCTGTGCTGGGGGAAAACACTAAGTCAGAAATGTTTTAGGTACTAAGGGCCACATCTGTTCACTTGGAGTAATGCGTGTGCATGCATCTCTGGCCCAACACACTCCACTTCTAAAGGTAGAAGTGGTCATGCAGTTAGGGTACACGCACACGCCCATGTACACCTACACTATATCTACATAACTATAGGTCCCCTATATAACTATATATCTAACTGGTATATCTATATAACTATAGGAATCCCTATGCAAAATGAGTTCAAATGAGAACACATTTATTGAAGTCTAGGCCATCTAAATCAATTATAAACATATACAAGGCTCTTCCTGAGCTTCCAGGGTCTGCAAGCTCAAGTTTGAGTTCTTAAATTTAGAAACCATCTGTGTATATAAACATTTAAGTTGCTTCTCTCCCTGTGCATCTTATCTGCAGGAAATTTATATGCCACAGGACTGCCCAGTTGTTTAACTTTGGTAAACTTTTTAGAAGTTGCTCACAGAAGTTGAATGAAATTCTCCCTCAGCTCATGAAGTGATGGTGAAAGAACAGATCTACTCTGTGCCTGCATAAGTCCTCTTAGACCCTGGGCCATGGGAGCAACCAGCTTCTAGAGCCATGTGCCACTGAACACATTGCATTCAATCCAGTTTTTCCTCCAGCCTTGGAGGATTTTATTGGTAATTGCACACATAGTTCAGAGCCCTGCAGTAGACTTGAACTAGGCTCTCCCACAGATATGGACTATGGGCAAGCATTGGACCCACAGGGATTTGTGGGTATTCAGGATCTATCAAACAATACAAGGCCAAAATCACCACTTTGGGATTCGTGTTATTTATTTTGTGCTCCTTGAAATCCAAAAAGACTTTGACTTTGTAAGCTGTTAATGGTATGTACTTTGATTTAATCCTTTGTACTATGCACACTAACAGTAAGATGATCAGATACGAAAAAAGTCAAGAGAATCTCATGCAAAGTAATTGACTCCAAACAGAAGAATAAAACTTTCAGACTTTCATATGAATGCACATATCTCAGACATGATCAGATATCACACAAGAGGGCTAGGCAGTAAAGAAACTGTTGAATTATCTGCATCAGTCACACAGTTGAGTTAAAATCTCCTGAAGAAGAGTGCCCACATTTACAATTCGAGGTTCAGTGAGGTAATGCAGCAGCTATTGGTAACTTAGGAGGAATATCAGGGAGAGATATTATTATTAAGCACAAAGCAGCAACTAAGGGCTGTTCTCCCTGGGTATTACACCCCGTTGTTTTATCATATACGTTCGGTAAGTTCTGGAGGACTAAAGAAAGAGTCTGTAGTCAGTTGAGTATTGAAAGAGGGAAACAAATGATGAAAGCAACATTATTAAGAAAAATCAGGCAGATACAGAAGATATGCAAAGTGAGAGCTCTTGGACAATAAAGGAGGAAGCAAACAGTAGGAGATACAAGATAAGAGGGGCAGAAAGGAAGGTACAGCAGCAGGAGACACAACTGGGACATAGAGCAGCAGGGTATGCAAGAGGGAGTGAGACAGCAGGAGATGCAAAGGCAGGATGAACTTCCAGAGATTAAAACCAAGGTAGTTTGGAGGCCAAATCAGGAGGCTACATGAAGGGGTGGGAGCAAAGTGATAGCCTCTTTTACTTACTGTATAATACAAACCTCTCTACTGAAACATTTAAAAGCAACAGTGAATACATAACCATTCAGAACAGGATGAGAGGATCTATGAAGGGGCTTGACTGCAGCTTTCTAATAACTCAATCCTTCCTGCATAATAATGGCTCTATAGAATGCCATTTTTTCCTATTTCAATGCTGATTTTTTTGTTTATTTTTAATCTATAAACTCATATTGCTCAGTTCTCAATTACAGTGGTAAACAAAAGAGTCCAGAAGGGAAATCCTGGCTCCTTCTGAAATCAATAGGAAAACTTCTATTGACTTTAATGGGGCCTGGAATCATTTAAGATCCCCAGATGGGTAAAACTGCTATAGGTTCAAAGAAGTAATAGAGTTGTGCCAATCCCAACTGAGGAGCTAGTTCTCAGTGTTTTCAATAAAACATAGTGTACCAGTACATTACCAAGCTTCTTCTGTTATCTCACGGTATAGTAACAACAAAACTAATACATTCTGATCATTTTAGGAGTTTCTTCCCCCTTCATAACATCAAAAGCAAAGGAACAGGACGACTAGGAAAATGAATGCCAACTTACTAAAGAAAAAGAAGCTGATTAGCAGGAGGAAGCAATTAGAAAAAAAAATGTGTGCAAGCGTTGTGACTATTCTGTAGATGGAGCATGTCCACTGGAGTTGGCCATTAAAAAAAATTAATATAAAAATGCAAATTCATTCCCTTGTTTCTCCCCAACCCACCTTTTTAAAACACCTGTATAAAACTGGTGTTTCTGTATCTCAGACTGCTCCTGGAATCCTAAATGATTAAACTGGTTCATATGGATTTAAATTTCTTTCTTTGTGGTGGCTCTACTTTTGTGTTTTAGATGACACTGCTTTATCTTTCTGATGAGAATTCCATGGCATATTTTAAAACAAACAAGACTGTTTTATTTTGTATTTGTTTCTATTTCTCCCTAATACAAAAAAAAAATCAATCAAATTTAAGAGACAGAAGAGAATATGCTTTAATGTATAATGCATGTTGTGGCTATGTATGTCAATATCGTAATTATAATAAGTGTGCTACTGCATTATTTAACTAGCTAATAATGACATTTAAAATTATACTGACACAGTCATTGCATTTGTTTGATGTTAAAACAATCAAAAAACTTTACCACTGAGTTAACCTCAGATTTCGAATGAAAGTATCTACTAGATATTATCAGTAAAGTTTTGGATGCTGCTTCTTTCTCTGTAGGTTAAAATAAACAGTACATGACTGAAGTGACTGAAGAGTCTGAAAACATGTAAATCCATTAACAAAATTAATAGTATTTTCTAATAAAATGTTTATTTACAATAAAGATTTCCACAATGCAGGAGACCCTCCACTTTTGGTACTCAGTGTTCATATTCCAGGAATTAAGTACAGAGGAAAGAATAAAAGAAAACCCTGTTCCAGCAGGATGAAGCCGGTTCATAAACACACCTCATTTGAGTTATTTTTAAAGTGGATGATTTTGATTTAGTTTGATAGCTTAAACTCTACATCCTCAGTGGCTGACTGCTTGAACTTACCTCTGCTAAGATGCCCTGGCAGAGATGGACTAGATGATCTATTAAGGCTTTTCTGTCTCTAATTTCTCTACACATTTTAAAGTAAATCAGACCAAGAAGACTTGTTCTCTCCCAGATCTCCTGAGTTGTGGGCTGTTGATCCCATGTGTATTAGTGTACAGTCTACATTCCCATATTTAGTTTAAGATTCCTTTTTAAATATTAGGGGTGGGAGTTATGCTGTATATTAGAAGATTTTACTGTTGTTAGACTCCATTTGCCAAGGTAAACAGCTATTGGTATTGTGATTACCTCTCTCCTCAGTATTTAGTAAAAAGTAACTTTCAGATCAAACGTGAATGGGGATTTAAATGGTTTAAAAATGTAGGCTGTGTTCACACACAGGGGGTTATTTTGATACGGTTGTTTCGAAACAACTTGTATCGAAATAACACCTTATTTTGAAATAACTTAATTCGAATTAACAGTTTGGTAATTCGAATTAAGGAAAAAAGCTCAAAGCGAAATAGCAGGTTCAGGCAACAGTTATTTCGAAACAAGTCACCGTTGTTTCGAAATAACATGTTTGCATGGCGTTGTTTCGAAACAATCATTCGTCCCCGCATGGGGTTTAACTTGTTTCGAAACAACGCTGTTATTTTGAAACAATGGTTCCCGTTGTTTTGAAACAACCATGCATTGTGTGAACAGGGTATTTCTTTTTTCGAAACAACCTCTGTTGTTTCAAAATAAGAGTGCTGTGTGAACACAGCCGTAGTCTCCTATTTGTGCCGTTGCTGAAGTCTTTGTCTTAATACTGTAGAAGCTGTGCACCGCTGAAGATAAGACAGTGCAGAGGGTGGGCCAGATCTCTGATATGGCACTGAGCTTTCTCTTTCTCAGGTGCTTGGGCCGCCAGTTCTTGTTCACTTGTTCAGGGTTTAACTTTATCATCATATGTGTGGTGAGCAAGGAATTATCCCTCAGGCGAAGTTGACTATGACCTTGAGGCTAGGATACAGCCAGAAGTGATTTTATGGCAGGGCCTGTGAATGACTCAGTGGTCCTGGGCCACATCCTGCTTCCAGTCATGTTATTGGAAGCAGGAAGTTTGGGAAGTGACTAGACCAGGGGTGGACAATGCAAACAAGAAGAGCCATTCTCCCCACCCCCACACTGCATGAGCACGAGGTGGCTGAGCAGAAGTGCTGCGGACCCTAGCACTCGCGGGGAGGCAGGACATGGGCCGCAGGGGCCAGAGGCTGCAATGCCGCCCTCCCTCCACTCTGCTGGCAGAGCAGTGCTCCCTGCCTACCCCAAGCTGGCCCAGCCTCCCCAGGGGGAGGAGAGCAGCTAGTACAGGCCTGTTGCTTGCAGGGGCAGGACTTTGAGTGGCCTGCTCTGAAGAGTTCAAGCTGCTTCACATCCGGCCACCCCAGGGCTGACTGAGCCTGATCTAGGACCTGGGGGTGAGCTGGCCCTCATGCTGAGGCTGGCTGGGCACTCCACTACAGCCTGATATCCCTGGAGCCACATGGTGGCAGTTCAAGAGCCACATGCAGCTCTGGAGCTGTGGGTTGCTGACCCCCAGACTAGGCAAAGAAACTAAGTTGCTGGATGCTTCAGTTACTTTGACAAGTTGGAGCATCAGGCAGCCTAGTGAATCTCATCCAGTCACTACCCAAACCTCCAGCTTTCAGTTACATGACTGGAAGCAGGAAATGTTGGTAGATACCTGCCAAAAGCTGCCTGATGCTTCAAGCATAAGCAGAGAGTCAGTAGTAAAAGGAAAACATCGGGTGGGCCTGCTTTCAAAGTTGGGTAGGCTGGGGCTGTAGCTATGCTGCTATCTTGAGTGGTTTTTGCCTTCCTCAGGACCATGTGACGTAGGTCACTTTCCAGGATTATATGGGTACAGCTCATGTAATCTGTTCCCTCCCACTGCCTTGGACCCTCCTATTCTCTGGCTGTGTCCCACATCAGCCAAGTCTTCTCTGGTTGTAATGCTTTGGTGTGATTCCGGTTGCTGGGTTTACTGTGTGGTGCTGGGTGATGTTGGTTGCCTGTGATATACAGGAGGTCAGACTAGATGATTAGGTGGATCTTTCTGGCCCTTAAACTTTATGACTTTCTGGCTTGAAGAAGCTAAGTTGCCAACTACACAGAAATGCCACCACATGAAGATACAGAGAACTACACTGTAACACTGAATTTTGGACAAAGTTCCCCATTGATTTTTCCTCAGTTTAGCCACAATATTCAAAAGGGAATAGTGATTTTCAGAAGTCCAGGCAGCCTCAGAATTGAAGGGGCCTCTTGAGGGCAGAAACTCAGCACTTACGAAAGGTAGGCTCCATTAAATTGCCTCTAGCTGAATGTTTAGAAGAGACGCACCAAACATTACTAATAAGTTTTTAAAAGCCTCTTTTATTCAAGCTCTTTAAAAACTGCTAAAAGGATTAAAACAGACTCTTCATTGATATGGGATAAAGCAAAAGTTCCAGAGTCAAGGGGTTTTGGCCAACAGAATTGTAAGTGGAGAAATGAAATATCCATTTTGGCTACTACCAAAGAATTTTGATGTTCTTCTAACCCTGTGCAGCATTGAGAGAGACAGTGAGCGAAAGTAGTGGTCACCTACCGGAAGACATTGTCACACGTCAGTTTAGGGTGGCCAGAGGGATGGCAGGCCCCAAAAACTGAACCAAAGTAAAGTCATGTTAAGTTGCCAGCTGAAACTGCAAATTGCCAGCCTCCCCTGGAAAAAGAAGAATTTGCTGAATACAAGCGCAGACCCCCTCCCCCCAGGTGTGGGGGGAGTACATGTCTGGCACGAGCAGCAGGCTTGTTCTGCTTTTGGCTTTTGCTCTTTAGTAACCCTAGCTTGTTTATATCAGGATATATAAGGGAAGCCACTAGAAAGGAGGGGCGAGAGTCTCTCTTGGGTCTGAAGACACTGAGAGTTCAGGGTCTTGGACCGTTTGAAGGGGGCCACTCAGCCCCAGGTGGCGGTGTAGCCACTCACACCAGGACACGGCTCTCCCCTGGGTGATGTGATGGTGAGTGTTAGGATTTAATTTGGCTGTAATCCAATAAAGTTTTTAGTCTGCTTCATTCCTGACTCAGGTGTTGTCTTCACATAGAATCCGAGGACCTGCCTCGAGGCCTGCTCAAGACAAAGAGACTCACAAAAGCCAATTCCAGCAGGATGGAGTTTGTTCAGGAAGTGAACTAAACATATTGGGGAAGTTATATGTTAAAAATTCTGAATTAGTTTAGTATTTTAAAATCCATAACCTAACTGAATGAAAAACAAGACCACTGAAGTCCAGAGATTTATTCTCAATTGTAACTGAGCTTTGAAGCGGTCTCATTCACCACTAGATTGACCCTTATTTTTTTAATGAATGTATTTAGGGAGAGAAGAATACCCTGCTGTAGATTCTCTTCTCCCAAGGCCAGTCCTACCATTGAGTTACCTAGGCAGTCACTTAGGGCACCAAACTTTGAGGGGCACCAGGGCCATTGGTCTGGGTAGCCCCTGTCGTACCCATGCAGGGAACACTGCCAGCCGCACATGGCCAGCAGCCATGGCACCTCAGAAGACACAGTCTTCTGGCTGGCAGGCAGCTGCCCCAGGCAAGGAATCTTTTTAAAACTTTCAGCATGCTCAGGAAAGGAGCAGTAGCCCATGGCATGGCTGCTCTGGTGGCCAGGTGAGGGGGCCCTTGGTGGGGGGGGGGGTTGAGGGAGGCAGCCGCTGGGATATTCATGAAAGCTCATACGATAAATAAGCCTGTTAGTCTTTAAGTGCCACAAGACTCCTTGCTTTTTTTGTTTGTTTTGCTATACTTCTGCATTTCTGCTAGGGATTTATTTCATTTCCACAGTTGTGTTGCATTGCCTAAACAGTCTGGGGAGCTCTACAAGGCATACATCATTTCTTGTGCTCACGCTCGAAAGGGGTAGCCATGTCAGTTGAGTTCAGAAGAACAAACAAGGAGTCCTGTGGCACTTTTAAAGACTAACAAATATATTTATCACATGAGCTTTCCTGGGAGAAGGTTCCACTTTGTCAGACGCTTTAAAGATGGGGAAATTAAGATTCTGACAAAGTGGGATTTTCTCCCCAAAAATAAATTTATTAGTCCTTAAAGTGCCACAGAACTCCTTGTTTATTTCTTGTGCTGTTTAATTTTTTTTAATTGTCAGTTGATACGTTAGTTACTAGCTCACAATCTTTTAAATCACTATGCATAACTGAGTATGCATAGGTATATTAAAGCCCCAGGAGCTAGGTCTTGCTGCAAAAAGGCTTGTTAACAACAGCATAATAATTGTGTATGGGGGGGCAGGGAGTGGTTTTCTTTTGTGATGGGTGGGTGGAGGAATTTATTGCTGTGAACCCATTTATGCTGGTATGTATTGTTACTGGAGCTAATTCAGGAAGTGGTCCTGGCAGAACAGGGGATGAAGATGACACGTCCTGGAGAAGGTGCATCTCTTCCTGACAGCTCCTGCTTTACAAGGATGCTTTAGGAATAGGAGATTGTTCCCATCCCTGGGTGCATCCCAGGGTCTCTGACGCTTGCCTCTCTTGCTCTCAGTGTCTGAGCAGGGACAAAGATCTGTTCTTGTCCAAAACATCATCTTCAGACATCTTGGTGCAGCCAGGCTACAGTTCGATTTACATCACAATCTCAGTCATTGCAGATATGTATCTTTCACCTTTCTGGGAAGCTTGGTCTGCCAGTAGCAATTTGCTGAGGCTTGTTTTGTGTCATCATGTCGAAATCTAGATATTGGGAGGATACTTAGGACTTAGGCCCAAGCTTTCAAAAAATTATCTGTCTTCCCCCTTCTTTTGGATGGGGGATTTCAGCTCACTATAATGTGCACTACAGATCTCTGATGTCATAACTGGCCATGCGTTAAAGCAATGGGACAGAAAATGGACTAGATTGAAGACAGTGAGGTTTGCCTGGCTCTGCATATTATTAAGGATGAGCTAACAGGCAGGGCCTGGCATAGCCAAGGTGTGTGTTGTTAAAATTCTACCCTCACTGCTTATTATTTTATGCCAGATGATGAGAACACCTACTACCATAAGAATTTTAATACATACATCTTTGCTAATATGTTTCATAGAGACTCAGTTAACCAGCTTTGGGAAATATTCTAGCCACAATATTTTAAATTCCACTGCATTGCTGTCAAAATCTGAACTGCGTGCCCCTGTCTTAGAAGTCAGTGGCTGTCAGAACTCCACAAATACACAATGTGTTGGTATCATCGTCTGAGAAATAAAGGCCAATTCATTTTATACTTAACCAAAAGTGAGGTTATTTTGTATCTTTCTCTTAAATCTGAATTGTTTTAGAAACTCAGGCTGTCAGGAATCTGCTGCTTGTTGTTTCATATTTCATTAATTTTCAGGGCTTTAAATATAGGCTCTCTCTGCCAAGTCAACCTATAGTACAGCTAGTATACTTAGGCTTCTGCACTTCTTTAATTCTGGTGTAGCATTTGTACCACTGGGGTGGAGGGCTCACCCAGCCCACTCAAGGCTTCCCCAGCTTTCTCGGGTGAGGAGGCTCTCCTGCATGGGGCTTGCCCGGTCTGGCTTTTGGGGTGGAGTGAGGGGCACGGCTTGCCTGGACCAGCTTGGGTCTTACCTGGTCTATGGTTTTGCCAGCACTTGTGTTTGGGAGCTGTTAGGGCTTGGTGCAGGCTTGTGGGCTGGCTGTGCCCCACCAGGCCGACTGGAGGTCTGAGACTGCCCATGGCTGCTGCAGTCAGCAAGGTGGGGGAGAGGGGGTGCCAAAATCACACCTCACCTAGGATGCCAAAAAACCTTGGGCCAGTCCTGTCTTCTCCCTTTACAAGACATATGAATGTCCTTTCATACTGAGCATGTAGGTGACTTGTACATATTATTTGCTGTTTTAAAGCCTTTAGTGAGTTATAATCTTGCATAAAATTAAGCCCTTTAAAGTCATTCTTTGTGATAAAATCCTACAGTATGAGCAGTCTAATGAATATCAGAGCTACCCTTTGACAAGGAAAACAACTGACAAAAATTATTTTCAGTCAACTTCTTTTGAGAATCCTGATCAATCAACATTTAAAGACAATTCTCAGGCATTACTGGGAAATGTCATATAAAGATTACAAGCTTGTCAATTACACCAGGAATTTTACTATATTAATGAGGAAGATAATTTCCCTTGTTGAGATGAGAATAATATTGACATATTGGGCAACAGTCTGTTAGTGGCACATTCTTAACAGTCCTTTTCATTTTGTGACTCATCTTCATTCATCTTTAGGATTTACACAAACAAAGAAATCAATACTTTCCCCTTAGCAAGGGGTTTGGGCTTTGAAGGACACTCTTGCCTTAAGTCTGTCAAAATTGGTCTGAAGAAGAAAGGTTACTTACTAGACAGAATTAAAAAAAAAAAAAAACAAAAAAAACCAACCCCTCATAAAATTCAGGATCTTCCTTCATTCTGAAGAAATATTCTCACTTCTGAAAATTAGACAACAATCCTGTGAAGATGGCATTATTAAAGAAAATGCAACATACGTGTAATGTGGAACTTAACATTAATTCAGAAACTTTAATTCAATATTTGCTGATATGTTGTTGTTGCTTCATTACTACTACTACTACTACTACTACTACTACTACTACTACTACTACTAATGTACTTCAACATGGGGTTTCATTAGATCAAATCTAAGTAAATAAATAAGTAAATATTTTAGCTGTGCAACTTGAATGTTGCAATTAACACAGGCTTGGCATTAAATAAATTGTGAATAGCAGATCTGTGTTGCTAATTTAAAAAACAAAACAAAACAAAAAAACAACACTATGTAAGCCTGAGTTATTCCTAAGATGGTTAGATTTTTTTTCCATATGAAAAATGTATATTACAGTAACTTTTTAGGCAAAATATTTTGTGCTGTCAAAGGATCATTATTGTGGAAAAATTGGTTTCACATTTTTTCAACCACTTCTAGTTATTTATGTATTTTATAGGCAAGAGGTGTATTTACATTTGTCAACATCTTTTCAATAAATTTAGGTTTCTAGAAAGAAAAAAAAAACATACAGCATATAAATCCATCTCTAGATCCTTCTATGTCACTCTTTCAGGGGATTAACTCAAAGCCCAATAAAACCAGTGGAAAGATGCCCATCCACTTCAGTGAACAATGGATAAAACTCCCAGTGAAGCAACTTAAATAATTACAGCTGATTCCTCTCCATAAAGTGGCCAAAATGAGAGAAGGAAGAGATGAGAGAGCTCTTCTCTTGCTGCATCTCTATCAATACATCACAATACTCATTAAGAACATCAGTTTAAAGGGTTTGGGGGTCTTCTTTTGGTGGCAAGAGGAGACAGGAGAGAAATAAAGACCTATAGACATCAATTGCAATGAAAAGCCTTTGGTTTAGTTTCTTTTCAAAGAAATATAAATACAGGGTAATATATATGTATTTACAGAATTGAAGTCTTTCAGCAGCCTTGAAAACAAACTCTTCTAACAGCTGAGCTGAAAGCAATTTAACCTTTCATCACAAGTCAAAATGAGTGAATTACAGAAATTGCTGCTATTATCATGTGTCACAATATACTCTGAGCACATTCAAAGCAGCAATAAAAAGTTTTGCAATAGTTGGAAGTACATAAAGTACATTATTCTGGCAAGCTGGAAAGAGCAATGCTGGTGATATTAAAATGGTCTCTCTGCCAGGTTACTAACTGTAGGCTAGTACAAACTGAGCAAGGGAAAGTTAGAACGTACAATGGGCAGAGAGTTTAGCAACCAAGGTGACAAAGCATCTTGATACTGGAACACAGCTTGTACTCTAGATGCGAGGACACAGAGTTGGAGCTTGTACCCTGAGGGAAGAGAGAACTATCTATTTACATTATTCAACTATAATTTGAAAAAGATGAAAGAGCTGTATTTGCATGATGGAGATTTCAGATGGAATACCTGAGGCCCAATCCAGAAAGTCACGTAGGTATGTGCATACTTTTAAGCACTCATGTCACTCCATTAAAGGCAGATGTGCTTAAGTGCTTTGGTGAATTAAACCTGATGGTCCAAGCATGACAAACCTCATCCCCATTAACTTTAATACGTACTGGAGTAATAGTCTGTAGGTTTGGACTTTATGCACTGAATTTGCATTTTGTCTTAGGCTTGGTCCACACTTAGCATAAAAATTGGTGGCAGTCGACCGGAGATACGCAAGCTACTCTGACTGAACTCCCACTGCTTTCCAAAATTCTAATCCCTGTTATTCTGCACTGATGGGAAATGCCCTCCCACTGAAACAGCATCACATTTTTTCTGGGGCTGGTTTTATTGAATCAATTTTGGATTGACTAATCAGGTCTTAACTTCCACTCAATCAATCGTGAAGAATAAATCAGGCAGTGATGAATTTGCCATCATAAGTGAAGCTATATCCTCAGTAAACAAATTAGTCCTTATGGAAGAATATATTTTTCAGAAAATTACCCTTTTAGTATAACATTTCTGAGACTTTCTCTTCAATCAAAGGCTATTTTCTCCTTTTTAGATAGTTTGTATATTGTCCATTGTTGAAATACCAGAGATAATTAAAGAAAATATTATTTTGCATCCAAGAACTGTATCTAGCTACAAAGTGTCTTATTTTAAAACTCTGAATTCTCAGAGGCAGTACATATCTTCAGTGAAAGAACCTATTTCTATAGTTGGAGCAGATTCCAAGCTGTATTGTGTGTGCAAAGGACATCAGTGGGATATTTATGGTTTCTTGATTCTCCCTCCAGTCCTAGCAATACCACATGGAAAATTGTGTTCTCCAGCACCATATACTCTTCTCATCCATTACCAGCTAAGGCTGCAGTCAAGGGAACATAAAGAGCCATCTAATACTAGACATTCCTTCATAGTAGGGAGGTCTCTTGCAGGAAAGACAGGACCATATTTTATTCCCTTTGTGCAGCTGTGGAAGACCAAAGATGACAAGTTGGCAAGGTAAACTTGCCCTTGGCTTAGCCATGCAGTTATTAGCCTCAAAACAAAACAACCTCTTCTCATTTGCAGTGAGTGATTTTCAATTTTGCAACATATGACACGGTGTTTCACATTCACATACAGAGTATAACTGAAGTTTTGCCAATCAGTATGTGATTGTGCGTGGGAATGTACTGAAAAAAAATGCAATGTGTTTTTTTCTATCTCACACTGCCAGGCAGTTAACCAAAAAAATAAGAAATTCACATTGACAGAAATTAGAAAAGAAAAGAAAAGAAAAGAAAAGAAAAGAAAAGAAAAGAAAAGAAAAGAAAAGAACCAATCAAACAAAGTCCTGAAGAATCTCCAGCTTTTCAAAATTTAATGTATTTTTAATGTAGCACAATATGTATCTAATGTGCATAGGTGGAAAAAGTAAAACAGAAAACAGCAGCAAGATGCATAACCACCTGCCACCAAAGCAGAAAAGGACTAAAATGCCAAGCAGACATCAATGATAAAACATCAAACGCTCCTCTGAAGTGTTAAGCTAAGCAAATATGTGATGTATTCCTCTGACTTCTGATGCATACAGTGCTTGAGGTTACTGTCTTTTAAACTTTGGCAGAACTCATATAGCTTGTCATATTCAAGATTTAATTTAAAATTTAAATGTAAAGTAACATCCATTATGAATGTATATAGACAAAGCACTTTTTGGGGGGGGACCTATGAGATTTAGATCCAAAACTAAACAGAGATTTTTTAATAGCCCTCCTATATCCTCCTCCATCAAGTCCACTGCAAGGCAGATATCCAATTTGGGGTTATGTCACCTGTGGTATGCATGTGTCCCATGGTTCAAGGGAGCAAGTTATCAGGTCCTAAGGCAACTGGATCTGGGAAAGTTAAGTGGACAGATGCAGGGATAAAAATAAAATAGCAACAAAAAAACCCTGAGGTCATCATGTTCTAAAAGAGAGAGGACATAGAAAGGGGCACTATATATATATGTTCACCCTTTTATTTTGGGAAGCTTTCTCAGAGATTTAGACAACTTGACATCTTGAGCAAGCTTGTCTCTCTTTTGTTCTCTGGTCAAAACAGAGAACCAAAGCTATTTCAACAAAATACTGAAGTTCAGCTGAGGAAGAAATCCTTCCTCCTAAAGGAGAATGATTTAGTCCTGAGCCTGCCTCTATGTTCATTGGAAGCATATTGTTCTTATGCAGCATACTACCAGCTCTCTGTTATCTCTGTGCATGGAGCTGGAATACGCTCTGACTGTTATTGCAATGTAGTCCCCAGCTATCAACTGCAACTTAACCAAACATACAAGTCTTACTATGTGAGTCTATTTTATAATACAAACAAACTCCACGCTTCTCTTCTGGCCAGTGGGCCCACTCACTGCATGCTCTTGGATGCTTACGGAAGGTAAAAAAAAAAACCTACCACATCAAGGGAAAGAAAAATGTTCCCTGAAACCTCAAGTGATACCTTCCTTAAAAGAATAACTGTGTGTGCATGCATGTGCACGCACAAGTGTGTGTCTGCATGTATATGTTAAAATACACACAATCATTCAGAAAATTGTTTTCAAAAGGTGTTTACACTTTGACTTCTCATAGTAAGACAAGAGTCTTTACTACTGTGCCTTGTTAGATCCTAAAGGAAAAGAAATTATGTTTGCTGGCCTATTGACACATAGGCCAATTAAATTATGTGGGCTATGTCTACACTTATAATTTAGTTTGAATTAATGAGGATTAATTTGAACTAAATTAATGCATGACTACACTGGCTTTCATTACTTCAAAGTAAGGAATTCCTTAGTTTGAGGTAATGAACGCTTACTTCGAAGTTATAAAATCTCACTTAACTTGGAAGTAACAGACAATTCAAACTTATTAGTTTGAATTAACCCAATGGAGCTCTGTTAATTCGAACTAACCGTTAGTTTGAATTAACACAGCTTGACTTTCTTCGTCCCAGGGTACCTTCCTCTTTCTATGTATTGGGTGGCAGCATGACCCTTCTTTGGGGCCATGTTGCCACACTTCCCACGGTGCCTTCTTCCTAAATCAAACTAGCAAGTCCTGTGCATGGACATGCTAGTTCAATCTGGGTTTCTAGTGGGGCCATGTTACTTCGAAATAACTTAATTTGAACTAACAGATATTAGTTCATTTTAATTAGTTCAAAGGAGGTTAATTTGAACTAACATTCAAAGTGCAGACATCACCTATAGGAATCCACCATACTTGGATTTTGGTATAATTATGTAGAGACAGAAAAATGCAAAGACAGGCAGATTTGAAGTCAGAGAAGACAAGAAGTCTGAGAACAAATCCATACTGGCAGCCTCATCTAGACGTGAAACTGAAGGATGTTACTTTACATCATTTTGCTGTCTTTGTCAAGGGCTTAGTTACTACACAGACTCTAAATTGACTTTTTGTTTTAAAGAAAGAAATCCCTGAACCACTTGATCTACTCTAGTTAAAAAAAAAGCACTTCACTAAAGCATTGTTGCTTATGTTAATATGATAGCAACTCAATTTATTCAAGTGCTGATCAATGCTAAACAATTAGAAAAGTTCATGTATTATGTATTTGAAAAGAAGCTGGTGCTTTTTAGTGTAAAGTCACAAGGTTAAACAACTGGTAGACACTGGTTCCCTTGAGCCCAATTTCAGCCACTGTACTTGCTACCCACTCAATGGAGAAACAATAGCAAAATAAAGCACTGTGGAACAGATAATGAACTGCTCTCATAAACCTCAACCTTCAAAAGTCATTATACTTTACAATTTGATACAGACGACAATTACTGGACCTCCATTTGGCTGGCAACATCAAGACTTGTTCTCTATTTCCTAACCATGTCTCAGTAATTATTGATAGTGCAATTGTCATGGATTGCCCTGTTAATACAAGTGCATTAGCAATTAAAAAAGCTTGTTATGTATTTCCTGTCAGGTGTACTGCAGTGCCTTTAAATCTGCTTCCATTTATCACAGCTAATACTTACTTTAGGAAATATCCAAGCTGTATATACCTAAAATTTGCTTTATTCTGTGATTCTTTTTTGTGTGTGATTATTTCTCATTTTTCCAAACCTGTTTAAAAAGAAAGAAAGAAAGAAAGAAAGAAAGAAAGAAAGAAAGAAAGAAAGAAAGAAAGAAAGAAAGAAAGA
>ML681991.1:33479250-33519053 GCA_007922195.1 Podocnemis expansa | reverse complement strand
AGAAAGAAAGAAAGAAAGAAAGAAAGAAAGAAAGAAAGAAAGAAAGATGCAGATTTCAACTGCAAATACTGTACTCTTCTTGTCTATCGTCAGTTTACAACAATTCCCAAAAATGCCACACAGGTACTTTATGAAGTTGGGCTGCATTTCAGTGTTTAGAATTACATAAAATTTCTCTGCTTGTCCATGGAGCATTGAGTTTAGGAGCCCTAGCAACTGGTGTACTTAATTTACATTTCAGATACACATACATGGGAGAAACACCAAACACTGGAATTCAGTTGTTAGAAGTAAGGAAGCATTTTTGATTTAACTTAACTTTTCATCATGCTAGGTAATGGAACTTTTTATTGAACTAAATAACTAGTAGTAAAATTAACATAATGAAAAGTCACAGTTGTAGTTAAAAGGAATCCATAATCTATAACTCAGCCTTCTCTGAATGCGCACATACCTAACATACTGCAGTTTCCATTTTATGCATTTAAGAAACTGGGATTATGCCCATGAAAGCTTACATGTTTAATAAATTTGTTAGTCTTCACAAGTGCCAAAAGCCTTCTTGGTTGCTTTTCTAAAATTGAGTAACGTGCCTATGCCTCCAGAACATAATCTATGAATACTATATTCCACATCTTTCTTTCTTATGTGACATGTACTCCTTTAACATTTAGCAAGTACAAGAGACTTTTGTAACTGACAAAACTAGGTTCCTAAAAGTTTTCATATATAATCCCATATTTCTTATGAGCAAAGTCAATGGGAAACAAAGTTATTGTGGAATCAGGCCCTGACGGTTTGTCGACACTGTGGGCTCCACATCAGTAGATCGAAGATGAGCTCTCCTGTCAATACCATTAGTTCACTTCCCCAAAAGATGACCAGGTACATAAGTACATTGATGGGAGATACACAAGCTATATTAGGTACCTTGCCTGACCCTGGTTGACTACCAGCAGCAATGCAGACTGGACCTGAGAGTTCAAAAGAGAATTATCCATACTGGGAATTCCAGTTTGATCTTCCTATACCTCACAAGATAGAGGGTACATGATACCATGAAACACTGATAAAGATGTTCAGTGACACTAATGCCACTATTCATATGTCAACAAATATTGCAAAGATTACTTAATGTCTCCTCAGATTAGCATGTTCTGAATCACATTAAAATGTATTATTAGAATTCTGAATAGTTTAAAGAGATACGTTACTGTGAATCAGGTTACAATTCAGTGAATGAATCTGTAGTCTAGAGCAATGTTTAGAATGTAAAGAAAAGGTATGGATTTGGACACACCCACACAATAGCATTAGAAGAGAAAAGAAAAATGTAGAGGGAAATGACTAACATAACAATGCTGAATATTTTAATAAACATAGAAGATCTTCTAGTTCATGTGTGGAGTGAAAAATTACAGACAAACAAATGAGATGCTAACAAGTGTAAATGACAATTCAGTAAATTCTGCATCAGCATGACTTACATTTAGCCAGTAAATATGCACTTTTATTATGAAAATAAGAAAATCAGAATCTATGGAAATAGATGATATCCCTATGTATATTTAGTATCACAGGTTTTTGGCTTTCTGTGAAACATGGGATTCCTGATGCATTTTATTCCAATTAGCACTGTAGAAGGATGGTCTTGTGGTTAAGGAACTAGAACTAGGATTGAATATTTCTGTGTTTCAAATCAACATCTTGATATTATTATAGCTTTCTTTTCCCCCACTTTGTTTCATTACAAACTAATCTGAAGCTAATTCAATGGAGTTTAGCCAACAGAATTTGACTCAATGGTTCTTTATTTTTAAGTGAAGGCAAAATTTCATCTGTACATCTTTATTGATGATGCACAAACAGTAAAACACCTGGATTAATTTACAGATCCTTGGGCGATTTTGAAGGATTTTCATTAACAGATAAATGAACAAAAAAAGATTTTATTTAACATCTCAGCAAATTATATCAGAAAATCAAACAATTAGGACAGCACCCTATTAGGCCATTTGTACAGTCAATGTTAAGGGCAAAGGTATTACTATGCAGCACACTCATGTTATAAGTGCATAGGGCAGGGCTTCTCAATCTTTTGATTGTCGCGGCATGACTGGGAGGGTTCCCAGCTGTGCACAATACACTGAGACTCCTGGCAGTTCAAGTGCCCCCACCAGTGAAAGAAAACTGCCTAAAAAAGCTAGCCCCATCACTGTAAAAAAGCACTCCCCACCCACTGCTTTTGGACAAACATTGCTGCCAGAAGCACTACAGGTGAGGGCAGAAGCTTTTCTCTTGCTGGTCCTTTATGGCTGGCAGCTTTAAAGAACCAGGAGGAAAAAAGAAGCACCCCACTCCCTCCCCACTTCCCCCCAGTGCTTTTGGCCAAAGGCTGGTGCCGAAAGTGCTCAGAGGGAAGCCTCTTTTTTCCTGCTGGCCCTTTAAATCTGCAGGGCCAGCAGAAGAAAACGCTCCCCCTCTCAGCTGTCAGTCAAGTACTGCCAAAAGTGTTGGGAGAGAGGGGGCTGATTTTTTCCTGCTGGTCCTTAAGCTTCCAGCTTTGACAGTCAGCAGTAAAAAAGCAGCTCTGAAGAGATTTCAGAGAAGGTGCTTTGATTAAAGTGCTGCTGCTGAAAGTGCTGGGGCCCACTTTTTTACTGTTGTCCCTTTAAAAGTTGCTAGAACAGCAGCTTCTAAAGAGGCAGCAGTCATGGCAGGGGTGCTTTCCTGTCATGACACATTCACTGCTGTGCCGTGACAAAAAAGGTACAGTTTTGTGTCATGACACAGCGGTTGAGAACCACTGGTGTAGGGTACAGTCTGTGAAGCCACATGCCCCACTGAAAACCAAGATGTGTCCATTCTGTGATGTGTAGGTATGCATGGCAGTGAGAGACTCTGGAAGGATAGGCAGGTGAAAGAGGCTTTGGTAGTGCCTTGACTTGGGGAAAGGTCCTGGTAGTGAGCAGGCAGCAGGACACTGCCTTGATAAGATTGGTGCATGTGTAACCCATGTGCCTAAATAGGTGCAATCTCTTTTAGGGACCCTTATGGCTGGGTTACGTTGCTGGGCAGATTTTGCAGCCCAGAAACCAGAAAATTCTGCTAAGAGGGTGAGGGAGCACACTGAGCATGCTCCACAAGTTTTATTGTTGTGTTGGAGTTGCATGCCCAGGGAGAAGCCTGAGAAGAGCAGCCTGCAGAGGAGCAAACAGAGAGCTGCAGAGGACATTGGCTAAGGGACTCACTGAAAGGAGCTGAGCAGGAGTGGACTGCAGGATGTTTTCTCCCAGCTTTCAACTGCTTTGCAGGGGAGTTGTCTGCAGTGGAACTGAGAGTTGGATGGCCAGTGACCTGATTGCATGGTGCTGGCTACACAGGAGGAAGAAAGGACTGCATGGCATCTGCCTGAAGATTCCTGCAGCTAGAGAGGATGAGGATTGCTTGCGTTCTGTATTCAAGCCCCAAGGACTTAAAAGACTGCAACTGAGATAAGGGTGACTCCACCTGAACTTTGGGACTCTTGGGTTTCTTACTGTTTTGTTTAAAAGTATTATGGTTCCTTAGGATAAGGTGTGTTTAGTTAGTTAATAAAGTTCATTGTTACGTTTCTGTTGAGTACTAGTTTAAGGTGGGATGGAAACTCTGAGCAGTCTTCGTTGTGAGTCCTTTTGACAACTGGATCCTGGCTCTCCAGTTGCTTTCATCAGGGGTTATCTCTGTGAGGCACTGGAGAGGGGCAATTGAATGAATTTGAGACCACCCTAGCAGGTTACACATGGACTGGATAGGCACAACTCGTGCACAGAGAGGGTAATGTAAGGTATATAGCCGCAGAGATGTCTTGACTCACATAGGTCATGTACCACCATTTAGCTTTGCTAGGGAATGTGTGTGGTATATATTCTCTACGTGCCTCCATAAGAAGTGTGCAGTGTAGATTAAAACTATAAGCGATTTGGAGTAGGGACTGTTATTTGTTATGTATTTGTACAATGCCTCACACAATAGGTAAAACCTGGTTGAGACTTTTAGGCACTATTTGATGTTAAAATAATTTTCACTGTATTTTTTTCATAATGGTTAATGAGAAGATCAGGTAAACATATATGCCACCATACTCATTTTTGCCAGTGAAAGAGTGTCTATTCTTGTGGGAAACAGACTTCCCTGTCTAATTCTGTGTTGTCCAAATCTTTGGGTTTTAAACAATTTGCTCTCTTGAGAATTCTGAGATAAATAAAGTCACTGTTTAGAACAATTATATGGGGGGGATCAATATTGGTGAAATTTACCAGTGATGAGTTCATTAAGAACTCTCTGTGGCTTTAGGGCTGTGGAAGTCTGTACAAATCATCAGAAGATCTGGGGAAGAATTGCCATTCAAAGACTGTTGGCCAAAGAATCTGAGTACAGATTTTACTGAGTTTGGTCACAAGTAATAACATAACTTAATGGGGTAACAGACTGACTTTTTTTCTCAGTAGATGGGAGTTCAACCCTTGATTTAGTTATTAGTGAATAGGAGTTTTGAAGTCTCAATCTAGTTCTATACAGATAATCATCCACATCACAAAAGCACCGTGCAATTAGCAGTCTGTGCCCCACAGGGGATCAAAACTGGAACAGAAGTATTTCGCAGCTCAGGACTGAGATGCACTGACAGAGTTGCAAAGGGAGGCTTACATAGCTATTCTCCTAAAGGTTATTAATCTCTCAGTTTCAACAATGACTTTCACACACTTGGCTCTCTTATGGAGATATCTGCAAGTACGAAATAAACTAAAAGAAAGCAGAAAAGGGTAAAACCATTTACTTCAATGGAAGCAGAGTTAGGCCAAAGCTTAGCATTTTTGAAAACCCTATATTAAAGCAATAATGTGTATTGGATTAAATGAAAGTGGTTGTAATCTGTTTTTAATATGATCACATCCTATTTACAAATATGATAATAAAGGACAGGACAGACTTGCAACTCAGCTTAGAGTATTTCAGTTACTTATTATTTAATAAAGGTAAATACAGCAATTGACAATATAATACATTTTCTTTCATTAGCAGCAAAAGGAAGGTCTCACTGGTGCTTCGTAATATCAAAAAGCATATCTGAGGTAACATAATTACAGTATTACAGCTAATATGAGTTTACAGGTTTTTTTCAGTTATAAATGGCACATGTAGTTCTGCCTTTTAAAATACTAGATGATTATTATGTTGAGAATGGTGATGCCAAGCTGATGATAAGTTGTGATTATATGTTCGTGTTTCATTTGCTTTTATATCTGTTTCCTGGTGAAGGATTAAATGAAATGAAAGACACATTTTGTAGATAATCACTGATCCAGTTTAGGGTAATCAGGTGTCCAGATGTTATAGGCTTAGTTCTGACATTCAGGACTTTGTCTTGTATTGGAATCTGTAACGCATCTCTCCTGTCCTGTTCACTACCTGGTCTCCATGTTCCAATTCATCGACAAACTTAAGTATTTTCCTAACTTTAAGCATACCACTATTCCCATTGTGACTATTCACATGCACAGCTGCTTGAAAAATTCAAACTATGAAATTTCAAGTTATTTTAATAAAAATATTTGAATTTCAATGAAAAATTAATGTTTGACAAAATATACATTCAGTTTTTTTACCATCTCTAAGCATATGACTGAAGTCACTCATATGCTTAAGGACTTTCCCTTAGCCAACATAACTAAGTTTTTTGTTTTGTTTTGTCTGCAGGAAGTATGTGATTCTGTAATTCTAGTTAAAATTAGTAACCATAATAACTGTACAGACAGAAAAACTTCTTGTCTTCTCAGGCATAAACCTGATAGATAATATACAATGTTAGCATTCCAGAGTTGCAGCAGTTCTCATAGTGAAGGTATGCACCACAAGATTTGACACGTGACATGCTTTGTTACATTGGTGTTGATTTCAGGTGTCAGATATTAGTAAAATCAAATCTGTATCCCATTTAACTTTTATTAATCAGCTCACTTTCTAGGGTTCTAGACTACCACACAACAGACATCTGCTGCAGCAAAGACTGACATTTACAATAACCAACTGCAGTCAAATTCCAGAGGGGTAGCCCTGTTAGTCTAGTTCAACACAGCAAACAAGGACTCCTGTGGCACTGTTAAATAAATTTTGTTAGTCTTTTAAAATGCCACAGGATTCCTATGAAAGCTCATGTGTTAAATAAATCTGTTAGTCTTTGTAAGTGCCATAGGACTTCTTGTGTCAATTGAAGTCAGTCAACTCAAAGTGAAACACAATAATGAAGGGATGCCATTTCATTTCCACTGACATCAGCGGAGTTATGCCAAAAGAGAATTTGGTCCCCTATTTTTATGTTAACGCCTTTCCTTTAAAAGAGTCAATATGGAGGGCAACAAAATGGAGAAAATAAAACATATAAAATTCTACTTTGCAAGAACCCTTGACAAATTTTAAGCTTAATATGTTAAGTTAGTGGTTTGATCAGCTGAGGCTAAATTTCACAAAGATTTATCAATCTTTCATCAATAAAGAAATCATTGGATATCATTGATTAAACTGGTGATCAATTAGGTAAATCAAAATGAGAAGTCAGATATAATTAGAAAGGTAGCTCTAAGTCATGATATAGTAAAGAATAGAGTTGAGAGACCCTGACCTATAAGGTCAAGAGGAAAGTAAGCCCTTGGTTTGCAAATAGGTCAAGGCAGAGCCAATGACAGTACTCCTAATTCTCCAAGGGGGCAATTATTTTATGATTGCCTCACCCCTGAGGTTACTATAATGAAAACACTTTCAATTTTATATGTAAATAAATTATTTAAGTAAATCACTTTGATCACTGAAAACTGTTAGTTAACTTCAGAATATTTCAGCTGAGAGATATTCATAGAGATTAATTTGTCCTCGATTGTGCAGAACAGCTATTCAAAATCCTCTAAAGACTAAGCGGCATTGTAATGAAGGATATTTACAGCTTTGTTTATATTTTATTCACCAAGTAAATACTCTGGCATTTTCAAATTTTAGGGAATGTATTTATTTCCATGGAACAAATCCTTCCAAAAAACATGTTAGAGCAGTACGCTATTTACATTCTTATGTCAGTGAGCCAAAACCTGAGACAGCATTGCTCCCATGGTTCCTGACAGACAAGACCTTTAATTATAAAGGTACTGAGATGCAGAGTTATGCTACTGTTGCCCTACTGGGCTTTAGCTCTTCTCTCCAATTTGCACAAGTTAGCATTAAAACTGAGATAGGGATCAGGGGCTTGAAATACTAATACTTGACAATTTCCAGCTCACCTTACTGTCATTTAAATCATTTGCACCATTTTAGATATGCACTTACTTGATTACATATGTGAAGGGTGAACTGCAAAGATAAATTGTTTGTGCCATTTTCTTCTTTTCTGCAGTATACAAATATTGCCCTAACTTTAAAACCAAATACAATTGCTTTTGTTTTCTTTTTTGTCTTTGTTGAGAAAATTCATTCTTGATTTATCTGGTTTTGCCATAGGACCCATGCCAAGACTCAAAATCTGGACTGGGTTAGAATAATGATATCAAAATAGATTAAACATTTCGCTGCAACTGTCCCCATTTAAAATAGCACAGGAGGAATGCTGGACAATATTTTCTGCTTGTGTAACTCAGCAGAGCTTCATTAAATTATTTTATGTCAGTTGGAAATGTGGCCCACCTTTGAATCATAAAATTTATCACCTTCCAAATGCACTTGCAAGATGGCAAAATGGCAACCAAAGTTTCAGACTACTGTGATGGTGAGATTGTAACTGTGTTTCCACCACAAATCAAAACTCTTTACAAAAGGCACATCACTGCATAAGAAGCAAGCTATGACCAGAAATGAGACCCTTGAAAAACTCTGTAGCCCATTAATGTTTGGGGTTCTACTAGACTAGTTAGCAAGCTCATGGACAAAGCAGATGCCATCTTGCTGTCAATATCCCTGTAATTACACTAAGGCAAATTCAGTCAATTTTATCAACTTTCTCTTACTACTGAACCACTTTAGTTCCAGCCTGAAACCTCAGGCAGAGATTACCTGGGCTATTCTTCAAGTCACATCAGGTTTTAAGCACAGATCGCTGTTCAGGAATCACCTCTCCTCTTCCTTAAATTTTCTAACATAGCTGTGTTAGGACCATATCTGTGCACAACTAAACTTACTTGTCATGTAGCTATATTGAGCTTTGTATCACATTTCATTTTGTTTGGACATCCATATTACCTCCCACATATTCACTAGATTGAGAAGAACACCCTGCCTCTTTCCCCATTGACCACAATTCCTGAAACAGTCAAAGCAAAGCTAATCACTATAGGTAGGTCTACACTGGGGCCTTAGGTCAACTTAAGGAAGGTTAAGTTGACCTACAGACCCTTTGGGCCACACTGGGATTTTCTTAAGCTGACTGAAGCACTTCCTTAAGTCAACTTAATAACCCCACCTCTTAAGGTTGACTTAACGCTTAAGTTGACCTTATTAAGTCGACTTAAGTCAATATAAATGGGGAAGGCCCTTAAGTTGACCTAATTGGTCTCCAGGGGGCATTTCTCTGGTGCAATGTGGGACAGTTACCCACAACGTACCACTCCTCCATCAACATAGCACCTACTACTGTGGACACGGGCAGTTGACAGGAGTTTTCTGCGTGGACTCTCTCAGTTGACTTAAAAAGGTCGACCTTAAGTTGACCTTGCTAAGTCGACTTAACAGGAGCCTCTAGTGTTGACATACCCAAAGGCATTAACTCTATCCCCATTACATTCAGCCAAACCACTACAGACTTTAGCATTCACTTCTTTAATACATGGAAGATACACAACCGACACAAAAATAGTTTTCACTTGCTTGAGATTCAAACATTCTAAACTTAGAAGGACTGTTGTTAATCTTACTTACAACAGTGTAAGCCAAGGGTTACTCCACAAAAGACAGGCAGAAAGCCTATATAAATAAGATCAAATTCAAGATTTGGAATTCAATTGCCTCTCCTTGTATTTCATTGCTATTCATATATTTCAATTGAAAATGAACCAAGAACAAATTCATTTTAAAATGTCTGGGTTTGAAGTAAGAATAGTTACCACCCAAAACATTCATTTGGGGGCTTCTGCTATTGCTTTTTGGATGTGCTTTTTGGTACAGCCTGCCATTACACACTGCTAAGAAGGCAGATTAAAAGATCATTTTTTAATTGCTTTTAATATTTGCCCATAAAAAGAGTCAGTCATCAGAAGGCACTCTGTACCCTCCTCTGTTGATAGCCACTTAGTTTCATCTCTGCAAGTCATTCACTCTTCTCCATCCTCTCAGAACTTTGGTTTCCAAAAGTTTTTCCAAATACAAAATCTGTATTAAAGGCAACACAATCAAGAATTTGTGGCCCCCTAGATCAACCTATGATTGCTAATACAAAATATCACCTGGTTTTCTCACATGAATTTGTGATTCATATTCTTTCTCTTAAATGATTAACAACCTAGAATTATGGAATCACAGAAACTGGAAGGGACCATGACAGGTCATCAAGTCCAGTTCCTTGCACTCATGGCAGGACCAAAAACCCCTATTAAACCATCTCTGACAGGTGTTTGTCTAACTTGCTCTTAAAAACCTCCAACGTAGGAGATTCTACAACCTGCCGAGGCAACTTATTCCAGTGTTTAATCACTCTGACAGTTAGGAATTTTTTCCTAATGTCTGGGCTGACCCTGTAATTTAAGCCTGTTGCCTCTTGTTCTATCATCTGTGATTAAGAAGAATAATTTTTCTCCTTCTTCCTCATAACAATCTTTTAGGTACTGGAAAACTGTTATCATATCCCCTCTCAGTCTCCTTTTTTCCAGACTAAACAAACCCAGCTCTTTCAATCTTCCCTCATAGGTCAAATGTTAAAGACCTCTAATCATTTTTGTTGCCCTTCTCTGGATTTTCTCTAGTTTCTCTGCATCCTTTTTGAAATGAGGCACCTACAACTGGACACAGTACTCAAGTTGAGGCCTAATCAGTGGAGAGTAGACTGAAAGAATCACTTCTCATGTCTTACTCAGAATACTGTTAATACACTCCAGAATGGCGTTTGTTTTTTTGCAACAGTATTATACTGCTGACTCATATTTAGCTTGTGATCCACTATTACACCCAGATCCCTTTCTTCAATACTCCTTCCTAGGCCGTCACTGCCCATCTTGTATGTGTGCAATGGGTTGTTCAACCCTAAGTGGAGTACTTGGCACTTATCTTTATTGAATTTCATTCTATTTATGTCAGACCATTTCACTAGTTTGTCCAAATCATTTTGAATTGTGATCCTATCCTTCAAAGCACTCATAACTTTATAAGTTTGTTCTCCATGCCATAATTTAAGTCACTGATAAAAATAATGAACAAGACCAGACTCAGGACAGATCCCTCTGGTACCCCACTCACTCTGTCCTTCCAGCCTGAATAGGAACCATTGATAACTACCCTCCAGGAGTTTTTCACCCACTTTATAGTAGCACCATTTAGTTTGTACTTCCCCAGTTTATTAATAAGAATGTGCTGTGACACCATACCAAATGCTTTACTAAAGTCTAGATATACCACATCTACTGTTTCCCCTCTATCCACAAGGCTCATTACCATGTCATAGAAAGCTGTAAAGTTGTTTTGATATGATTTGTTTTTGACAAATCCACGCTGACTAGTCCTGAGCACCTTAGTCTCTTCTAGGTGTTTCCAAATCAAGTCCTTAATTATCTGTTCCATATTTTTCCCGGTGCAGAGGTTAAACTGACCGGTCTATAATTCCTTGGATTGCTGTTATTTCTTATCTAATGTGTGACCTTCAGTTCTTGAGAGCAAGCATCTGATGAGCCATGTTTTACCATTTGATAATTACTAAACCAAGCAAAACAAGTTATACGGAGCTTGTCATCAAGATCAATGGATTCAGTAGAATGCATGAACGGAAGTGTCTCAGTTAAAATATAGCAGAATTTTTATGAGCCAGCAATTTTCATAACATTAAGTATTATTGTCATGTGGTAGTGACTACAAGCCCCAGTCAGGACCAAAATAGCCTCTGCCCCAAAGAACATACAATCTAAGTAAATGGAACTTAGGTGACACTGAATCTCTACAGAAGAATACACTACTGATTGCTGAAGCTCTGACTTTTTAGATTTTGGAGAATTTTATCTTCTTTTACTCTTCCAGGCTAGTAAACTCAAAAAAAGTGAGCATCCTTCAGGGTCAGCTCCTCAGCAGAGCAGAAATTCTAATGCAAGCCACTCTTAAATGGAAAAAAAAATGGTAATACAGAAAGATACAAGAGCACCATTCTTCCTTTTTATAACTGTCCTCATTCTGCCAAAACACCTAACAGTCATTAGCAGTCCTAAAACAAACAGAGGGTGGTACCCCCTGCTAGCTGTACAATTACTAATCAAGAAAGTACAGAATACTTAACATATCCATCCTCCTTCAGCTTTCTTTGTTGGACTTCAAGAAGTTCAGCACATTTTTTTCCCAGGATACAATTATGAAAAAGATAAAGGAACTAATGAATTAAGCTCCAATGATTGTAATTTTCCTGCATGAATTAATTAAATTAAAGGAGAAGCTTTAAACTTTGAAGAAAGGAAATCTGAGTAGGGAAGATTCCAGAGCTGCCAAATATACCATCATTCTTATACTGGTATAGTAATGATGAATTTTGTTCCTCTTTTATCCTTTTAGGGGAATAAAGAGGAAAGTTACCATTGCAGGTACAATTTTAATAAATTAAAAAATAAGAAAAGCAGTGGTGAATAAATATTATCTCATGCTGCTAATCAACAGACCTACAAAGTACATTATTACTTTGCTAATAGGATAGTGGTAACAGAAGTATCATGATCTACATAGTAGGCAGTGTGCAACACTGAATTTCCAAGGGGTCGTTTGATTCCAGGAACAAGAGTAGCAACAATATTCAGAAACACATGAAGCTTACCCCCCACTGAACTGGTTATGGACCTGCACACACTATTAAAATTTGATGATAGCAATACATAAAAAACATATCAGAACAAGGAATAAATTGGTTGTCTGCATACATTAGTCACTTGTGTACAAGTATTAGAACTGAATGCTATTTTTGAACATGACTTAGTCCATCCTCACACAATGATCAGCTGTGTTCAAACCTATTTGGGGGGAATCAGCACTTCAACAGTTTTTGAGCATGGCTCAAAACTGCCAAAACTTCAACTTTCACATCGTTCAGGCACGAGAAAACATTACACCTTATTTCTGTACACTAACGAGTGGATATTTAGTAACAATGGCTATGTCTACACTGGCAAGCTAGTCCAGCCTAAGAAGACTTACTCTGGACTAACATAGCTCATGGCCACATTAGGCTTTCCTTCGTTCGGACTAAGAAATGCTTAGTTCAAACTTGCTAGTACCAGTGGTTAGTCCAGACTTAAGCGCTTAGTTTGAACTTTAGCTTGAACTAGGCATGATGTGTCCACGGACTAATGCTTAGTTTGAACTTAAGAAGTTTGAACTAAGCTGGTTAGAACAGATGGCTAGTTTGAGCTTATAAGCATGAGGTTAGTTTGAATTAAACTGAGGTTAGTTCGAACTAACCTCAAACTTCTTATTTCAGACTAACAAGTCCAAACTAACTTTTACTGATGTAGACATAACCAGTTCATGCACAGCAGCATTTTGAAAGGTAAAAAGTTCTTACTAGATAAGGCCATGATGAACAGCTTGCATCAGCTTCTCATTCTGTGTGTTGGAAGATTCACAGAACACAGCCTTTTCAATTGCACTTTGCTTCTTCTTTTACCCCACCCAGGACTAACTTAGAGACCAAACTTTTGCATAAACTTCTAAATGTTGTTTTTGTTTTTTCTTTTTTTTAACAACCCACTCACTAGAAAAATATTTGCAACTTTCCTGCAAGATTTCACCAGTCTAGGACATTCATTCAATCCTGGGGCAGCAGAAGACATAAAGCCTGAAGTCTCATTGATTGTTAGGCTAGAAATGGGCACATTCTTTCACTGCAGAGAAACAGGCTTCCCCTTCTCCTATCCTACCACCACTGATCTATTATAAAATATCAAATTTTAAATTCTAATCCTTATAATTTATAGACAATCTATTTTATATAACTGGGGGGGGGGTCTAAAGTTTATTACAGTGGGAACCCGTTACCACGTGACCAGTTTGCACATGGAACCAGTTAATGTGTGGTAGTGTCATGTCCCCCAAAGGCCCCAAATTAACGTGTGGGTCTCGTTAATGTGTGTTGTGTAAACGGGACCAGGAGCATCGCTGCCTTGGGGACAGATCCCGGGCACCGGCCCAGGCCCTGCTCCCCGGTCCTGATTCTGTGCTGGGGTCTGAACCGGCCTCAGGCACCTGCTGCCACCAGTCTGGCCCTGGATCCCTGGCCGAGGACAGGGCACGGAGAGGCAGCCGTGGCTGCAGGCAACCTGGCTAAGGATGGAGCTGGAATTTGCTGCTGCTGCCGCCGCCCCCTGTCCCATCCCCGTCCAGACATCCAGGGCCATGCTGGCAGCAGCAGGTGCCTGAGGCTGGGTTGGGTCCCAGCACAGAATCAGGGGCGGGGGCATGGCCTGCGGCCAGGAAGCAGAGTCTGGGCCAGTGCCTCAGGACCTTCCCTGGGGCAGTGACCTTCCTGTCCCATTTACGCGCAGGGCAGTTTATGCGTGGTCGCCGGGGGCTTGTCCCCTGACACTCGCACATAAACGGGTCCCCACTGTAGTTATGTTTCTGCTCCTCTATCAAGGCTTCCTCTAGGCTTAGCGTAGTACTAAGGCAACTTGGATTTACAGGGGAAAGGAACCAAAATAATATATTAACAATTCATGCCCCTTTCTCATTTGAATTGTCTGCCTGAACAAAATGCACAATACTCTAGTAAGAAGCTCTTACTGGCACTTGTTTCAAATGACTTATGATTTCATCACTCAGGTATAATGGAAACACTGCAAAGTTGTGAAAATAAATTCTTGGTGACATAACAAATGTATTAGGTAGGTATAGCTCCATATGATGTTAAATACATGTGTTGTTATGTATTCAAACAGTAGGATCATCTGAAATTTTGCCAGATGAGACTTATTTCTGAATAACACAAGATTATTATGAGAAATTGTCTTCAATTGGAACTAACACTGATTATTCTAAGGTAGTCAAGACATTTTCATTCTCTCTCTCTCTCTCACCCAATTAACTTACGGATTGATAGACCCATATACACAAAGTATACATGTTTCCTGTGGTTGGAATGAATATTATTAATTCAATTAGTGGGTACTTGTGCATGATCACTGTGTGCCACGTTCTGCAGTAGACAGACCACTGAAGTCAAGGGATATATGACTGATTCACCTTAATGCAAATATGAATAGAATTTGAACCTGTCTGTACTTCCTAAAAGGAGACATCCTGCTATGTTTAGAGAACTGTTGAGGAACATGAAAGGCTAGTACTTCTGTAAAGGGAGCTTACCAGAATTTTCATGCTATTCCATGGGAAACTTCAATATTCTAAAGCCTGAGGCTTTTATATATTCATACTTATTTACAGTTGCAAGATGTGGGCTTTGTCCCTCTAATGAACAAACTGATGCCTTTCTTTCAGTTCCAAAACACAAAACCAGCATTTTATGCAGAAGTCTTCTAAACTAGGCCCAGCAGAGCCACACAGAAATAATTTGAATGCAAACATAAATGAATTCGAGTAATCCTAGTGCCAGGAAAATTTTAGTACCCAGAAATTTAGAGTGAACCCAGCTGTCAGTTTTTTATTGTATTTAGCCCTTAATGGTTTGTTAGCTGGCAAAGACACAAAAATAGCCAAATGTTGATAAAAGTAAATATCTCACACAGGGCTTACTGAGAAATGGTTATCTGAGAATTTTAAAGATTTGATTAGGGAATCTTTAGACTCACAAAGGCTATAAGGCTTCATTTTTCTTACCTCCTTTGGTAGTTCTCTCTTTTATCAAGTTGATTACATTCTAATAGTTTTAATGCTAGTCAGTTATATACTACAAGCAACAGAGATGTATCACTAAAATCAAGCAGAACTGTAGTTTAACTGATCACAATCTTTACCAAAAAAAAAAAAAAAAACAACCCACACTAGGACAAACTATAGCTCCACCCAATGCTTATTTTTTTCTAATGATAGTTGTTGGCTTCCCACATATGTACTTGGAGAGAGGTGTCTTTGAATAGTCAGGTTAGCTCAGGGGTCAGCAACCCAAAGGATAAGAAAAGCCATTTTAAAAAATTCCTTCAATAGTCAAGTGTTTTGAGAGCCACATTGGGTGTACTCTCCTCGTTGGGGGAGCTGGGAGCAGGGTCTTGCTGGAGGATCCCCTGGTGGGAGGGAGGGGTGAAATTGGGAGTGGGCCACCCACAGGGTCCCCCAATGGACAGGGGAGTTGGGAGGCAGAGCCCAGAGCCTGCTATGGGCCATCTGCAGGATCCTCTGGTGGCGGGGGGGGGGCCCAGGAGCCACAAAGAGGCAGCCAAAGTGCCATATGTGGCTCTAGAGCCACAGGTTTGCAGATCCCTGGGTTAGCCCATCCTTTTGATATAATCTCTCATTTACAGTATTTTATCATGAAAATTAGAAACAAAGTGAAGATATTTTGCTTAATTAGTTTGCCCCTAAAGCCACCTAAACTTCTTGGCAAATGAATAGTCATGCTCACTGCAACAGTGAGTAAGAAATCATGTAGATAATAAATTACTGGGGAAAACTCTTTCACAGGAAGCCTGTGTAGATATTGTGCACAATTACATTTGATTTATAAGCATTAGTATTTTCATTCACACTGGCTGTACACTGCACACAAACTAATTTGCAAACATTTTCATTTGTAAATGTGTCAAGATCATTCCAATGCTGCTCACTGAGTCACATCAGGTGAAAACCTTATCCCATTGACATTTATGGCAAAGCTCTCATGACTTCACTAGGGCCAGGATTTAACCCATCATGTGTTGTCTGCAAGTATTTTGGATGGGAATCAATTTATTCAGGAAGAGAATGATTACACTGACAATTTAATTTGAATTAAGGAGTATTAATTCAAATCAAATAAATGCATGACTACATGAATTCCTTAGTTCAAATTAACGAAAGGTTACTTCAACGTTACAAAACTGTGCTTAACTTCAAAGTAAGGGTTAATTCAAACTCATTAGTTTGAATTAAGATAGTGTAGCTGTGTTAATTCAAAGTAACCATTAGTTTGAATTAATGCTTTTTGACCTTCTTCTTCCTAGGGTGACTTCCTCTTTCTATATCTTGGGTGGGGACAGGGCCCTTCTTTGGGGCCATCTTGCCACACCTCCCATGGTGCCCCTCTCCTAATTTAAACTAGTAAATTCTGACCATGGACATGCTAGTTCTGTTCAGATTGCTAGTGAGGCCATGTTAGTTTGAATTAACTTAATTCGAACTAAACTTCTAAGTGTAGACATAGCCAAATATATTTATTACTTTGTAAGTGCACCTGATGAATAGGGTTGGAGCCCATGAAAGCTTATGCCTGAAGAAATTTGTTAGTCTTTACTATGCCACAGGACTCTCGCTGTTTTTGCTGTACACAAACTAACATGGCTACCCATCTAGAAATCTTAAGTGTAATGAATTTTATGCATCTCTAAGGGCATAGTCATCTAAAAATCTTCATGAGAGTTGCAATTTTTGCCCAACCTGGGGGGTGAAAAAAAATCAGATTTCTTTTTCTGAAGAAAACAACTGGGAGAATAAAAGAGGAAAAAATTCAGAAAAACCCCACACAAGGAGATTTTATTAAATGAAATACAGCAAGTGTACTATATGATTCACTTCATAAGACACTGAATGTTAATCTTTTTTTCAAACTTTCTAAGTAACTGAGGACAGAACTGTAAGTACAATGGGGCCAATGGGGCGCTGTCCCAGGTGCACCAGAGCGGCTCAATGGAGCCGCTCTATGAAAGGGCGGGTTTTGCGGCGCCGGCTCCAAGTGGCACTAAATGCAAGGGGCGCATTCCAACTGTAACACACCCCAGGCGGTAAAACAGAGCATTACAGCTCTGACTGAGGAACCTAAGTCCAATTTTTAAAATGGGACTTTAGCTCCTCAGACCTGGATCCTCAAATGTGTTTACAAGCAAGGAGTCCTGCGGCACTTAAAGACTAACAAATTTGTTTATCTCATGAGCTTTCCTAGGAGAAAATCTCACTTTGTCAGATGCTATCAAGATGATGGAACTTACAGAAAGACAGGAAAATAAAGGCAGGGAAGTATAAGTCATGGGATCAGGTCACACACTCATATGATAAATAAATTTGTTAGTTTTTAAGTCCCACAGGACTCCTTGCTTGTTTTGCTGAACTAGACTTACACAGCTACTCCTTTGGAACTTAGCAAACGTATTAAGACACCTAATGAACCAAAAGGAGTTAGGTATCTAAATACTTTTGAGAATCTGAGGCCTTTTGGAAACTTAAAAGCTTGCAATTTTGTATGAAAAACACAAGATCCAATCTACTAACTACTTAGGTATACCACACTTTTCCAACAGTCTTTAGATATTTCTAATGGAAGTTGTCAAAAATTTCCTTTTGGCAAACAAGCAAACAAACAAGCAAGCAAGCAAGCAAGCGTGCACGCGCGCACACACACACACAAACACACACACCAGACCTAGCATTTTTCAACCACCTCTCGGATACATTTTTAATAACATTGCTGAAGTTTGTTTGTTTGTTTCTGTTTCTATTTTTAGGACCAAGTTTATTATAAAAGTTTTGTCTAGTCCATCCAATTATGCTAAAAATATATTTGAGGGATTCTGCGTTTGATCAGTATGTCTATAAAACTTGAAAAAAATGAATTTTATCTAATTTAAAATAAGAGTGAAATGCTAATATTAAAAAATTCTTCTAAATACAGAATATTGTAAGTAGAACTGGTACCACCACCTATTAAGGATGTCCTACACTTAACATTATGAGACCCTGTTTACATTTGATTATAGCTTTGTCAAACTTTTAAGGAAAAAAAAAAAACAGAACACTGCATAGCTGCTGATTAGGTAAACCTAACCCATTCTGTGCCCTGTATGAGGCAGGGGGCCTGTGGAAAAAATAGTATGTGATCATAAAATTTGAGGCTGAATGAAGTAAGGTTGCAGAGGCGAATGACATAAAACTACTTAGAAACAGCTGAAATGAATAGTTTGTGAAATGAACAATCAACTGGATGAAAATTTGCATTAACTGAACAAATGAAGGCATTGTACTGATGTGAATATATTCTCTCAATTGAAGTAATTAGGATTCCTTGTGTGACTAAAAGCTGACCAAGTTATATGGCAGTTGCACACAACTGAATCACCAAAGTCAGGACTGATTTGTTAACAATTCCCACTAAATAAAATAAAATAAAATAAAATAAAATAAAATAAAACCCTATTTTAAACAAACAATTCAGTACAGATTCATTACGGTGATCAGGGCTGGAACATGTTGTGGGATTTTCTACTGAAGAATGCTCTTTTGACCAAAATTAGTATTTTTATATATACATATATACAAATTGTCAATGAAAACATCAGAAAACCATTCTTCTGGCCAAAGAGATGGTGTGTTTGATATTTTTGGTACTATAAAATAAAGGATTTCCTTTCAAGGAAATACATTCTACAGTAGCAAGCTGGCACAACATAGGTAGGAGTAGTATTCCCTGAAGGATTTCATATTGGCTATTCCCCCTGGTATATTTTTATAAGAGTATGAACTCTTTGTAGAAACTTTAACTGCACTCTCAGCATTGTATCAGAACATAAAGTAAGATGAATTTCAGTTTCCTGTGGAAGAAGAAGCTTCTTTCAACCTGAAGAATTTCATCTAGCTTTGTCCCCTGTGGTCTATTTCAGAGTGTGATGGATTAATGTACATCTGTATGTATCTATATCAAACTCAATTTTTTTCTGTAAGCACCATTTTGATCATAAAATTGTTCTGTGCCTATACTCTTCCTTTTACCCTTCATCTTGTGCTGAAACCTCCCAGGAAATGTCAGGAGACATTCTTGCACCTAACAGATGGCTAAATATGCAGGGCACTCTGGGATTATTTACATGGAGGGTCTCCCCTTCACATCAGAGGACATTATGACAATTACGTAACTGCCGGCTGAGGAACCACTTCAACTACTGAGATTGTAACCAAGCAATGGATTACCTGATGACTGATTTGAAGTCTCTGAGGAGAGTCTCTGACCAGGGAGTGGAGTGGGGTAGGGTGTATGTAGGGAATAAGTACTTGATACTTATCTGAGGGAGCCTCTTTCACTAGGCATTTTAGGGAAAGAAAGGGGAGAAGACCAGGACCAGAAATAAGCAAGGCTGAGCAGGAGAAAGAAGAGGAATCCTCAACCACTTAAAAACAGACATTGATCAAATTCCAAAGGACTCTTGGGCTATGTTCACACATAAACTGTTATTTCGAAATAAGTTATTTCGAAATGAGTTATTTCGAAATAAAGTCCTTATTTTGAAATAAGTTAATTCAAATTAAGAAAATGTTAATTCGAATTAAGGGAAAGCCTGCTATCGAAATGGCTGTTATTTTGAAATAAGGCCGTTCGGACATGTTGCTTCGAAACAACGGCTATTTCGATTTCAAGCTAGGTTTTACTGTTTCAAAATAACGGCCGTTATTTCGAAACAACGGGTCCCATTGCTTCAAAATAACAGAACGTCTTGTGGACATAAGAAATTTTATTTTGAAACAATGGCTGTTGTTTCGAAATAAAACTCTCATCTGAACACAGCCTTAGAGTGGTCAGGAATGTGAAGCAAGGATTTGTATGTAGGTTTTGTTGTTTTTTTTCATAAATCTGTATACCTCATATTGTGTATGAGTGAGGTGTGCATGTGAACATTTAGAAATTGCTTTGCACAGCCTGTGTGCTATTTGCTTACAGCACCACCGATGCCCTGAAAAGAAAAACAGTAAAAAAGAGGCTTCATAAATTTGATGGAACTGTGCATGTGCCATAGATCCTGGGCAGGTTTCAGAGAGCTAGTGCTAGTTTCAGGCCTGAACAATTGTACTGTGGGGTCCTCAGTGCCAAGTGGAGTGTCAGACAGGGGCTCTACACCTACAGTGTGTGCCTAGAGACCTACTGACTGAGAAACAGTGCCTCAACACTGTCCAGCCCCAGCAAACCAGGAGTACATCTAGCCCAAGGCTTGAGTCTAGTATATCAGCCTGGAGAGCATCAATGAGAGAGAGATTACCTAAGACTGCAACAAAGAGCTGAATTTATGTGTCCCTCCTTGGAACTACAAAATTTGGACATCCTTGGTAAGAGTGACAGGCCAGTCTGAAGTAGGGAGGGATGCATTCTAAATTCTCCAGGAACGTTTCCAATGTGTCTAACTATTTATGCCTTCCTGGTACCCCTAGAAAAAAAGACTGAGCAGAAGTAAAAGAACAAAAAACAAAAAAATTGGCCAGAATGGCATGAGCTATCTGACTGCCCATCCAGATAAATGTGCTAACTCTTTCCTGTAATACCTAATAAATGTCCCTCTTTTCTTCATCTAACTCCATCAGGAGAGTAGTAGGAGGCCCTGAAATGAAAGACGCTTTGATGACTCATTCCAGAGGGGTAGCCATGTTAGTCTAGTTAAGTAAAACAAACAAGGTGTCCTGTGGCAGTTTTAAAGACTAACAATTGTATTTATTGCATGAGCTTTCATGAGTGAATCCCACTTCATCAGACACTGAAATGGAAAATGTATAGGGTGGAGGGGAAAAATAAATGCAATGAAGGCCAGGACACAAGATCAGTAAAGATTATTTCAGGAAATCAAAAAGGATATTTGATTCAAACAGTTGGGAACACAGAAAAGAAGGTGAGGAGATTGAAAGAAACCCATATCTTTGGCTCACTCATTACAACAGGGGATTCCCCCCTCTTTCAATCTTCCCATCTTCTTTTCTGTGATTCCACACTTTCTGAATATTTATTGGTCTTTTCTCCTGCCATTCACTGCATTTATTTTTCCTCTCCACACCATACGTTTTCCATTTCAGCATCTGACAAAGTGGGATTCACCCAGAAAAAGCTCATGCAATAAATAAAAATACAGTTGTTAGTGTTTTTGATTACTCATTTTCTTTAAGTCATGGAACTGGGGCAAAATACACTGCTTCAGGAGCAGACTGTCAAATTACAGCTTCCAGGTTGAAAAACATAGAACCAAGAGATCATACAAAAGACTTCAAAAGAATTTTGCTTTATAGGAAATTTGCCTTAAGGGAAGAATCATCATCAGTAAATACAAATCCATTTAAAGATGTTTTACCCCTAATCCTTGAATACCTGGCTAGCATAGGGCAGATGGCAGACTTAAAGCCACTATCAAGATTTATGCTGTTGAACTGACTTTTAGCTTCCCTGGTACACCTAGCAACAAGAAATTTGGCATGCTACTTAGACCTGCCTGCCTAGCCAAACAAGCAAAGGTCAAATATGGTTCCTTTTGGGACATTACCAAATCGTAAAGCTATTTAGCCTAAACTAACATTTCTTTTGGCAGCATCAGAAACTTAACTGATAAGATGTTTTGTTGCTCTTTCTTATGCTGGTCCATAAAAGACTTGTTCCTGAAAACAAAATAAATGCTATTTCTAGTAGATCCTGAAAGAAGAGAAATCCCAGTGTGTACCTACGTTTTCTCTTAGGACTGACTGAAGCTCATCTAGATCGTAACCCCAGTTTTCCTTTAACTGGTCATGGAATAGCAAGATTATAGCTCTGTGTCTTCTCTTGTCTTGAGAAACGCTTAGAATGATCTGCTAATGGTAGTGACATCTTGGTGACAGCTGCAGGTACTGGCAAGCCTGTGAATATTCAGCAAAAGCTTGGACTGAATCCAGGGAGTAATGTAGGCCCTGAAGGGACAGATTTTCAGCTCAAGTGAAGGGGGATAGCTTTATTGAAACAGCAGAGTTATGCCAATTGATAACCACTGAAGATGTGTCCCAGAAGTGTTCAGCCTACTCCATCAAAAGGGCAACTGCAGCAGTCAAAGCAGAATGTAACAACTTTAGAGTACTATCCTATGGTCTAAGGAAAGGCACTTTGTGTATGTATTAGTGAAGACCTTCAGAAGAAGATCTGTAACAACCTGGCAGCTGACAATCTCAGGTTTGGGGGGGGGGGGGGAGAAACTCAATCCCCTCTGATAAAATTACAATCTTAAAAATGGAAATAATACATGTAATGGGATTTAAGTTAAAAACCATTGGGATAATCTGGTGATAGGATGCATTCAAATTATATTAGGACAGGAAAAAGCAGAACCATGATACCATGGACTTATGTCCTCTTCTCATATATTAGACAAATATCTGAAAAAATATGCTGTGTTAAGCATCTTCTACCAAAACTGCTTGCACTTGCCAGATGATGGCAACTATATATCCATACCGCTACATACCCATGAATTCCAACCAGGACTATGCTGTACAAACTCCTGTTAGGAGAAACTCCCTGAGGATCTTACAATTAGAAATAACTGGACAACTTTTTCCACCCCATGGCCAAAAAAAAAAACCTGATTTAAAAAAAAAATCTTTGAAATAAAATCCAAAAATCTTTTAGGTTTTCAAGGAAAGTGGACACTTCCTGTGAAAATATCTTCTCTTAAAAACCACTTCTTCCCCAAAATGTTGTGATGGAAATTTTTGATGAGTCCAACTTACAGCACTTTTCTCTTTATGTAATAGCCCACCTGATCACTTCTTTACATTACAATTTATATTTTATTATTTTCTATAAAATGGGGAAAATCACAAGATTAATGAATAATCCACTTATAAATATTTTATTAAAAAAGCAGTTGAATTGTACCCTACATAATACCACATTTATTAAAGGCCATTACCATTTTTTAAAAATAAATAAATAAAAAGGAAAAGACTTTCTGGCACCAAAAGATGAAAATAAAATGAATTTATTGGGCAATTTCTTTGCTAGCATAATTCTATTGATGCCAAATGAGTTCTGTCAACAGAGAATTTGGTAGAGTTATTTGAGGACATACTGTCATCATGATATCATGATAAATATCCTGTTCAAAAACATTACTTGCTGAATAGTATAGCCATGCATCATCACAAATATACAGTTTTAGAGCAATAATTGACCCTTGTGCAGGCATCAGTAATGTATTTTAATGCATTTTCAAATGCATTGGTTGTATTAAGAAGCTGTATTATAAGAGATTGGATGTGTAAACAAAATGAACTGTGTTTACTATTTGCACATTGAAATGTGTTTTCTTCTTCACATCTAGGAATTGTCTAGACTAGCAGCAGATAAAACTGAAAAAAAGCAAGGATTCTTGTGGCACTTAAAGACTAAGGCTGTGTTCTCACACAGCCAGCTATTTCAATATGGTTGTTTCGCAACAACCGTATATCGAAATAACGCTTATTTTGAAACAACTTATTTCGAATTAACAAAATGTTAATTCGAAATAAGGAAAAAGGCGGGAAACGAAATAGCAGGTTCATACTGTGAACTTGCTATTTCACTTCCGCAGGAGGCTGAAGGAACCCCCAGCGTTCAGCGCTGCCCAGTGCTGAACCCCGTCGGTGCCTGCAGCCCGGGTGTGCAAGCACCAGCGGGGAGCAGCCCCGCGGCACCCTAGCCAGGGTGCTGAGGGGTGTCCCCTGGCCAGGGTGCTGAGGGGGCACGCCTTGAACTGTTGTTTCGGAACATCTTGTTCCAAAACAACACGTTCGCACAGCGTTGTTTCGAAACAACCGTTGCAAAACAACGTTGTTTCACCCATGGACTAGGTTTTACTTGTTTTGAAACACCATGGTTGTTTTGGAACAACGGCTTCCGTTGTTCCGAAACAACCGTGCATCGTGTGAACAGCTGAAACCTTATTTCGAAACAACCTCTGTTGTTTCGAAATAAGGAGGCTGTGTGAACACAGCCTAACAGATTTATTTATCACATGAGCTTTCGTGGGAGAATATCCCACTTCGTCAGATGATTATGAAGCAATTATGTGAGGGGGCAATATGACAAGTTCTTGGCAAGGTCATGCTGGTTCTGCCTATGCTAGAGATGGAACAGTTTTAGTGCCTTAGAGAATTATAGAATCATAAGGTCGGAAGGGACCTCATAGGCCATCTAGTCCAACCCCCTGCCAGAGGCAGGACCACTCCCACTAAACCATCCCAATCATTGTTTTGTCCAGCCGGGCCTTAAACACCTCCAAAGATGGAGACTCCACCACCTCCCTAGGCAGCTCATTCCAATGCTTCACCACTCGCTTAGTAAAAAAGTTTTTCTAATATCCAGCCTCGACCTCCCTAACTGTAACTTGAGACCATTGCTCCTCGTTCTGTCCTCCGTTACTACAGAGAATAGTCGAGCTCCATCTTCCTTGGAGCATCCCTTCAAGTAGTTGAAGGTTGCTATCAAATCCCCCCTCAATCTTCTCTTCTGCAGACTAAATAAGCCTAATGCTTTCAGTCTTTCCTCATAGGGCTTGTGCTCCAGCCCTTTAATCATTTTGGTTGCCCTCCGCTGGACTCTCTCTAGCATGTCCCTGTCCTTTTTGTAGTGGGGAGCCCAAAACTGAACACATTATTCTAGATGTGGCCTCACCAGCACAGAATAGAGGGGAATGATCACATCCCTTGATCTGCTGGTAACATTTTTTTTTGATGCAGCCCAGTATGCCATTGGCCTTTTTGGCAGCAAGAGCACACTGCTGACTCATATCTAGCTTCCCATCCACCATGACCCCCAGGTCCTTTTCTATAGTTCTGCTACTTAGATGAATGTTCCCCAGCCTGTAGCAGTGCATGGGGTTTTTCCATCCCTTGATAGTAAGAACAATGCTGACATATAGTTCTAACTAACATGGTTTGTACAGCAGTGTAGATAGAGCCTTTGTGGTGTCCCACGCCACAAAACAGCATTCATGGGTTGCTTTCTTTTCAAAGCAACATTCTGTAAGGCCCATCTTCAGTGAACAAGTGCACAGCTAAATTTAAATTGTAGTTCAACAATGATAATATTACTTAAAATCAAATAAAAGTTAACATAACTGTAACTTTAAATTGCTCTGAAATACAAAATTGCATGTAAAAATTATGCATACCTTCATGTTTGGATGCAGTTTAAGAACATAAGTAGCCCAAGGGAAATATCTTCACTGGCTTCAACTGAGGTATCTGCAAACTACTATAATCCATATACCTAATGCAGGGGTCCACAACCTTTGCCTCCGGAGCCGCATGTGGCTCTTTGGCTGCCCCCTTGCAGCTCTGGACTCCACCCTGCCACCAGGAGACCTTGTGGTTGTCCTATGTCTGACTCCAGGCTCCCCAACACCACTGGGAGTTCCCTATGGGAGGCCCATTCCTTGTTTCAAGCTCCCTCCCCCAGCCATGAGACCTTACGCAGGCACCCTGGGCCAGTTCCCCCCAAACCCCACCAGGAGGCTACACCCATTGAGGCTCTCAAAATATTTGGTTATTGAAGGAGTTTTAAAAAATGGTTCTTCTTATGTTTTAGGTTGCGAACTCTTGGCCTAATGAAAGGAACTATCTCTTTTAGGTATCTCTTGAGGCTGGGTTGTGTTTCTGGGCAGATTTGGCTGCCCAGGTCCAGAAGCTTCTGAAAATTAAGTGAGTGATAGTATTGAGCATGCTCTGCAAGGTGTTCTACTGCTGCTGAGGTCAGATGCCAGGAGATCAGCAGCCTGAGAGCAGGAGCCATGCAGGGTTGCAATAAGAAGAGCCCATATATGCTCAGCGCATGACTGAGAGAAGCTGTGTCAGGAGTGAACAGCAAGAGGTTTTCTTTCTGCTCTGGAGCATTTTGCAAAAGAGTTTTCTCATATGTGACTGATTGCTGGTTAACCAGTAAACAGACTGGATGGCACTGGTTCCAGAAGAAAAAGAAAAGCCTGCATGGATTCCTACCTAAGACCCCTAAAACAGATTGTTGCTTCTTGTAACTCAAGCCTTTGGACTTGAATAGAGACTGCAACTGAGATATGGGTGAACTCCACTTAAACTTTAGGACTCTTGGGTTTCTTACTATTCTGTTTAATATTTTTTTTTTACTTAGGATAATATTTATTACATTAGCAGTTAATGAAGTTCATTATATTTGTCTTTAGGTAGTATTTTTATGTGGGGAGGGTAACTGATCAGTCTTTGCTGTGAGTCCCTTACAAACTGAATCCTTTGCTCTCCAGCTGCTTCTCTTTAAGAGTTGGAATTTTATTTATTTATTTACTTGCTTACTTATTTATGTATTGAGGCACTGAAGAAAGCTATTAAATGAATTGTAGTACACCCGAAGGTTACACTTAGAATTTTAGCATACATTTAAGTGTATTTAGTGGACTAGGACTGGCGTGCTCATCAATTTACAGGATCTAGCCCCAAGTGAAAAGTATGACACCAGAAAGATAGGCTAAAAATCATGTTGGGAAAATACATGGAGGAGATAGAAGTTTTCTTTCTTCCTCCTCTGACCTGACTTTGATCCTTAAACCTTTTCAGTAAGTTTAAATTACCCACAAATAATCACAATTTACCACAGCAACCTTTACTTTGCCCTTAGAACTTCAGTTAAGAGTTTGATCTCACTTTTACCAAACTAATTTAATTCTGTTGAAACATTATGAATTGCTTTGATAAAGTCTTCTAGGTCTTTTTTTTACCACTACTTGGGCTTTACTTTAATAGTGCTTTTCAGTGTAACTACTGACTTTAGGCCACCATTACCAAGAAGACTTTATCTGTTAGTTGATCATCATTTTGTTTCATTTGAAAATTTAAAGCTTCCCTGATTTGTGTGCTAGGGCAATTTTATCACATTATCTCAACTTGAAATAGTCATGTAGCAAATGTGACCATTTGTATGGGCTAATATTGAATAGCTCACATCATACATTCCTAATTTAACTGTTGAATCTGCTGTGGAGAAATCATAGGGCCTCTGAGCCCCATGTTTTAATGCTCTTTTGTTTAATTGTCTGTAGCAGAACCAGCATGAAAGAAGTCTTAAAAATGATTAAGAGGTAGAGTCAAATTATACATTGTAACACACATTTGTATGATTTTATCTGTTCAGGCAACAGCCAGCTATGTTACTTTACAGTTTTCAAGACAGTGCAGTGTGATTCCCAACTGGGTTTTCAGAACCAGGAGAGTGCCCCAATCCCAGCATAAAGGGCCAAAAGGCATCAAAGTCCAACTGACACCACTAATTTTCTATTGATTTCATGCAAAGGTGGCCCACAGCACCCCATGGAAGGACCAAGGAGCCCAGCAGCAACTTGCAGTGGAGCTGAGGAGCCCAGTGGTGGGGCCACTGAGCCCACAGTGGGGCTTGCAGTGGGGCTGGGAAGCCATGAAGCCCAGCAGGTGTCCGACAGGGGATGTGAGAGTTAGCGGAAGGCTGGGGGATCCCTGAAGGACGCAGGTTCCAGGAGGGGGGCCAGAAACCCAGGGAACTCACAGGGAGGACTGGTAGGGCCCCACTGAAGGAGGCAAAAGTCAAAGATGGGTGGCTTCCATGTGCCCCAGGCCCTGGAATTGCTAAGTCTGTCCCTGGGTTTGTTGGTCAGCTATGTAGCATTATTTCAATTGACTGTCTAACTTTTGGGCTATAAGAGCAAGGTAGCAACTCTGAGTCAGGCGGATTACTTTGTGGACACATTTGGAAAGCTCTCCAGGTGCAAATGGAAAGACTGAGCAACAGAAATCTGTGAATGATTCACCCAAAGACCGCCTCAGACTTGTGGAACAAACTATCAAGTTTTGTTGTACTCTAGCCTCTTGTTGCATTTGTATATGGTTAAGACCAATATGTCAATACCTATATAAAAATGATTCCAGTGGGAATTGATGGAGACCAATAAAGTAAAGCTTTAAGTTAAAAACACTTGGTTTTGAGTTATCTTTGTCAGTCACATAGGAGGCTTTCCTTGGCTTTATCTTCTAATACCAACTCACAGAGACTAACAGTTACAGAGTCAAGGAACCATGAGTGACAGAGGTTTTCTGTAAGCAAGGACTAAAAAGACTGAAGCGTGTTTTGCTTTTTGAAATGGATGATAAAATAATCTTATATGCAGCAATTTAAGGTCTTTGAATAAGAACAGTTCATTTTCCCTTGTTTTGAATATCTGCTTCGAATAAGCTCTTCGAATAAGATAAGTTAATTGTCCCTTGATTGGAATACCAGCTTGGAAGGAACACTACTACCACACGTGTAATGCCATGTTTGACTCTGATCCTCTGTGCATATTTGCCTTTCACTAGAAGTAATTGGTTCCTTTTCTCCTCTTTAATTTTAGTGCCACAACTGAAACTATAGTGGTAAAATTAGCATAAATCTATCAGCTGAAGTATAATAGCTGACTTTTTGTTTTGCTTTGACTTTAAAAGGACTCCTTACTCATGGAAAGTTCCATTTCTGAGTTGTTTTTTTAATTAAATGTAAAGACAAGACAAGCATAAACAGAAGTCAATGACAAAGATCCCAATGATTTGAATGGGTGCAGATTAATTTCTCTAAAGGTAGAAAATGCCAGCTAAAAAGAGACTAAAGACAAAAGACCAGAAATTTGGATCGTAAAAAGTAGAACTGGGCAAATCTCTTCTCCATTCATTTATTTAGTAAATAGTTAATTTACTGATGCGTGTGTGCATATATGTCTATATATGTATGTGTATACACACACATGCGCATCAGTAAATTAACTATATATTTGTATATATATAGTCTGTGTGTATATACAAATATATCAGATAAATAAAATAAATCAAATTTGTGAATAGTTCAATACTCTTTGAACTATTCACAAATTTGCTTTGAATTTGGTGAATCGTTTGGACTGAAAAAAAGATGAAAATTTAAAACATTTTGACTTTCCAAAACCAAACATCTCCTTATGACAATTTCAAAACAAAAATATTTAGACTTTTCATAGTGTAACATTTTTTTAAAATCTTAGCTCATTTAAAAACAATACTAAAAGTATCAGAAATCAACTCAAAATAAAAACAAGCATTTTTCATCTGAAATTAAATGTTTGATTTAATAAATTGAAGAAACTGAGTTTGTTAGAAACAAATGAATTTTTGCAACTCAGCCTTTGAACCCAAAATACCCACTATTCATTCATCTTTAATTAAAACCTGTATTTATTTTCTTCATTCACATATATAACTAATGAGAGGGAAGTATACTTTGTTGGAGCACTGACATAGTTTCTTCTTAGTGATCATGATAACAGCATCACTGAATGATGAAGTATAAATGATGGGACAATAGGTACCAATTTATGCTAGCTGAGAATTTGGCCTAAGCACTTAACAGCAAAGCTATGTTTCTGATAGGAAGCATGAAGACTAGCTTGTAAATAAGCCATAGCCATGATCCAATAAAATAAACACAAAGACTAGAATTTTAACAGGCATATTTATAGGGTAGCTGTATTACAAAGATCAAAGTATTTTAAAGTATGTTATGCTCTTAAAAAAAAAAAGTGGTTTTATCCCAAGATCTACAATATACACATGCTGCACACAAGTAAATTAAAAATGAACATATGTTGTATCTCACTCCACTCTGGAAAAGTTCAGTAAAAACAAAACTTGCAAGAGGTTCTTGTTAATATTTCCATTTGCACGAATCACAATATTATCTTTGAAAGTGGGCATACAGAGTAATGACATACAAAAGTGTCATTTCCCTTCAGAGAAAGAAAACTTATAAACTAACTTCAAGAATAACTTCATTATTTCATAAATTCCTACTATGACTAGTTTCTCTAGAAAATTGTCTGATAGTTTGCATTTAGTACAGTTATACGACACAAATTCAATACTAGAAAAGTGTCTAACAACCTTTGAGAGAAAAATTCTCATCTTTAATTTAATTTGTTTCTCTTTTTAATTCATCACCTTGATTTTCTTCCCTAAAAACAGCTTACAAAAATCCATAGAACATCCATGAGACGTGCAAAGGGTTGAGTGTGTACGCACACATGCGCACGCGCGTTGCTGTTTATTTTATTCTTAACCCCTTCTGCCTCACAAGTATAATTTAAAGCTGAAAACATCTTGAAAATAGAAGATGAATATATTACTATACAATTATAAAAACTGTAGAATTTAAACAGTAAAGTTAAATACTCACAAAGTGCACCAACAGACCTAGTATCAACAAAAATAATTTTGATCCTTGAGTGCTAGAAGGGCCCTTGTCTACTTATTAAAGCACATTTAGTGGGTTGTTTATGCCATATAGATACCAAAGTTAGCAAAGCAGCTTAACACTTGTATTTAATTTCTCAGCTTGAACATAAGTCTTCTTAAACAGAAAAGTTATAATAAATTCCTTAATATTTCTGCCATGAAAGTAGCAGCAAAGAATTTAAGACTGCTATTTAATTTCTCTGATTGACTAGACTTCTACCTTAACAGAAAACTTGTACTAAAATCCTTATTACTGTCATGAAAGTAGCAGCATAAGGATTTCAGATTGTGCTTCATAAATGTGACTAAAAGTGTGGAGCATTTCCCTTCTGTTTGCTCATTTCAGCTTACCCATTTTATGATTTAGAATTGCTATATAATGTAAGTTGTCTGCAGAAACACACAGGGCATATACACTGTCCTATTGATTCAATTTGGATCCACTATATATTATTTAACTATGATGCCGGTCACACAACTATAATTAAAAAGTTGGTCATGGATTCAAGTTTAAAACCTTCCCTTCAGGAGTTTATATTAACTTGATAATAAAATTGTGAAGGTTAGTATCAAACTTAATATAAAACAAATCCTCACCTAGAAGTGGTATTTTGCCTCTGCATTTATTTTCTCACAAAGAACACAAAATGAAAAATGCTTTTATAATTTTTTTCCACATTTTTATTATATATAGGGCTGGTACCCACAGCCTTAAGCTTACCAGACACTTCACATTATAAGGCTTTTTCAGTTGTTACACCTTTGGCAGACTTTTACTTGTTGCACTGAAATTTTCCATATTGAGTGTCTGCCTCAGGCTGGAAAAATTTGGAAAGAGTAAGCCAATACTGTTCAGTAATTTCCAATAACATGACTAAAGAAAAATATGTTGTTTGACATTGTTAAAAAAAATAAATAGTCTGGCAACCATTTTGCTGAACAGCTCTAACCTAGCACCTGCATGCCTTGGAGCAGGGATTTGAAATTTGGTAGTGGCAGAGTTGAAGGGGTGGTCTTTGTTTGTGTTGGTGAGGGGACCAATTGTCCAAATTAGGCCAAGTTATTAGTTTTAGAAAAAACTCAGTGTACACTTGCTCAGTGGAGACATCTTAAAATCTAGTGACTAAAGCAGCAATTTCCAGTCTGTGGTCCACAAGGACACTCCAGGTGGTCTGCAGACAACAGGTTGAGAAAAGTGCAGCTGGAGCCAGGGTGCGCAGGGCTGCAGAGGACAGGGGTGCGGTAAGGGGTGCAGGATGGGGAGGAGTAAGGGATTGAGGGCTGGGGAGTTGTGGGAGAGTGGTAAGGGGCTCGGGGCCAGGGAGTGCAGGGTGATAGTCCACAGAAGCTTTTGATGATGATGTAGTGGACCACATAAAGAGAAAGGTTGGGAACCACTGGACTAAAGCACCCAAACTTTCTATACTCACTGGGTATGTTCCACCTCCACATAGCCCCTTGAGCCCATCACAAAGCACACTGCCGTCACTACAGAGTAACTGGGCATTCTCCGTTCCAGGACCAGAAGACTGAAGCTAGACTTGCCCTGTAATTACAGTGCTTGGCTGCAGCAGGGTCATGACTTCCTACTGGTATCACATGAAGGATGATGCCTCTTGACTCAAATGCAGAAGGGACAAGAGCCAGAGCAGGAAAAGGCAAAGGAGTAGACTGGGACAAAGAACTTACTGAGATTGGGACTGGGAGTTGGGAAGGACAGGAAGAAGAAATGGTGTTGTGGTGGAGAGCTGGAACTGAAAGCCAGGGGAGCAAAGAATGGGACTGCTTCGGCAAGGAATCAGAGTGGAATGCTAGCTTTAGCACTGGCTGGACAGGGAGATTGGGACCGGAGGAGTGGAGGGAGAGCCTTGGCATTGGATGGAAACTAAACTTCAGTGGGGAACCTTGGGGGGACTGGAATGAGAAGCCAGGGTTGGCAAAGCAATAAGACTATGACAAGTAGGAGGAAATAGAGCAGAAGGGATCAAACTTAGGCAAAAGCATTTTTGCCCATTGACACACACCCCTTTCCAGAGCTTGGGGTACAACCCAAGTCCCTCTGTTTCTCTGCTATTTGCAAATACCTGGAAAACCCACTAGGAAAGCATGTGTTTCATCCCACTCAAGTGCTTGTTCCACCCAGAGGATAACAATATACTACTATCAGTTGTCGGGTTAGCTCAAGCGGTGGAGGTTTGTATGGCAGATCTACAAGGTTCCAGTCTTGCTAATAAGTCAAGTGGATGACAATATTATGCCACGTTAGAATTTTTTTTCTTTTTTTAATCATAGAAAATTATACAGAAAAAAATAAAAGAACATTAAGTTTACAAAGGCAAGTACTCAAAAGGTAGGATATGCTCGGATTAAAGCTGTCTTTGCAACTTTAATTTGGCTTCTTTATGCATTATGACACAAACTTAACTACATGCAGTTATTTCCACAGGATCCTTGCCTCATTCAGTGCACAGGATGATCCTGCTTTGGGGATGAACCAGGATTGTGTAGTGAAGGAGGACGTTGTCTGTGGAACCCCTACCTTATTTGCTGCAGAAACTGCATGAGCAACTGTAATGCTGCCTTTGCTAATTTGACTGACTGATTTTATAACTTTAAACTTATAGCATTGTAGCCTCTCGTGTATTTTGCATACTTAAATGTGAATGTATCCCTCATCTGCAAATGAACAAATGTGAACAGGAATATTAGAAACTACTAAATCATTGATTTTTGACTAGTGACAACTTTCTATGCACAGTAAAAAAAACTCATATATTTGTGATGTATGAACTGTTGTATTGCAACATAGGTTTACACTGATTGTCATCTTATCTCAATCTCTAGAGGACTCCTATGTGTGTATCAGAACAGTGGTGACTCCTGTGTGAGACTCACTTTAAAAGGTATTACATTATCAACTGTTTCTATAAAGTTCTAAATACGCACTGAACTACTAACATAACAGCTCCTTACTACTGAATCACAAAGTGCAAATAGCCTGCACTAAAATAGTGTATGTCTACCCTTATGAATTTATTTGAATTGATGAGGATCAATTCAAATTAAATAAATGCATGGCCACACTGGCTTTCATTAATTTGAACTAAGGAGTGTCGAAGTTATAAAACCTGGTTTACCTTCAAAGTGACGTTTAATTCACTCTCGTTAGTTTGAATTAACCCAACATAGCCATGTTAATTCGAACTGTTAGTTCGAATTAGCCATGGCTTGATTTTCCCTATGCAATAGTGCCCCCTACATAATTCGAACTAGCAAGTCCTGTGCATGGACATGCTATTGCAAATTACAGTTCCTAGTGTGGCCATGGTAATTTGAATTAACTTAATTCAAACTAATCATTATTAGTTTGAATTGATTAGTTCAAATGCAGTTAATTTGAACTAACTTTCTAAATGTAGACATATCCATCGGGAATATTATGATATTTAATATATTTTAATTTACTATTATGGATTTTAATTATACAAAATTCATGGGGCCATGCATTTCTTTCATCAGAAAAAGATATCCTGTTCAGCCCTGTGTGGAATACATGTATTGAGGGAGATAATGCTTACAACACTTGAAGTGCTCAGCTTTGCGTCTCTCAGCTCCCTCTGAAGTCAATGGGAATTTCTCCCAATGACCTCAGCATAGCAGTTGGGCTAAGCCTGACATTCTGGAAACCACATCTATAATTTTTATTCAAAAGTTGATTTTCTAATTATCAGTTCCATTGTGGGAGGGAAGAGATTTTACAAAAATATGCATTAGCTAGATCTTTCAATCCATAGGGGAATTATTACCGGTCTTCAGATTGAAAATATGACCACTATTTTTCAAGCCACAACACATTGGTACTTGTTATTTTAACTATTGACTCTACTCATTTTCATACACATAGTAGATCTGTATGGTGGAATACATTTGCAGTCTTCATACCTGTTAGTTTTATTCCCTCTTTACCACATTACACTAGTACTCTTAAAAAAAAAAAAAAAAAAGATCTTCTGCATTCTTATATGGTAGATCCACTATCTTATGGTCTAATGGGGACTGAGTTTATAACATCAAAAAGCTCACAAAGCAGAACATGTCTATGGCTGTCTCTACACTGCCAGCAGCACCACAGACAGTGCAGGATTGATTTTTTGAGTTCAACTGAGCAACAGTAAAGACATGCTCAGTGAAATCTGGAAGTCCCCAGAAGTCATGGATTAAGACCACCCTGGCAAGTAGCTTAGCACTGCATCAACCGGAAAGACTTTCCTTCAGCACAGTGCACTGAAGATGCTGCATAGAAGAGGAGTTAAGAAGTTGACTATTTCCCATCGACTGTTGCCAAATTTCCCAGTCAGTGTAGGACAGGCCTAAGTTAAAGTATATGCAAGGCAATAACTTGCCATATTGAGCACTGCATCACTTTCTTCTTGTCCTTCAAACCACTGAAAAGTGATTTCCAGTGCTCCTAAGGCATTGGATGTGAAGGATATGGACTTGTTCTTCAATGACATCAATTTCATTATGTGATTTTCTTTTCTATAAGAATAAAATAACTGGTCATTCAATAAGATTGATGTTCATAAAATTGAGGTTCTACAATGCAGGATGATGACTCATGTAAACAGACATCACGGTTATGCATGTATGCATTCACATAGAAAACAATTCATAACATCCTGCTCCAAACTCTTGTGGTAAAATTTTCAAAAGAACTATGTCCTATTTTCAAAAGTGATATAGGATCCAAAGTCTGATTGACTTTCTTAGAATTCTAAGTTACTTAGGCACTTTTTAATATTTTACCCCTATTGATATTAGCTATTACTAGTTATATGGCATATAACTGGTATCTTATATAGTGTCTTTAGGACAGTAACCAGTGGGCAACTCTGCTACACATCTGAGTAGTTCAGATATCCCTTAGAGGAGTTGATGCCAATATTGCAGAGAAGCAACTATATAAAATCCTACTTGCAGCAATTATGGGTGCATGTGACTCCTTCCTTTGGGGAGGCTAAGTGGGTGGGGAGGGGCCACTGGCACTCCAGGCCATGACTCCTTCCCTTGCTCCACCCTCACTCTACCTTAGGCCCTGCATAGACCCTCCTAAGAGGCACAAGCAGTTGGTAAGGGGGGCCTTGGTGAAGGGTTACAAGACCCTCTCACCAAATGTGCCCAGAGATGGGGTGCTCCTGAAGTTCCCTGGGTCAGGGACTGACAGCAAGGATTCTCCTTGGACAGTGGGGGAGGCAATGGTCTGACCACATCCCCAGCCCGTGACTCCCCCCAGCTGCCCAGAGCCAAAACTACTGCAGCCCTTGCCTTTCCCCTAGCCTAGAAAAGCTCCCACAATCAGTTCTTTGAGTAGAGATACCTCAGTTCCCACTGCCTGGGAGAAAGGGCCAGAAAGCTAGAAAACAGTACAAGATGTGAATGTATTGGTAGAGGACTGATTATGTCGATGTATTGGGAGAGGAACTGAGACACTAAATAAATTACATGCTGGTGTTCAGAAGGAAGAAAGCCTCAGGGCAGTCTGTGTTCATGGAATAGGCAAGGCCACAGTAGGTATGCCCTGTCACACCCAGCTGTTCAGAGACATCAGACTTTAAAACAGGAGCTCGCAACCCCCAGCACCTATGCCAAAAATGGCATGGAGGCTGAGTCTGAGAAGGCATGTGGCGCCACTCAGGTTCCCCTGCTCCCCCAGGACCCTGCTGGCCGTGGTTCCCCACTGAGGAGCGCGGGCAGCAGGGACAAGGAAGCTGTGGTGCATGGCTCCTGGCCCCGTCCCCTGCTGGGCAGAGCTAGAGGGAGCAGGGGTGTTGGACAGCCTGGAGCCACTGCTGCTGGGGACAGAGGGCAGCCAGCCCCAACCCTGACCGCCAGAGGCCCCCTGCCATCTCCAGGGTGGGTGCTGGCCAGCCCCAGCCCCGACCGCTGGAGGCTGCCCGCTGCTGCTGGTCAGCCCCAACCCTGATGCCCAGAGGCCGCCCACTGCTGCCAGGGGCAGGTGCTGCCCAGACCTGACCCCTGGAGGCCGCTTTACGTTATCAAGGGCAGATGCCAGCCCTTACTCCAAACCTGTGCCCCACCCCCTGCACCCACGGAGGGTGCAGTGGGCCAGGTTGGCATGGGGGCCAGCAAAGATTGCCGACCCCTGCCTTAAAACGACATGATTCTGATTGCCATCTTGCTTTCTCTCCTACAGTTTGGTTCCAACATGCATTTAGTTCCTATCTCTCACAGACTAAGAGAATGAGAGCTTAATGCTTTCACCTCTGAAATCAACATTTAGACCATGCAGGAGGTACAAGTTTTGTTATCACTTCCACATTTACCTCTTCAAATCAACTGCTAAAACTACACTGGGCTTAAAGTGCCATGAGAAAACATAGGGTTATTAGCACAACATAGTGAATAACCTGCTAATTCTAGAAATACTTTAGCAGAACTATACAGTATTTTTTTTTCAGAACTGACTGTCCAACACTAGCTGTTTTATTAGTAATAGTTATCATAGTAGCACCACATAAACTCTGCTTACACACAAAATAAGATATAAGCCCTTCCCTAAGGAATTTAGAACCTATATAAACAATTTAAAGTATAGGAGAAGGGAAATAATATTATCCTCATTTTAAAGGGGAGGAACTAAGACAAAGAGATTAAGTGCATTGGCCACAGCCACACAGGAAATCTGTGGCAGAGTTAGCACTGAACCTGGATCTCCTGAATTCCTTACCAGGACCCTAACTACAAGGTTATCCTCTCTCTTCCTGGTCCCGGTCCTGGACAAGTGCTGAAATATAAAATTATGTTCTTTGTTTACATCACAAAGAATGCATCGTATGAGTCCATTGGCATTTGAAACAAGATGCTCAGAAGTGAAATACACTTCTTGAAAAAGAGATTGCATAAACTTTTTCTCTCTATTTTGCAGTGTCCAGCCACTGGCTATTTTCTATAATATGACTATGACTCTGAGTGCAGCACTGAAATTTAACTGATTGTATTAAAACCATATTTCGTAAGATACAGTTTAAAAATCCATAGACTCTGTAAATCTATGTAATTGCTGAATCTCATAAGGCTTAAAATCACTGACTAGCAGCAGGGCACATCCATTCCCTGGAAGGATTGCCATTGAAACCATGTCAGTGTTGACCATGTTCCAGTGGCAGGTGCAGGGCTCGCTGATGCAAAATTATTCATAACTGTCTTAATTTGGTTTTTCATCATATTCATTTGGCAACTGACCCTTTGTCTGATGTACTAGGATTCAAAAACTGCATGTCACTAAAGCAGATGTGATTTTTAAATTCACCAGCACAAGGGAGATCTGAGTCTGCACATCAGGCGCTTTACCTGCTAACGTAGAGGTTCACAGGGCATAGTTTCTTGATTTTTATGTCTGTAATAACGCCTGTTCTCTCCAAGGTACCGTACTGCTGTAAATTAGCAAAATGAGCTCCCTTGTGAATTCTCAAATTGAATGCATTGCATATGGAAAACAAATTCCAAATCAACTAACCAATTTGCATTGTGTAAATTGCATTGTGCTTCTGTTTTGTTAACTGCAAAGCAACAGTCTTCAGCTTTTTTTGTTTCCTGTATATTTAATCCAAGTTCAATAATAAAACAAAATTTTGGCATTATGCTAAAAGTTGTCTTGAAATATCTGCAAAACATTTGGGGGGAGTAGCTCTGCTTCCATCTGTCACTGTACATTTGGATTAGAACCTGGCTATCCATTGGTAAATGGCATCAGATCATGCACTTTAAAGGGTCCTGTTACATTACCTGGTGGTATTTTTCATCACTTCTTGTGGCAGCCTTTCTGATATGATACTGGAACATAATTCAAATTGAAATACACCCCCCCTCAAAAAAATTAACAGATCATTTTTTTAAAATTATTTTTTAAAGTTATCTCTTGGATTGATTACTTGCTGTGTCCACAGAATACTAGATATGTGTAACTTCTTATTTCTAATCCATAACCCCTGTATTTATTATTGATCTATCTACCTAGTGCATGGAAACTAACCATATATTAATACATGACAATTACCTGTAGCTATCATGGATCCATGATGAACTTCTATTGACAACACTGGATCAAATCTGTTGTTTGAAAGCGTATTTCCCAAAAATACCTTTGGGTCTTACTTTGAAAATGTAGTCAGGAGCATGTAATTTATTGACTAATTTCTGTTTATCTTCACTTTTTTAAAGCAATTAAGTTTTACCTGTGTTGTAAGTAATAATTGTGTGATAATGAGTAACAATAGGCCTATCAATACTTTAATATTAAATATTGTGCTATCAGCACTCAGACATGCATTCATATTATATATATATTGAGTGTCAAAGCCACTGTCCTGGGTGAAACCCAGAGCATCCAGGAGTACATCAGTAAGATGGCACCCAAAGATGAGCTGCTGAGAGAATGCCTGAGGCAGCAGCCGACATGGGAAGAAGATCAAGCAGAAGAAGTGCCATGGCAAGACAAGACCCTGCATGGGATGTACCATCGACAGATAGCTGAGGTGGCTGACATCAGGAAATCCTACCAGTGGCTGGAAAGGGCTGGACTAAAAGACAGCACTGAGGCACTGATCATAGCAGCACAAGAACAGGCACTGAGCACCAGATCCATTGAAGCAGGGGTCTAACACACTAGACAGGACCCAAGGTGCAGACTGTGCAGAGAGGCCTCAGAGACAGTCCAACACATAGTGGCAGGATGTAAGATGCAGGCAGGAACAGCATACACTGAACGGCACAACCAAGTAGCTGGCATTGTGTACAGGAATATCTGCACAGTGTATGAGCTAGACCCTCCCAAGACCAGATGGGAGATCCCACAGAACGTCATGGAGAATAACAGGGCTAAGATCCTGTGGGACTTCCAGATCCAGACGGACAGGCAGGTACTGGCCAATCAACCAGACATCGTGGTAATAGACAAGGACCAGAAGACAGCGTTGGTGGTAGATGTAGCAGTGCCAAGTGACAGCAACATCAGGAAGAAGGAGTATGAGAAGCTAGAGAAGTACCAGGGCCTGAAAGAGGAACTAGAACGGATGTGGAAAGTAAAGGCCAAAGTGGTCCCAGTGGTGGTAGGAGCACTTGGGGCTGTGACTCCTAAGCTGGGAGGGTGGCTCCAACAGATCCCAGGAACAACATCAGAGCTCTCTGTCCAGAAGAGTGCAGTGCTAGGAACAGCTAAGATACTGCGCAGAAGCCTCAAACTCCCAGGCCTCTGGTAGAGGACCCGAGGTTGAGGAAGACACATACCACCCATAGGGGTGAGAGGGGAATTTTTTTTTTTTACATATACATATATATATATATATATATATATACACACACACACACACACACACACTCTATATCTATCTATAGCTAGAGCT
>ML681991.1:33159959-33479240 GCA_007922195.1 Podocnemis expansa | reverse complement strand
TATCTATCTATAGCTAGAGCTTGATTGATTGATTGATTGATTGATTGATTGATTGTGTGTATATAGGTAGATATACACACACATACATCTATATTTCACCATTTATCTACAATAAAAAAATCCATGAGAATTGTCATAATGGATCAGACAAATTAATCATCTTGGTCAATGTCTTGTCTCCACTAGTAGCCAATACCAGAGCTTTCAGATGGTGTACAAAACAATAATAGCCTCTAATGGCCCTATCTTCCATGAACTTATCTAGCTGGTTTTTGAACCTAGTTATAATTTTGGCCATCACAATGTGCCCTGGCAGAGTTTCAAAAGTTAATTATGATTTTTTGTGAAAAAGTATTCTCTTTTTATATTAAATTTGTTACCTAGTCATTTAATCAGGTGGTCCTTAGTTTTTGTATTGTGGAAAGGGTAAATAAGATTTCCATATTCACTTTTTCAACACTATTCATGATTTTATAGATTTTTATCATATCCTGCTCTGGTTTCTCTTTTCTAAAGTGAACAAAAACTAATCTTTTAAAATCTCTCCTTCTGTGGAAGCTGTTGTATACACTTGATCATCCTTGTTGCCCTTCTCTGAACCTTTTGCAGTTCCATTATGTCTTTTTTGAGATGGGGTGACCATAACTGGACAGAGTATTCAATGTGTAGGCACATCATGGATTTATATAGTGTCAATGTTTTCTGTCTTATTTTCTTTCCTAATAGTTTCTAACATCCTATTAACCTTTTTGACCACTTTGGTGCAAAGAGCTGAAGTTTTCAGAAAACTATCCATGGTGAACTAAGATCTCAGTCTTCACTGGTAGTAGTTAGTTTAGAAAATATCATTATATATGTGCAGTTGTGTTTATTTTTTCCAATGTGAATTAAGTTGCATTTATCAATGTTGAATTTCACTTGCTATTTTGTTGCCCAGTCATCCAGTTTTATGGATCCCGTTGTATTTCTTCACAATCACCTTGGACTTAACTATCTTGAACAATGTTCTGTCATCATCTCCAACATTGCCACTTAACTTTTCACTCTCCTCGCTAGATCATTGATGAACATGTTGAATAACATAAGTCCTACTAGCCATCCTTGGGAGATGTCTCTCTCTCCATCGTAAAAACTGAGCATTTATTCCTATATTATTTTTAGTTTTATGAAATTGGCCTTATTTAAGCAACAGGAGCATGAATGTGTATAATTATTATTGATCTGGACTTCACTCTGCTTGCACATTAATGTGATTGAGTCATTATCACTTGTATCTAAGCTACCATTAATTTTTAGTTCTATGACAAGGTTCCTCTTTTTATGTTTAAGTCAAAAAGAATACCCCTGTTGGCTGCTAACATGTTTTGAGTTAGGAAATCATCACCTGCAACACTTAGAAATACAAAGGATGTATTAGCTCTTGTAGCACAAGACCCTCAGACATGAGTCATGCATATAAGAGTCTTAAGAAGGCTAAGCCTCCTGAGATTAAAAAAGAGGCTGATCATGCTGATCATACAGGCACCAACTGCCAGAAGTGGTACCAGTCATCTCCCTTGGGAGACATACCACTTTGTACTGGCCAAGAGTGTCAGAGGATTGGGGATGGGGGGTCGGATACTGGTGCCCAGACCATGGTACCACTCCCACTCTTCCTCTCACCCCTCACCCCCCTGTCTCCAGTGTGCTGTCCCGGCTCTGTTTGCTTCCAGGTATGTTTCCACCCTATCCATGGCCCAGTGCCTGGATGCAGTACACAGGCAGGTGGCATCAGCTCAGGGTCCAGCGCTCAGCTCCACTCTACACTGACTCAGGGAGATGGCATTCTCCTGGCTTGACTGAAGCCTAGCTTTCCTCAGTGATAGGAATTACACGAGGTGTACTGCCCTCTCTGCTGCAATGGGAAGTGGGAGAGGTCATGGAGGTCCTGCCCCCTGAAAGCCAGCTCCAACTTAACCCAAAGCTCCCCATGCAGCTGCCCATTGCACGGCGTTCCCTTTCCTCTTCCAGGGCCTCATTATGTGTGAGTGAGGACAAAGGACAAGACTGAGCCCAGCGGGTTGGCTGCAGCAACAATGAGCTCTAGGGAGGGAGCAATAAAAAGCCAGGGGCAGGGGGTAAGCAGAGCAACATGGAGTCTGGGGCATGGGTGAAACCAGTAAGAAGCTCTGTAGCAGGGCATACAGTTGGAGTGAGGCAGTGGGACAAGGGATGGGCCTCAGGAAAGAGGCCAAGTGGAGGCAGGCCACAGCATGGGCCTCCTGTCCCAATTTCTGGGGATCTTCCAGTTCTTGATAGCCTCCACAAATTAAAAAAAAAAAAAAAAAAAAATCACATGCTGCCATTTACCCAGTGTGTCATTCACATTGCAGGCCTTCTATAATCACACAGGTTTTCCCTCAACTACACATTACAGGTGAATGCCTTATAAGTAGGTCAACCAGGTTACTAGTGTGATTCAGTGGTCTATAAAGACACAAATTAATACCCAATGTTGTGCTTTATCTATTAGAACACTGATCCATAAGCATTCCAGATGGTTTTCTTCAGCAATATCAGTGACTTAGAAAACAAGTAATTCCATTTTTGACAGAATGCCACAAACCCTCCCACAAAGATTTTAATAGTCCAATCCCAGGAATTATTGCACCAGGATTCAATAATACCAACTCAGCTGCACGTATGCTCATAAATGAGCAATTCCAATTCCTTTTGTTTGGTACCCAGATTCTACCATTCCTGTATTTCTTCTCTTTATATCTTTTGGTTCCTTGCTTTGTCCAAAGATACTAGTTAATCATTTTTAATATCAAATCAGTTTTTGCATTAACAATGCAGGACTAGAATTCTCCATGTGATCCAATAGCTTTTTGGTGCTGCAAAGACAGGAAATCCAGTAATTACACATAGAGTTTCACAAGGGATATGTCTTTGAAGTTAAGAAAGATCTGTATTTTAGGAAGAATAGAAAAGGACTGCAAGATTGAAAGGAAAAAAAAAAACTATCAAGGGGCTTCCTGAGCCACTCTGTGAATCAGATATGAAGAGCTTTATCTAAGGTTGGTATACATCTTTCCCCCCGCCCCTCAGAACAAAATAACAAAAAGTTACAAGGAAAACCGTGTCAGAGTTTATTTTCAATAAGATATATACAGTGCACCCTGTCCCGGGAGTACACCAGAAACTAGCAAGAACTGGTCATCTAGAAAAGATGATCTTTAACTAAAGGTCAGCTGAACTGTGCTGGAAACCACATGAGAACACCTTAAAATCGGTGTTTAAAGCTGTCTACTCAATTGCTTTAGTTACAGGTCTCATTATATATGGGTATGTCTACACTTAGAATTGAATTTGAATTGATGATGATCAATTCAAATTCAATTAAGTGCATGGCCACACTTGTTTTTCCTCAATTCAAACTCAAGAACTCCTCAGTTCGAATTAATGAAAGCTGACTTTGAATTGGTCAAACTTCATTTGACTTCGAAGTCAGGGTCAATTCAAACCCAGTAGTTTGAGTTGACCTAGTATGGCCATGTCAGTTCAAACTCACTGAGTGCAAATTGAAATGGGTTGACCTTCCTCCCAGGGTGCATGACACCCTGGAATGAAGACCAGCGCTCCAGCACCTGGGGCCAGCAGCCCCAAAGCTGCCCTGCCTTGGCCAGATCAGGCTGCGGGGGCAATAAGGTTCCTGTCCCCTGGCTGCGGACGGGGACCCCAGCCCCCATTCCAGCCCCACTTCCTGGATGGGGAAGGGACCTCCCCATGCGTGACTGCTGCCCTGCTGGCCTCAAGCAGGGAAGGCACCCCCATACTTGGCCGCATCCCTGCTGGACATGTGGAGGGAAGGCATCCCCATGCACGGCCATGTCCCTGCTGGGCATGTGGGGGAAGGCACCCCCACATGCAGCTCCTGCTCCACTGGCCATGTGTGGGGAAGGCACCCCCGTGCACGGCCACATTCCTACTGGATGCTCGCGGAGAAGGCAACTCCATGTGCGGCGGCATCCCTTCCCTGCATGCAGCCACCAGGGATGCTGCTATGCACAGGGGGCCTTCCCGACATGCAGCCAGTGAGGGAGCTGTGCACTGAGGTGCCTTCCCCATGTGTGGCCAGTGGGGGCTCTTGCAGTGTGTGAGGATCCCTTCTCCCCCACTGCGCTGTCAGCGCTGGGCCAAAGGATTCCCCCAGCCCCAAGTTGACAGCACAGCCAGAGTGGGGGAGAAGGGATTCGCCTGGTCGGCACTGACAGCGCAGGTAGGGGAAGGAATCCCTTCTCCCCTGTCCCCACTGCACTGTGTGTGGTGTAGTGCCCTGGCCCCAGGGAGCCCTGGGAGGGGAAAGCATCCCTTGCCAGGCTCCTGCCTTCTGAGCCTGGAATGGGGAAAAACATCCCCTGCCCAACTCTACCTGCACCGCGGCTAGAGCTGGGCAGAGGATGCTTTCCCCTGTGCTGGACTCAGAGTGCTGGAGCCCCGCAGGGGATTGGGTGGTGTCATGGCTCTTCTAAGGGGCCACATTGCCATGCCTCCCATGGTGCCTCTCCTCCAATTTGAATTAGCAAGTCCAGTTCATGGAAATGTTAATTTGAATTGGAGTTTTTTGTGTGGCCATGTCCATTTGAATTAATTTAATTCAAACTAATAATTATTAGTTCAAATTCAGTAACTCGAATTGACGCTCTAAGTGTAGACATAGCCTATGAGAATGGCCATACTAGATCAAACCAATGGCCCATCTGGCTCAGTATCCTGTCTTTTGACAGTAGCCAGTGCCAAATATTTCAGAGGGAATGAACTGGACAAATAATCAAGTGATCCATCCTGTCCCTCCCATTCCCAGCTTCTGACAAACAAAGGCTAGGGACACTTCAGAGCATAGTTTTGCATCCTTGCATATCCTGCCACTGATGAACCTATTTTTCATGAAACTACCTAATTCTTTTTGACCCTATTGCAACATTGGGCTTGCCAACATCCTCTGGCAAAGAATGCCACTGCTTGACTGTGAATTGCATGAAGAAACACTTTCATTTTTTTTCCATTTTAAAACTGCTGCCTATTGATTTCATTTGGTGACACCTAGTTCTTGTGTTACGAGTAAAGGAAGTCATGTTCTTTACTTTAGTTACATTCTCCACACCAGTCATTATTTTATAGACCTCTATCATGTCCACCCTTAGTCATGTCTTTTCCAAGCAGAAGTCCTCTTCTTTTTAATCCTGCCTCATGTGGAAGCCATTTCTTACCTCAAATCATTTTAGTTGACCTTTTCTGTACCCTTACAAATTCTACTAAATCTTTTTCGAGATGGGGCAAACAGATCTGCACACAGTATTCAAGATGTGGGCATACCATAAATTTATTTTAAAAAATGGCAATATGATATTTAATATCTTTTTTATCCCTTTGCTAATTCTTCCCAATATTCTGTTAGCTTTCTTTTTTTTTGGGGGGGGGGGGATGGATAGACTGTTGTTATACTGTGATATTTGGATGTTACCAGAGAACTATTCACAAAGCTCCCATGATTTCTTTCTTAAATGCTAATTGCTAATTTAGAACTTATTTTATATCTATAGTTGAGATTATGTTTTCCAATGTGTACTATTTTGCTTTTATCAAGACTGAATTTCATCTGCCCTTTTGTTGTGCAGTCACCCAGGTTTGTGAGATTCTCTTTGTAACTCTTTCTGATCTGTTTTGGACCTAACTATCTTGAGTAGTTTTTCACCATCTGCAAATTTTGCTACCTTATGTCTATCACATTTTCAGTCATAAATATATTGAACAATACTATTCCCAGTACAGACCCTCTCTCTTTCTGAAAACTGGCCATTTATTCCTGTCTATCTTTTAACAAGTTACTGATCCAGGAAAGAACCCTTCCTCTTATCTCATGTCTGCTTACTTTAAGTAGCTTTGATGAGGAATCTTGTGAAAGATTTTTTGAAAATCTAAGTATACTATATTCACTGAATTACGCTCGATCCCTTGCTTGTTTATCCACCTTCAAAGAATTCTAACAGATTGTAAAGGGAAATCATGCCTCATCAAATATTATGCTTATTCTTCCCCAAGAAATCACATTCATTTGGATGTCTGATAATTCTCTTCTTTACCTGTTACTGAAGTTATTAGTACAGGCCTATAAATGCCATGATCCCTTCTGGAGTCTCTTTAAAAAATGCTGTATATTAGGTATCCTCTATTCATCTGGTAGAGATGGTGATTTAAATAATAGGTTACATGCCACTGTTGGTAATTCTGCAATTTCACATTTGAGTTCCTTCAGAATTCTTGAGTCAATGCTATCTGGTCCTGATGACTTATTACAGTTTACTTTAGCATTGCAAAACCTCCTCTGACAACACCTCAGACAGGGGCAGTTCCTCAGATTTATCCCTTAAAAAGAATGACACAGGTTTGGGAATCTCTCACACATGCTCACCTGTGAACACTGATACAAATAATTCATTTAGTTTCTCCCCCATAGCCTTATCTTTCCTGAGTGCTGCTTCACCAGAGCCGTAACTACGCTGGGGCAAGTGCAGCTTTGCCCCTGACACGCTGGAGTGGCTCCATTGAGCCTCTCCATTGAAGGGCAGTCTCTGTGTCACTCGCCCTAGGCGCCGGCTATTTGAAGGGGTGTGTTCTGATCACAATGCGCCCCAGGCACGGTAAACTGTAGTTACGGCTCTGTGCTTTACCATCTCGATCATCTTGTGGTCCCACTGGTTGTTTACCAGGCTTCCTGCTTTATGATGTACTGTAGTTACAACTAGAGCTATTCCTAGACAATTTCTTAGTTTATTGCCATTTTAAAGGTGATTCCAACTCATATAGCGAGGTAATGACTGGCTGCTAATGAGTAGTGGTAGGGTTTAGTGTTTTTGGATTTGCACTATGTGTAGACTCCCTGCTCATATCCATAACATGATCTCTTTTCCCTCTTCTATGCTGCAGTGCAGAGCACTACTCTGTTCACAAAAGTCCTAAATGGCACTCGCCACTATAAGAAGCAATGAGTCCTGTGGCACTTCAAGACTAACAAATTTATTTAGTGCATGAACTTTCATGGAAGAAAATCCCACTTCACCAGACATTTTGAAGATGGGGGAATTTACAGACTCCTTGCTTCTTTTGCTGAACTAGACTAACACAGCTGCCCCTTTGGAACTGATCACAACAGAAACAGAGAGCCTCCATAATATGTTGGGACTGATGAGTCCCCACAGCAAAATCTCATTATTGCCTAACTCAGGAACCACTCTCTTTTTGGCTTTATGTCCTAGAGTTTAGATTGAAGTTGGTAGTCTATATAAGATTTACCATGCAGGAATGAACTGCCTGATCCTGAGAGATGTTGAGCACCTTTTAGAAACTGGGCGTAACTTAGTTCAAACTGGGGGACTGAATCAAACTCAACAATGATCAGGTATGACATAAACTGAACATGTTTTATGAACTTGTTTATGCCCTAAGAAGTAGCACTACAACTTCATAAAAGTTATGTATGATGATGTAGAATGTTATTTTAAAAAAACAGCAAAAAATCACAACTTTGCAGCTATAAACAGATCTTAAGAGAGCTGTTTTGTGGCAATGATAGCATCTTCTGGAGTCTTCTGCCCTGATTCAGACTGGCTTTATGCTAAAGTACTGTATGGAGATATCACTAGACCTGCTGCTAAATTATTGTCCATTCATGGAGAAAGGGCAAACATTCAGACTAGTTTTAAATTTACCAGCAAATGTTCAGTACTGTAAAAAAAAAAAAAGGCAAGGAGTCTTGTGGCACTTAAAGACTAACAGATTTATTTCAGTACTGTAAACCTGGAGACTCAGTTGACTCCCATCTAGACTCTGTCCCATAACAATCTGAGAGATCTCCATGGGTAGCTATAAGAAGGTGCTCACCTCTCCTGAAAGTCCATTCAGGAAGAGTATGGTATGTTAAAATATTAAGGCACGACATGATATAGAGTGTATGTGTGGTCACTGAAGGAGATGGTGAGGCAGTTTAGGCTATGGTGCTACCATTATTGTGTGTCATGCTCCCTGCGTTGTTAAATGTTCAGGATCTTCATTTTCCCAATCTAGCCAAGACAGTGGCCCAGATCTGCTTCTGATATGCTCTGCTGCCACGGTCAGGCTCTCAAACTATTCAGCAAACATAGAGAATATTCACTGGCGCACAGCTGAAATAAATGCATTTTCACCATTTTTCCTTCCTTCTTTCTTTCCTTCCTGATGATGTGTCAGGGAAAAGGCGGGCATGTAAGGAGGGAAAGGAGGCTGAAACACTCCTAAACCATTTTAATCGTTCTTTGAGTTTTGACCCTTTCTGCAATAGGCCCTGTTTGCATTTGGTTTAATTACAGCAGCTCTCAGGTCGCTTTAAAATTGTTAAGAGGGGCCTGGTATGGCAGCACCAGGATCAGAAATTTGCAGACAGAGGGTTTTGTTTGGTTCCATTAGAGAAATGAGGTGAGCATCTGCACACATGCACACACTTCAGTGGAGTACTGTTCCAGCTCATCTTTTTATACCCATGGAATATACTGACACATAGTCTGAATCTGAGCTGTGCCAGCCTTGCCCCTTATATTTGGGCAGCAAGATTTTATACACCAGAATGCATATGGGGACGTAGAACAAGAGGGGGGAAAAAGTGTTAAAATATCATTTCAGTGGTAGTTTAGATACTTCAGGATTCAGAAGCCAAATCATGATAAAGGCCAGATTTCTTTTTGTGTTTTTTCTCCTCCACCCTAGAAGTCCCATCTGATTCCCCAGCCCAAATACACTTACCCAGTAACTGCTTTCACCACTACCTCCCTGCTGTCTGCTTCACTTTCAATATTGAGTTTCTGTTAAATAAACAGCTATTTGATGTCTCCTAAATTAGCTTTTTCTAACAGGTACATGTTATTGAAAGCAGTCCAGCCACCTGGGAAACTTTTCATTTCTGCCACATTCAGCAGAGAGAAAATGTTGCCTGCCTCCTGCATTCAGCTCAGCAGGAAGCCTTCCCCACCCAGGCTTCTTGTAAATTTGCTTTTCTAAAGCTCTGACTGCTTGTAACATTTATCATCTACCAGAACAAAAAATGTGGTTGGTTTTCCTGAATTCTAGACACATGTCACCTTTTCTGAAAGGAATGGAAAGGCAAATGCTCCCCAAGGTTGCTGGAAAGGCTCTGTGGAGAAAAAAATCTGCCAGCCTAGTAGGCATCTTGGAAAAAAGAAGGCTCTCTCTCTACATCCAGTGCAAACAATGGGTTTCTCATTCATGGTGTTCAACTTGGCTTTCCCTACTGCATTCAGAACATGTTCACACATCCACACTCTGCTATCACATCAGTACTACATGGTGCGGTACTTTGATCTATAGGACAGACTGGAAGGTTGCTTTTATTGTATATTGCTCCTGTTGTGAATACACACCAAGCGCCCACTCCTGTTGGCCACTGTGACATCCATATATGCTATGACTCCTGCATGGAAATAATTTCCTTTCCTAATCCTCTGCTCAGCATTCTTGGTCCCACTCTGACTGCAGTTTCCCCAGACTTGTCAATCTCTGGTGTCTGAAATCACAGAACAATGAATGAGGTACTGTCCTCTTTGGGGCTGGAAAAGGTAGAAAAGCAAACCAGCTGTTCCAGTTCTCCAGAATAATCAACACAGACTCTGTGTGAGAGGAAGATGGTCCATGGTAATTCTTGGTGTCTGGGACAGGGAAGACATGGGAAAAACCAAGGCTGTTCCTTTAAGTGCCAGTGCCCAGTACAAGGTGCCTTGTAAAATGGTTTGGAAAAGGTTTTCCTTTTTCCCCGGTGATCCAGACACGAGTATTTGTTTATGCCCTAAGAAGTAGGAAAAGTAAGAGAGTCGTAGGATCACCAGGAAGCTGAATCCCAAAAAGAAGGGTTCAAACCCATGCAGTAAATATATTTGTTAGTCTATAAGTACCACAGAACTCCTTGTTTGTTTGTTTGTTTTATTGTACTAGACTAACAGGGTTGCCCCTTTGGAGAGGAGCTCAGATCTGGTTCGCATGAGCTGTTCCCTTCTTCCATCAAGAAAGAGCAGATCCTGGTGGAAGTTTCCTGAACTGAAAAGGCAGAGGAGGAACTCAGTACATCAGGATGATAAGACAGAGGCTGCTGTCTCTTTTGTTATTAAGAAGCACAAACTTAGGGGGTTCTTCTTCTGTCTCTTGCCCTGTCCGTGCATAGGTGGATAAGGCTGCATTATCCAGAGTGGGAGAGAGTATGCTGGGTTTTCTACAGTCACCATGGGCTAAGGCATGCCACTGATGATTGTGTTGTTAGGAGACAATATACCAGCTTGCCTACACTGAAACAAGCCAAAGTTTTGCAACACTCAGGCATCATGCACCCTTCCACTGCATCTGAGGTACATGTCCATGAATATATTACACTAGTCTACATGGGCCTGCATAACAATGGAGTAAATATACTTTCCTCATGTGCTTGATATGGTGAGTATGGGATGGAAATGTACGACCACAACAACTCTGCCTGCACAGTTCTGGAAACCCATTAATTCACACCCTGCAGTTATTTTAGAAATAGTTCCAGTTCTGACAAGAGGACAGCACAACATTAATCACCTTGCAAGCCTCCATGTACTCCTGACTGCATTTCAAGGCATCAGTCTTTTTTTGGACCTTGAAATCCTTGCCAACATCTCTTAACAGCTGCTTGTGCACAGGTAGGAAAAAGAAACAGTACCTCTATAAAAAGCAGTGCCTCTAGGTCCTTATAATTAGGCAGAACAAGATCTGTATTTTCAGGAGGTTAACACCACACTATCACACCAGCTGCCTATTGTCCAGAAATGAAATTCCCTATTCTATGTCCTCCCAAATCTGAAAGTGAACAGCCAAGTTACCCCACAACCGCCTGCAGTTGGGAGGTTGAGTGATACAGCTGTGGTGCTATGAATCTCAGGAAGTGAGCCCACCCAGCTGTACTGCTCATCATGGCCACCTACAGCGGCAGTGCAGAATATGATGCGATTGCAGAATACTAATATCAACATTGTGTTCATGCAGTAACAGGGTAGACTACTATACCTTGAAAAGCATACAGCTATTTACCCCATGGCTAGCATGTGTAGCCAAAGTCAGTGTCCTTGGCTTGATACCACATCAGTAGTTCCTCAGGATCCCTAAGTTACATTTAAGAAGGGTTTCTTTTCAAAGAAGCAGATTGTTTTTCCTCTGTATTCAGTTCTTCTTTCAGTTACACTAGTGTTTATCCTCTGACTTTTGGCTTTACTCTTTGTAAATTAGTAGCCTTGATTAAGAAAACTGGTAGTGTTTATGTGGGGTTTGGCTAACACCTATTAGTAGCAGCTCAGGCTACAACTCAATAGGTAAATTGAGATTTTTGCCCTGCTTCTACACTAAGAAAATGTTTGAGTTCAGGTTCAGCTTTGCTTGCACATTAGTTCAGCTTGCCCATGCTAGACAAACCTTAAGCAACCCTGTGTAAGGGATCAATATATAAAAAAAAAAAGATTAAATATAAAATGCTCTTAGAAATATTTAGCACTCAACACAGAAATATTGACTACGTCTTGTCTCTTGGTCCATATTCAGGCACCTAATTTTCAGATGCCTGATTTTCAGTGAACTCAATGAGAGAGGCAGATAGTCAGCATCTCTGAAATACCTTCTCACTTTCACTTAGAGGCCGAAGTTGCTGATCCTGCAACTTGTTCTGCCTGGGCTAGGGCTACCAGATACCAAAGCATGGAAAGGAGGACAAGGAAGTACAAAAAAGAGAACATTGGAGGACACATGGTGAAATGTAATATTCTTCGGTTTTTAGGGGGCCCTGGAATGCTTCCCCCTAAAACTAAGGTATTCTATGGCATTCCAGCATACTTTAACCCCTATAAGTAAAAAGCCAGACAAAATCATGTATTTTAAAATGCCTGCCAGATGGAGGACATGAAGGTAAAGAGGAGGGCATGTCCTCCTTTTGCCTGACATCTGGTAACCCTAGCCTGGGCAGACCTCTGCACCCACATGGGACGCCACTCACTTCAATGGAATTCTGGGTACGCATAGGGAGCCTCTTACATGGAACTATGAACTAAGATGCCATGTTAAACACTAACACATGAAGAGTATATATAATAATTAATGACCACAATTATAAAAAACAACCAAGAAAACAAGTCTGAACTTTCAACTCCTTTCTCCACAGTATACAGAAGCTATTTCTAAAACATCAGAATCTTTTAAAAGTGATCGATCATTATTAACTAATATGCTTAATATAACAGCTACATTATAAGAACATTAAAATACTCCAAGCTGTCTTTTTAGAGCTCCATGAATATACACTTCAGCTAGGTGAATACTTGGCTTGAAGACTTCTACATTAGGCTGCATCCAAAAGATATATGTATTGGCCAATAAAATATGTCCTGTTATATTATAATAGAAACAAAAAGTGAGAATCTTCTACCTTATTTTAAGATGCTAAATGGAAGGGAGAAATGAATATAAATTTAGGAATATAGAAATGGAAAAAGTGAAAAAATTCAGATCCAAATTCAAAATAGATGTATGGGGGCTTGGGGTTTAGCTCCCTCATTTTTAGTGAAAATCTGTTTAACTCTGCAATGCATAAACTTGCAGAAAGTTTGGTTTAAGTTGTGCTAATTTAAAAAGGGTTGTATCCTAGCAGATTTTATTTTTAAGGCATTAATTTCAGATATACAGGTCTGATGACTCCCTCCCTCCCTTGCACTTGAACTCAGAGATCTATAGTGAAACTTGTATCAATTTGAAAGAATTAAAAAAATTTCTCAGAGCTATCTGGTAGAAAGAAGAGGAATAATTGATTATCTGGAAGTAGGAAATTGCAGGAATTTTTATAGTACTGTAAAAATATATAAAGAGGCTGCTGTGAAATTCTGGTGAAGGTCACAGCTCTGTTGGTGTGGATGATGGGGACTTCAGAATTTCATGAAATGAAATGATGTTTGTACGTTCTGTGATTCTGACTCTGCTTAACTCCCATTGTAGTTAATAGAAGTTTTCCAGAGTATGGACATTAACTTGACCTAATAAAATGAATCATAAATAATAAATATGATTAATAAAATGGCACAATGGGTGCTGTAGATAGCTAAGAGAAGGCAACTGAGCTGTATTTCAAAGGGCAAATTTAGGAATAATGACACCTTCCCAACCTGATTTTAACAAGTTATTTTTCTGCTATTATTTTTCTCTATGTTAAACTGGCTTTGGCGGTAAACTTAAATCTAAATTTTAAAAAGGAAAGAAATAGTACATTCCAGCTGTCTTGCAATGCATACTGTTTTATTTATGGACCTCTTTTGCTTCAGAAGTTAATGGAATTTTTACTGTGACGTTATTCCTGTGTGATTTATAATACATCAAACAGAGCAAATCAATCAGCACAGGCTTAAAAATCAGCATTGGTTGATTACATCCCTTTATAACAAATACACACACACGTACGTCATTTAGGGATGAGACAATGGAACATCCACTACTTAATTTCATTTGTCGGTTGGAAACAGTCTCTCCAGACAAGCAGGCATATAGGTATTTAAATACTTCTAAAGTTCTCAAAAAGCATTCCATAAAAAACACAGCAGCACATACTATAGAGAATTTCCACTTATTGGGGGGGGAGGGGGGACTTATATCTACCCTGGAATAAAAAACTTATGGCTAATGTTGGTCAGCTGACTCGGACTCACAGGGCTCAGGTTGCAAGGCTATAAAATTGCAGTGAAGACCGGGACTTTGGCTTGTAATTGAGGGGTCCCAAAGCCCTGGCTCCAACTCAAAGATCTATACTGCATTTTTATAGACCTATTGCCCAAGCTATGGAAGAACCAGCCCCAGCTGTGCTGCAGCATGGACTTTTAAATTGACTTATCACTGTTCCTTTAAAAGAGACGAACCATGATGAGCCTACTGCACTGGTCAGCTGAAAGGAACTAAACGCAATGGGGTGTCACAAAGTTGCACTGGAAGCAAACTATTTCAGTGATCCTGAACCTCCAAGATTAAATTAAGGAAGCATATGTCCTAACATTTTAACCTGGGGTTTTACCTTTCCCAAATGCTTTAAACTGTTTTCTCTGTTAGTTGGGCAGCTACTTTCTCCCTGTGACTGTGAAAATAGAGAGCCAGGACATATGCAAACAGGGATGTGAGTATGCAAAGATGGCATGTGTCCTTCAGCACTCCATTTAAAGCAGCGGTCAAAGTATGTAGGAATGCCTAGGAACACCATTCTTGGGCCCCACAAATCTGACAAGCCTCCACTTGCATTGTGGGAACCTTTAAAGTATGTCAAATCATAGTCACTTTTAAACCATAGAGCAGCAACTACCATTCAGAGGGTCCCACCAAAGACTGGCCTTCAAGATGAAGGTGCAGCAAGGAAATCACTGTGGCAGACAATGGAAAAATATTAATTGATTTTATAAATTGTTTTGGCTGAAGTTAGCTTCAGCCAAAAATGTATGTCTCTTGATATTAATGAGAGTTTGCATATCTGTATTTTGCAAGCAGTGAATGCAGTTTTGAATTTTTGTTTGTCTCGGTTGTTTCTGTTTATGCCTTGCATTGTGTTCAATCAATTACATATCACATTTTAATGAATTATCACATATTTAATCAAAGTACTTATTGCGCAGTGTCCGCTCTTATGTGACAGTAACTGATATAGACCTAAACACCATATAAATTTATACATATTTTTACGTAGTGATAACTGATGCATATGGTACTGAGAAGTGGTAAATGCCTACCTGGGCTGGGGCCCACACATGCATGAAGGGGGCCTGGACAATACGGGAAGGGGTCCCAGAGATTAGGAAAGTTCCACAGCCCATCAAATTATACTTTAATTACTGATTTAAAAGTAACTAATTTTAAGCATATGAGTAGTACCAGTGACTGTACTGGAGCTAGTTAAGAATGTGCCATGATAGAGGGCATTTTAGGGGATGCTAAAGGCCTAATGACTTGCTTTAATTTAAACAGTTATGGGAAATACAGGGGCATAAACTGAAGTGAGGTAACCCCTTAACATAGTAAGCTCTAAAAGCACCTCTGTAATTTGAGCATTCCCTACATGCTTTGCTGCCTCATAGCCTTAAAGTTCTTTTTTATTCTTCTGTGACCTTGTCCCACAGCTGCCCTACTTAAAAATTAACTCCAAATGGTCACAAGAGTGTGAAAATGCAGCTGGGGATCAGTATGGAGTAGAAAAGGGTGTCAGTCACATTCCCCTTCCAGAAACATAAGGTTGTCTTTGTCACGTATGGTAGCAGGAGGAAACTGCTATGCCAGTTCTACACCACATTCCCTTTGGCTCTGTTCACACACAGAAGGCTTGTTTCGAAACAAGACATTTTGAAACAAACTGTTTCGAAATAAAGGGTTATTTCAAAACACCTTATTTCGAAAGGCAAAAAAGGTGTCTTCGAAATAAAGGAGCAAAATAGCATGTCCACAGTGTGAACATGCTATTTCGCTTGGGGAGGGGACTGCAGGCACCCGCAGGGTGAAGCCCAGCCCAGCACTTCACCCCGCCATCTTTAAAGCTCGGGCTGCACCCAAACCCCGCTGCGGGGTCGGGGGTGCCCTGCCCCCAGCAGGAGTGGCTGTGCTGGGGAATCCCAGGGCCACGCTCACCCCGGCCCCTGCAGCGGTGGGCTGAGCTGGGCACCCCCAACCCCGCAGCGGGGTTTGGGGGCAGCCCAGGCAGCGGGGGTGACCCGCCCCGCAGCGGCTCACCCCCCCACCGGGGGCTGCAGCCCCCTTTCTGGGGCTGAGGGACAGCCCTCAGCACCCTGGCCAGGGTGTTGAGGGCTCCCCGGCCAGAGTGCTGAGGGTCAAATGTTGTTTCGGAACACTTTGTTCCGAAACAACATGTCCCAACGGGGTTGTTTCGAAACAACTCCTTTTGAAACAACGTTGTTTCTAAAGGGAATGAGATTTAAGTTGTGTCAAAACACCACCCTTGTTTCGAAACAACGGAACCCGTTGTTTCAAAACAAGGGTACGTCGTGTGGCCATGGCATTTCTTATTTCAAAACAACCTCTGTTGTTTCGAAATAAGAATGCTGTGTGAACACACCCTATGAGTGTTTTTCTCTGAGCTAATTTCACCAGAACTAAGCACAGATGAAATCAGCCCAAAGCAGCCACAGCAAATCAGGGAAACTGGCCTAGAATGCCCAAAGGAAAGGGGCTCAGAATTAATAATTAGTAAATTCTGCATAATTACACAGCCAATTTCATCACAGGCTCTCAAAGCTCTGAACGAACCTCAACTAAATAGGCCTCACGGCAACATACATGTACTGTATGTATTGTGTTATGGGTAAACTGAGGCATAGAGAATTATGAGAATCATAATGAGGAGGCATGCACTCAGGAATACAATTCATGACTTCTGAATCTAAGGCTATGTCTACACTACAGTTGATGTTGGCATAATTTATTGCATCTGATGAACTAGGTTGACGCTCACGAAACCTAAGCCAAAGAAATCTGTTAGTCTATGTGTCACAGGACTCTCATTGTTTTTGCTTTACAAAGACAAACATGGCTACCCCTCTGCCATCATTTATGTTTCATAATATATCATTCCTGAGTAACATAAGTTTACATCAACGTACATGCTGGTGCGAACAGCACTATGTCAGCAAGAGAGAGCTTGTACTGGCAACACAGATACCACTGCTCACCCTGCAGATTGGAGTGCTTAAGCTAAGGGGAAAGCTCTCTCTCATCAGCTTACTGGGGCTACAGTAGAGAACTTGCAGCTCTGTTACTATGAACTCTGGGCTTTATGCTCCACAACCAATTGCCTTCTTCTGTCAAACAGAGACTGCCTGATCCTCAGGCAAAACTCTTTGCTTTAAATACTTCATGGCTAATTCTTGATACCTCCCACTCAGTCAAGTTCCAATTAAATTGTTATGATCTGAACTACTGTGTTTTCATTCATTTTTTCATTCCCTTGTAACAACAACAACAACAAAAAACCTAGATTTTTCATCATCATAAATGACATCAGACAACTGCAGCTACAATTGTCTGGAAAATATGGCTTACAGAAGCCCCAGAGCAATTAAAACTTACTGGGGCAAAACTGTCAAATGAGCCTTACCCTAATAACTATTTGCAGAGAGAGGTACACACAAAAGCATTAGTACTTGAAAATGTGCATGCAGGAATTTGTGGGTGCAAAGTTTCTCACAAACGCAATCAAGGATATTTCTTTGAAACATTGGTGCACCATGAACAGTTATTTCATGTCAGAGATCATTGACTATGTGACCACTAATTTTATTAAACTGAAATAAAGTAATTCATATCTTTCTCTCTCAGGGTTTTCTCAACACTGCATTTTGACTTTTACCAGCTCAATTCAATCACACGATATAAAGTGTCAAAGTGTGACCTATATGATTATATATACTCTATATATGTCCCTAGAAGATTTTTTAAAGCAGCAACTCAAGTTCAAATCAAGAACTAACAGTTCTCTACAATAAAAATTGCTGGGTTTTTCCTATAGACTCCATTCAATCTTACAGACCAATTTTACAACTCGTATTATTGTAACTAAAAAAAGTGCTGACATTTCCTTCCAAACCTCCTTCTCTTCCACTCTAAAGAGAATATGGGTTTACAGCAGCCAAAACCATACATGACTGGTATACAATTGTGATATATTATAGCATTTCTTTCTTTCTATTAGTACAGGAGATCTATGAGCTAGTGGGGTAGACCATTCCCCAATTACCTGAACAGCCCAAGAATTTTACCACATACCTGGGGTACTATTAAGAACATATCAGTCCATCTACCATAATACTGCATTAAGTGGTATTAGAGTTTGATCAGTGTTCTTTCTTACTGCATTCAGCTATAGAGAGTAACAATTTTAGGCTCTTTAGATCTACAAGTATAGTATTGATTCAATGGTTTTCTTTTTATGATGTCATTATACTTGGTATGATTATTGCTCATTTTCTTACTATGCCTTATTCAATGCCCTAGAGAGGATTTATTTAGACTTTGTTTACCTCAGAAATAGTTTAGTTGTTGGTGGATTTCCACCTCCCCATGATAGTGAAACCTTATTGTTATATCAATTTCACCCCATTACCCCCGCCTCCAGCAAAAAGTTCTGTGTTTCTGTGGGAAAATTATTTGATTAAGGTTGAAAGAGCCTTATCATTTATTTCAACCAAGAAACCAAGAAATGAATGCTGTATTTTTTTCCAATCAGCCTAGAACTGAAAATTATTATTCCATTCTGTAAAAATACCACCAACATTCTAAATTATGCAAATAAACAGATAAGATCAGGCAAAAGAACTTTAATTCTGCACCTGTCAGCACTGGTTTGAGAACTGCTAACACAACCTTTAACTCCTACCACAGTTTTATCTCATTAGTTACCAGAAACATTAATATTTATTGTTAATTTTAAACAAACTTGTCTCAGGGATGGATAAGATTGACTCAGGGTTTCTGGGTTATTTTCTTGGCGACATTGTGGAGACAGAGGCAAGCATCACAAAGTGCCAGGGGTTTCTGCAGATCTCCAAACTGCACTGGAACTCTAACGGATGTTGCTCATTACGCATGACTGTACCTCATTCCTTCCAAGACAATCTCTTATTTCCTATACACTTTCCATACTGGGTTACTTTTCTCCCTTTGTAGTTTTCCCTTTTGTGATCTCTACTGAATGAACCAACAAACTTTTAGGGTTCGCTCTCAGCCCGTCCTCTTACCACAATCTGCATCTAGCTTACAAATATTTGCGAAGTGCTTGTAAGCCATGCATTGTTGTCAAAGCATGCAGCCAGACAATTAACATATTTCAGCATAATCCATAAACCAACTCTCACTATTTCTGAATTCATGGATATTATTCCTCCAGTTTACTCCTTTAAAAAAATGTTTGACAAATATATGTGATCTGTCTTGCCTTATGAGTATTTCTTTCAAGTCACACTGCATATGGATTATCTCCTTATGACCTAAAAGCCGACAGAATTCCATTGGAAAAATTCTCGTTGACTTCAGTAGACTTTGGGAGTGACTACAGAAGTTCCAGAGGGATGGCTGTGTCAGTCTAGTTCAGTAAAACAAACAAGGAATCCTGTGGCACATTTAAAGACTAACAGATTTATTTATTGCATGAGCTTTTGTGGGAGAAAATCCCACTTTGTCAGATACTAGAAAATGGGGGGGGGGAGTATAGCAAGGGGGATAAATGAATTGAAGTAAATGTAATCACAGGATTAGCTCAGATTATTTCAATCTCCCCTGCCACTCTATGTTGGATTTATCTGTGGGTATCCTTAAATGATTTATTCTAGGTTAAGGCTCGACAGAGAGACTTCAAAGTTAGAACTCATATGTAAATTTGATACCATCAACTAGGGTTTGAATAGGGACATTTATGGCTTTCTCAGTGATTGGCACCTCTCTCACTCTCCTCACCTGTTGTTACTGATTTACTGAAATAATCTGACCTGATCCTGAGATTACATTTACTTCACTGCATTTATCCCTCCTCCCTCTATCCCCCACCTCCATTTTCCAGTGTCTGACATAGTAGGAATCTTTCCCACAAATACTCATGCAATAAATAAATTTGTCAGTCTTTAAAAGTGTCACAAGACTCCTTATTTGTTTAGTCACAGAAGTGTTTCAACTTTCTTTGTTTTTATATGTTTAAAAGCAAAAAAATCCAAAAACAAAAACAAACAAACAAAAAAAACCCCTCAAGAGTTTACATCAAGAAGAATCTTATATTTTGAAGTATCTGCATTAGTGAGATGAAACTGATCACATACTTAAAGTGAAAGTCAAACATATTTACTGCTTTGACACATGGATTTACCAGGAGGATTACAATTCAAATATTCCTGGTTATTTGATATCTGCTCTTTTTCTACAAATGCAACATTAAAACTTATTTACCTTTCACCTGAATAGTTTTCTAGTTGTAAAGAAGGAAAGCATCCCTCCTTGTGAAATATTTAGAGACATCACATGCCTAATAAAAATGCAGATAGATGATCTACGTGTTACTTATCTTGAAAGGAAGATGCTGTTTAGGCAATAATGTGTTTAAAAATAAAATCCCCTTCTGACAATCTACAAAACAATAGAAAATGTATTCATTTCCATTCAGCTCACAGTTATTGGCAGTGAAAACTTTAATAGACAACATAGTCATCAGAATTAACTTTGTCACAATCCCACTGAGGTTTAGCTAATTCTTTTCAAGTCTGTTTCATTAGTCTGAAAAAAATATTTAAAAAAGTCAAATCCTGATTTAATAAGTGATGGATTTGAATAAATTATTCTATTCCTATGTTCATTGAACTTTAAATGAATTGCTCCACAATCCATTGCCAAGCAACTAGAAATATCCTTAGGAAGTTCAACAACCTACTCATTTGAAATTGCCAGGTTGAACAAACAGTTTACTAAGAATTTCAGGCTTACAAGATGAAGAATTATGACTAAGCAGAGCTTTTCTCATTAATTCTATCAGTCACATATAAATGCAAGATGATGCTTAACAAATCAATTCTGGCACTTTAAACCTAAGGAAGGTTTGGCAATGTGTTTGTCCAGTAAGGGAGAGCCATTTTAATATTTCTTAGAACTCTATAGTCCTCTCTGCACAGTAAGGCCATGGCAGTAATTAAACTGTTCTCAAAAACGTTCAGCCTCAAAAACTTTGTCAATAGATTTATTTCACACAGCATAGATTTGTGCCTAAATTAACCTATTAGGTTAAAAATCAGTATTCTACACTGACATTCATTTTAGAAATATTTAGCACATCAGATTTATCATCAAGGATCCATCACCCACAGCAGCATGAATGTAACAAGTCAATGAAACAGATTAGAGCCATCTCCTACAGATTTATGCAGACAAAAAATTGTAAATACAGAAGAAGAAGGGTTTTGTTAGGCCCTTTGGAAATCATGGAATTTTCTTGGTATTCTTCTTGGTTTTGAGAATGGCATTTCTAACCTACAAGTGGTAGAAGAAATCTAGAAGTCTTCCATGTATGAAACAATATACAGCCTAATGTATGAGTTTTCCCAAACTATCATTTACTTACAATGACTGTGTTGGGGGAAAAATAGCTTGACATCTAATAATTGCTGAGCGCAAAGGCACAAAGGATGGAACAATCTTGATCCTGATACCCCTCCACTTCGTCTCTTTTGCATGAAAACTAGTTCTACAAACACACTTTTTAAAAGAGCAGGCTCACAAAGTTCTGAGCAGAGTCATCTCCTTATTTTAGCTCCCTATGAAATACTCAAAACAAGCCAAAAAAGCTGACACATTTTGCACAAAAATCACAAAACGGTTTACTATTTCCCTAATTTGTATGCACAACTCCTGTAGATGCTAATGAGAGGCAGGTGGGTGCATCAAGGTGTGCTTCATTTTAATTGTCATCATTAAGTTCTGTTAACTCAAATATAAAGATGCATTTTAATTAGCTTGCCTCTTCTAGCAGGTTAGCTGTTTAAAGGCCAAATCCTGTTGTCAATGGAAGAAGTACAATTGACCTTAGTATTACCGGACCAGTACATTAGCTTGTAATAATGCATTTATTACAAGGGCTTGTTTAGGCTCAAAGCTTGAGTAATGTGAAAGCTTTCTACCTAACATGGAAGTTTAAAATCCCAATTTCCCATTGCTTTTCATTTATGATTTTCCAGTATATTGATAGAGAGCAGTTTCTAATTTTGACTTTTAGGCTTGCACTGGATTATACTACGCAATAACAACCTTTCATGTCTTTATAATAATACTTCCCTACAGAGAGAAAAAATGTGAAAATTCAACTTGAATCAGCTCTCTTAACTCTAGATTTCAAAAAGCTGTACATTTAGAAAGGTTTTGTATTATGCTGGTCAGTACTGGATTACAAAGGGGGCAAAAGTTCAAACTCAATCCACAGGACCACTCTACTCTGAGAAGAGAACCAATTTAGAGCTATTATGAGAAAATAACTTTCATTAAGCTTTCATCATTTGCAGTCCACTACAGACCCATCTCAGCTTTCTAAAATGTCAACATCTAAAAGTATCATCATTCTTTATTATGCTGGAGGAAAAAAAATAGATCAAATGGAAATGAAGAAATATCACTTTTCCTTTATATTGGTCGACAACACTAGGTATAATTCCATTCCAGAAATGCGGATCTAATGCTTCAGCATCTACATTTACTTTATCCGCTTATAATAATAAACACAAAAGTATACAGGCACGTGAAAATGGTATATATATATATTGGATTTTGTCCTCCTTCCCTCTCCTTTTGCTTGTCAGATTCATACATTCCAAAGCCAGAAGGGACCATTCTAATCATCTCTTCTGATTTCCCAGACACCATAGGCCATACAACAGTGGTTTTCAAACTTTTTTCCCCAGGATCCAGTTGAAAAAAAAATCATTTATGCCCATGACCCAACAATTAGATCCTTAAGCAATGCATCACAGTCTTTTGGTAATGGCAGCAGGCAGTGCTGCGACCCAGTACCTGAGGGTCTGTGACCCATTACTGGGTCCTCACCCTAAGTTTGAAAACCACTGCCATTGAACTTCCTTAAAATAATTCTATTTGAACTAGAGCATATCAGACACAACAATTTCAGAACATCCAGCAAGTTTATATAACACTATTCATAAATTATACATAGACCAGCTTGTCTAATCTGTGGCCTGGGGGCCAGACTCCGGCCCACCAAGAGCTTTCATGCAGCCCAAGGAGTGCTGCTGAAAGAGCCTGGGAGGTGGGTTTGGCCAGGGCCCTTGCCAGTTTCTTGTCGTCTGTACAGCAGAGCTACAAGGAGGTGTGGCATGGCTGGAGAGCTGTTCACGGGCTGATTCAGCCCCTTTCAAGTGAGCAGGGGGTGGGTAAAAGGGGAGTACCCTGCAGTTTAAAATCCTGACCTGGACACCTCCCCCCCACTTCTGTTTCTCCCACACCCCTAATCCCAGCACCCCTTTCCTTCCCCTAATCTTAGTGGCAAAAACTCTTCTGTAGAGATTGCTACCCATCAATGTTTCTGGTACAGAGATGCCCAACTAAAACCTGTGACCCCCTGCAGAACTGCCAGGGTTTCTGTCCTGTCTCTGTCTGACTACGTTCTTCTTTCTCTCTTCCCAGTACTGCTCTCCTTTCCTTGAGCAGTGCTTGGCAGGGAGTGAGAAAAGCAGAGTTGGTGGGGTCCCTGCCAGGAAGTAGCTGAGTCCTGCCACCCAGCAGCTCTGCTGTCTCACCCTTCTTCACCTCCACTCCTCTGCCATGCTCCTGTCCTGCCTTGCTCCCCATGCTCTCCCTTGCCCCTCACACAGGCACCCCACCCCCTTGTACTCTATACACGGTGCAAGCAAAAGCAATGCCAAATATTACGTAAGTTATTTTATTGAAGTTTATTAATAAGATTGCTTTCTATGTCTTATCTATTAAAAATTTTCTCACCAGACCTCCGACTTAGACAAAAATTGCAATGTGGCCCCTCTCCCAAAAAGGTTGGACACCCCCAACATAAACAGTTCTCCTAATAGTAACAGTATCTATTTGTATACTACCTACCGCAAGTAAGACAGTGGAAGGAAATATAGGATGCCTCTGAGTGCTACTGTAGTTTAAAGTATTCACACTCAGATTGTGAAGGTTTTACTCAATTTAAGTATTTTCTCACACTGGTACAATAGGATTATCACATGAGTGGATGCTCACCAATGCAAATAAATCTTTTACAAACTGACACTATAGCAGGGCCAGCACAAGCTTTCTGCATTCCCTAGGTGATGGGGATTTTGACACCCCACCCCATGCCATGGGTGTCCATCTGCTCCATCCACAAGTGCCAGCTGGGATCTGGAACTGGCCTCAGTTGGGGAGTGGCACCGCTGCCATGGGGATCCTGCTGTGGGCAGAGATCTGTGTTGCAGGCAGGGAGCCCCTTGGTAGCCCCTAAAGTTTGGAACCCTAGGCAATTGCCTACATCACCTTTATGGGTGGACTGCCCATGCCCTAAATCAATAATGCTTCTTCCTTTAACCCTTAGAGTACTTCAGGTAATGCTAAGTACAACTTAGTTACATGTCTGACCACTTTACACACAGCAGGGATATCCAGAGAGAAGGTCAGAACTTCACCTGTATCTGAAAGGCACTTAAAGACTAACAAATTTATTTATTGCATGAACTGTCATGGGAGAAAATCCTACTTTGTCAGAAGCTTTGAAGATCCCCTTTGGAACCTGTATCTGATACCCTCTTGCCTGCAAATACACATGTGCTGAGTAAGAATGCTCACAGGCTAGGTCTATGCTAAAATGTGTGAGAGTATTAAACAAGGAGGTGTTAGTACCATTATACAAAGCACTGGTGAGACCTCATCTGGAATACTGTGTGCAGTTCTGGACCCATGTTCAAGAAAGATGAATTAAAATTGGAACAGGTACAAAGAAGGGCTGCTAGGATGATATGTGGAATGAAAAACCTGCCTTATGAGAAGTGACTCAGAGAGTTTGGCTTGTTTAGCCTAACCAAAAGAAGACTGAGAAAAGATACGATTGCTCTCAATAAATACATCAGAGGGAGAAATACCAGGGAGGGAAAGGAATTACCAAATTCAGTGCCAGTGTGGACACAAAAACAAATGGATAAAATTTGGTCACCAGGAAGTTTAAACTCAAAATTAGATGTAGGTTTCTAACCATCAGATGAGTAAAGTTCTGAAACAGCCTTCTGAGGGAAGCAGTGGGGGCAAAAAACCTAGCTAGCTTCAAAACTGAGCTGGATAAACTTGGGGAGGTGGGGTGGGGCAGCCTAATTAGGCAATTAACTGATCTTTGAGTGCTAATGCTAACTATGTCAATGGCCTGTGAAGGAATGTAGATAGAGTCGGTTCTGAGCTGGTGCAGAGATTTCATTTTGTGTGTCTAGGTTGTGAGTCCTGCCCCCATACTCATGGAGTAGTCAATCACCCTATTTCAGATCAAGAGGGAATTTTCGCACAGGTCAGAAGGGCAGGGAACTTATTGAGGATGGAGGACATCTTCCCCTGTAGCATGGGGTCTGGGTCACTTGGTGGTGGTTTCTCTGTACCTTGAATTCTTTAAGTCATGATCTGGGGACTTCAATGGCTCAGTCTGCGGATAGGTGTGTGCTGCAGGAAGAGGCAGGAGGTTCTGTGACCTGCATTATGCAAGAGGTCAGACAAGATGATCATATTGGTCCCTTCTGACCTTAGAATCAATGAATCTACGATACCCAGCTCAAGCAGGCAGAGTCCTTGTTTCTCTAATCAAGCTAGTTTGCTGTTGTGTGGCTGCAGTAGCACAGGCCACAATGAGCAGCAGCTCAGGTTAGTTCCAAATGTAAACCATCCCACACCCTATTGGTATTTATTTAGAGAAGTTGACCCTTGACTCTCCTCTTGCCACCCTTGCTACCACATCTATGCTACTGTTTCTAGAGCACCAACTTGATAATGGCTAGCACAAGCATGCCTATGCAAGCTGCAAATCACCCCCTCAGCTCCAAGTGTAGATTTAGCCAGTTTGGAGATCCCTGCACGAAATAAGAAAACAGAGTAAGGACGAGGATGGAGTTTCTATTCTTTATGCGCCTGATCTGAAGCCCATTAAAGTCAATGGGGTCTTTCCTCTGACTGTGCTTTAGACTGTGTATAGTTGCTGAATCTAATGTTTGTTTTGCTTTACTTTTACAAAAGAAGCAACAAATTGACATAAGGTTTACTACCCTGATTCAGTAGCAACAAGAAATTGCTTTTTATTAGGAACCAGTAGTTTAAAAAAAAAAATACATTGTACAAACCTAAGGCCCCTGGAGGACATTTAAACATATGGTTAACTCCCATCCATATCAATGGAACTCAAGTATGTATTTAAAATTAAGTACAAAATTAAGTGCCCTTACTGAACAGAGATGCTTTTCCTGAATTATGGGTTAAAGGAGAGAGGGAGAGCAAAAAGAAAAAATGTTTTAACATCAGTTGCCTTTCATGGATTCTTATACAGAAGTAATGGGGAAAAAAAACAATGCTTATTTAAATTTATTAATGTTTAGAGTATTCTGTAGCTGAATCTTTGAAATTTATTTGAAGTGATGACAGATTTTTAACTATAATAGTGCTGTTAGAATATAGGACAGAGATCAGCAACCTCCAGCATGCCTGCCAAAAGTGGCACATGAGCCAATTCAGAGCAGCACATGGTACCCTTTCTGCTATCACAGAAATTGCCACTGCTGAAAGCACTCCCTCCCTCTGTGCCATCACTGCCAGTGCCGCCCTCCATGCATCCCCTTCTTCCATTCGGCCGAAAGCACACCCTCCCTCCATGCGGCAAGGTGAGTCACTGCAACAAAAGGGCATGCTGCGCACCGCCATTGCCTGTCCTGGGTGTTTTCTGCACAGCACTGACAAAAAAAGCTGTGACCGAAAGATAGTTTCAATGGCACTGTGCAGAAAAGAACTCGTCTACCAAGGTGTTCCATGATGGTATGCAGGATGACCCCTTGTCGCCACCAGTCACCTCACCACACAGAGGGAGGGGGTGAATGTGGAGCAGCAGCACAGACAGAGGGAGTGCATGGAAATAGGAGGTGCTGGTGGCAGCAGCTGCATGGAGGAAGGGTTTGCTTTTGTCACCAAAAGTTTTCTTCACAGTGGCTCTCTTCAGCTGTGGAGACACATCATATTTTTCTGGAGCTGCCACCAAAATCACTGTTGGTGGTCAATTCTGTCAGCGAAAGGGGGGCACTAGAGGGACAGGGTCAGGGAGTAGAGTTGGACAAAGTCCTACAAAAAGGTTTCCAACCCTTGATACAGGACGGTCTGAGTTTCATAATGGCTATTTTTCACAAATCGACTGCTCCTTAAGGCTTAAAGGATACGTCAGATACTCACGGGTGAAAAAGAAGAAAACCACCACTTTGGTTCCTTTCTTCTTATGCTATATACACCATCTAATTAAAAGAATTTATGTCATGTTCCTGTTTCTCTTGGGCATGACATGCAGTATTCCTTGGGCCACCATAACATACACTGCATAGTTCTGTATTCCAAAGAAAACGCAAGCAGTGAAAAATCCTTTGGTGTACCAATGCTGGTCAGCTATTCAATGAAGAGTTAGCTGTTAGAGCATTTAGAAACCTATCTGGAATTTCAGTGCACAGATCAACAAGCCCCTGAGTAATATATGTGTCCAAGGAAATAGCAGCATAAATTGTACGTATAACAAATTATCTTCTGGCAGCCTATTGATTGCTATTATCTTACAACAATACAACTATCCTTTTGTCAGTGAAGTGAGAGAACATGCAGCCTGTTTAGGACAAAAAATAATTTCAGACTTATCCAAACAGTAGAAGTGTATTATAATGGAAGAGAGCTAGTCTGGAAATGATGTAGTGATCCAAAATTTATTCTCAGTTGCAATAGTATTTACCCCAGCAAAACAGAACAGATTTTTGCCCAACAACTGCATTTTCTAGAAGAGCAGATATACTATTTTGGAGAATCATTATTCATTGTCCCTGTTTCTCTCCCCAGCACATTTCAGATGTATTTTTCAAACTTTTTATTCAGGTTAGAGTCTGCTATTAGGCACATGCCAACCAGATTTTGTTAGCGTACAAATATAACCCACATTAATACACTGGCTCTCAGACACCATCTAATATCTAAACTATGTATAGAGACTTAGGAGTCTATTATTGGTACCAGTCCATTGCTTAATTTGTGCCAGAGCTGAACCCCAGCATTACTAACTATGGGAGTTCATAGCTGTAGCACCTCTGTGTTTGCTGCAGCAGCTATCAATATAAAATGAAATAAATAAATAAATAATAAATAATAAATTTTAAAAGTACTGAAGTGTCAGCTTCCCTTGCAATACAAATTAAGCACTGTGCCAACCTAACAGATCTGGTCTTTTAGTGCAAGCAATAGTAGGTCAGGCTGCTAGAGCCAGAGGCCCCATGTTCAACCCCTTCAGATGACTCACAGCAAGGATGTCATTATGTAACCAAGAATATGCTTCATATACAAGGATGTCTGTTCGCACAAGTTTATTATGCAGAAACTGCTTAGTCATCTGTGTTTGAAAATCTGTCTCTCAATGAACCCCTCATGTAATAGCAGATTATTAAAAAAAAAAAAATGCTACATGACCATTCAAAGAATTGCATTCAAGCTGCTAACGTGAGCTAAACTGAAATTACCATGTCCTCACATCGGTTTAGCTTACTCAAGGTATTAACTGTTATTTCTTTTGATTTTTCTTTTTAAAATGAAGAGATACACTAAGACAGGGGAGTCTCAAACTCAAATCACAACAAAGACTGCATAAAGACTAGTACTTTAGCCCAAGGGCCACACCACACATGAGGAATTATAGTCTCAAATTGAAATCACTACGAGGACCGCATAAAGAGTAGTACATTAGCTCAAGGGCTGCACCACTGAAACCTTTTCATATAATGATATTGCAAATACTGATAGCAATAGTGTTGTTGTGGGTGGCAAGAAATAACTTTAGAGGCCATGAGTTTGAGACCCCTGCTCTAAGACAAGTAAGTATAGTCATCTCTGGATTGGTAAGATCCATTTGCATTTCTCTACAGACTACTGTTAACATGTGTATTTGTTATTGGCTACATATGTGCAAATCTTAATGAATTATTTAAGCCAATTGTTTTATTTCAGATTCCACTCCACCTCCCCGCAACCCCATGGTACTATGCTTTGTTTTTATCTCTATTTGGTTTTCAGAAATCTAACAAACAATCTTATATGAACCAATTGCAAACTAAGAAGAGCTTCCACAAAGGCAAAGAGTATCACAATGGCTCTTCATATGAAGAAACTTCATTACTCATTTAAAAATGGACCACATATTCACAGATGGACCTTTTTTGATAAAGGGCTTCCAGGGTAAAAAAAGCAACCACCCTATTGTTCTCATACAGAAAAGCCACAGAAGACTCAGGGTCTCGCTAATATTTGATACCATTGATCAAACAGCCTTCAATAAACTTCAGGATTGAAAAAGAAATGCACAGAAATGACTCAAGTCTTTCCTTTCAAACCATATCCACTTAGGAGCAACCATTCTTCTATCACCAAAGAGCATCCCATGAGGCTCAGTCCTTTACCTTTGTGTTATTTCAATTTACATATGAAGCCTTTGGGGTCTGTAATGAGACAACTCAAACTGAAGTGCCAGCAGCACACAGACAGAAACCATCTTACTTTCATCTTCTTGATGCACAACACAGATAATACTATTGTCTTCCTTTCTTGCTGCTGAGTCAAAAATCAGCACCTGGTCAAAAGAACTCTGAAAGGCATAGGAAATTTCAGCCAATGAGTTAGTCATCTGTCCAGTTCTTTTCCAATTTCAAATAGTTTTATTGGCTCTTTACCTACTCAAATTTCCAGGATAGTCTTCACAACTGCACAGTATTGAACTCTCTGTTCCTGCTCCTTTTCTTCACTGTTAGCTTGTCCTCTCCTCCCTTTGACCCACCATAAAATTACATTTTTTTGCAGATTGTTTCAAGGAGGTCAATTCTTATACTTTGATGTCTACTCTTTAGGTTTAAAAAAAAAGGAAAAAAAAAGCTTTATACACAGACACAGTCCTTTCCTCATTCCTATACTTCCACACCAGATTACAGTTGCAAGGAAGGAACGTTTCTGAAGTCTCTTCAGACCTCCTCAGAATTCCTTAAACTCTGTAATTTAGTGATTTTAGCAATCCCCCTGAGGTGGCGTTAAGTAATTGTATTTTTATATATCCCAGTAGCTATTCTTTATGAAGTATGAATTCCATTGAATACATGTTGCATCTGTCAGTGGAGTGGGTTTTCCAAGGGCGGGGGGAGGGACACAGTGTGTTATTTCCAGTGAGAATATCCTACTCACACAAGTCTTTGTGGTGGCTCATTAGTGTTCGTTTGGGTCCACTGGTGCATGCTGTGTCAGATGTGGGCTATGTCTGTGTCAGACTGTGAACTCCTTGTTTTACCAACACCATTTCTTTCCAGAGCCTCCACTTTCATAACCTTCATTTTGGAGAATGACCTTCATATTGTATTGCAACCTCCATTGTGAATTAGAGCATCTATTCTATAGTATGAGCTTGACAATGTCTGAAAAGCCTATGACAGAGAAATCAAGGGCCATTACTGCTGAATTACTCTTCCCTACCAACTCTAAGCAGAAGCCCTACAGAGAGATGGGGTTTGAGCTCCTCAGGGTCCCAGACAATATCTAAGAGGGGACTGTCCCATTAAATGGTGGGGCTGAACAGTGACAGTCAAAAGACTGGGCTAAAAAAAGAGAAGGCAGGACAGCTCTGCCTTACCTAACACACCAATTAGATCAGAAGGGATAAGATCGGTGGGGCAGGGAAGGGGAGAATGTATCTTGCAGCTCTAGATCAGTGGTTCCCAACCTTTTGCAGCCTGGAGATCCCTTTAGTACTAAAAAAAAAAAAAAAAAAAAAAATTGTGGCCCCTCTGTCCGTCCCCACCTTGATGCTGTGGGCAGGATTTGGCCCACGTGGCCAAAAATCTGGCCTGCGCAGCCAGAACCCAGGCAGGGAGCGGGAGCCACTACAGCCACGGCTCCCAGCCAACCCCTGCAAGGAGTGGGGGCAGGCAGCCTCTGGAGGGGAGGAAAGCCAAGCTGCCGTCACATCAGCAACTGGCAAGCAGTGGCAGCAGGCAACCCTCTGTGCACCCCCACCCATGCCAGGATCCAGCCCCAGTAAGGAGCATCCGGGTCACAGTTGGGTTCCAGCCCCACTGGGAAACACCACCATGGACCCCATGGAACATGGAAATCCATGGACTCCAGGTTGGGAACCACTGCTAGACTATTCTTTGTTTTTACAAGATCTGTAACTAGTGCTTTCAGCTCCTTCCCTTCTTTTCCTACCATGCTGTCCCTGAAAGTGTTCATTGAGCAGCGCAGAGCACTAACAACAAGCTGAAACTTTGAGAGAGCAAATATAATCTACTGGGGGTGGTAGAGAACCACAGGAATGCTGAGGCACTGGATGGGGAGTTAAAGGAGGTTGGTTGTAGCCCACCTGTTCCAAGAAAAGGGTGCAGACTAGAGGTTCGCATTCAGAAGTGTTCCTAAAAGCTTATCTACTTGGGAAGCTAGGTTTTGAAATTAGAATGCATTAGCTACTCCACAGAAGTGCCTCCTGTGTTCACTCTTACTGTGCTCTCAGTGCCCTCAGGGGGGTTCATCTTAGTAGACTTCCAAAGTTCAATAAATAATGCACACAGAGACACTCAGTACAGGGAGAGGGGTCTGTATTGGGAGTTAGTGCTGAGCAATTGGTATTCACAAACTTTTGAGGGTCACCCCACCACATATACGAACCCTTAGAGTTCCACATCAAGGAATAGCAGTGCAGCCCTGTCCAGACTTGGTTGTCTAAGGAATTCATAGGCTCCGGCAGTTAGGGCCACTCACAATTGACTGGGATCTATCCAGTGACAGGAACAGGTCCAGATCATGACATCTGCATCACTGTACCTGTGTCATATCCCAAAACAAATGGATGCACTGACACATCCAAAATAGCCACAAAAATGACCCACACGGGCAGGGCTGTCTCTAAACCAAGGGTCTCAAACTCATGGCCCAAGGGCAGCATGTGGCCCCTAAAGTTGTTTTTATGGCCCACAATGACACTGTCATTATCAATATTTGCAATAGTGTTGTATGAAAAGGTTTCAGTGGTGCAGCCCTTGAGCTAACATACTAGTCCTCATGCAGCCCTCATGATGATTTGAGTTTGAGATCCCGGCTCTAGATCAAATGTCACCCTAAGCACGGAATGTCTTCAGTGATGCCCCAGTACATTTGTTAAACGTCTGAATGCCTTATTTTTTGTTGCATTTGTAGCCCATTTCCCAGCTTTGATATATGATTTGCATGCATGATTATCCCTGTGATATGATAATCTTGCAGGCTTGGGGCTATATTTATTCATGCCATAAATGAGGAAATAAATTCATTACCTCTAATTTTAAAGTGTGGCTTGGTTTTTTCTTTGTTTTGTTTTTGTGTTTTTTAATTTTAATAAACGAACTATACTAACACTAAGAAATTGTCACCACCAACAAAGACAGCACCCTGAGCCTGGTGTTGCTCAAACCAGCATTCCATGTGGTCACCTACCTCTAAATTAGGCAGTGCACGCTTTCCTCCACCACAGAGAGGAAACAGGTGTCTCATATCCTGAGGTCATAGAAATTGATTAAGCTTATTTGCCTGTGTTGATTTGTGAACACATGCGGAATACTTTTTGTTCTTGTTCAAGACTAACCATATTTAGGACTCTGGGCCAGTAAGTCATTTTATTGATCGATCAAAAAAACTGCCCAACCCCCACCTCCCAATGCAATATAACTTCATGCAGCTATCAAATTAATACTTTACACAGGTTCTACAGGTCACCATTATTTCGTTTGTGGATACTTCACTGAAGATGTGAATTGTGTAAGTAGTACTAAGAGGGCAATTTTCAAAATCTTTATTTAAAGACCTTATAACGTTTATTGAATTTGGCAGGAGACGTGATTAAAGTAAATGGAGAAATTTCAGTAGTACTTTGCATGATTTGTTTGTTTGTTTGTTTGTTTGTTTGTTTGTTTGTTTGTTTGTTTGTTTAGGGCTCAAAAAATGTCTGCCTGAAATTTGTTACTCTCAGGAAAAAAACAATCACCAAATCTTTGCATAAAAGATATAATAGAGGTGGCTTTCAGGCTGTCTTTTTATTCTGAGTTTTAATGAGCTAATGACAGTGATTTCACAAGCTCTGCCAACCATGCATGCCTAAAGGAAAATGTTTTCTAGTTTGAATCTCTGATGAGCAATTCCTTGCAGCTTTTGGGAAACAGTCAAATTTGCTCATTTGAATAAGGGATGGGTTCTTTTCAACTGAATCTGTGCTTTGTTTTGTTTTGTTTTGTTTTGTTTTGTGTGTGTGTGTGTGTGTGTGTGTGTGTGTGTGTGTGTGTGTGTGTGTGTGTGTGTGTGTGTGTGTGTATTTTTAACAAGTTTTTTTTTATTGTAATCATGCCCATCAAATAATTACAGCGATATAAAGTCCATTAGATATGGAAAATATTATATAAACAGGAGTCTACAATCTGTTTGATTGTTGGTCTGTAATATACCATTTTGGATCAGTTCAGAGGTAATATTGATAATGAGGAAAGTTACACAGAGGCAATCACAATGAAAAAAAAAAAAGCAAGGAGTCCTGTGGCACTTTTAAAGACTAACCAATTTATTTATCACACAAGCTTTTGTGGGAAAAAATCCCACTTTGTCAGAAGTTTCAAGCAAAAGCTCATGTGATTAATACTTTGGTTAGTCTTTAAAAGTGCCATAGGACTCCTTCTTTGTGTTGCTGAACTAGACTTACACTGTTACTCCTTTGGAACTTGTAATCACAATGTTACACATGGAGGCCAGGAAAGTCAATGCTGCAGTAAAGAGAAAACGACCTCCCCCCCCCACACACACACACACAAAGGTGACAACGTTTTGTTTTTGACAGATCCTCTCCTTATGTTTATAGTGGTGGCTTACTCTCATCAATCCACACACAGTTAACATTACCTCTTAATGTGGCTCTTTCAGACGAAGCATCATGGCAAACCAGTAGATCTCGTATACTCTTTTTTTAAAAAAACAAGTCCTGTAGATAAGTTTTTCTTTTGTCAGAAATTCCCCCCACCCCCAATAAAAACTAGGGGAACCAATGTTTAATAGAAAACAAAGCAATGACATGACTACAAAACATAGACGCAAACTGCAACTTTGAAGCAGCCCACTGCTTTAGAGGGACAAGCTGGGTACAGCGCTATCAAGAATTTTGGGCAGGGAGGGAGGGAAAAAGCACAGCCATTTTGCCAAGGTGCAGCAAGTACTTCTCTATCAGTGAGCACAGATTCTCCACACATCCATTAGTGGAACCTAGACCTACATAGGTCCTGAATGCAAACACTGTGTGTTTGCCTGTCATCTACTCAAAGATACAAAAAGGTGAGAAAACAATCTTTGTACCCTCTTCTCAACTCTGGGCAGGTCTACACTGCCTGCCCTTTTCAGCAGCAGTCAAATGGAGATACGCAAGTTACTTAAAATAACTCATGTATCTGTGGTCTACCTCTTTACTCTCAGCACATCCACAGCACGGAGTTGAAAGAAGGCAGCCCCCTTTTCACTCAATGCTACCCAGTTATTGGGGTGGTGTTCAGGGATCAAACTTGCTGATCAGCTACACAGTTCTTCACCGACCCAATCAGTTGATCAAGAAGTTCAAACTTATGGCGGCAAATTTGCCATGGTCAGTGAAGACAAACCTTCTGTGGATCCAAGCAGGGCCAATCACATACAGCAGTAGACCTGCAAGTCAAGGGCTGTTCTGTAAGTTTAGACATATTAGATTTTTTTTTTTAACAAAACAAAACAAAAACAAAAACCAGCAACATTTTCTGAATTGTTAATCTCAGAAACTGGGCATTTCTCCACTTTGATTGTAGGTCTTCATTGCAAATATAACTACTTATACTGTATAAATGCAGCATGGATGCAGTCTAACATCATTCAAGTGCCATTCCACATCTTCAATGTTCCTAAAAAAGGGAGACAAGTTCTCCTACAATAGACTGCAAAAGTCCCAGCTTACTACAGCAGTAAGCATCATGGAATATAGCCCTCCAAAAATCATAGGGCATGGGTCTCAAACTCAAATCACCACGAGGGCCACATGAGGACTAGTTCATTAGCCTGAGGGCAGTACCACTGAAAACTTTTCATGCAACAATATTGCAAATATTGATAGTGACAGTGTTGTTGCAAGCCACAGGGAATAACTTTGGGGCTGCATGTGCCCCACAGGTTGAAAGTTTGAGACTCTTGCTGTTAGGCTACATTCGAGCACAACATCAGTGTGGACACAGAATCTCAAGTGTTATTTCACAATATGGCCACTCTTATTCAAGCTAGGCTCACCCAAGAGATATAACCTAAGTATAGATAGTTCAGTGAACTCTGCAGTGATTACATATCCTTAGATATGTTTCATCCAAGGATACATTAAATGATTTACCTGACATTTCAACAATCTGTTTTTGTTTTGGCCTACTAAAAGAAAGTTGCAGACTATAGAAAAGTCCAAGGCTTTCCTCAATAATGCTGGATGCCCAAAGCAGGTTTGCCCTAATTTACAGTAGGACACCTAGGAAATGTGATTCCAGTAAGGCAGCCTAGGAAATGTAGTTTTGCATCCTCTGTATGTTACCAGAGTAGTGTAAAGGCAGTTTGGTTTACATGAGAATTTGATCTTTGAAACTGAATTCAAGTCTCCAGGATTTAAAAAAAAAAACAAAACAAAAAACAAAAAACTCACCCCACCCCTACCACAGACACACACATCACACATCTCTTCACCACTATACATTTAATTTAGGAAATTCTGGGTCAGATTACCACCTGGTGTAAATTCACATAGATCCATTGGAGCTACAGGAATTTCCATCAGTTGTCAACCTGACTTGGAGTGTTTAAAAAAAATACTTTTCATAAAGAGACAAACAACAAAAAACTATAAACTGTGGGGGAAATCTGGTCCGGATCCTCAACCTGGAAAGAGAAACCACGAATCCTCCCCATAGATGAAGGCCCGTTCCCAGCTGAGACTTGAATAAGCAGAGAATGAGGTGTGGTTCAGTTTATTATTCAGCTGAATAATAAAAGGAACTGCATCAGAGGGAAGCAAAGAGTAGCCTCTCTGAGCAAGAACCCCCAGTATAGGGGTTACAGGTCATACATACCTTCTAACATGCAAAATACGATATACATAATGCAACAAGCTTATGCATAATACAACAAGTTACGTCATGCCTAAAATCCCTACATGGTGTTACTACTCTTAATATGCAGGTTACACAATTAGATTATACTTAATAGGCAGCATATAGTTAATTTCAAAAGGGATAGCTGTGTTAGTCTAGTCCAGTAAAAAAACAACAAGGAGTTGTATGGCACTTTAAGACTAACAGATTTATTTGATAGTTAGCCAGCCTCTGTTGTTGTTTACAGCTTATTTGGATAACAGTTACTGTCCTTGACCAATGAGAATGGCCAGACTCCTGTGACCTCTTGGCTACCTGGCCACCCGTCAACCTGTTTACCAGACTAGGTTGATGGCTTCCCATCAGGGTCCAGACTGGAGGAATTGTCTTATAATCTAAATTTGTGGATCACCTTTTCTATCTATAGAAACAATCTACCTTCTTATCTAAGTTACTAGCTCCCCTGACTTAATATACATTCTGTAATTAATGTTGTCTTAGCAAACACAGAGACTCTCACACAGAACTTTCAAACCAAAATTACTCCATCTTGCAATTTCCTTTACAAAACCAACTTAGAGGCCAATTTAAAACTAACAAAAATTCAACACTAAATGTACACAAATACATTCTTTTCTCATGTACACTGGTTTATTTCTGTTGAGGTCAGTGGAGTTGCTCCTCACTTACATATACCTAAAAGTGAGAGGAGTCAGATGCAAAGAGTTCATTGAATATTGCATTACTTTGTACTGAGAAAACAGAATGAATAATAATTCATTATGCATATTAATAATGTACATGCAAGTTAAGTCAGACCAATTACCAGGAAGAAGCATTAATTCAAAGTTTTAGTTAAGAAGAGAGTGGGAGAAATACTTCACCAATTAGACTAAGAGACCCTAGGGGTCTCTCTCTCTCTCTCTCTCTCTCTCTCTCTCTTTGGCATGCATCCCTGAAAGTGACCTAGTTAAACAGGTTTGCTAACGTTCCTGCTGGCTCTCAGAGCCTGAGGCAAATGAGGTTTTCCTAAGTTCACCAGTTCTAGTTTCATCACTTCATAAAGGCATAACTTCAATGTGATGGTATCAAGGAAAGAAAAGAAAAGCTGCAAAGTGAGTTTGAATTTCAACAAGGTTCATAGTTCTGAGATTTTCATTGTAAGTGTGCAAAAGCAACTGAACCTGAAGCTTCAAAAAAATGTAAAGTGGTAACATGAAACAGTTGAGCCATGGCAACTTTCTCTATTCTTCCAATGGAATCTAAGTTCTGCTAAAAGGCCACATGACTTTTGCAGGTCTGTAAACAATAGGATGCCTAGCTGAGATGCTCCCTGCTGCCCAATCCACTGAGTCCCGCTGCAGGTGCTGGCAGCTCTATTTTTAGACACCTGGGGCCACTCTGCTGCTGCAGTTCTGTGGCAGAGCTAGGCAGCATGTTACAACCCCACGCACCATGTCAACTTAGCATCTAGCACAGGGGTCTCAAACTCAAATCACCACAAGGGCCACACCACTGAAACCTTTTCATACAATAATATTGCAAACATTGGTAATGATAGCGTCATTGTGGGCTGCAGGAAATAGCTTTAGAGGCTGCATGCGGCCCATGGGCCTTATGTTTGAGACCCCTGGTCTAGTGTGTCAAGCCCTGCTTTGGGATAGAAGTAACCAGGGGTTAAAGAATAATTTGGGGGGCCCCAGAATGCCCCCGCACAAGTGGGCCTCCCTCCAGTGCCTATGACCCTCCACAGACTCCAGCTCCTGCCACCCCCTGCCCCCAATACCCCCCACCCAGCACAAGCCAGCTGCCCCCACGCTCACCAGCAGCAGTGCGGCTCAGGAGGTGGAGTGGTAAGTCCCAGGGCTGCAACATGGCTGGGGCTCAGGCGGCAGGCCTCAGGTCAGGGGCAAGGTCTGGAAACGGAGGGTTTTGGGGTGGGGCTTGAGCCCCTAGTAATGCTCCTAGCCCCTGCCCCTGGCCTTGCCAGCTGGAACGTGGCTGAATGCCACTCTGGGCCCTTCTATTTTTAGGAGCACAGCTTTGAACCCCTAAAAATAAAACGTGGACCCGGAATGCTGCACACAGTGTTCCGGCTCTACGTTCTATTTTTAGGTGCCCCAGAATGCTGAGCCCCTAAATGTAGCGGGCCTCAGAATGGCGTTCCAGGGCATTCTGGCATACTTTAACCCCTGCAAGTAACTGTGACACAAAGGGTGTCTTCACACAGCAGAGGTTGTTTCGAAATAAGAAAGGCCATGTTCACACGATGCACCGTTGTTTCAAAACAACTTAAACCCCATGTGGGGACAAAACAATGTTGTTTCGAAATGATTGTTTCGAAACAATGCCATCTGAACATGTTGTTTTGAAACAATGGTGACTCGTTTTGAAATAACGGTTGTCTGAACATGCTACTTTTCTTTGAGCTTTTTTCCTTAATTCGAATTAACAAACTGTTAATTCGAATTAACTTATTTCGAAATAACGCCTTATTTCGATACAACTTATATTGAAACAACTTGTATCGAAATAACCCCCTGTGTGTGAACGTAGCCAAAGTGGTCTGTACTAAGCATCCCTCACTTAAGGTTGCAGGGCTTTGAGATAACTTCTTAGGATGCAATATTTGCAACATTTTGGACAGCTTAGTGATATCGTAGTGCTCCATACCACAATTATAGAAATTGCAAGGAACCATGAGAGGTCACCGTGTCCAGTCCCCCAGGGCACTCATGGCAGGACCAAGTGCTCACTTAAGCCATCCTGACAGGTGTTTGCCTGACATGGATTCATAGAACAACGGCTGGGGTCCTGCAGGTGCCATTCTAAACTGAGCCTTTATATGGGTGCCTAATGAGGCAAATACAGTTTTCCAAAACTGTTAAGATTACATTAGTTCTCTCATGCAAATTGACCTTTCTTCTATAAATCCTAAAAATCATAGTTTGCCTTGGGACAAAAGTGAACTAGATAAGATAGATAGCCCAGAATTTACAAAGATTCATTCACTTAGATGGCTTATATCCTGTTTACATCCTGGCTGGTGTTTCTCCTTATCCACTTATTTTTCCTCTACCTGTAGACCCTCCCCCCCAAAAAGTCAAGCAAAGAAAGCAACAACAAAAAACCTTCTCCATCATGATGCACATGATGCAAAGGGTATGTGACACCTTAATGGTACTCTTATTTTAAAGAAAATTTTTCCAGGAAATGTTCTACTGAACTACAGCCTCTTCCCAAATAAACCATAACACAAATAAAGTATTTTAACTGTCTCCACAACTGCACTGTTTTTCTTCTTCAGTCCATCCAGTAAAATCAGGTGTGGAAGAGAGTTGTACACAGAATGATGAAATAGCTAGGATTCACCAGTTTTAGATATCTTGGACAAATAAAAATGTCTTGAATCAGAGCTCAGAGAAACCAAATACCTGTGTGAATCTACTTCATATCCAGGACCAATGAGCCTTAGTTTTCCGCTGACAGGGGTTTGGCAAGACACTTGGGCGCTGAGCAGCAAGGCGCCAATTAGCTGAACAGAACTCACTACTAGTCCCTTTCTTTGTCTTCTCGCAAGTCAAGTGTGTATATTCCCCTAGGGCTAGGCTTGTCTTTGATCAGAGGAGCTATTTCTCTGGAGAATCACTGGACCTGAATTTTCAGCAGCTCTCTCTCCATCACTGCTTCCAATTTTAGTGTAGTGATAGGAGAGCACTTCTGTGCTCATACTTGTCTGTAAGGTGTCTAGCACAACTTTGGTGCCATACTAATAACTATAACATGACAGAGCCTACTACCTCTGCAAAATATTGAATGTGATGAGCAAATGTTTGATAATTACTGTGTCAATTTGTAGCAAGTCTAATCTATTTTTAATTTAGAGAGATACTTTGATATACACAAAATTATAAAGCTCAAAGATACTTGGAATTATCTTTCAGTGTTACAACATTGCAAGTTGTGACTAGCCCCCAAACAACTTTTATTTTTATCCATTTAACCACTGTACAGAGCACAGTTTCACTAGGCTCATAGATCTAGCCCACTGTCTCTTTTTTCTTTAATACAAGAAACTGCATTTACTGTTTGATTTGAGTCTCATAATTCTGTAATATTTTGTTTGGAAATTTTATGTTGTAAAATAACACTCCATTTTCTAGCAAGTAGAAACCCTCTATTTCCAAAAACAAACAAACAAACAAACAAAAAAAAACAATCAAAATTTGGCATGTTACAAAGGATGCAATTCAATTTGCTTGGCACATCAAATTATCCATCAGATAATTAGACTGTGCACGTAGATTTTTACTGGCCAAGAATATGGGATACACCAGGGGTGTCATACTTGTTCAGTGTGAGGGCCCACCCTGGAAGGCAGGACACCTGTTGTGGGCCATGGGGCTGCACGGGTTCCCCAATTCTTTCCCCTTCCAACTTCAGAGCAAGAAAGTGTCATTTTGCAGTCCATTTTCTGATCATAACCAAAAAAAAAAAAATCCTGATCCAGTCTTTGGGTGACGAGTTTGACACCCCTGACATACTCTAAGGATGCTAAACAGATAAAGAGTCTTGTGGCAATTAAAGACTAACAAATTTATTTATCACATGAGCTTTCATGGGAGAAAATTCCACTTTGTTAGATGTTTGAAGATGGGGGAACATACAGAATGGGAGGAAAATAAAAGCACAGATGTGCAAGTCATGGAATCAGGTTACACTGTAACAGCAAATCAAAGCAGTTGTTAAGAAACATTCAGAAACAGCACATACAGTAGGGTGAGGTCAAAGGATGCTTTAAGATGCAGTAATTCTATCTTAATTCTAAGACAGAGGTTCCCAACCTTTTCAAGGCTACGGATCCCCTTTGCAGGGGGAAGGGAGTCCGCAGCCCCCCTAGATGGAGAAGGCGTTGCTGCGCAGCGGCGGTGCCTCCGCAGGGCAAATGTGGCTTGTATGGGGGCAGAATGTGGCTTGCTGCTCCCTGTGGCCCTGCCCCCCCAGGCAGGGACCTGGCCTGGCCATGCCCCCCGCCATGATCCTCTAGAACAGTGGTTCCCAAGCTGTGGTCCGGGGACCCCCCAGGGGTCTGTGGACATGTTGCAGGGGGTCTGCGGAGCCTCTCCCTACTGGGGCTGGAATTTAGCTACAGCCCCGATGCTCCCCACCAGGGCTGCCTTTCCCCTCCCATGGCCAGATCCTGGCAGGGGGATGGGGCTGCGGCAGCTCCCTAGCAGGGGCAAGGGCAGGCAGTCATAGCGGCTGTGGCTTGGCTCCCCAGCAGCGTGGGCCATGGTGAGTGCAACACTGCTTACCAGCTGTCCCAGTGGCACCACCAGAATGGTGCGGGCCAGAGTCTGCCCACATGGGCCAGATTACATAATCAGCCAGGGGGGCATAATTTTTTTTTTGTTAAAAAGTGGTCCCCAGCCTGAAAAAAGTTGGGAACCACTGCCCTAGAGCCTGCAGAAGGGTTGGGAAAACTCTGAGCTACTGGGGCAGCATAGGATTGAAGGGTGAGCTTTTAGCATGTATATAGTATTTTATAGTATTTATTATGTAAAATGTATTCTTTTTTCTTTAATGCATTTGCCAGAGGAATAAAATGTGCTTGCTTAGAAAGCTGCACGGTAACTTGAATCTGCTGGCAAGCCAGTTCAGAGTTCCAAAGGGGCAGCCATGTTAGTCTAACAACACAAAAACCCACAAGGAGTCCTATGGCACTTAAAGACTAATTGGTTTATTTTTCACATGAGCTTTCATGGGAGAAAATCCCACCTTGTCAGATGCTTTGAAGATGCGGGGAGCTTACAGAATGGAATGAAAATAAATGCAAGGGGGTGTAAAACATGGGACCAGGTCACATAGTAACAGCAAATCAGAGCAGTTGTTAAGGTTCACTTTCACACAATCTAATTTACATATTAATTCCAATTCAGCTGTTTCTCTTTGAAGTCTTGATGTCCCACTGATGTCACTGAGTATGGTCATTAACAAATCATTTATAGAGTGATTAGAAAGATGGAAGTGCTCAGCAGCTGGTTTTTCTGTTCTGTGATTTCTGATGTCAGTTTTGTGTTCATTTATTCTTTTGCACAGGGATCATCCTATTCGTCCAATATACAGGACAGTTCATAGCCTTCAGAGAGAGAGTATGCAAACTATGCACAGGTGATGTAATTTAGTCAGGCTATCTTGCTACCTATCACAGTTTAAAACCTGTAGAGCTTTAAAACCCCTCTCAGGAGACAGAACAGTATTGGTCTCCACCCAAGCGATGATGATTGGGAACAACAAACCTTAAGTGGGTGTCCAAGGAGCCTAGAGGGAAAATACAGAAGCAGTTACCATGAACTGGTTACAATGACTAAAAATTGGACAGAGGTGCTCAAATACCTTTATGGATCAGACCATTACTCCCTGGCTTTTCTCTGAAAAATTACAACATAAGTTACCATTTCTTTGGTTAAAAGAAATGTAGCTTAGCATAATACATCTGATCAATGTGAGTATGTCCCTTGGAGGAGGAAAAAAGACAAAATTACACACAAGAGAAAAACAGTGCAAATCCTTCTATTTCTTTTCATCCTATAATAGATGGAGGAATGGAATAATATGAATTACTTTTATACAGTACATCTGAGTCTTGCTAGTTTGTACTACCCCAATCAACACAGAGAAACTGATGTGCTTTTCCAGCTTCTCCTCAAAGATTTAAGAGCACAATCCCATATTGGACTAAAAGTTCTTTCTACCCATGACTCTGCATAGCAGTTACTAGTATAGTATGAAGTTAATTTAATTTAGTAAATTTAGTTTATATAGCACATTTCAGATTGAAAGCATGGTACAAACAATTAATCTTCAAACTTAGTTTATGTAACCATTTAATATTATGCTCATTTTGGAAATGGGAAACACATGCAGAAAACATAATGGTTGATTAAGATCATACAGGAACTCAGTGGCAGATCCACGGCTGGAAAACAACAGCTTTTGAACTTCAGTGATGCCTTCTGCAGTATTATTGATAAATTAAAATTCAATTACATCAAGTTTGCTATGTTTTTATTATTACTAAACAAAAGCATGGGTTGAAATCCCACTGCTTACACCACAGGTCACAATCTTGAGGGTTCATTAAAGACCAGACTTTGCTGCCTGAGAAAGGAAGAGAACTATAAATGATTTTGGGGCTCATAACTCCAGAGTTATAATTTCTAGTTGAATTCACCCTGACTCTGTATTTTGCCCACTTTACAGTCTGGCATTCAGTCCACATAATCCCTACACTATCAGCAAAGACAAAGCAGGTATGAATTCCTAATGTACATTCATTTATGAGGTCTTATTTTACATATCAACATTAATTGCAAAAAACCCAAGCAGTTCATTTAATCAAATGCAACCTAATCTCTGATCACTTGAACACATAATCAACTTCACACTTGTGCCCACTTGAGAATTATTGATTCCTCCTATTAAAACAAATACAGGTCCAGGTGATGCATATTATAATTACCACAGCTAATGTGATTACTACATGTAAATTGATTACTATAATTAGGAAGTGGTTATTTCTATGACTAGAGAGAAAAGCAAATTGCCTGGTAGGTTTTAGCAGAGCAAAAGGACCCACACAAAAAAGAAAATGTGGCTATAATTAATTATATAGCCTGTTATATGTCATGAAAGCTATTCTCAGCACAAGGTTAAACTATTCTGTTCTAAAGAAGATAGTAATATTACACTAATGTTCTGTTTTGAGTGAAATACTGAAACACAAAAACAAATTATATAGAGAAAGATTGCTTTCTTGTCAATGATGGCTCATGGTAGCCTAATACGATCTCTCCTCCTAGAAATCCAACATAAGGCCATTTCTTCCTCCATTCCAATATCATGGCAGTATTTCCCAAACCTCCTCAACAACTTTCCTAAATATGAATATTAATAGTCACCATCAGTGCCAAAGAGCCTTGCTCATACTACAACTTTTTCTCTAAGGTGCCAAACAGTGTTCACACTTTCATTTTGTTTAAAAATATATTCAGAACCAAAACATGAGGTAAGTTACTTTCTTCACCATTTGCAGTAGGAAGAGAGGATGGTAGCCACAAACAGATTTCCTTGGGACACGCAAGAATGACTCGAAGTCAAAAAGGGATCCCATAAGCATGTATTTTCTAATCTCATGAAATTAGAACACCAAAACTTAACAGAAGATTCTTGGTTGATTATAGTGTGAGAGACACTATGATGTTGAATGTTCGTTCCTCAAAAAGGAATGCTCTGCCAACCTGGGAGTTGAAGACTGCCCTCAGTCACTAACAGTTTAACTTGGTAAAGTTGATGGGTAACTGGTTGGTGCCCTAAGGATTTCTTTTTACCACAGTTTATCCTAGAAGCTGCTATTTGTCTGTACTAACAGTCTAAATATGGAAAAGAATTGCTATCTTGGGGCCAGATTCACAACAGGGCTTAAATGCTTCATGCCTAATCAAGCCTGCTGCCTAGTGAAATTCATTACCTCATGTGTCAAAGGCATGGGGAGAGCTAGCCACCTGAACAAAGATATTCTGAAACCAAAAAGCAGCTGCCTAAATTAGCCTCTGGGAAATGATGAGGAAAGGGGAACAGACTAAGTTCCTCTCCTCAAAGGGAGTTAGGAACCCTTCTCCATTCAAGAGTCTCAGTTATTAATCCTCTCTGTGAGTTGGGTGCTCAAGAAAGGTCAAATTTCTCAAGAGAAACTAAAAAGAAGCAGACAGCAGTGCCACCACCTTGTCTTTATTAGCCCAGTGATTAAAGCACTCACAGAGGATATGGAACAGGGATTTGAACACAAATATCCCATATCTAACCACTAGGCTCTGGGGTAGGATAGGGTGAGATGGGACTTTCCCTTGTTCTTCTTTATACAGAATATTTAAATATTCATTTCACCTAGAATCTGATTCTCCCAGCTACAGACCGAAACTACTGGCCCTGCAGGTAAGTGTGTTATATAAAATAGAACAATTTCAATAGGAAAGACTGAGACACCCCCATCAACGAATAGCTCTTTGCTCAGCAGAGCATTCATCTTCATTCAACTCCCTGCTCCACACCCGGTAGAATGGAAATTTGAATCTGATTCTCCCACATTCTTGATGAATGCTCTAACCAGCAAGTTAGTCAGTCTAAAGGAAGTGAAGGTACCTACCATGATTTTGTGTAGTCAAGCAGGTGAGCATTTTAGGTGGGTCACACAGGTCAAATAGGTGGAAGAAGCCGTAGTTTGTGAATTCTTTTCACATAAGCACCAAACAGCTTGATGACGCATTTGCAAAGAATTGTAGCACTGTTGGCACTTCCCTGATGGAAGCTAAGGCACCCAGTGACTACAGGCAGTTGCAGGGTTACGCAGCAGCCAAACAATAGCTCTCTGAATAAAAGTGTTGCCTAACTATTTGATCTAGGTGCTTAAGTCCCTGTTGTGAATCTAGGTATTGGTTCTTTAAGAAAAGCTGTCAGGACAATATGATCAGTGGTTAAATATTATAACTCTTTGAAACATAGTAAATGAAAAGTGATGGAGAGGGATGCCTTTTTGATTGTTTGGTTGTTTGTTTAGAAACTGGACTAGCACTCATTCCAACTCCCAGATTTGCATTAGACTATATCCCCTAAGGCAAGAAACTCAGCCACTCTGGGTCAGCTCTCTAAAATTGGGATAGTACTTTTCTCACACTCATCAACTGTGATGTCTAGACTAAACTAATCGGAACAGGGTCTCTCTTGTATTATATAATTGAATAGTGGTTAGAACAGATTCTTCTCTGTTGGAGTCTAAGTGTTGCTGTAATACAAATATTAAATGAAACTTGATCATTTTATAACAGAGACCATTAATAAAAATTCCAGAAAACTAAGTTTTTAAAGCTCCACTTTAAAAATACTTATGCTTCTCTGTTGGGTGACTAGTTCTATTGCCATCTCCAATAGACAGATGCTCCAGAAAACAGAATATTAATAGCCAATATGTATATATGCATAGATCATTTTTTAGCCAAAGGCTTCAAAATATTCCATACATTTTATTATCTGTGTAATATAAAACTATGGGGAACATATAGCAGGACCCTGGGTAGACCTTTTGGGGGATGGGGAGAAAGTCCCACCCAGCACTGCCCTAACTCAACCCCCAGTCCTGGCTCCAACTACAGCCTAGCTATAACTCCACTTCCAGGCCCCAGCCCTACTCCCAGCCTCAGCTCCTAACCACAGCTCTAGAGGGGTGGTGAAGGCAGATTATATTGGGGAAAAGGTGTATGACTTAGTTTGGGGACCACCAATATAAGGGACATGAACTTTCACAAAATTTGGACCTGAAGATGAACTTCATAACTGGGTTTTTCCTGTGCTGTGTTTACAGACAGGCCAGAATGTCAACACTGAAGATATTACTTGGTAAAATTATCAGTTGCATTTTCACCTGTTAACTGGAGTGCATGTTTGCGTGGCAGATCTGCTAGCCTCTATTTCTACTACTTAGATTAAGGGTTCTTTTAACCTGACACTTATGGAGTTGCATCACTAATTTCATATGCAGTGAAAGGAAGAAAGTAGAGCTTTAAAAATTTGACCATTTATGATGGAAAATAATGAAAAAATATAATGAAAATAATGAAATTATAATCTATAGATATATAATTATAATCTATAAATTATAATCTATTTACATTCGGCACATTGTACTATTGATTTAGAAACAGAAACATCCAGGTTCCTATTTTCCTGGACTTTCATAGTTTTTCTATATACAGACTAACATGGCAACCTCTGTGGAACTTATTTTCTTGTGTTAACATGGTCCTATGAACAAATCATGCAGTTAGTAAGAAAGAGTTGCATGTGTAACTTACCTGATGAAATATGGTCTTTTGGGACTAGCTTCTTCCTTCTCTTATTCATAGGAAAAAAAATCCTTCCTTCCTTTGAGTGTGTTTAGAGAAGATGCTAAGGTTAACGCTTCTGAAATAAGTTTGTTTGAATGAAATGCTTAAGGCCTACACGAAATATATCTGTGAGGGCTGGAGCCAGTGAAAGAAGAGAGGTATCTGTCATCCCTACTGAAGTGGTAAATATTCCAATATGAAGCAGGGAGGCATCTTTGCTATATGAAAACCTGGGGTATAGCCATTATTACTCTACAATATAGGCACTTTATATATTGAAAATGTATGAAATAATTCTGTAAGTTCTGCCATCTTCAAAGCAACTGACAAAGCAGGATTTTCTCCCACAAAAGCTCATGCAATAAATAAATTTGTTAGTTAGTCTTTACGTGCCACAGGACTCCTTTTTTGTTTTATAAAGTGAAAAGAACAAACCACATATTCTGCCCTAGCCGCTTCTCAGAGTCTGTTCCAAAGCTTCTGGACTCAGGGGTGGTCCTTCCATAGAGGTGACCTAGGGAGTTGCCTAGGGCACCAACAATTAGCGGGTGCCAAGAGCTGGGCTCGGGGGGCCAGCAAGCCTACCCAACTCTGCTCCTCTTCCAGTCTGCAGTTGGACCCCCACCCACAGCACCGCTCCCCAGATAGGGCCGAACCCCTGCCTGCAGTCAGGGCTGGATCCCAACAGCAGTGTCACTCCCTGCCTGCGGCCAGATCCCTGCTGGTGGCGGGGGGTGGGGGGACAAAATCATTGTTGGCCTAGGGTGCCAAAAACCTTGAGCCAGCCCTGTCTGGACTGGAGTGTTTGTGCACATGAGCCTGAATCAAATTCCTGCTTTGGGAACCAGGTTCATAAATGTAACCACTGTACAGAACAGGTCACTGTAAGCTAGTGTTCTTGTTCCTCACAGAGTTGACACTCTCAGTCCTGCCCTCCAGTTGGCCTCTATGGGTCAGGTGTAGAACTAGTCTTGGGACCACAGAGCAAGGCAGACAAACCTAAGTAGTATGGCCCTCAACCAGGACAAACATATGTAAATAGTCTCTGGCCCCGACACAGGCAGACAAAGTAGTCTGTGGCCCTCAGCGCAGGATAGACAAACACAAAGCAGTCTCTGGCCCTCCTTGTCCAGCCAGAAGGAGGACTGGAGCTCAGAGAAGAGCAGAGGGCCATCCTTCCTCTTCAGCAGCCAGGGCTGAAATGAACTCCCTGGCTCCATTCTTATATTTCCTGTCCCGTCCCCCCCTCCCCATTTCCAGCTTGACAAACAGGTGCCTTCAGGTCCCATCCCCTTGGGTCAGTCTGGTGCTCCCTGCTAATCTCCTGAGGATGCCACCCCTCCTCCCTACAGTCTCCTATGAACACCAGTTCTGAACAATATCTCAGCATACATCATAACATTGTTTTCTTTTCTCACTGTCTACTTTTTGCAGTTCCTGTTTCTTCAAGTCTGTAGTAAAGCAGTTATGAATTTGCCATTGGTCAAGCTTCACAGAGATTTATGTGTTAAAGGTGGTGCAAGTACCCAGCATTTATTAGTTGAATGAATATCATATTTTAACTTGGTTGTTTCAAAATCAATGTGAATGATACTTACAGAACTGAGTGGGAGCACACATGTATCTGACTCCTTCTTTGACAGCTTCTCTTGTTGGGGGTGTGTACCCCTTATCCCCAATTTATGGCCCGCTGCTGCACCTTGTGACAGCCACTACCAAGTCTGAAAGCACAGTACTGGTGCCCCATGGGAACTACACATATGCTCATATGATGCCTGTGACACGGTATCAGCTCAATCAACATAAAAGGAGAGTGGAAGGAGGTAACATCATGTTACAGCCTTATACAAACAAGTTATGTAGTATATTCCATCTCCTTTATTATCCTATATCTGCTATTCAAAAAAAAATCCTTATCCATTTTCTGAACATTTCCTTCTTATTTCATGGAAGGTTTGTGTATTCTAGTGCCATCTCTCAGGAATGTGTTTGCACAGTTTCTTGAGCATTTGGTCTGTTTTTGTACCATCTCCTCAGTTCAGGAATATGCTTACTTGCTTAGCTGACAGTGTTGCAGTTCTGCCAAGGCCTACTCTGGTTCATACTCTTACTTATCTCTAGGGTGGGCTGACCAGATGTTCCCAGTTTAGGTGTTCTGTCCCCAGCAATAACCTGACCCTGGAAATATCCCCACTTGGCTTTGTCACCAAACAGTGGTTTAAAAATGAGGCAACACTGCAATAAACAAATGTGACACCAACAAAATGTAACTTCTGCACTATACATCAGCTTTTACTCATTGTTCACCCAGTCAGAGCACAGTAGGCTGCCTCCCAGCTTCCAAGGACTGGGAAATGGAACCAGGTGGGACATGGGCAGATGCTTCCTGGCTTCCTAAGAGGCTGTCAGCTGTCACCCAGTGCCCCAGGACTGGGAAATCTGATGTTCCAGAAATCATTCCAAAAAATCTGGTCGGCCTACTTTAGGACAGCTGCAAGGCCTATACAAAGCACTGCACCTTTGGCTAGAAGATGGCCAATCTACTCAAGGGACGTATTGGATTAGGTGACCTAGTGGTCACCACTCGTAATCCACAAATGACAACACTATCCTGGGGTAGGAGAATAAAGATGCCTTAGAATCCTTCACTGAAAAAGTAAACTGTCAGTAAGTTCACATAATATAAAAGGCTTGGTTGGAAGTTCTGGCAAAAGCTTTGGGTGACAAACGTAATTAGATAGAAGGATAACATCTTAATTCAGTTTAGGCCGTAGAAAGTATGTTATGATTGTTTTATGCATAAACTTTTTTTTTCTACTAATTTTGTTTGCTATCATCTCCATAAACAAATCTAAGTGTTGTGTGTTAAGAAAAGGTGTGGTGCACCTGGTAACTCAGAAGACATAGGGAATTGAGGGGCTGAACAGCACAGAGGAACAGATGGAGATCTCCAGAGTTGATGTGTGCCTCCTACCAGCCTATAAAGAAGGAACAAGAATTGAAAAGGAGTATTTGTGATGGCAATGGACTAATAGACATTAAGAGACATGGATGTCTTATACCAAGGGCAGATGACAACAAGGTACCTCACAACCTGAGGACCTACAGGAAACATCACAAGGGATAGTCATCCACAAGATGCTTTTCCTAGGTGATGGTCATAGGGTTGCTACTCTGCTCACAGACAGCTTACTCAGTATTTTTGTATTCAACAGGGCTTTCACTGCTTTAAGGATGGTGTCACGTGATACACAATGGGCTATGATCTGTGTAATTTTTACTGTTCACTTTTTCAATGCAATTGCATGGTTTGATGCCCAATATGCTATGCAGGGTTCCTTTATGAGCGCTTATAACCGATTCTAAATGATTACTATGGTATCATGTTTCCTGCAGCATCATGTATGTGTGCCTATGTGAAACAAGTTACATAGCTCATGGGGGAGGGGGGAAAACAGAACTCTCTTTCATCAGCACATAAATAGCATGGAGGCTGGAGAGATGCCTCACAAAAGTGATTCAAATTCAATGGCCTAGCTCAGGTGAGACAAAAATCATGCAGCAACACAGAGAGTGACAGGCTAAGAAGAGATTGAAAACAAGGACAGACACTCCAAACAGGAGAGAAGCTCTTGGCTGGGAACAGAGACACACCATCTCAGAAGTGACTGCAAGATACTCAACCTATCTACATGGCCAGGAGGGCCTAGGCTGGCTGAACTTCACCAAATAGCCAGTCTCATGGGTAAGAACAATGAGAATAAGCTAAAGAGTTATCCTAAATAGTGTTATTAGATCAGCATGTGTTTATATCTTTTATTTGATTGTGGCAGCTCCTGAGTGCTTTATTAAATGTTTTGTGCATTGATTTGCTATATACTCAGTTAAAATCCTCTTCTAATCAATAATCTAGTAGTTTTATTTAAAGCTATGGGAACTTTAGAGAGTGTGAATGAGGAAGGCTGGATATATCCATTTCTTTGTTAAATGGACAGACGTGAGTTTATGGTGACTAGGAGTGGGTCCCAATCTCTGTAGAATGGGAGCTCATAGTGTAGCATCTGGAGACTGAGGGTGCTCACCTGGGAATCGTCCCATAGGTGACCAGAGGGCACACACCCACCGCCTGGGACTGATTACATGCAGGAGGCTGGCATGGGCTGACTCAAGAGTGAGTAGTCACCTGGCAAAGTAGGGTGAATCAGGGTTCAGGAGTGGGAATCAAGGGGGTCACAGCAGCACACAAATCCAGGGAGTGACCTATCACAGAGGGCAAGATCTGACCATTGTTTTTTAGGACTTTTTTTCAAGTAATTCTTTTCCTCCTCAGAACTAGACATTTTAGTTAGTGATTAAACCAAAAGGAGTAGTTAGTCCAAAGATAACAATTATGTCTCATCATTATAGTAGCTGGGCTTGGCCTCTAATGAGCTTTTCAGGGGAGTGAATTCCAAAGCTGGGGGCTTTCAACCAAGAAAACCATGCTGTCAGTAGTGAAATTTTCAACCTGACCAGTATGGTTTCCAGTCATGAGCTCACCTCTCTGGATATCACAACAGACATGCTTCCATCAAACACACTATTCTCAATGTGTAAAAACTGTTTCCACTAAATGTTGCAAATTTACTGCCCAAAGGTGTGCAGCTCAATCTTCGCTTTATATTTTCAGAGGTACTGACTACCAGCAACTCCCATGGACTTGGATTTAGGTAGCTATTTTAGGCACTGATGTTTGAAAGCCTCAACCTCAGTTTAAGTTTATTAACATACAATATCACTTTTATAGTTTACCACACGGCCATTCACTGTCAAAGCACTGCTTATCTCAGCAGTGCTAGATGAATAATATGCAGTTTTTAGCTGTACTAATACAGATGGTTTTAAGCTCATTAATAATTAGCCTTTAAGAAAAACTAAAATTGTAAATGCTCCTGCGGAACCTGGGGGTGAGATATCCAGGAACCCAGCTGGGCGAGAGAGGGTATGAAACAAAAGGACAGAAGCCAGTAGTGGAAAGTCTGCAGTGCAACAAAGGGTTGATGATTAACAGGTTTTAAGTGACTGACATCAGAAAGTGGCTTTGGATAAAAGTGTTCCCAGGCTCACTCTAATACTGGCTAATGGATGATCAGCATAAAGGACAAAACAATCTTCAGTTTTTATAAAGCAGCCAAAAAGCCTGGATTTGTCCAAAGCCGCAATCAAACTTCCTGAATTCCCAAATCTAAAAATTCTTTGCTCATTTTAACTGTAGTTCTCTTTTAATACAGGAACTTTGTTTGCTGAAGTTGCAATTAAAGTGGCTTGTCTTTTTCTGCAATGCTGATCAACAAGTGGCATGCTCATTATCTAAAACAGTGCTAAAGATTAAAAGATTATAAAAATGATACATCAATATTTCTATCACAGACCTTTATTTCCAATTCAAAATGATAAAACAGAAAGGCATTTGGAGACTGGGGGAGGAGGAGAAGAGCCATTGTGTGAAGAATTAGTTCCATTACTGAGTACAAGCAGGTAGCTACATCAAGCATTGAAAATAGATGTGAAGGCAGTTAACAGGGGAGAGAAACTATACAGCTAGAGAAAAACCTCTGTATACAAAATATGTTTCTAGATAATTCTTTTAGTTTCTCATGTCAGTGGTTCCCACCCAGATTCCTGCCCTTCTCCCCAGTGCACACTCAATACTAGCAAAAGACAGAAGAGAGCTAAGGATAGATTTTGCAAGCTAAATGCTGGAAAGTAAAACATGTTAAAACCTGTAACATTCAACTCCAAAGGGAATAACATCCATGAATCCTAATCCCATTTGTCAGAGATATAGAAATGGAATTAATAAATTGAACTGTTAACATAAGCATCATCTAGATGTTATTAAAACTGCTCTCACAGTAATACATTTAAGTCTATGACAACTTCAGTTTATTTGATTCCTTATCATTGCAACCGACATGGCTGTCCATTTGAGATACTCATTATATTTAACAAACATACCAGACTTAAACACAGCAGTTACATCCCTCCTACCCCCCAAAATGGATCCTTTCAAAATTATCCCTTCTTTTTTGAGGGTCAACATTGTCTACTTCATTAATTGTAAACATAAAAGCAGCAGTCGCCATAATCTTAGGTGTATGACTGAGTAACAAAGTAAAATTGTGTTTGAAGATCAGTCCGGAGTTGTATTCTAAAATCTGTTCTTCTATAAGACCACAAACTGTGCACCTGATTATATAATAACTCAAATTATGGGCATCTTTTACACAACTAAAAAGAAATTAACATTGTATGGGTGCTTATAGGTATCTCACTCACAACTGAAAGTAGAGGCAGAGTGCAGTGAACTTCAGAAAAGCCAACTGAAAGTATTTCAGACAACAGCATTGCAGAGGTCTTTTCCTCTCATATCCACTATACCCCTTGACTGCTTCTTTAACCTTACCTTGTCCTCTCTGGGGTTATCTCCTTTCTGGTATAGTGCACCAGGCACATCATCACTTAAATTCAGGGGTTTTTTTTCTGGGTAAAGAAGCAAACAATGAGTCTGAATGATACCTAAATCAATAATTCTTCCACTTCTTGTTGGCTTTTCTGAAGTTCCCTGCTCTTTGCTTCCACTTTCAAGTCCTGCAGACTTCTTTAATCCTGGGTGTCGGGTTACCCCCTAATGCTGCTACCAAAAGACTAGAATGCATTGCTTAAAGATACAATTGTTGGGTTGCAGGCATAATTGGTTCTTTTCAACTGGGTCTGGAGAAAAAAAGTTTGAAAACCACTAGCCTATTCTACATGACAATCCCTCACTCTCTCAGGCCTTGGGTGGCAAACTTCTCCTCGCTTACAGGCAACCCCCCAACCTTAAACAGATACTCCCCAGCAACTATAGACCTAACAATAGAAATGTTAAAGCAGGCATCTATCCCTTCAGCAAAACCCGTTGCCAACTTTGCCCACATATCTGCACAAAAGACAACCTCATAGGACCTAATCAAGCCAGCTACTCCATCACAGGTTCATTCAGCTGCTCATCCACCAATTTGATTTATGACATCATGTACAAGAAATGCACCCCCACCACACACACACTGGACAAACAGGACAGTCTTTGCAAAAAAGAATAAATGGAAAAAAATCTGACATCAGAAATAACATTCAAAAACCAATAGGGGGGCACTTCAGTCATCCTGATCACTCTATTAATCACCTTTTAATGACCAAAGGGACAGCCGTGTTAGTCTAGTAAAGCAAAAAAAGCAAGGAGGCTTGTGGCACTTAAAGATTAACAGATTTATTTATCATATGAGCTTTCGTGGGAGAATATCCCACTTCATCAGATGCTTTGAAGAGTGGAATTTACAGAATTGAATGAAAATAAATGCAGGGGAGTGTAAGACATGGGATCAGGTCATACTGCAACAGCAAATCAGAACATTTGTTAATGATCGTACCTAGGCAAATGGATAACAAATCAAAGCTTCAAAGAGAAACTGCAGAATTGCAATTCATGTGCAGATTTGACAGTCATTTTAGGGTTATAGGCTACATTTCTTTTGCCCATTAGAACAGGTAATTTTGCTTTCCTTTTTCTCTCACCTCTTTCCTATATGCCGTATTCCAGTGTTTGAATCTAAATAACTGCACTGATTTGCTGTAACAATCTGATCTGATCCTATGACTTATACTTCCTTGCATTTATTTTCCTCCCATTCGCCTGTACTTTTCCATCTTCAAGCATCTGACGAAGTGGGATTTTCTCCCACAAGAGCTTATCTGATAAATAAATGTGTTAGTGTTTAAAAGTGCCATTAGACTGCTTGTTTGTTTAACTCACATGAGATAAAGTTTGCTTCCTAACATGTATAGGATAATTACTATACTTGCTCAATATGACCACCGTAGTTGGAGTTGAGAAGGCATTTTTTCTCAAGGCAGCTGGACAGAGGCCCTGTGTTTTTGTTTTCAGGTTTTTCCCCCCCTTCCTCTGCAGCACAGGTTGCTTACTGGTAGATTCTCTGTACCTTGAAGTCTTTAATCTGTGATTTGAGAATTTCAATAACTCAGTCTTAGGCTAGGGGTTTATTACAGGAGAGGTTGGGTGAGGTGACTAGATGATCTTAATGGTCTCTTCTGACCTGAAAATCTAGATGGGACTGTATTTTTTTTTCCAATATATATGTAAAAAATTAGAATTTCTGTTTTAGGCTTCCTAGGAGGTCCTCAGCTCCTCCCTTTTCTGATCTTTTCTTTGCCATTCTGATCTTATGTCTTTTAGGAAGCATACTGAATCTAGGGAAAAAAAAACATTTTACCATCTGCAACTGACTAGTTGCTTTTGTCAGATGAAATATATTTATAAGAGGAAGATTGTTAATCTTGGGAATTTGGGGAGAAATAAGGTGGACTGAAAACTTCAGAGAGATCACCAATTCATAGAAGAATCTTTATTTTCTTTCTTGAGATGGATCTTTTTTAAATGAGGGTGTTTAATGCTAGTTCCTAGAACCAGGGCAAGTGGTGGACAAAAAAAGGAGAAAAAAAAGGACTTTCTTTAGCTTTGTTTTTGCTTTAAATATAAGCAGTTTGAACAATGGCAACTGTGTGGGAAAGAGCAATAGAGATTTACTGGCATGGAAAGGAGATGTGGGACATTTTCTTCTCAAAGTTCCTTGGTTTATGTGTGAATTGGCAAATCTTCTCCATAGTACCCAACATAAATAACTTGTATGGGACTTTGGGCCAGGGAAGGAAAGAAAAGAGAAACCAGATGATATTCACTGTGGATTCAGAAAGGATTTAAACACAGCTTTTACCAGCGAGCCATTATGCCAGGATCCATGAAACTAGAAGAAGTAAAGGGGCATCCACTTCCATGAGTACCCTGGGAATGAGAGGGACAAGTCCATGAATCCATTGTGGGTTTTAGATACCATATTCCTTCCCCCCCCCCATACCTCATATTTCCTCTCAAGGAAGAAGAATCTTGGGAATTCAAAACCCCTGCACCCAAGGACTTTTTCTGAACGTCTCCATAGGAAAGACTGACAGTAGGATCCACAGCATTCAGCGTAAAATTATATTTTTTCTGTGGCTGCAGGAATATCCCTGAAGATTTGCATCTAAACAGATTATTTGCACACATATTGGATGTATAGTTACTCTACACTCTATATTCAGCCTTGCCTATTAATTCCATTAACTTTTTCATGAATGAAAGTAATGGTGGGAAAGAGTACCTAGGAGAGTGCTAGATTAGTTGGGGGATTAGATATGAGGGACTGGAGTAACAAAAAGGAATTAATTATTATCTGAATGTATGCAAACTTTCAAAAGGGGCCCTCAGTTGGAGCAGGCAGTTGAGATGGCTGGAGAAGTCTAGGATTTGAGGGATACTAAAGGCTGCTGAGGGAATAATCAGTCTAAATGGAAGGCAAAACTTTTCCATCCTGAAAAATTTATTCTGAGAGAAAGAGCCATTGAACACCATGTAAAACCTCATCTAGGGACTAGTCCTGCTTCAGTTCACATAACCTATTCAAGGACTTTCCCTAAGGCATTCACAAGCTATTTAACCATAAAATACCATGGATCTGTGACAAAAGCACATAATGGGATAGTCTGTGACAAAGTGCATGTCCTGAACACATGTAGACACAGATTAAGCATGTTTATCTACAGTAATGGGGTTGAGAGCTTTCCTAATTAATAGGGAAATGCTATTAAATCTATCCAGATATTTTAATCCAGATCTGCAACAGATTTGCTTTTCTGAAATGAGCAAAATGAACAGCTCTTGTTGATATGAGAAAAGATAAATAATCCTTAATCCATAATAAATCACATGTTTTGAGTCCATGTAACTCATGTAGGGAAAAGCAGACAAATCATCAGCATGAAGGGGGTGTGTTGGAGCACTTTGCCTTATTTTCTATTATATTAAGGCCTTACAGAGTCAAAATATAACTAACATACCTCAGAAGTACAAAAAGACTTGTCTCACAGCTTCTATTCACTGTCAGAATTCTGCAAGTGAACCCACAGAACAGAGGAAAAAATGTCACTTAAAAGGATAATGCATCAAGTCTAGAAGACAAATTACTCACTAAAGGCGAGGTAACTCAGTTTTCAAGAAGAAATAGCTGTGTTATCATTAGAGACAAAGCTCTCATGATCATACAGCTACTTGTATCAAAAATTCAGCCACCTTACCATCTATGAACAATTTATCTTCCAGACTAGATTCATTATCCTTGTAACTGACAAGTCTTCCCAGTCTGAATTCTTGCTCTCCTACTTTTAAACCCCTGTTAACTCATCAGCTGAAAGCTGAGAGACTCTCTTTTTTGTCCAAGTACTCATTTCTAATCCCCCTGACTCATTCTCCTACCCCTTCCTTTTTCTTTCCAGTTTGTAGACTAACTCCTTTAAAAATCAGAAGTTAGGTGTCCTTCCCAACCTTCATAAGTCTCCAAGAACAACCAAGTAAGCTAGCCTAATTGAATTATTTTGTTTTTCCTGAAGTATGCTAAGTTGCAAGCCTTTGTTTTTCTATCATAACCTCAGGCTATTGTAAATGAATTCTCTGCTACCTTTGAAGGGAGAGATGAAGAAAAATTCCCCAAGTGCAAAATCAAACAGAAAAGAGAGCCTCTTGTGCTTTACTTGAAATATGTCTTGTCCCGCTGTTTCTTTAATGTTTTCTTTTATGATAAAAATCAGTGAAGGACAGGTAGTTCTCCCTCTCCCCAACTTATTAAAGAATTGTATTAATGGCTACAATCTATTTTAATGCAGATTAACCTACTTGTTTATGTGTCATAATCAACAACATTAGATATTATTCTTAGGATAGTGTGGGAATCCTAACATTTTTACATGATGTTCCGAAAGAAGCAAAAGCCCTCTTGGGGTTAGCTTGCTGACACCTGAATATTTTGTTAAACTGCAATCTGGCTGTCTTTTAGTTTAAAGACTCAGAAAATGGTTTTTAATTTAGCAATGAATCTATTATCCAAGACAAACACAAAAAAGCAGTACAAGTCTTTTGGTCACTAATTTTATAGGGCAACTCAGTTCACCTTCTAAAACTGCACTGACATGTGGATCACCTGTAAACATTGCCCTCAGGCCTGAAAAGAGCTCCTCTCCTGATTAAAGGGAAGCTTCACCTAATTAGGCTGCCTTTCTAATAGTGGCCAGGTTTATCAATCCTTTAATAATATATATTTCTGTAAGTTCTAATGGGAGACCCAACATACAACCTGCATGGCCTTGCAGTATTCTAGAAAAAGAGATGCATACCTGAATATTCAGAACTTCTCTGCCTGAAAGAACCTCAAGTCACTGTTTAAAACAAGGGAGAGAAATCTGTGTTTTCATTTAAGAAAAAAAAATGGGTTTACATAGAGTTGATTTAAATAGATTGGTTTTAAAATATAGAGTGCAAATCACCAGAAGTCACCATCACTGACTACATTCCTGAAACAATAAATGTTAAAGACATAGAATCATAGAATCATAGGGTTGGAAGGGACCCCACGAGGTCATCTAGTCCAACCCCCTGCCAAAAAAAGCAGGACCACTCCCATTAGATCATCCCAGTCAGTGTTTTGTCCAGCTGGGACTTGAACACCTCCAGAGATGGAGATTCCACCACCTCCCTAGGCAGCTTATTCCAATGCTTCACCACTCGCCTAGTAAGGAAGTTTTTCCTAATAGTAAGTTTGAAGAATATACATAAGAAAACCTCCACACTACAGACTATACAGTAAGGTAACAGACTTTTCAGTAAGGTGTAGTAACAGTTTATGCCTTTCATTTGAAGTGAATCTTGTAAGGATAACTGCTAGAAATTGAGCTGTACTTGCTAGGATTGATCTATCAGAATCCCAAACTCCAAGAAAACATCCTTCTCCTCCACGTGCACTCTTCACACCCCTACACTAGTGTTTCAGGATAGGGACCAGGCAGGGCCAGATTCTTATACAAAACAAGTGAGCATTCACTCTTCCTTGGCAGAAGAAAGAGCTGGGGAGAACATCCCATGAAAACCTAGTGGCAGGCAGACTTGGGAGATAAGCATACCACCTATAAGTGAGAAGAATAGGAAGAAGCAGTATGAACTAACTGGGAGCAGAATACAGATGTCTTGCATCACCAAGGTTGCAAAGCTGCTGAAGTGTAAACCTGTTTCCATCTCCTTCCTGTCCTCCACTCTCCTCAACACACAAACCACCTTCTCCTCCTGTTCTTCCTTCTGCCTAGATCTTGTACAATAGGTAGCTTTTAATATATTTAGAATGAGGAGTAATTTGCCATTATTCTTCATAACTGAAAGCTTCTATTTCAGCACAAGCTGATGCATAAAATCTTCTTCTGAGAAACTCATCAAGAATTGTCTTTTTCAAAATGACTGTCATGACCAATTGTTAATGAGTCTGAGGACATATTTTGCTCTTAGCAAAGATGGCCACTTCCTCCAGTTGTTCACAATGGGAAGACTTGCCTATGCTGTTAGGAAGCAAGATAGACAGATAAGTGGCAGTGGTCAACATGTATGTCTAGGGCAGATTCCATCCTCAGTCTCATCAAGAGCAGTGAATGACAGCAGCCATTTTAAGAAAACCATCTTAAATGAGAGCAGATTGTAGCATTAGTCTGACACAGATGGCAGTTATACATGTACATATCAGCTTGTACATTAGATCCTGGTACAGTGAAGCACTGAAACACATGCCTGAGTCCACATCTGTCCAAAACAGCACACATTTGCTTAACTTTCGGTATGTGCTTAAGTCCCACTAACTTAGATGCGTCTTAAAAAAACATGCTTGAGGACTGTCCTGAGTGGAGGCCTAAATTATACAGAGTGGAAATCAATGTCACCCTTACATATTTTCTATTCCAATGTTTGTGCAATGAAACAGTAATAGTATTAGCATTCATAATGCTTAACATCTTATCTGATCACTAACAATGTGACCATCACCATAGTATTAATTAGTATTATTATTTGCATGACCACAGAGCTCATGATCCCTAGCCATGAATCAGGACTTCACTCTGCTTGATACAGAACAGATCTCTATATACAGCACTTTACACATACAGGGTGCTGTACAAATTTTAATCGCTATGGCTACTACAAGCAATGATTTGAATATAAATTGTTTTGGTTTTCAGATTCTGCTCTAATATTTTAACACAGTAGTGAAACCTTTCAGCCATAATACCTAAAACTGAATTCAATTACATTCTTTTTTCTTAAGCAAAGCTCAAAAGATTCCAACACTATTTTAGCTCAGCATCTGACATTATATTAAAAGATAGCTGCAGGAAAAACAGAATCACACTATATGAGGGTATTCAATGACCCATAAAACACAGCAATATTTAGCACCATTTAAATGAAATTTAAGCATTTTTCTGGAGTTCAGCTTTATTGAATTCTACAGTCTGAAACTTGTTGAATAGGAAGATCAGATGATTAATAATCTAATAACAATAATAAATACAATTTTTATACCTACATTTTAATTACTGTTAACACAGCTAGTTAGGTTCTCTTATAGAAAAAATAAATCATATTTGTTAACACAACTTGGCATAGTCAATTTAAAATTATTGTTTGTGAAACTAATTTTGCTTGACTAAAGCTTTTGGTGAAATTTTGACACTTGTATAAATAAATAGGCTGTTCTGAGCATTTTGACGGCTTTATAATGACCCCAAAATATCAGAGTATTGCAATTACTGTTGAGATTCCATTAATTTTAAATTATGTGTTTGGACCACCTAAAATGTAAATTGTCACTCAATATGAATCTCATTATTATATAGTGATGACAGCTATCAATAACTAATAAATATGTATTATGTGTATTATTTGAGAACAAAGTCATTAAAAATAGAATGTTTCTCTTTTCCACGACGTATTCTAGTTGTCTGCATTATTGGAATTAACAGTTATGTCAAGATCGGTAGTAAAGTTAATGTCCACAATACTGTCAGCTTTAATTCACTTCTGCCACTCAAGCAGAAAAGAAAGTCAACATTAATTTTATGTGCCTATAGGTGTCAACATTACTCATGCCACTAAAAATAGCTCAGTAGAATGTAAGTAGCAAACATTGTCATTTCTTTCCATGCCATCAACACATATAGAATCAAATGAGTTTGGAGTTAAAGTTTGTTTCATTTTTCGCCTTTTTATTACTTGCTTAGCTTCAGAAAACACAACATGACAGTGCTTCCAGGTAGAGAAATGCTAACATGCCTTTTGGAAAAAACAACCTTCAAACTGAACTAAAGAACAATGGAATACTACCTATATCTTTGAATAGATGCCAGAGGAGGTTAGAAAGATGCAGAATGTTTCATACGCTGGCTTTTAAAGAAAAGAGCTTCCTGTAGAAGGCTGGCACATGTTACTTTTGAAGTAAAAGAGACATTGAGAATCACGTCTCTTCCCTATTAATTTATATGGAATCACTAAGTACCATGAATTTAGCCACAGTTCAGACAAAGATCATATTGGTGTATTGTGTGATTAACTCCACTGTAGATGCTCAGGGGGTTATTTTGCAACTGGTGCAAGACATATTTTTTGCACAAGGGGTGGGACGGGATGACCCAACACAGAAGACACAGTTGTGAAGCTTTCAGAACTGAGGAGAGGGAGAAAACTCACAGCAAACAAAATAAAAACAAACCTCTCCCTGTCTTGTATTTATTTCATAGACTTAAAAAATTGGTTGAGAGTCTCCTCAGTGGCCTTAACAATTACTAAGCAAACAACTATAAAAAAAATCTCAGCTATAGCTTTCATGACAGAAACAGCAACATAATTATTGTCTTCCAGTAAGTGAGCTCACTCCCTGGGTTCTCTGTGAAATGTGCAATGTATAGAGACATTCATGTTTCCCAACAGTCATTGCTTGATTACAAGGACTTGATTACAAGGACTACTTGATTACAAAGCCTAATGCGGGAATACAACATTTCCCAACTTGCACTAGTTCTGTGAGAAAGAGATTGGAAGGAACCATAGGCCCTAGGATGATGGGAATTCCACCCTACTCTGTTCATGGAAACCTGGTTTGGGGTATTGAAACTGGGGTATACAAAATGAGCTTATTTATAAGCTGCAGCCTACTTTCTTGAGGCAACTCTCATTCTTAATGCCACCTCCCCCCTTCCACGAAGCTATTTTATTTCCAGTTATTTTTAAAGGCAAACATAAAGGGAAGAGTAACCATCCCCAGAGTCTCTAGGGACTGTGCACCAAATTCCGGCACACAATAAAATTACTAAAAAAAAATTCTAAAAGTGCTGGGGATGTAAGTTTACCCCCTTTGTCTTTAAGTGGTCCATTCTCCCTCCAGACTTGGAGCATCTGTTGAATCAAACTGGGATGGTACAGACTGAGAAACAATGTTACAAAGCAGATGACGATATCGCTAATCTAGTAACCATACCTATTTATGCCCACTTTATGATTTATTTAATTCATCCATTCTGACTTCTATCCATTTTGAATCTTGGATTTCTGAATATAAATATTGTGCTGTAACATATCACAAGTAGTTCAAAACTAGGAGTGTGTCAATTCAGTTCAGATGAAACTGCACAAACACTTCTCCATGCCTGGGGACAAGTAATACAGACTCAGATATTGCTGCTATCAGTACAATTGCTGCCCTGCTGTTTTAATCTGTTTGCAACAGGAATGTTGCACAGTAGTCCATGGCAAATAGCAGTTGCAGTTTGCTGACTTTCAAATGGCTTTCGCTCTAGTGGAAGTAGGTGCTTTTGTTGTTGCTGTGTTTCCATTTTTTTTTTCTTTTAAGCTGTAGGTTCTGTTACATTAAATGTGGCATTCCTACTGTAAAAAACCTTAACCATGCATCTCTAGTCACTATTATCTGCCTGGAAAATAAGTACAGAATCCTCACTAACTCTTAGGCTGCCATAAACAAACATCCACAAGAGAAAACTTCTGTTAAATTTCACAGTTTTCTTTTTAAATTTTATACATATTTTCTCTATTGATAAATGTTTTTTCCTACAAGTTATGTATAGGTTTCATTGCATCACTCATTACAGAGATCTAGATTGTAATTTTGTCATTATTTTGACTAAGTCCTTTGCCTACCTTACAAAAGCTGTCAATAGCCCTTTGACTCTACAAACAGTGATATAATGAGAGTTAAGAAGTCATCTCAATCAATTGTTTTTATTTGTTTAATGCTACTTTGATGTAAAATCCAAGATGGCAATAGTCAGAAGCAGTAACAGTGGCAAACACATCTGTTTTCCATGTTATATGAGGCCACCTGAAAACATGTCAATTGGCAGCCAAAGTGCCAATCATATAGCTCATGCTAGTTTTCAGATTAAATTAGATTACCTAAACAGAACACCTAAAATATTCCTACACCTAGGCCCTAGGCAGCTATTAAAGCCAGACAATTATGGATTAGTTATAATATGAAACACCACCGTGGGTACTAATAACTTGCAATAATCAGCCAGGGTACTCCTTCCCTTACATTTTGCCTTTCCTGCCCGTCTACTCCGGAGGAATCACTCAAATTTTCAGGCAAAAGGTGTGGGTAAAGAATGAAGAAAAACACATCACTATTCATACTGCTTGCTACAGGCCCACTAAAATACACATGTAATTCCCTCCACATTGAATAATAAGCATGTTAATGAGCTTCCATTCCTTTGCCAAGTTTTGTATCACTGTACCATTCTACTGCTCTACTGTTTGAGAGTTATTAGAAGCCTTCTGTTTCTCTTCTACCTTTATGTTTTCCCCACTTAGCCACCTTTTAAACAACACTAAATCAAATAACTTAAAAAAATTAAAAAGTCAAGAGGTAGCAAATCATTTAAATTTTCACGTAATCCTATATGCTGCAATGTGAATGCTAGCAGACTTTTATTCTTGATTCAAGAATGCCTTCCTGATTTCAAGCATGGGATATATTCCACTTTCTTGCTCAGTCCCAGTCGCAACAATCATACAACAGGTCATGAGAGGCATTCTCTATCACTAAGCAGCTGTGGCTACCAGAATTTATTCTGTGAAAAATCAGATAACTTGCATACCCATTGTACTTTTCAAAGCTTCAAACAGTATTCCCTAGGTTTCCCATAATTAATAGATAAAATGAGTCCTTTTGAGAGCTGCCACACATTCACTTGAAGAGAGTTCAAACTAATACTCTTCTCTGGGCAGATTTAAAATGAAGTGATACTGGCTCGTAACAGGTGATGTAGTTGTAGTGGATGGAGTCAAATTAAGAAAGAACCAAGTAGGAAAGCAGATTGAAATGTTTTTGCTAAATGTTTCTTCACACAACAACCTCATTAGGTGATAAAACGGACTAACATATACTGACACTGGCTGGGTAATTATATTATATAGAGTGGAAGAAAAATAGTTGGCATAAACTATAGTGCAGGACACTTTGCATTCAACTTACTAGCTCTCAAGACACCTCAAGGGAACAATAAAATAAATAAGAGTATGGGATGGTTTTTAACATTCAAGCGTTCAACTTCTTATTCTGACCTGATGTGAAGATGAAGTCTCTAGGGTACTGGCACAACCATAATGAAAGTAGTTATCCTCTGTACTTTGTGATATAATAAGTCCAGATCTTTGGAGACTTCAATGCTATTCAACAACTGCCTTATTTTTCTGTGATACTTTATCACATGATTTTGAAACACATACAAACTCTATTTGCAAGATTTGAATTATAATGTTTATTGTTCAGAGAATATAAAAAAATCTTTCTGCATAAAACTTAAAAGTATGACCCATTTTGAATTCCACATATCAATTACACTGAAGTAGAATAACGTGTATGTTGTAACTGGCATAACATGAGATGCCTCAGAATGTTAATTATCAATCAATCAATTTGTCCTTTTGTTATACTTTTAAGAGTCTACACATACACACATTCAGGAGAACAAACAAGGAGTCCTGTGGCACTTAAAGACTAACAAATTTATTTATTACATGGGCTTTCATGGGAGAAAATCCCACTCCATCAGACACTTTGAAGATGCGGGAACTTAGAGAATGGGAGGAAATAAATGCAGGAGAAGTGTAAGTCATGGGGTCATTTCTTCCCATTCTGTAGGTTCCCACATCTCCTAAGTGTCTGTCGAAGTGGGATTTTCTCCCATGAAAGCTCATGCAATAAATAAATTTGTTAGTCTTTTAGTGCCATAGGACTCCTTGTTTGTTTTACTGAAACAGACTGACACGGCTACCCTTTTGGAACATTCAGGAGAAGTGCAGGTGGAGCACAGCTACATGAACACAAACAAAGGGAGGCAGAAAGCTACATATGTTTTTAAGTAACCTCAAGCACTCCCTGAATGTCAACTGTATGGTTTCAGATGAGAGAAGAGAGCTATGCTGTGTGAGAATGGCACCAAGAGAAAAGGATTATATGAGCTGTAAACTGGATGATATTAAAGATGTGCTGTAATCTTAAAAATAACAAATCTCATGACAGCAGTACATGAGCTACATGTACTTATTACCTCACTTCACATTTACCATGAAATGGTACCTACTCCAAAACATTCTACAAAAAATGCACCAACTAGAAAATACTCTACCAAAAATGCTCTAAGTTTCTGGAAACTCTAAAAAGACCTTAAATAAGCAAATTGTGGTACGCAATACAAGAGCTCCTCTGTTAACAGTCTTCAGAGACCTTAGCAGTGTTACTGAGAACATATAATGTTCCTGGATGAGTGATAATACATATCATCATCTGTTTATAAATCACCATAGTTCCACTTTTCATAACGACAAGTGTTTAGAGACTAAGCCAAACTGAGTCAATATAATTCAGCCAGAGGAGGTATGCACATGCCCACAGAATATTCTGAAAGATGCCTTCAAAGGAAATAAAATCTATTTTCAAATGTCACACAAAGACTGCATGAGATGCTTTCAACAACTATTATTTAAAATATTAACTAACTTTGGGGAAATAACTAATTAATTGCTGTTAACGTCTGTTAAATGGTTAGTCCCAGTGAACAGCAATGCTAATTAAGAGATTCATGCAATTAAGAATGTAAAGTTAAGTCTGAACCCAGTTGTTTAACAAAACCAAGCACCCTTACAGCATTTCATTTAAATGGCTTCCACTAAATATAGTCCAGCAGTAGTTTACACATAACTTTCAGTACAGATGTTAAATTTCTATACCGATGGAGTTTCAGATGTCTAATGAAATGGATTTTAAAGACATAAATGTTTCTAAGGCATATCTCACTCAATATTCAGTAGCAGTAAGTATTGAAATATGTGAAAATTACAGAATTACTTAGTCCTGTTTATATGTATAAATTTTGAAGTCACTCTTTCTGTCGGGTATCTTATGAATATAAAACATTTGGTCACAAGGTCTTTCTATAATTTTGGAGGAATTGCAATAAAGAAAAGTAGGTGTACACAAGAACCAAATAAGCAGATACAGTATGCATTCCTAGCATTAGCCAAAGTTCTAGTAATTCTAATATTGTAAAAGTAGTGTAATATTCAGAAAGTAAAACCATGTCTCAAATTCTGGTACCATGCATACATTTCAACTACTGTACATATTTTGCTAGTTTTTGTCAAAGAAGTTTTTATAAGCCAGTTTTCCCTGCTGCATCCTAATTCAGCCAGGGAGAAAACCACTACTTTTGATTTTAAACAGCCTTAAATTATTTTTTTCTTGGCTTAAGAAAAACCGAGGGTATAATTTCTACAGGGACATTTTAGCAATCCTCCAGGCATCCTAGCCACTGATAATTATTGGGCTGAACTACAAATTATCCTGCTTGCTGCTTTTAGCCATTTTCAGGACTTTGCAAGAACTTAACATAACTAGGCAAACTGGGAGAGGGTAGCAAAGAGTGAACCCATTGCTCTTTGTTCACTCACTCTGAACATGCTGGGGCAGATAGATGCCTGTGAAAAACAGGAAAATAGGATATATTTTAGAACTGCAGCCATGGGAAAATCTAGCTACCAAACTAAGAGCTTAAAATTGCTTGCTTAAAAATATATACGCATACAATGGCATGTCTGTGTAACTTCTGCTTCTGCCTACTGATTTGTTTGCTCAGCTATGTATTTGCTTGACTGATATGTCCCTGTCACCTTTAGGGTATCAGAGGGAGATAGCAAGTCTAAGTCCATGGATCATTTCATGGACAAATTGACAGATCTCCAGACACAGATGGAAGGACATGCCATCCAGAAATCTGACTGAATCCTCTGAAGACTACCTCGTAATTGTGGAGAAAACAAACAGGCACCCTGACTTCTGGGGTGTTCTGACACCCATGGTATATGTGTGTGCTTTAGGCTAATAAGTAGAGATTGTGGCAAAGCTTCAAAGGGGAATCGCTAAAATTGGGAAGTAAAGCTTTAAGCTAAAGTACTTGGTTTGGATGCGTCTTTTGACAATCCTATAGCAGGCAGATGTACTGTGCTTCCTTGGTTTATGTCCTAATACCAACTCACAGACTAAAAGTTACTGGGTTGATTAATCCTGGGTAACATAATACGTGGGTAGCATAATACCTGATTCTACTTTAGGTACCTAAAATCCATTTTTCAGTATAAAGTGCCAGTTTTAGGCACAACTGACAAAATTCCCACTCATATGCCACCTGCCTCTGTAGGCACATAAACTCACTCAGCACCTGTTTTCTGCTCAGCACCTATATTTTAGCAGTAAAATTTACATTGGTCCCTATGTTCCTGCCTTTGGGCATGTGCACTCTTGTGCTTCCCTCCAGATAGCTGTAATCAAAAACCCCAGAGCGATTCACAAATGGAAAGATATGCTTTTGGCCTCCTTAGCTGCATGTGGGGGCCCAATCTGTAGTTGTGTTCAGCCGATTAGGCTTCTCAGATGAGTTCACACAAAACAGGGGAAGGCGCAGAGGAGAGGCACTTCTCTTTTTACTTTCATTGGTCCTCCCCCAGAATGTGGGAGATTACTCCACCCACGAGTCCTCCCTCCTTCTGAGGGGGAAGAAGGGATTTGAACAAGACTTAGCACCTCTCAGGTGAGTGTTCTAACCATTAGGCTATAAAATATTCTAATATGGCTCTCCCTCCGTCTCTCCTGCTGAAGTTGTTCCTCTCTAATTAAATAATTGAATAATTAAATGTTACTTGGGCCAGTGAAACAATTAGAATGAATCTATAGTTTAGAATCAGGAGAAAAAGTACTTAGAAAAAATAAATGAGAGATGTCTACAACTACAGCTTTTTGCTCCAATATTACTACAAATTGGGTTTTGAAGCATGAGCAACAATGACAGAAAAGGTTCTAACTGACGAGTATATATGTTTCAAAGCAATGCTAGCCTGCTCTAGGAATAGGAATGCATACTGGGATTTTACAATTAGAAAAAAAAATAAATGGGCTTATGGTTTTATTTGACAACTCCAATCAAAATATTTGTAAATGACCTGTATTTAAAGGGCTTATTGGTTTCAGAAGAAATTATTTCTACAGCAAAAGAGTCATGCCTAGCTTTGCTTTTATGCAAGACCTGTGGGCATTCAGATGCATTCAGTATTACTGGAATGCACAGTCACCTACCACCTCCTGTCATATAACGTCACCTAGCAGCAATGTATCCTGAGCCAGTCAGTGTTTATAGCTAGTCTTTCAGTATAACACCCCCATTTTGAATTTCTGAAGCAAAAATGGACATGGAAAAAAAGGAGCACTGAAATAATAGTTTCTATCTGCATGCAAGTACACAGAGCAAATTATAAATAAATCAGGAAGATTATATCCTTAAAACATGTCATACAGAGAAAGAAAATCTAAACAACTATGTATGTCATTGACAGCCCAGCATTTCCTCTCTTCCTCAATCTAGGTATCTACATGTGATTGTCAGGGCTTAGAAAACCACCTTTACAAAGGAGATAAAACTTTGTTAGTGCACATGGTCTAGCCTTTCTTGGATTCCTACAGCTTCTTAGGCTTATATCCCCAGCAGTAGCATTTTTGATTGGATGGTATTCTGGCAGAGTTATCTATCCATTGCAAACCTCACTCCTTGTATTACTAATCTTCAGACACTTGTGACCTTTTTCAGGCATTCAACTTGCCTTCTGTGCTCTGACATACTTAGAGACTGATAATAACAAACACACATCGTCCTGTAGACATGAGCTATGGCTAGTTAATCCAAGATCATTATGCTCTCAGTCCACTGTATCCATACGGAATCTAAGAATTTGGTGAGCATTCATTCCAGAAAAATGAATGTGTCACATCCGTAATGTCAGCACCAGTATTAAAGAATCTCCATACTGTGACAATACTTTTTCAAAGATTTTCAGAACAGCAATAAATTATTTTCAGGATAGTTTTGGTCCCCCCTCAGAACTCAGATCTGATTATAATGCATACATGGTTAACCCCTTCATTTTTAGAGCAGTTATAACAACTTGCAGAGCATGGTTCTGAGGAGCAACTAGGATGACCAGATAGCAAGTGTAAAATCAGGACAGGGTGTGTATGTGCATAGGAGTGAAGGGGGGGGGGGAGGTGGGTTGCAAAAGGCATCTATGTGAGAGAGACCCTCAAACATTTAGTTGTCCCCATAAAATCAGAATTTTCTGGACACCCCAGGAGCAACAGGATTAAGGGAAACCAGAAAGAGGTGCACAGAATCATATCATGAAACCTATAATAATAAAATTTTCTTGTTCCTATTAGTTACTGCAACTAAATTATATTTTATTTGAGGCAAACATTTGGATTTATTTGCACATGTATTTAAACTACTCTTGTTTAAGGAAAAAAATCTTGTTTCATTGTCTATTGAGAAAATAAATGTGAACTCGTCTGTAGAGTCTTAATAGGGACTGCTTAGAAGCTAAACATAAACAAGCTACAAAAATGTTATTTTCAGAAGAATTCAATACAAGAGTCATTATCACTAACTTTATATTATAAAAAAACAAACAAGGAGTCCTGTGGCATTTTTAAAGACTAACACATTTATTTATTGCATGAGCTTTCATGGGAGAAAATTCCCCTTAGCACAGACAAAGCATCTGATGAAGTGGGATTTTCTCCCATGAAAACTCATGCAATAAATACATTTGTTAGTCTTGAGGTGCCACAGGACTCCTTGTTTGTTTTGCTGAACTAGACTAACATGGCTGCCCCTTTGGAACTTGTATATTATAAAAAGTCCTCAAGAGATTGTGTACTTCATGGAAATAATCAAAATTCACAAGATCATTTAACTGTAAGGTGAAACACTGGCATACTGAGAGTCATAAGGAGGTAAACAGAGGTCTATGGAGAGAGCACAGATTTAAGAAATGTGTATTTTATAGATGCTAAGAGATATATATATAGGGAACTGTAAAGTCATCTTTTTGGAATCTCGAGTTTTAAAGTTAACAAAAACATAGTAAGTGGTAATTGACTGCATGCAAATTGCATACTTTTTTAAAAATTGGATTCCTACGTGGAGCCTTAAGAGCTCAGTTACATCCACTTAAGTTTGGTTAGATAATACCTATTGTGGGGAGAATAATTTGAATAAGAATCAAAGGCCAAAGCTCAAGCTCCATCCAAATACAAACTCTCGTGGGATCTGGGGGGAAATCGTGGCTACCATTTTGTTGTTATTATTGTTTACTTTCATTGTAGTGCTCCTTAGGCTTTTTGATTTTTGGCCAGGGCTGGAAGGAGAAAGTTGATACATTTCCTGAAAAACCCATCTCTAGCTTGAATGCAGTCAACTAATACCAATATTGAGTGAAGTTGCTTCAGGTTCAGAAAGTAGTTGGATAAGCATGGGAAATTTCCTATATATATGCCGAAACACTGTTAATTTTTATTGCTTATTAATTGATAGCTATTCATTTACTGTGCATATATTGTTAGTTTCATCCTCATTATTCTGCTACCTGTCTTTCTTACTCCAAATTCAGCAAACACCTTTTTTCTCCCCTCTATTCCACAGCATCATTTCCCCTTGCCTCTTCCCTATCTACCTCCTCTGACCAAGGGATTTCTGTCTTTTCCTAACCCCCTACTTCTTCTTTTTCTCCTCTTCCTCCATCAGCTTGTCTGTGTTTCTGAAATGTTTGCCTTATCTCTGCCTATTCCTATTAGCTATTATTGACATCTGACCACATTGCCCCATCTAACAAAGTAGTAAAGTTTCAATGATTACAAGAAGGAAACAGCAAGTCCCAGTAATAGGAAAAAATTTTACTCAATATGCAGAAGCAGGTATCAGATACTCTCTAGATCAGCTTGTACATACATGACTGCATTCGCCAGTATATATGGAGGAAACAGGAAAGCTAAACATGCAAGAAGGGAAGGAGAGGCTATGATACAAAAATGCAAAAGAAGCAATAATAACAACATGTAAATAGTGTTCATTGAAAGGGCAGTGTTTGGATGTCGGTGAAACTGACCTAAATGTATTATGTTATCTTTCCTAGAAGAATGTTTTAGATACTAACAACAGAATGATATGTCAGAGTAAATGCAAACCCAGCTCAAGACATCATGTGTTCAAAAGAGATCAAAGCAGAGACAGCTGCTCAGAGTTTGAACCGTCATTTACAATCCCTGGCAGTCACATGATTTATTTTTATTCAATTTATTTAATTCAGGGAAAATGTGATGATCAGAATCGATCACTAGATTGAGGAACACATTTTGGAAAGAAATGTTAATTGTGGAATTGTACACAATTTAATTTCATAAGTGCAAATTAAACAATATAGAACTACAGAAAGGTTATCTATCCACACTAGATTTTCCTTATTTCTATCACAATACACGGAGAAGTGGTGGTGTCTTACCTAATTCCAGATGGTTATTTTAAAAATGCACTTTAGTTGTTGTGCATAAAGGTAGTCAAAATGCCCTAATGATGAAAAAGATAACACAGTCTCATCTTCTGTTGCTCGAGGACTTCTTTACTTTCTTTCTTAAATTAACATAAAATGTTGTTCTCTGTAAGACCTAGTCTGCATTGCATCCCAGAGGTGGCTGCATGTTAGTGCTGCATTAACAGATTTATTTTCATATTTGAATTTGTCAGATGTTTAAAACACTTTGGGATCTTTCACAATTCAAAGCCTAATAGGAATGCAAAATATTTTATTGATGAATTATTTATGATCCCTGATGTGTCACTGGCACAGAAGGAAGTAGGGTCTCCCTATTTCTAATATCCCCAACACAGTAGTATCTGGCTGACCTACGTACATTTAGAGGTGAATCCTCTTGAAGAAAGAACTCACTGCTTCTCAGCGTAATGGTCACAGTTGCATGTGATTGGCTTCTGGGACAGCATTGCCAGCATGATTCAAAATGAGATTCTGTGTAATGGGTGTAGCCCCCTCTATGCTCTAAATATGGTAAGAATAATTAATTATTCTTATGTCAGACACCTAGAAGCTGATACAATATCTCTTACATAGCTTGCGGACTGCTTCAATTAATCTCTCTCTTATGGGACTGATTGCAGGAATAAGAAATATTCATCTTGAGTAAGGCCTGAAGAATTAGGAGGAGAAATGCAATCAGTGAATTTAAAAAGCAGGAAAGACTGACTTTAATGTTCTCAGAAAATCAAAAGATTATGATAAAATTATATTTTATTTAAACATAAACTAGAAATATTGAATCCTCTTATAACTTCTCTTGGTTTTTATGGGGACTGTGTTAAATTATTCTAAAAATTAATAAGCATTTAATGTTTTTTATATTGTTTCAAAGCCTATCACCTATTTATGTTCTATATTGGTGTGTGTACATATATTTTATATAGTCCATCTGCTCAGACCAATCACGTCTGTGATACAGTCATTTTAAAAATGAAAGAAGAACATTCATTACCAGCCCTGAAGAACTGGCTAGTGATAAATTAATGTGCTTAGGGTCATGACAAATACAAGCAGCAGCCACTGCTGGTTGAACAAGTCAACAGAGCTAAGCTTGCTGGGGTGGTGTCCATTTAGTGAGAAAACCTTGTAATTTGTACTGTTTTATTTTGGTAGTTGAGAAAGCCATAGTACTGCATTTATTGGCCAATGCCATTTTCATTCATGTGAAGCCAAAACTTTTAACAAAAAAAGTTTCTCACATGGTTTTCCACTGCAGAGTCCAGCCACTGTGCCTACATTTTGTTGCTAGAGAAACAGGCAGTGGGGATCAAATGCTGAATCTCCCATAGATTGCAGGTGGTACTCTTGGGGGGCATATCTCTGCACAGAGGACACAGCCCATAGAATTACCCTTGTCGCTGTTGCCACAGTCATGACAATATTTGCTGCCCTTGCAATGAGACCAGAATGACCAAACAGGTCAGTCCCAGTTTCAGAGCAGGCAAAAATTGTTAACAAGCTGAGCCAGAGGTGTTTTGGATGATAAAAAAAAAACAAGGAGTCATGTGGCACTTTAAGACTAACAGATTTATTTTTCGCATGAGCTTTTGTTGGAGAAAATCCTACTTTGTCAGATGCTTCGATGTTTTGGATAATGCCACTCAAACATTCCCTCCTCCCAAGTGTACCTGATTTCTGTTTGTAAATATATCATGAAGAAAAAGGCTGGCCTAACGATCCTGGGGAGAAGCAGTAAGACGACCAAATTCATAACAGCTCATATCATATAAAAAGTGTTCCAGGAGGGATTGTTAGGTCTTTTAATTATTTTGAGCTTCTTCTTCAAGGTTTTGAAAAGTAGCTTTGTCAATAAGGGGTACGCAGGAGCATACCATGTGCCATTGCTCAGTAGTTTCTGAAAATTGTAAGTATTTGTTAATCGATGCACTTTAAAAAGAGAGTCACAAAGCAATGACTGTGACTTCATCTGAACTTAACCTTTCTGTCTGATTTCATTTCTTATCAGTTGTGATTAAAGTAAACTACCATTTTTGTGGGCCATTGCTATTATTCAGACTATGAAATATTGTTTCCACTTTCATCATTTATAACATCAAGAAAAAATGGAAGATGACAAAATTCAATAAATAATCATGACAACATGGAACCATCTTTGGACGGCAGGTTTGGGACAGCAAGTCAACCCAGTACATAAAGTAGGAGATCATGCTCCTAGATTTAGTTTAGATTTAGTTTAAGCTAGTCCTAGATTTAGGGCCAAATTCACAAGTGAAGCAAGAAGATGCAAGCAACTCTATCAGCGTTTGAGTTCTAGTGGCCTGTGTAGACTAAGGAGTAATATAAATTGTAATGTTTCCATCTTCTGATGGGGGGACGGGAACCTAGTCACTGAATATTCACTGATTGCACATCACAAATGAATTGAATGGAATTCTGGTGTCAGGAGGATAACCACAATGAGATGTTAACAGAACACATGAATGGTCTATACAAGCAGAAACATAAGGCCTTACATGAAGGTACACCTAAGAAACCTAGTTGCCAAACCCCTTGGTTTCACTCGCCCAGCTTGGGCTACCTCTGTCTAGAAGAGCTAAGAGCTGTGGCATATGAGCAGGAAAATTTCACTAGAGTGAGGGAGGGTCCAGAGATCAGCCATGAAGGAAGTGCAAGGTACACATGAAATCAGAGCTGTAACACATTATTTTGTCACCCGAGGTGCGTTCCAGTCAGAATGTGCCCCTTCCCACTAGTGGCGCTTAGAGCCAGCGCCGCAAAGCTGCCCCTTTAATAGAGCAGCTCCACTGAGCCACTCCAGGCCACCTGCGGCTTTGCTCTGTCAGCCCCACCATAGTTATGGCTCTGTAAGAAATTAAATAAAATGAAATAAAGCTATGAAAGGAATGTAAAAAAAAAAAAGTGATAGTTGCCCCATCCTTCAATACCCAGAAATAATGGAGGGCTATAAAGAGCCAAGTCAGTGACTCCTTTGTAGCGCTCCATTATTTCTGGGAAAAATATATAACACCATACTCTACCACAGGGTATTATTTTTATTATGCACACATACTGACTTACAATGTAACCATCCAAAGGGATAGATTTAATTTATCTGTTCAATTTCCCTGTTTTCATGGTCACGTTCTATCAATTTTAATTTACATGTGTCAATTTTATTTTGTAAAGAAAAATAGTAATTACAAAAAATGAGGACCGTAAAGCAAAGATATTGTGTCATATCTATATCTAGGGATTGGTCATATGAGTACCTCCCATGCTTTTAAAAATTCAAAAAACCAGGAACAATATCTCTCTTTTTCCTGCCTCTCACCCTTTAGGAGTAATGCAAAGTTAGTTTACAGTTCTGGTGTGGGTATGCTAGCGGGTGAGTAAGGGAGGGAAAGTTAAGGAGAAGAAAGATGTTCTTCCTTCTTATCATTTTATAGGAAGTTCCATAGTCTAAGTCCAGCTTCCATAAAAAATATGTCTCCAATGTCTTTGTTTGGTGGAACAAAGCTGCCATGGGAAGTCAAGCTCCCAGGGGGGAGAGAAAGTTTCCTAGGTACCCATGAATAGTTATAAATTCCTAGTTGTAGGAGAACATAAACAAAATGTTGACCAAATTTTACTTTCCCTATCCCAATATACAGTGGTCATACCATACTATCTTCCCCATCGTCATGCCATGTCTGCATAAGACACTGTCATTTGAATAATGACATTTCAGTTGTGCTGCCATATAATTCCTGAGCCTTTGTCAAACCTGCTGGTTCCTGCACAGATCAATTCAGAGCAAGACAGAGTGGGGATGCAGGTTGCAAGGAGCAGCTTGCAGTGAAGAGCAATGACTAGCCTATCTTCATGGTGGTGATTAGAAGGAATCACAGGAATATTGGGAAGTGGAGAGAAAGGTTTTTTTTTTTTTTTGGTGATTGAGAGTGAGCAAAAAGGAAATAGTGGGAAAATACTTAATAGTAAAACTGTTCCTCTTCAGTTTTTTAGGACGGTTCATATCACGGGTGAGTTATCTGGCAATATAGGTATTAAATGTTTTGCACAAAATCCAGACAAATAAAATATGGAGAAACAGGACTAACGTCAAAGTCAATTTAAGGCAGTATCATCAGATTTCAAGCCTCACTCAAAAGCTAGTGGCTACAGTTCATTTTTATCTTAACAATAAAGGGAGCATATGTATTATTTTATATCCACTGTACAAGTTATAGTCTTTCAAATTAATTCTGAATGCATGCACATGATACTGTAAATAAAAACAACTGATGCTACAATTTAGTTTAGTATGTAAGTGTCACCATATTTACTCATACAAGGTTTGGTAGTTAAAAGCTTTAGTCCTAAAGGATTATAAAATGAAATTGAAATTAATCACAGTTTATAAAATAAAACTTCATACATTATTTCCCTTTACCATCTGTCTAGCATTATTCTTTGTCAGCTGACCTGCCAGAGATTAATATTCTTAGGAGCAGCATATTTTGAGATTGTGATTATTGCTACAGAGGAGCTGTATATTGTGAATACAATGCACACATTACATTTTAGTGTCACAAGTGATAAAATAACGTATCTACTGTGTGAGAAATGAGGAGTACAAACCATTTCTCTAACTAATGGGATTTTAATCACCTCACTTAGTAGCAAGTGTTGTACAAACAAAGATCTTGTGAAAGAGGGGCTTGGGGTTTGATATATTAATATCATTTTATAGTTTTGGCCTGTAGCTTGAATTCCATCATCTGTACTTCATGGATTGTCTAAACTATGTCCTCAAAATTATTGAGTCCATTTATTGTGAGTGGACAAAATCAGGGACTACTGAGCACAGAACTGCTGACAGAGATGTTTTCACTTGGGCAATTGAAGAGGGATTATTGAAAATTCATCTCTAGTTATAGAGCCAGTGAAATAGTTAGCATGCCTTCTGCACACAAGGAACTTATTTTAAAATTCAGATCATCAGTCTCTACAATAACAGGAAAGTCTTAATAGCTTTGTAATCTCTCTATGCAAGAGACCGCTTTTCTCCTTGTGAGACCATGATCCAGGTTTATTTATCACGTAAGCTTTCGTGGGAGAAAATCCCACTTCATCAGATGCTTTGAACAAGGGTTAAAGTACGGGTGAGCACACCAGAACGCAGTTCTGGGGCCCCCTATTTTTAGGCTGACACTGTTCTGGGTCCCCTAAAAATAGAGGAATGCACCAGAATGCTGCACATCGGGGCCGCCCTACAAATAGCACGAGCAGCCAGAGCACAGATTTCTGGTGGCTCCACCTTAAGCCCTGAGCCTCCTTAAGCCCAGCCAGCAGAGAGCTATGGTGGGCTGGGAGTTTGTGAATCTACCCCTGCAGGGCAGAGCAGCTTGTGGCTGGAAGCAACTTCCAGCCGGTCAGGCAGCCTGCAAACAGCAGCGGTAAGGGCTTTGGGGGGGGTGCTGCTGCTGGGGGTTTTGTGTATGTCTGTCTCTATGTGTGTGTCGGGGGTTAGTGTATGTGTTTGTGTCTGGGGGTGGGTATTGGGGCAGAGGGTGCGTTCTGGGAAGCCAACCTATACATGCTGGGGGGGGTCCACTCATGCCGGAGGGTTCCAGGACCCACCAAATTATACTTTAACCCCTGGCTTTGAAGATGAGGGAAATTACAGAAGGGGGGGGGGATAAATGCAAAGTGTAAGTCATGAGAACAGGACTCTTTTTTTGTTTTGTTTTGTTTTGCTAAACTAGACTAACACAGCTATCCCTTTGGATTGTGATGCAGGTGTGCTTGGTAGAAGTAGTAACATTGAAGCCCTCATGACATTAAAGAGAAGGAGCTGCTAGTAGGGTGTTCTTCAGGAGTAGCTCTCTCAATTTTGAAGGTTACTTTCTGTTTGGAACTTTATCAGTTAACTTACACAGGATCCTAAAAAACTAGGCTTATCCATGCTGGCAGAAAGGAAGGAGAAAGAAAGATGCATGACAGAAATTGTCTGTGGTGGTCTTGGTTTCATAAGTACTGTTTATTTTCTCAGTTGAGATGAAGAAAAGCTGCTAACTTTGTTTAGTTTATATGACTGAATCTAACTGAGAACAAGGTATCTAAAATTTGGGATTGGCACTTCTTTTCGATATTCATTAAAATAAAAAGAAGAGATACACGAACTTGTTCATACTACTCACTGATGCACAGACATAATGTAATATACTAAGAGAGCAACTGAAAGGTCACGCAGCAGAATCTTCCCACAAATCATATGACACACTAAAATGTCAGAAATGACTCTTCTTTATTCCTTGACAGCTGCCTTTCTGTTTTGGCTAACAGCACTAACAGTCCTATAACTCTGAACTTCACAAGGCAGAAGAGGAGAGTCAGAATCACTAGATTCCTGCTCTAATTTGGTAGCTGTTTGACTTCTGACTGAACCTATTCTACTCACCACATCATTTACCATCCTACATTTTGCCTGGGTCCTGAGACCTTTTTGAAAGCAGTGATGAAAACACCTACATACATCACTAGACATATGGTCAGACTTAAGGTGATCAAGTCAATGAAACTTCTCAGATTTTCATAACTATCTTTGCATATTTACACAGTCCTAGTTGGGAAAAAGTAAGTTAAATCTCTTTTGAAGTTAAGGAATTAATCCATCATTTGTCAGGTTATTTCAGGTAATTTGATGTCTTTATCATCAACTTGGCTATAATAAAGACAGCTTTCTCAGGTAATCAGGGCCAATCCTACTTTTACACTAAGAATATTTTCTATTCAGATGTTGCTTTCCTGATTCTCTCTTCATGAGCCACAAAAATCAAAAACTAAAGCTAAGTTGCTTTTAGGTCTATTTTTAACCAGTTAGTAGTGAAAGTCTTATACAGTGTGTAAACAGTGTTGCTGGAAGAAAAAGAAGAATTAATCACTACCTCTTAATTCATTTAAGGAGATTCCCTAAGTACTTCACCTGAGTAAAAGTGATGCAGCTAAGCTCATGTTTTGTACTAGGAAATAAAGAGCTGTGAAATTCTGTTGCCTCTGCAAGAAGCCCGAAGAGCCATTAGAAAGATCAGTCCTAAGCGCAACACTCTACAGTACAATGTTAAGCCAGTTAGGATGCCTGCAGTCTGACACACAGGTCTCTGTACCACTTAGTGAAGGATGCACTTATGAATCTTATTTGATTTTTAAAAGGATAATAAAATAACCAGTGAATAAAACATCAGAAAAAAATTAGCAGCCACAGATATAACTATGTGTCCATAGCTCCTGTACCAGATTGACACAGCCTCAATATTTTAGCAAGATAAATGATACAACGACATATTAATAAAGTTTTTTAAGAAACTTCTTTCCAATAAGTAGAACATTACGTAAAACCATTCACTGAAATGGTCATAAATTTCAACCACAGAGATTGCCTTCTTCTCCTTAAGTCACCCCATCCCTGAGAGTTCTCGACAGGGCAAGCTCAAGGGCTGTGGTGCCCCAAGCCGGCTTTTGATTTTGCACCTCCCCATGGGGTGGGGGGTGGAACGCGGCTCCAATCTGGGCCAGCTCGCCCCACCTCCAGGGCAGGAAATGGCCAGCCCAGGAGTGGAGTGGGCCAGTCCATTGGGTGGACTCCATTCTTGCACCCCTTCCCTGGGCTGGCTGTTCTGCCCTAGGAGCAGGGAGGGCCAGCCCAGAGGCATGGTGAGAGAGTGAAGTCCACCCATGGGCTGGCCCACTCTGCTCCCGGGGATGGAGTGACTGGCTCAGGAAGGGGTGGGAGCATGGGATCTGGCTTCTGGGCCAGCCTGCCCCACCCCTGGCATGTCACCACGGTGCCCTTAAACCAGCAGCACCCCGAGCCAGGGTCTCAGTGGGTAGAGCTGGCCCTGGTTCTTCAAACCTTGAGCTTGGCAGTGAAAACTGAAGAGCACTCGTGCAAGTTGCTGAGCATCTTCAGTTCTCATTAGCACAACGGAAGTTGAATACTTTCAGGATCCAGGAGTGTTCTGCATAAGGTAGGAGTCAGCCCCTTGCATCCACTAGTGAATAAATAGAACCCTCATCCCAATAACAAAACAAAACAAAGAAAAAAAAGCAACTAAGACATTTGTAACAATTTATCACCATTTTCCTTAGTTTGCGTTATATCATCACCCACCAGTCTTCATCTCTTTATATCTTTTAGGTTTCCATCCTGTAGTGGACTCTGCATGGACGGGCACCCGTACCCATGAGAAGCCCCACATAGGTACAGAGCAACTTGCAGAATACAGGACTTCAACTGTAAGCCCTCCAGGACAAGGGTTATCTGTCTCTGATTGTATAGCACGAGGAACAATGGAGACCCAGTCCTAACTGGAACCTCTGAACACTACCCTAACATGAATGTTTAATAAGAAAAAGAACAGTCAGCCATTAAAAAAATTTAAAAACTCCCCACAATTTTCCAGTCTTTTCCACTCCACTCAAGAATGTGAATATTTATACACTTCTTCAAATACTTGTGTTGGCTATTTTCCTTTTACAACTTTAAAAGTGATTCAACACTCAGTTCTCATTTCTGCCACATGAATGGCACTTGCATCAACTTGCCTTAGGTTACTTGAACTCTCTTTTATCTGGCTTTCGAAGCAAATTGTGATGGGTAAAGCCAAAAGCATTTATCCTTATTTTAAAATAAGAAGCTTTAAAAGAAATAGTCATAATAGTATAATCCAGAGTGACGGCACCAAATGAAACAAAATCATGCAAACCCTAGTGCCTGTGAAGGTGCAGCATTAGCATGTGAGTTCAAGTCTGCAGAAAAATATAACTGCAGACATTGCTGCTCAACTCTGAGCAGTGCTGCAGGGATGCAAGTCTCTGAAATAAAATATTATAGCACAAAACTGTTTTTAATACAATTATTTAGGTCAAAATATTGCTTTTGCCTAGGGGCAATAAGAGGAGAGCAAAGCCAGTGCTCACGTTCTCTCCCCTCTCAGTATTGTTGCTTCTGCTGTCCTTGTGTTATAAGCTCCTCTGGATGGCAAATCCATCTTTATTTCTTCTTTAAAATGTTACATTTACCTATAGTACTATATACTAGCAAAGGCACATTTTCCTGGTGCACAAAATACACTATCAGATATAGGGTGCTAATGCAATGCGATCTACAGTATAGAGGAAGAAATGTTACTGAAGGGAAAAAGTGGCATGGTTGCCTTAAACGGTGGCCCAGTTCTGCCACTTTTATTCACATTGAGTAAGCCATTGTTTTCAAATTTCAAAACCATAACTGAGTCCAGGTTAGCTTGAAAGGGTTTTGAACCTTAGAAAATATTCCCAAGGACCTGTGAGGCATTTCAAAGTTTTACAAAAACTTAAAATGCCACAAATTTTGTGGTTGTTTTGGCTTTTATTGTCAACATTTTGCATGTCGCCACCTGGAATCACTATGATATCAAAAATTGCCCCTGACTGGATACATAATTGCCCTTGACTAGATGCACAGGGAAGGCACAAACAGCACATCTGTGTCCTTTCAAAGAAGAAAGGGAGAAGCTAAATAAAGTAATTACATCTGCTCAGTTTTCTTCACAAAATCCTGGCACAAAAATATGGAAGAATCCAATAGGTCAGTTATCTTCCAATGGTTTTCTCCCCTACTCCCACCAATGAATTTGCAGAGACAGACAAGTTGATGTAATGCAATTTAATTCTATACAAAGAGAGATAAAGGTCATATTTGCATGAGAAAATTGAGTTAGGCAAGAAAAATGATCAGGCTAGGACAAATGAATGACTGACTATATCTGTACCAGATACCTTTGGGCAGTGCAATGAATGTACATGACTCCTAACCATTGCACCGCTATGTGAATTAAAGTTATTCAAATTAACAAAATCTGTTTGAGTCTAGTCTCTCCTACAGAGCACTTTGAGTGAAACTGCAGAGGACCATTGTACGGTATAGAGAGTGGCACCCCAGTCTGACCATTGTGTGGCCTGGCCATGAGCTCAACATCTGAGGACATGCGCAGTCACTTGTTTGTATGATCTGTCGACATGCTGGGTACCTGGCTGCATTCACAGTTACTTGTGTATAGTCAAGGTTTGACTTGTGACCTGCAAGTATGCATTTTATGATAGTAATGCTACACATATAGATGTGTATCTCCTAGTCATGTAGTAGTTCTTCTCTCCCCCCTTTACCTAGCTTATGCTGACTTATATATTCAGGGGAATGTCCAATGCATGCTGGACTTCTCTGATTGGCCTGTAGAAGCTGTGCAGGCAGAGCCTTGGAAGCGACATCCAGGAGCCCGTCTGCTGCCATAGTGGGGTCCCTGGCTGCAGAAGGGACATAAGCACTGTACCCCTATAATAAACACCTCTTATTTATGGTCAAGTGTGGTCACAAGCCCCTGACTCAGTCCATACCAAAACGCACAGCATAACAGGTACCTTTATAGCAAACACTATGCTTGTCAAAATTATCTTTAAAAATCAGGACAGTTATGTAGCAACAAACAAATACTTGCTTACAGTATGTTTTCAGCCAAAGAGCACCCTCCACTCCTTTTTTTTTTTTTTTTTAAGATTCCTTGGAATACACAGGAAAAATAACATTAGTAAAGATTAATAGTATTAATTCCAAAGGCAGTCCATTTGCCAGACTCCCAAACTGGACTATATTAATAAAAAATAAATGATCTTATAGTTGATTCATAATGAATTCACTCTGTACAGTTAATAAATACCTCTATGGCCACACTGACATTAGTCCTTCTGTATGACTCGTTGGATAAATATCTTTTTTAATCTGGGGACACTCATTTACCACATAGCACAAGGAAATCAGGCTGAAAGTGATCATAAAGTTCTGTCAGTTATTTAATCTACCAGATAGCAATAGGAAAATCCTCCCATGTTAATGAGAAAAATCCTAAAACAGAAAGCTATTTCTTACTGCTCAAAGAGGGGAGGAAAAGAAATGGTAATACCTATAGAGTTTGATAGATATAGAGTTTATTTCAATGATCCTCTTATCTCTTATTCTGCATATGGACCATTTAATGAAAAACAAAAATCTTCCTCATACTAAGACTACAAAAAATGAACAACTTCTTAGCAAGAGAAGACTTAATATAAGTAGTAAGTAAGTGCTCTGATCATGTAATTTGGGTTTTTCCAACCAGGGCCTTTGCAATTGCCCAATTTTTATGAGAAATGAGTTCACCACTTTCTAGATATGATTCTTACTTTAATTAATTTCTTGAAATTCAGTAATTGTTAGATTCATGAAATCCTGAGTTTATTGGCACTAATTTTAACCAGACCTGCTGTGCAAGAAAACTGTATGCAAAAGGATCATTTTATAGTTCATCCTAGGAACACCAGCACTTAATTCTAACACTTTCCAGTCAGTCACAACAAATTGTGAGGGATTGTTTCATAATTAGGGTTTGAATTCTTTTGGGGGCAAATTTCAGACTGCTAGACATTGATGTGATCCCCCTAACATGAGAGGCTTTATTAAGTTAATATGTGGAAATTTATTTATTTGATTTTATGATTTTGGCTGCTTTTGATTTTGTACCTTGAGCATGGGTTATGTGATTTGGGGTTTTCATAAACTGAAATTAACACATCATTTGTTCTGAAAGTCTGCTTAAAACAAACATCCTTTCTTTTAAGCAGTCACACATTGGCTATGTCTACACAGTAACTTTTATTTCCAAAAAACCCCTTTCAAAATAACCCATTTCAAAATAAAATCCTTATTTCAAAATAAGTTAATTCGAATTAACAAAATGTTAATTCGAATTAAGGGAAAGCCTGCAATCCAAACAGCTGTTATTTTGAAATGGTTATTTTGAAATAAAGCCATTTGGACCTGTTGTTTCGAAACAGTTGTTTCGAAACAACAGGTCAAATCGGCGTTATTTCGAAATATCCATTTCAAAATAACAGCCATTTTGAAAACATCGGGGTTTAACTTTTTCGAAACAACGATTCTTATTCCGAAAGGATGGGATCCGTCCTTTTGAAATAAGAAAATGTCGTGTAGACTAAATTTCTTTTATTTTGAAATAACGAGTATTATTTCGAAAGAAAAGTGCCATGTAGACATACCCCTTGACTCTAATTTCCCTTCATCTAGTGTCCCTTCAACTGCTGCACATTCAGTTTCCTCTGATTTTGACTTTCTCCCATCACAGTCTCCCACCCTTATCCTCAGAGACCGCTGTTTGGACCGCTATTTCAAACAGTTGTTTCGAAACAATGGTGTTGTTTCAAAACAACAGGTCTAATGGTGTTATTTCGAAATATCCCTTTCAAAATAACGGCCGTTTCAAGGGGGGGCAGGTTTTACTTTTTTGACAGGACGATTCTTATTTCAAAAGGATGAGGTCCGTTCTTTCGAAATAAGAGAACGTTGTGTAGAACTAATTTCTTTTATTTTGAAATAACGAGTGTTATTTCAAAATAAAAGTGCAGTGTAGATGTGCCCAATGTGTTTTCTCAGATATCAGTCTTGATCTCTTCCTGGTCAGTCAGCACTACTTCTCCATTACGGTTGATATCCATGCCCACAATCCCAAATGCCTATGATTCCCTCCCTTAAACTCCCTCGGGCAGTGGTAGCAGAGGACCCCATCAGACTGTGATTTAGGGTTCCTTCTCTTTTCTGACACTCACAGAGCTGTTCTTCTGCTAGTAGTATATACGAGTTTCTGAAAACTAACAAAGAAAAAATATTATTTCCCTTTCCCTCCCCAGGAAGAGGGAAAATCAGAGGTAATAGAAGTGTTCAGTTTCTCAGTCATCCCTTTGGGGTTTACCTTATCTGTAGACTTTAGTGTCTCTAATCAGGACTATGGCCTACCTCTAGATCCCCTCCTTTTGGTAACCTCATTATGCACCTTGTCCATACAGTCTCAAGGGCAGCACAGTTAACAGCTGTCCTCTTCTTCATTGATAATTTCCTATAGCCAGCTGTTTCCAAGGCCTAGCAGTCTTCCCTTAGTAACTAACTTTTCCTGTGATAAGCTTTCCCCTTTTAATTGTTTTCCATCCAGGAAGAGCAAGTTTTGCAGGCGTGTCTGGTAAAAACTAACTGAGCCCTGAAAAGTTAGTTAGCTCCCTCCTCTACTAAACTAAGGGGATGGCCCCTCCCACTCTCTCCTATGTAATCGTGCAGGTTCCACCATCTCTGGACATGATTCTGGTGACCTCTTTTAAAGATAAGATGAACAAGATCTGATGGGTAGTTTTAAAAGTACCTTCTTTTAACTATTTTTTCACATTTGAATTTCCTGTGTTTGATATGCCACTGGAATGCAAAATACCCCTCCTCCTCTCTTTTAAATCTGTATATTCATTAGACTGTATCCCTTGCATTGCATTAATTTGCAGCTTGCTGAGCTGTATCTCATAAAATCTGCTTCAAATATTGTGATTCTCTCCCACAAAAACATTGCCAAATATAGCAGCAACACATATTACTCTAGTTGTGTTAATTTTATTCTTTAAACAGCCTTAAATGTTCCAGCCTAACTGAAACATTTGTTTACCAAGTCCCTGATGTCCTGTTTTCCTCTTAACATATTTTACCAAGCAATTTATCTGTGTAACTCTTCCCCTCCCCCGCAACACACATTTGCACATACACATATTCATAGACAAAACCCTTTAATATGTACAGTGAAGTCTAGTAAGAGACAAATTGGACTGATGTAGTGGGTGTTCATTGCCCTGTGGAGAAATACTTCACAAGAAGTGTGCTCAGACTCTGTGGTGAAGTATCAATGTAAGTCCGTGTCCTGTGAACTCTGCACTTGGTCTCAGTCTATTTTCTCGTTGACACACATATAAAATATACACCATTCTTGCAACCCCCTGCCAAGTTTGTGATTCATAGTCTTGATGGGTAGGGCAGTAATACAGTCTTAGCCTGAAACCAAACTAAATTTCCCACCTCCTCCTTGAATGTCCAGATTCAGCTTCACTGGCAGTAAGGTGGGACTGTGGAGGAGGATTGCAATGCATTATAAATCACATATAACTTTTCTAGGAGAGGAAAGGGGAAAAAACACACTGATAGACCTTAGATATATTCATTTCTCATTACAGGGGTAATACATCCAGTACCCATGGTGAAGATGTGGGTGGAACTGTGGGGCAAAAGAGAAGAAAGAAAGAAAAAGAATACCACAGGAGTTACCCAAAATTGCTTTCTAAAATCAATGTATAAGATGTGTATGTTACTACTATGTGCATCAGGTTGAAGACAAATGGTGCTCAACATAAAGCTGCTAAGTCGCATGATGAAACTTGTCCCTAAGACTCGGAAGAAAGATAAAAATGTAGCCTATTAAAACCAGACATAGGAATCAGATGGATAAGTAGGCATGGGGTAGGCAAAATACATCAGTACATGTGAATTGCACAATTATTCAGTAAACTGAGGAACCGTAAGATAAAATCTTCCCTGAACATTAATCAATCTCTGCAGGGTCTGCTTCTAAACCACAGAAATGATTCGAAGGGTCAACATTAAAACCAACCAACCAAACAAACAAACAAACAAAAGCAGCACTCCAGAGAAATATTTATTTTCCACGTAGACACGGGCTAACACCCAAAAAACCAAATCCACAGGTCTGACATGCAGGTTTTGTAACATTAAGTCTTTGATTACTGACAGATTCTGCTATGAGAGAGAGAGAGAGCTTGCCAGCAGAGCATCTATGGTCCTATTATGTTGGACCTTAAAATTTTGACACCAGTGGGTAATGAAAATGTCGTTTAGATTTTTTTTTAAACTCATTTAATGTGTGAGTTACAATTTGATTCTACCTATGAGACCTGAATATTTGAACTCATAGTACTAAGCATATCTGACTTAAAAAGGCATGTAAAATATTCTTGAAGTAGATTCTGTGACATATTGAGAAGGTATGATGGTGTCGTGCGATATAAAAGTTTAACTGGCAGTCGTTTGGAATGACTGATAAATTATTCATGACTTTGACACTTGTCAGTAATCTGGCCTATTCCAAACTCATGCTGATAAAACCTTCATACCACCCCATGAGGTATTCACTTTAGCCTGTGCATGTATATAGTAACCTGCAGTCAGAACACGAACACATTTTAAGTAGAACCTTATCAAATATGAAATATAGCTTATTTCTGAAAACAGCAGCATGCATTCTCAGATATGTTACCATATGTTTATCCAGTTAAGAAATAAAATCATATGTTGAAAGAGCTTTCATTGTGTCGGAACAGAATTCATTTCCCACACATCACTTTTATCCTGAGGGCTGTATTTGAATGCTAATAGCTGATGGTTTTTAGAATCAGGTCAAAATTTCTTCTCTTCCTAAAAAACCTGGCATTCTTGTGCTAAAGAAAAGTTAACAAAGCTGTGATGCATGATATAAGAAAGAAAGAGAGAGAACACCATTAAAATGGGAAACAAAGCTTCAAATAGCTGATTTTAATGCATAACATTTAACTGTCCTTTAAGAAAAGAATGGTGTGTCTGGAAAATGAGTTCTATTGTGGTCTTAATTAACAGACTAGGAAAGTCTTCTTATTGACAGAAAGATATGTCCTAAATCATAACACTGCAGGCTTTTGCTCTAAAGCGTGATGTACAAAAGAGCTATATAATATCTTTACCTGGAAACATGGATTTTACGCCTTTGGTATGTTGATGTTTCTAGTTCACTTGCTCTTGCAGTTATTGCTTTATAGCATTAACACAAGCCATTATTACTTTCTTTGTTATACTAATGGGAATTTTTGCCACAAATTGTAAGCTTCAAGAGGAAGCTCAAGTACAGAAGACACTAGATTCACATCCCCTTATCCTGTTTATTCATGCCATTTTACTATCGTATATATGAGGGTATAAGCCGATCCAGGCATAAGCCGACCCCCCCCCAATTCTGAGCCCAAAGGGGGCAAAATGGGTATAAGCTGAGGTCCCTCTTGGCCTTGGCCCTACCCCCCCCCCACTGCTGCTGGCTTCTCCTGGAGTTCCCGACAGTATCGCTAACCCCCAAATCCTGCTGCTGCTTTTCCCCTGTCCCCTGCTGCTCTCTCCACTCCTCACTCCTGCCCCCCTGCTCTGTCCATTCCTCACTCCTGCCTCCCTACTCACGTCTCCATTCTCTGCTGTTGTTCCTGTTCCCCAACACTCTTTCCATCTCTTTTCCCATCACCTCCCAACAGGGTAGGGTGACCAGGGTGGCTGCCCAGGGCCCTGTGCTTTGGGGGGCCCCACACAGCCACACTGCTGCCCCCCCATGCCGGGGACCAGGCAAGCAGCCAAAATGGTGGCTCAGTGCAGCGCTGCCAGTCTGGCACCCCCCCCCCCCGCCAGGCGTGCTGCTCTGGGCTCAATGCCCCAGCAGCGGGGAGGGGTCGGTAGGCAGCGTGGAGCCTGGCCTGGCCGTGTTGCCTCCCACCCCCTCCCCGCTGCTTTGCCACAGAGCCCAGAGCAGCACACATGGTGCGGGGGGTGGGCGGACTGGCAGCGCTGCATCGGGCTGCCCTTTTGGCTGCTTGCCTGCTCCCTGGCATGGGGGTGGCAGCGCAGGGGTCTGCCCCTGCCTTGGACTGGTTGGTCCCACACCCCCCTAGAGACAGCCCTGCCTAAACCCCTGCTGATGCTTTTCCTGGCCTCCCAGGCACCCCCCAAATTCCCGGGCCTTGTCACCACTACCCTGGGCTCCCCAAAACCCCCAGGCCCTCTTGCTGCTTTCTCTAAACTCCCCAACCTCCTCCCTAGCTCCCGCACACTGCCAGCACTTTCCCTGGGCTCCCTGACCACCTCCCCAACCCCTGGCTCTCCTGCTGCTTTCCCCAGACTCCCCAACCCCCCCTCCAAAGCCCCAGGCCCTGCTGCCCCTTCCCTGGCCTCTCTGAACACCCCCCCTCCCAACCCCCAAGCCCTCCCGTCACTTCCCTGGACTCCCTGACACCCCCCCGACCCCTGGTCACTGCTGCTGCTTCCCTGGCCTCCCTGAACACCTCCGTCAATGCCCAGGCCGACCCCTCCCAGGGCCCCTTTAACTTGGCCGCTCCAGAAGCCAGGGTCCTCTCATCGCTCCAGCCCCAGCCCAGCCCAACTGCCAAAGATGGCTGCCCCCACTCCCCCACCGGGGCTCCAGCCTGCAGCATGCCCAGCTTATACCCATGTATAAGCCAAGTGCCTGTTTTGAAGCCAATTTTCAGGGACAAAAATCTCGGCTTATATGCGATTATATACGTTATATCATTTACATTTAACACCCACATGACCAATTCAGCAGTATTTATTTCAGAGCTTTTTAACAGTTCAGGGGTGGTGGGAAACAATTTCTGATTTATTGAGCTCAGAAAAAAAAAACATTAATTTTGCCAGTAATAAAATGAATGAAGTAACTGTCCTAAAATAACAGCTTTACCATGGGAAATTCACTCTTAGCTTGACCCAGTATTCACTGGAGAGCTGTTAACTTCAGATGACATTAAATTGGCAACCAAATATTTTTACTTTTTTTTCCTATCCAAAACTTATTTAAGACTGTCAGTAAGGGATTTATGCTGACCATGAAGTGAAAAGATGCCAATATTCTGTAAAGAAGGAAAGGCTGACAGAACAAATTCATTCCTATTATAACTTCACTGAATTTGCAAGTATGAATTTGGTCCAGTGTATTTAAAACATAAAGTTCTAATCCTGTACACTTTCTTAGATATCTGCATAACAATAATTATATGAGTAAAGCTGAAGTCAATGAAGTCAATTTCTGTATACGAGGAGTATTATTCATAAGTTTTTGAGGACTGGGTCCAAAGGCCTCTATTGCTTTAGCCACCTCCTGTATTTGAGCTGGCGTGAGATATATGGGGCCGGCACAAACATCATAAGATACAGATGCATCAGGACTTCACCAACCACTATATATTTTGCAGCATCCATACTCTCTGTAAAGCCAGAGTCCTAACAGCCAGTGGGGACAAGCACAAGGCACCAACAATGGTGTCTTTAGGATGTCAAACACCTTGAGGACAAAGCCGAGAACCGTCTGTGCAGTTGGCAGAGCATGAAGCTGAAATTTAGCCTTTCTACTGCATGTGAGCCGCAGTCTGGGCAGGCGTAAGGCACCCTGCAAGTTAACAGGACACAATCTGGGATAGTGTTGCATACTCTGGCCCTGATCTAGCAGAACATTTCAGCATGTGCTTAATTTCAAGGATCTGAGGAATCCCGCTGAAGTGAGGGCTGATCACTATCTCTCCCTCTATACCAGCAATATCCGTGTGCATTCATCACTATGTATTTTAAACAACGTATTTCAGATTTTTTTATCTTGTTAAAATCCTTGTCAACCCTGAAGATGTTGCCAGTTCTCCACTATCAGGCTAATAATGGTAGAGCACACTCTCGCTCTTCCTCCTGGCTTTGCTCCAACCCCACTCTGCGTCTGCTTTCTGATTACTGTCTGACCAGTTAATTTCTGAACCTTTTCAAATGGCACTAATCAGGAATTAAAGCTAGTATCAGCATTGCAAGGCACAGACTGGTTAGAAGGGATTTTCAAACTGGTTAGAAGGGATTTTCAAAGTAGGCAACTCTTGGCCCTCCCTGATTATCCACAGACAAGCTCATAATCCAGCCAGTGGTATTTAAGAAGTCAAGCAGTGAGATAAACAATGTTGATTATAATCAACTGTTCTTTTATTTTCAAGAGATAAGTAGAAAATTTCAGTGTTCCAATCTTGTGCCATCTGGTTTTTGTTTTTGGATCAAAGGGGGAATGGAGTTGCGTGAAGACAGAGGGGAAAAAAATCACATTGAGACTGCCCTTTTTAGACAATAGACTTTTAAAAAGCCAGCACATCTTATCAACAGCAATCATCATCCTTTTTTCCCCCACAAGTCAATCAAGAATTTCAGGCAGGATTACTGTGATTAAAATGTTGACAAAAGTGTTTTTTCATTTCAAAACAGGTAAATGTTTAGTAAAAAATGATTGTTGTTAAGCAGACTTAACCTGGAAAAAAAATCACCTTTTTAGATGGCCTTTTCAAGGTGAAGAAACTGAGAAGAAACAGTCTTTTTAATCAGCAACAGATGTACCACAGAGAAGAAAAATGTTATGACACCTCCAATAGACCCGTGGCCAATTTGGATATATTAACATTTTATGTCCAACTTTCCCTTTAATATTTCAGCATACTATCCTAAGAAAAAAAGACTTTTAAATATCTCTTTCCTGGACTACAGAAGCACAAGTGTAAACAAAGAAATAAAAATGAAACAATGCTTTTGATGAATCCAGAAACGCCTAATACGTAGCCTTTTATTGCTTCTATGATGAATTTACAATAACAGGTCTTGACTCCAGTATGTCAATCAGCTGGGGGAGACTAGCATATGTCTATTGAGAATGAGGTATCTAACATTTGTAAGAATAGAAATTAACCACTAATTAATATCAATTTCAAATACTTTAAATACATTTTGCCATTTCAAATGAACTGTTACAAATAAAGTTCTACTGCTTTCAAATGCCATCATATTGGATCTGATCTTCCAGGGCTTTGTGCCTTGTTTACATCTGCATAAAGTGGACACGACATGTATGCAAAATGCTACGATATTTTAGAATGACTGAATGTCCCAGTTTTATAGGAACAATCCCAAAATTTGGGCCTTTGTCTTATACAGTCATCTATTATCCCCTATCCCTGTCATGATTTTTAACACTTTCTACCTGGTCACCTACCACATCAGAATGGCAGGGTTTGCAACCACTCAGTGCATGTGGAAATGTCTAAACAAGGTGAGTGGTAATACTTAATCAGGCCCACTATTTGAAAAACCTGAATTCAGACACACATGCCTCCTTCTTTTTACAGTACAGGTGCATTTGGCTGGACCTGCAATACCATGACCAGAAAGTTCTAATCAGAATGGCCCTCAGAAGACACTGGAGAGAAGAGACAATTTGGTGGATTTTGTGGGAATTTGATTTTCCCCTGTAGAATTTGGCAACATTCCTAGGCAAATCATGTGACCATATGCAAATCATTTTCCATATACCATGAAGTAAATTCCTACAATCCAGGTACATTTGCCCTGCTTTTCAGTTAGTTACTCTTTATGGTATTTTGCAGATTGATATGTATGCACCGAACACTATAAGATATGCAACTGAACTTACTTGGGTAGGCCACATGGTAAATTGCTATTTCCAAAGGACAAACTTCAAAAATAGTTTAAATCTGATGCAGAAAGCATACAGCAAAAGTGTTCTGAGTGATAAGAACTGAGTTTTGCTGTCAGATCTAGGTTACCCAAGTTCTCCCATCTGGGCAGATCTGTAGGATTTTAGACAAGGAAGGCATAAAAGGAGACTGTCTTGCATGAGACAGAGCAAAAGTTTGACTGAAAATAAAAATAGACCAAAGCACAATAAAATCCTAATATCTTTTAAAAGTCATTTTGGTTAGCCTTAAGGTTTGCAATCTGTGGCTCTGGGGCCACAGGCAGCTCTTTGGCTGCCTCCTTGTGTCTCTGGGGTCCTGCTCCAGCTCCCCACCCCGCCTGTGGGGGACCCTACAGGCAGCCCACTCTTGGCTCCAGGCCCCCTCTGGCACTGAGGGTGACCCTGTGGGCAGTCTGTTCCTGGCTCCAGGGCCGGCTCTAGGGATGGCACTGGCTCCGGGCACCAAAGCATAGGGGTGCCGGGAAGCTGGACTGCACACTCCTGCCCCTCCCCTGAGCCAGCCACTCCACCCCAAGAATGGAGCAGGCCAGCCCATGGGTCAGGCTCTGCTCTCTCACCCCACCTCTGAGCTGGTCCTTGCCACCCCTAAGGAGGAACAGCTGGCCCAGGGGAGGGGTGAAAGAGCAGTGCCTGGCCACTGGGCTAGTCCACTCCAGCATTGGACCAGCTGTTCCCATCTTGGCAGCAGGGAGGAGCAAGTCGACCCAGAGCAGAGGCACAGCTTGAGATCTCAAGTCTGAACAGCTGAGGTCTTATCCTGGCTGGCCCCCAGCCCCCCCTTCATCAGCCAGGTACAGATGAGGGGGCACCAAAGCAAAAGTTGATTTGGGGTGACATAAGCCCTTGAGTTGGCCTTGCATGTCTCTGGATGCCTGCCTGTGCCACTGGGGGACCATGCAGCAGCCCATGCCAGGCTCCAGGCTCCCCCCACCACCACTGGGCACCTTGCTTGGGCCACAATCCTAGTTCTGGGCTTCCTCCCCCTGGAGGACCCTGTAACAGCTCCCCTGGCCCAGCTCCTCCCATCCCTACCAGAAGGTTACACCATTATAGCTCTCAAAACATTTGGTTATTGAAGGAATTTTAAAAAATGGCTCTTCTTATCTTTTGCATTGCCAGCCCCTGGGTTAGCCCTTTCAAATAATCAGCATATACAAAAATCAGAGTTAACTCACACTTAAAACTTCTGTTCCCTTCCAGGACCTGATTCAAAGCCTAATGAAGTCAATGAGAAAACTCTTATTAACTTCAGCTTCAGTAAGTTTTGGATGAGGCCTCTACATAGATTCTTATACTGCCCTCATCATGTTGATGTCTGAACCCTTGAGAGTGCCTTCTCTTTTGAGATCAACCTCTTCCTCAAAGCCTTAAGACTACAGGAGTTTTAATCATTTCTGATCAGCTTATCAACATCTTGGGCTAGCTCCTCAAATCTCATTTCTCATCTCATATCACCCTTTAGAAATCCATGATGGTTTACATGGTTCTGAGAATATCGTTGGGGATTATTCCATTTTAATTGTTTGTATAGAGTATAATGTATTTGTGATATAATCAATAAGAAATAAAAAATAAATCACAAATGTTGAAATATTTAAAGCAATGACAAGTTCATTATGAGACATGGAAGGCATTAGATGTTAAAAGTAACAGTTAAAGAGGATTACTGGATACCTTCAAGTGCTTCAGAACAATTTTTAAAATAAAATCATATCTGGTTCATGTATATTACTTATGTATTTAATTATTCAAGAATTTTTCCTAAGAAAATCATATTGTTTAGCATACACCCTAGATTTATAAGAAATATTTTAAGTGGTTTTCTAAACAATTTAATTTTTAGGATATATTTTATACAGGGGAAGCATAAGAACTGACTAAATACTCTGTGGGACTTGTTTCAAGACCTTAAAAGTTTGCTTTTTATTTTTCAGTTTATTTGGACTTAACCCTAATTTCAGGTGCCTTGCAAATCTCAAGAACAAATCATTAGAAACTATAGTTATATGCCTTGGTACTGCGACTGAAGGTTAATAAAGAAAGTGACCCAACAAAGAACACTGCAGGTTTCCAGTGGCTGTAGTTATATAGTTTCTAATGGCTTATTCTTCAGATTTTTTATCTATCTATAGCTATAGCTATAGCTATCTAGTGATGGATAGATAGATAGATAATGTTCACTCAAAAGTCAAATTAGTAATTCCCATTTAAAAGACTTTTCTCATGAAAAAGGAAAGCACCCAATTCAGCCATCTCATATGTAGCATGCTACCATAAAACTCCTCCAAAGTCCTTCACAAGCAGTGCAGCTAGATCAGAGTTCACTTAACAAAGTTGTCCATAAATGGATAAATTGAAATAAAAAGATTTTGATATTCAGCACAATGAACTGTTTCTCACAGAGATGTTTTCCTTGATAATGGAATGTGTACACTACTTCTCTTCTCCTAATTACATAATATTTAATAAAACATGCTAAAGATATTGAGAAAGGTTGCCTCTGCCAGTTTATTGGACAGTTCTTTCAGGATTACCAGATCCTTTGAAAGAGTTGGACTATAACTCCAGCAGGGATTGTTTGAAAGGGAAAAATAAGATGAACCCACCATGAATCCAAAATAAAGACAGACAGTGACATCAGGTTTCTTGAGTGAGAAAATTCTTATTAATATTTTATGATAGTTTGCAATATTGCATAAATTTTGTACCCTTTAAGTTGGTGTAAAATAGAAAAGGGTTTAGTCTGTGAAGAGTCATGATGGTGCTCATTGCATTGTCTCAGAGGTACCATTTTCCTGCTTTTGCAGGTGTATGTAGCATGGGATTTTCCAAAACGTATTGAAAAGTCTATCCTATTTAATTAGGGTAGAATCAAGATGCAGTCAAATATTTGAAGCCCTGATAGGAAAAAAAATGCCTTTATGGTCTTGGGGAGGGAGAAAGCTTTAGAAATTCATGAGTCCACAATATGAGACTGAGACTTCAATTCAGGAAAGCATATAAACACAAAACTTCAAGCACACATTTAAATTCTATTGATGTTTATGTGCATTAAGTGCATTCCTGAAATGAAGAGCCTTGAGTAGAAAACTGACTTGGGTCCCAATCCTGCATCAGAATCTAGATGTTACAAAGATTTTCCCCCAAAAAATTTGGTTCCAAAATTAGAATATAGGGCCAGATCAAAAATCCACTGAAAGCATTTGACTTCAATTAGCTTTGGACCAGGCCCTCAGCTTCAAGACCTAGGTTTCAGTTTTATAGGAACACTCCATAAATGGTTCTTGGACAGTTTCCTGTGAGAGTACTATATTTTCAAAAAGAAAACCCGTTACTTCGGAAAGTGTAAGTGAATGATATCAAATGTAATTTAAATGGATGTACCTTTTAACTAAACAATGGCATCTGAATCATATAGCAAAAGATCTAATTTATCAATATGGGCTACTATGGCTTCATTCTCAAAAGTGTAAGTGCCTGTCCTGAATTGGCTATCTAAGGCTATTAAAAGGGCCTCTAGTTAATCTGAGACACTGTAACTAAATAGTTAAAACTGAACTAAAATTTAACTAAAAGAAAAGAAGCTGGTGAGTTAAAAGTCAGACATCCTAAGCGAAACCACGTCAGGAAAAAGACTCTGAGGGAGGCAAGCTATGCACCTGCAAGATACAGCTTTGAGCCGCTTACTGCGGAAGCATGGTTTGCGATCAAGGAACATCTGCTGCAGATCTTGCCCCTCCATTCGGACTTTTGTCTCACACTTTAACTTCACACTGTAACTTTACCTTGCCCACTTCAACTCTACCTTGACCACTCTTTTCACATTGTCACCTTCTGGTTTTCACACTGTCATCTTTTGATTTCACCCTTTAATCTCATCATGGCTTTATAAAAGGGACCCCAGCTTTTACAGCCAGTGTGGCACGCACCCTTCGAGGACCTGTCATGTGGGAATCCTCGGAGAGCTTCAAAAACCTGGCTGTGGGTCATCTTTGAAGCTAACTTCCCCCGAAAACCTGGCAGGTGCTTGGGTGGTCTTCGGGGTGCTCTGGTGACTGTGGGTGGTCTTTGGAGCTGACTTATCGAACTCACCGCGAACCTGACCAAAGGGCCCAGCTTTTGGGGGACAGGACCGGCTCTCTCGCCATCTGGGTAAGAGTATAGTGACATAAAAACCTTAGAATATAGTCTAAGTGTAGTCTAAGTAATAAAAAAAAACCTAACACAGCCACATAGGGATCTTAGCCTGGGCATCACAGTCAATTAGGGAACGAAATTAAAACTAAATCTGGCTAGCATCAGCATAACGCAGCTTCACTTGCTTATTTTTTTGTTTTACTCAGGTTTTATAATTGCCATGATTTGGGTAATCTCTCAATGGGCTGCAGACCCTGTGTCACCCTCACAAGTTTAATTTGTCTGTTTGCCTTATACTTAATCTCTTTTATATCTGTAATTCCCTTTGCTTTTAATAAACTAAAAGATAGTTTATTGGCACATCGTCTCACTATATTTGTCATTTGTCTAGCTCCTCCCACGTGTTTGTGTTTCCTGGTCTTAATTATTATTGTCTCTTGGGATGTCCTCTATCAACCCATTCAAGAAGCCCTCGACCCTTCAGTACCCCCGATAAAACTACCTCCCTTAAGGACTCTAGAGAACCCAAATCATACACTACCTGATCTTTGACCTCCCCCTTGCTGGTAAGGGCGACCATACTCTCCCTCTCCCCTTTGGAACTGGGACCCAGGGATTCTCCCCTTCTTAAGTCCTAGTCCCTAACTCCCCGGGGGAAGAGCAAACCAGCAGGGTCTCCACCTGTGGGCATGCACTAAGCAGCCCTAGTTTCCATGTATTCCAGCAGAGGCTTGTGTGTTCTCAATACATCTAAATATCCAGACTTACAAAGACTTAACAGTGGAGTTCTGACATATCACAGATCTAGACAAACTTCAGGAGTTTCAATTCATAGAATCATAGGGTTGGAAGGGACCTCATGAGGTCATCTAGTCCAACACCTGCCAAAAAATCAGGCCCACTCTCACTAAATTATCCCAGTCAGGGGTTTGTCTAACCGAGCCTTAAATATCTCCAAAGATGGAGATTCCACCACTTCCCTAGGTAGCCTGTTCCAATGCTTGACCACTCTCCTAGTAAGAAAGTTTTTCCTAATATCCAACCTCAACCTCCCCAGCTGCAACTTGAAACCACTGATCGTTGTTCTGTCCTCTGTTACTAATAAAAGCAGCCAAGCTCCATCCTCCTTGGAGCATCCCTTCAAGTACTTGAAGGTTGCTATCAAATCCCCAATCAGTCTTCTCTTCTGCAACTTAAATAAGACTAGTTTCTTCAGTCTCTCTTCATAAGTCTTGTGCTCCAGCCCCTTGATCATTTTTGTTGTCCTCCACTTGACTCTTTCTAATTTGTCCATGTCCTTTTTGTAGTGGGGAGCCCAAAACTGGACACAGTATTCCAGATGCAGCCTCACTAGAGCCGAATAGAGGGGAACAATCACATCCCTAGATCTGCTGACAACACTTGTTCTGATGCAGCCCAGTATGCCACTGGCCTTTCTGGCAGCAAAAGCACACTGTTGACTCATATCCAGCTTCCCATCCACCAGGACCCCCAGGTCCTTTTCTACAGTGCTGCTATTTAGCTGATCACTCCCCAGCCTGTAGCAGTGCATGGGGTTTTTCCATCCCAAATGCAGGACTTTGCACTTGTTCTTGTTGAACCTCATAAGACTTCTATTGGCCCACTGCTCCAATTTGTCTAGGTCTCCCTGAATCTGGTCCCTGCCCTCCAGCGTATCTATCATTCCCCCCAGGTTGGTGTCATCCACAAACTTACTGAATGTGCAATGTATTCCATCATCCAGATCATTAACGAAATTGTTGAACAGAACTGGCCCCAGGACTGACTGCTGGGGCACACCACTCACTACTGGTTGCCAGCTAGACATGGAGCCATTGATTCCTACTTGCTGAAACTGTTGATCTAGCCAGTTCTCTAGCAACCTTACAGTCCATGTATATAACCAATACTTCCTTAACTTGCCGATGCGAATGCTGTGGGAAACCATATCAAAATTCATAAGGCTTTGTGCAAATGTGTTGTTTGGTTTCATTCACTGGGTCTTAGAGCAAACTAAAAAATGAATCACAGCAAAAGTGCCATATTTCATGTAGAAACCCAGCAAAACTATAAGTTGTTAGACAAGAGACAAACCGATTAGCTTAATATTGCCCCTGGGTTCACTCAAATCTGGCATCAGGTTCATTCACAAAACATAATGACCCTTTTGGTGAACCTGAGCTGAGATTCAAGTTTGAATCATGAACCTGAGCCATGCCAGTTTACATGGATGTGGATTTTGAAATGGAAGTTTCTGTCAGCTCTTTTATAAAATATGCCAAGCTCCACCTGTAGCATTTCCTTACTGCATCTGGCTTGCTGTACACTCCATTACATACCACAGAGGTAGCTGAACTGGGTACTGTGACATAAATGCCCTGCCAAACCACAGAGAGCGATGCCAGCACTCCCCAGTGTTGTCCTATTAGATGCCAGACTGTCAATTGAAGGTGTACAAATTTAAGCATTCTGCACTGATTAACATAAACTTAAAAAACAAAATAATCAACTTCCTGTATATCTCCTCACAGCATGACTGAAGTTTGCATTTACATTGTATTTAGGGGGCAGTTTTGTTTGATGAAATACCTGTTCTGTAATTTGTTTGTTCATTTGTCTGGTGAATTTATCCCAGCTCTGTACTCTTATCCACCTTACAAAGCAGCCTACCTTTGTTATGTGCTGTACACAATGAATAATTTATACACCACTATATGACACCAAGCTGTATTTTGACTGAAGGTTTCTTAGGAGAATATAAACCACAAGAACCAAGTTCAAATGGGTAGTACATTTAACAAAATCCCAAGATAATCCATTTATCACTTTTTATATTCAAAGTGGGGGAAGCATCAGCCAGGTACTGTCTGTAATGACTACAAAGTCTTTGGATAGGACAGAACTTTAAAAGCAAGTTTATCATTCACTGTACATGCTGCAAGCATGATCATGTTATGGGGGTTGCAGATAGTAGTTTGTTTTTTTGGGGTTTTTTTTTAAGTTGAACATTTATATTGCCCAATTATTGTATGAGGAGAGCTTAAAAAGACTAGGACTCTTCAGCTAGAAAAAGATGACTAAGGAAGAATACAATAGACATCTGTAAAAACATGAATGGGGTGAAGAAAATGAACAAGAAAGTGTTATTTACTTCTTCATCTGACATAAGGGTTCAAAAAGGAATTTGATAAATTTATGGGGCATAGGTACGTCAACTGCTATTAGCCAAGATGTTCAGGGATGCAACCCATGCTTTTAGTGTTCCTAAGCCTCTAACTGGCAGAAGCTGGCAGGGGATAACAGGGGATGAATCCTGTGATAATGACCTGTTCTGTTTCTTCCGTCTGAAGCACCTGATATTGGCCACTGTTTGATGACAGGATATTGAATTAGAAAGACCATTGGTCTGACTCAGTACAGTCATTCTTATGTATAAATTCAGAATACTTTGCTGCCTCTTTCCTATAGGTGAGAGCATATAACTAAGTGCCAGCACTCCCAATTTCTCTTGCTGCCTAAACCTCTGACTTGCTGTGTCACGTTGGGCACTTTGCCTAGCACATTCTAAAGTGGCCACTAATTTTGGGAGCCTCTGTTTCTGAGTACCCTAACATGAGAGACATTGGTTCTGACTTTTCACAGTTGTTCAGTACCCACAGAAGCCACTGGCTTTCTGCTAGAGTTGTTATTGTTCAGCACCTCTGAAAATCAGACTCCATGCTTGGCACTCAGAAATATACATTCAAAATCAAGGAACCACATAAATAAAATATGAACTATGTGCCTTAGTTTCCCCAGCTGTAGGATGGGTATAATAATAAATGCCAGCCACAATATGGAGGCTGTGAGGCTTATTTCTTATAAAGTAATTGAGAGCTTCTGTGAAAAAGAGCAATGTAATAATTGCAAGCTCTATTACTACTAAAATTGCCTAAGTTATATTTTCATGAGTTACTGCATGCTGACTGTTACTTATAAGGGATGAGTTAAGTGGACCAATTAGGTGATGACAAACTAATGCTAATGAAGGAAAGTAAATCATTCATTTAACCACAGCAGTTTGTCTATAGTATTTATAACACTCATTTTATGGTTATTTTTATTAGCAAAGGTCAAAAATCTCACACACCTAATGATTGTGAGAACTTAAAGGGACCTGATTGTGTGAACCCTGCTTTGGAAAATCAGACCACTTTGAAGTGTATAAGGCATTACTACTGTTCATGCCACCCAAACTAACCTCCAAAGTTTAGTTTTCTGTAAATGTACTTAGCTTTCATAGATCTGATTTAAAATAATGCCAATTTTTTTGAATGACATTGCTATGTCCTTGAATCTCAACACTCTGTTATTTTCCTCAAAAAAATTCTGAAAGTCAAAATCTTATATAAATACAGCCACAGATGTTACAAAGAAGGTGATATGTTTATAAATATTTCTCAGAATAAAAGTCGTGAGAAATTAAAAAGACCTATCAAACTAACCATTGAGGCCCAGACCCTACATAAGAGGATTCTGGCACCCTTGTGGAGCTCATTTGTCTGCCTGTTTGAACCCAGTTGCAGAACTGGAGCACGATCTAACATCTGAGAGACAAGGTGAGTAATACCCTTAAACTTACACTGCTACAACAACGCTGCATATAACAAAATCTGCTAAGCCCAGTGCCCACCTTTCAAAACAAAAGAGATGGGGAAAAATGAACAACAGTCTCTTTTACTCAAATCTGGAAGTGTTTGTTTTTACAGCAACCTCCAATGACATATCATGTGCTTTTTATCTTTCCTCCACTGTTCTGTTTTCTCAGCTAGCTCTTCTCCCTTTCCTCCCTTCTTTTTTTAACTTGCTTGAAAACCAAATGAAGATGGTAGTTGTGGTTTGTATTGCTGTTATGAACTTTCCACGATAATAAATATGAATGCTTTAAATTCTCCTGTGTGCTAATGTGTTTCTTTAAAAAAGAAAAAACAAATACAAAAAAAACAAAAGACAGAGTGTAATTTTCTGAAGAAATGCTTAGCATAGTTAAATAAATGAAAAGAGTGGGTGATAGATAAAGGGCATGCAGAAATTGTGTACAAAGTTTTGTTAACACTATTTAGATCCGTGTTTCTCAACCTCTAGTGGACTGGGGGACACCTAAGGTCAGGGGTTAAAGTATGCTCAGCGCTCCAGGGCCCCTAAAAAAACAATGTGGAGCTAGAATGATGTGTTCTGGGGTGCACCATTGAAAAATAATGGGTCCCAGAATGCTGCATTCCAGATCCACGTTCTATTTTTAGGGGCCCCAAAGCTGGGCCCCTAAAAATAGAAGGCCCCAGAGCGGTTTTCCACTGCATTGCGGTGGGCAGGGGACAGGGACAGAGGCTAGGGGAATTACTAGTGGCTCAAGCCCTACACCAAACCCCTCCCCTTTCAGGCCCCGCCCCCAACCTGGGGTCTGCTGCCTGAGCCCTAGCCACAGTGCCGCCCTGGCGCCTACCACCCCCACTTCCCCAGCTGCACCACCATCCGTGAGCATGGGGGTGGCTGGCTTGTGCTGGGTGGGAGGTACTGAGGGCGAGGGGGGCTGGCAGGAGCTGGGGTCCAGGGGGGTCCACCAGCACTGGAGAGGAGGCCCACCGGTGCAGGAGCATTCTGGGGACCCCCAAATTATACTTTAACCCCTGTCTAATATAGTAATTACTTTCCATGGAACACCTGATGAAAACTTTCTCAAACAATGTGGTATGTACTGGCTGTAATGTTTGTAATATCTGAGTATTACACATCTCTGTGAAAACAATTCAGGAAACCAAATTATATATAATTTTATGACTATAATATGTGTTTATTTCTAAAAACTAGATTTATAATGATTATGCAGACAACTAAAAACTGGAAGTGATAATACTCAAGTTTTAATGAGAATTTTTGACCTCCGTGTTCAAACAAAATCTGTCTATTCCTGAATTAAGGTTTCCAAAGAAAGTCTTACCATGGAATTAATGTCCAAGCAAGTTCCATCCTGGTGGTAACAGTGGCAGGAAATTTAGAATGCCCCAACCACAGCAAAGAAGCAAGGCAGAGGTGGATGCCAATGAACACCTGGGAACTTTGCTGCAGCTGGAGCTGTTTAAACCTCCCAGGCATTCCTTGGCTCACAGTGTTGTTCCTTTCCCTCTCACTATTCAGTCTCCCCGCCAATGGGGCTTGGGGGTCAGGGCAGTCATGGACCACCTTCACTGTGTCTGTGAAGCACCAGTGTTCCACGAAACACCACTTGGAAAAAAAACTGATTTAGACACTATCAATATAATGAGTCTAACAATTCTCACTGAAATGCTTGAAATGCCCCTTGTTGAAGAGAACCTCCAAGGAGTAAATTTCCAAAGCAGTAGCTGTGTTAGTCTAGTTCATCAAAACAAACAAGGAGTCTGCTGGAACTTTTAAAGGCTAACAAATTTATTTATCACATGATCTTTCATGGGAGATGATCCCAGTTCATCAGGCACTTGAAGATAGGCATCTGATGAAGTGGGATTTTCTCCCATGAAAGCTCATACGATAAATAAATGTGTTAGTCTTAAAAGTGCCACTAGACTTATTTGTTCCTCCCCTCCGAGGAGTAAAGGGTTTATTTTTCTCCTTTCTTTTCTATTTTCAGGTTACTTCATTATCTACTTGAAGAACCGACAGGCTAGCAGAGCACAAACTACGCACCAGCATTTTTAATCACTCCCTCCCTTTCTTCCTTTTGTTTTGTTTTTGGTTCCATTTCTTCTCTTCTTGGTATGAATTTTATGGCACATTTCCAGTTCATTCTCTGCACCAACCACTGAGTGTCTCTGTGTGTTTAGAGAAAAGATTTCTACAATGGAGGCCAGTTTACATATAGGTCAAAAGTCTCCCATTGGTGCACTGATTCAAAACAGAGTTGTTTTTAAGAAACTTTGGCCTGGATGATGGCAGAGAATCTAGTTTGACTGCTGGAAGAGAGCTGGAGGAAAACCAGGAAGAGAGTGAATGAAGCATTATGGCTTGTGTTGTGGTCAATACCAATTCTAATACAGCTCTGTGTCTCCTTTTTTACACAGATAGAGGGTGCAGTGCTTTTCCTTTCCCATTGCTTGACTGAGTTAGGAGCTTTTATTCACTAGAGCTGGTTTTGTTGAAGGTATAAGTCAAAAACAGTAGGAGCATGAGGATGATGCCTGTCTTCATTATTGAATGGATTTGCACACCCCTCTCCAATGATGCAGTTGCTCTATTGCTAGTCTCAGTTGACTTCAGAGGCTATGCTCACCTCCATTTGGTGTAACAATTGCAAAGTTCTCTTGGCTGTGAGCCATGACTCCATTAACTGCACCTTTGGCACCTCCAGATTGAATTGCTGCAATATGCACCCCAAGACTTCAACTGGAAGTTACTCTGATGCTTCAGCTGTTACAGTGGCAGCATGATTGTTGGCTATACAAAGGGAGACTATTTTATTCTATACCTGCACCAATTTCCTAGGTGTAATGAAAGGTGAGAAGTACAGACCTTTAAAGTCCTGCATAATCTGGATGCTATTTATTTTAGGATGAAATCCATTCTACTATTGCAAAGTCCAGTAATTCCCCTGCACCTGGTTCCTTACCGCCTTTCCTATTGCTACTGCAGGGACCCTTTGTAGACCACACAGTTTGGGGGATATGTTGATCCAAAAAAAAAAAAAGCATTAGAATAATTTTAATTGCTAAATTAAAGGGACATAGCCATACATCCATAATATTCTGTCTGGTTTTTAACAAACTTCTCCCCCATACCCATCTACTTCAGAATAAGATGCAGCCTGTGAAATTTCAGAAAATCAAGTTTATTTAAGGGGGAAGATATGTAAAGTTGAACAATATGTTATTCATTCAGTTTCTTACATGGCCCCTGTGACACTGTCTGGGTCTAAGGGATGGTTTATGGTTATCTTTCACATTAATATTTCACATTTGCAGTGGTCCATATGTGATATGCCATGTTTAGTATCAAAAAGAAAGGCTGTAATCTGCTAGGAATGATTATATGGTTTATATGTAGGTATCATATCTGTATTAGAAATTAGGATTGTATTTGTTTTATGTGTGTTCCAAGTGATTTGATTCTAAGGCAATCCCAGACTGGGTGTCTCCAAAACCACTGTTCTCCTGATGGCCCATCAGGGGAACTCCCAGACGCAGTGGGCCTAGGAAGAAACCTGTTTGAGCAGTCACCCAAACTGACCATGTGACTCAACTCCATTTTGATTTGGTAAGGACTCTGAGAGCAAGGGCAAGCCAAAGGTGATAAAAGACTGTGGCCCCATCTCCATTTTGTCTTTAGTCTGTCTGCAACCAACACCCTCCTCTGGAACTTCTTCTGGGACTGAACAAAGGACTGTGACCCACCCAGGTGCTGGGTGTGTACCAGAGGAGTTGGACTAAACTGCAAACTGCAGATTCTTCAAGGACTTGCTTTCTAAGGATTCTACATCATTTGTATGTATGTAATTCTCTCTGGCCCTTTACCATCTCTCACATTTTGTTTGTTTTCTTTTTACATTAAACCTTTAGTTGTAATTCATAAAGAATCAGGTGGCAGTGTGGTATTTTAGGTAGGATCCAGGCCTATATTGTTCTGGGTGATGCGGCTGACCCTCTGGGGTCAGGAAAACCTATTTCTCTAAGAGACCCAATGGCCAGGTGGGGACCAGAGGAACTGGTGTGCAATAAAGAGGAGTGTTTCTTTTTTGTTATGCTTGAATGATGACCAAAGTGGAGAATCAGAAGCATGTTTTATTACTGACTGGGAGACTGGTTTAAGTACCACCCATCAGTGGTTTGGTGGTTTGGCCCACAGTTTTGCACCTTGCCCTGATTTTGGCACATTCAGAAGGTTATCCCAGGAGGCCAGGGCACAGCCCCCATCACTGGAATAGTTAAGCACCTCCAAAATGTAGGATTTTGGTGGGCTCACAAGAGGAAGTAGCTCCAACTTTACCACAAGGTGGTTACCATATGCCATAATAATTAAATACAACTATATTCTACTGCATATTTTCTAAATGTTAGTATTCCACAATTTGGATGGAAACAGTAGCAGGGGGGGAAAAAAAACAACACCCTAATGTTTTCAAGGGTTATCTAGGGTTGTGAGACACATCACTGCCATTTGCCCTTAGCATGAGAGCGTCTTCCCTGTGGCCACTGTGAATCAGCTCTCTGAATCCACCAGCCTCTGGCTATACAGGCGCTTTCTCTCAGGCTTCCATGAGTCTTGTTCTCTCTGAATCTCACAAGCATCCCTCTGCAGTATCTAGCTCCTCTTCCAATGAACACTCACAGAATGCTTAGATTTCTACTCCCATGAATAGTACATTCAGCTTGTAAGATCCCAGTCAGGGTAACCATGCTGCTTACCACACAGCAGTTTATGTCAAAGAACAGAGATAGGAAGTAAGAATATTGGGAGCAAATGGTTACATGTAAAACAAAACCATAACACTTAGATTACATTCCTCAGTATCCTACAAAATAGCTTACCCAAAGTCCTTTCGCCTGTGTTTTCAATCAGTTTGGGTGAAATGAAGTGGGATTTGTCCTTGCAGACTAAGAGAAAACCTGGTTTCTGTTAACATACACAGGGAATCACTTCATATTGGGTCACTTTTTAATCTTATCTATAATAAATAAGTAGGTGTATAAACCTCCACCATATATACTTCTGCAGATAGGATTATACTCTCATTAGTATGGCAACTCTAGAAAATGAACACAATTTACTGAATGAACAAAACACACTTAAAAATGGGTAGATGCACTGATTGACCTTGAGTATCAATTTTAAAAGAAATATTACTGTTGGACCTGATTTTCCATTACAAAGTTTTAATATTTTCTATATCTTTCCTACTGCTGCTGATGCCACTTGAGTTTTGACTGTTTCTATGCGGGCATCCTTTTATTCAGGACACTGTTATATTGATACAGCAGCATGTGATTCCATGAGAGCAACTTTTTATATATAAAAGATTACTCAGAAGAACTTATTCCAAAAAAGCACAGGTGCCTGGGGACAGTTGGAGCTGTGCACTAGAAGGAACTGCTGGGAGTAAAATAAACTGATTTAAAAAAAAATAAAAGGCTGTGTACTTCCTCACAGCCACAATTAGAACACAAATGGGAGTTCCCATGTGAGGTCAAGCCACAGACAAAACAAACTGGCAATACATGTGTAGATGATAACGGCACTACACATGGGAGTGATGGATAGAAGAGATCTAGTGCTTGAAGCATGTGCTGCGATACACAAATACATGGCCTGGATTTAAAAACAGAGAATGAAAAATGGGAGATATGTGGTCCATTGACAATTTTACAAAGCTTTGGTTGAATTCCAAAGAAAAGCAAATGGAAGGCTGGCATTCTTCCTGGATTTCCAGATATGTATCATTTCCAGTCACCTCTTTGTCAGTGTCTGAAGCTGAGATTGTGTGAAGTGTTTCACTGACTTACATAGTGCTATTAGTAATAGCATTTCTCCTATCTCTAAAATGGTAAATATGGCATAAAACAGAAGGGGTTGCCTTCATAAAAGGATCACAAAGCAATATTGTTTCCAGTGTATTCTGCATCCAGGTCTATATGGATCAGTGCTGAGATACGAAGAAAAATAATTCTGTGGATGGAAATATAGCAAAAAAAAAAATCCTGCAAATTAATGACAGTCTTCAGAATAATGCAGGGGACTTCCTGTCCTGTAGAATAAATTCTGTTAAATGAAACTGAGTTTCTGTTTTGAACATTAAAAAAACCACTCATTTCCTACAGGACAGAATAAATTGTAAGAAGCCAGGTCTACACCACCAATTTGGAGTGGGGTGGCCACTGCATGACAGATAGGAGCATATACTGTAATTTTTCTTTTAACTTCTATATTGAAGTATTACTAAGGTGCTTTAGCCAGGTTGGAACCCCATTGGGTTAGGCACTGTAAAATCATATGGTAGTGGAAGCCCCTGTCCCCAAAGAGTTTACAGTCTAAAGTACAAGATATAAGTGGTGGACAAGACAAAGAAGCAGCAGAAATAGTGGGGAGAGAGTACAGAATGAACAAAAAAAGGATGTTTTAGCACAAACTATCTGTATGTGTAATTCTTAGTCAACCAGTAGCAGTAATCACAATTTGACAAGCACTGGCCACTATCAGATGACAATTTCCTATGTGCATTCAGGCAAAGGTAAATTTTAAGGACAAATCTGAAGGAGTATAATGTGGTGGCTTGATGAATTTTGAATTGGACTTTTTCCCATATATGGGAGAAATTACAACAGTGGCAAATGTAGACCACTGGGCTATTAAAGTTGGCATTATTTGCAAATTAAAGGTAAGATTAAACTTCATAATAATACATTAAGATGGATAGGTTGGGAGAGACTAAGAAGAGGAGGACTTTGATGGTTAAAGCAAGAAATCTATGTTTCATGCAACACAGGAGAGGCAGCCAATGGAGTGACATGAAGAGTGGGGTTCACATAGTCTGAGTGACAAGTCAAGATGATGATTTTAGCAGTAATATTAAAAATGGACATGGTGTGTGTGCGTGCGTGCGTGCGTGCGTGCGCGCGCACACTAAGGACAGAGGATTGGGGCTGCCAGAGTGAGGGGCGAGAGGGAAGTCCAAATCTTGCAGATGATGTGCAGGAAGAAGGAGCAAGACACAGATTTGGCCTAGATAGATGTGTCAAAAACAGGCTAAGTCAAAGATGAAGTGGAGATTATTAGCCTGACTAACAGGAAGAATAGTGGTGCAGTCCACTATTATAGAGAAAGTGGGAAGCAAGACAGTTCTGAGAAGGAAATGCAGGGCACAGTTTGACCTAGATAAGTTTCAGCTGACAGCTGGATATCCACAAGGAGATGTCAGAAAGACATGGCTGAGATTTTAGTTTAGATGGAAGAGAGCAGGCCAAGAGCTCAGAGGTAAAGTTGTGAAACGTCAGGAGATAGAGGACAATTAAAGCCAAATCTGTGAACAAAATCCCCCAGAGATAGGGCGTAGAGTAGGTAGACAAGGGCATCAAGGAATATTCACTGAAACAGAAAGAGGAGAAGAAAAGGACCTGCTGAAAAGAACAATACAGAAGAGATCAGAGAACTAGGAGATGAACCAAGAGATGATGGAGTCATCATGAATGCCAAGACAAGGAGAATATAGTGAATAGCTTTTGAAAGGACTCATTTCTAGAATTGTACAGCAACAGTGGCAATTGCATGTATTCTAAGCATCAAAATAACTACACCACAATTTTTGCTGATATTTTGCCTTATATACACTGAACTACTTTACAAACTTGTTTTAACATGCTGTGAGAGTAATTGGTTTGGTGGGCCAGTTCTTTGTTTACTATTTCCAAAGAGACTTATAAAGGGATGAGGGAATATTTGCATTATTATTGATATTACATAGGTCTATAGGTAGGCCTTCTGATTTTCAGCTTTAAATCATAATGCCAATAAAACACCTCAATACCAAAATAAATAAGTACATAATTAAACAACTGGTATTAATCCAATAAGCACTGGAAAAACAGTGCATCTGTTCCTCCAGTCTAAGAGCTTGTCTACATGGAGCAGTAATGAAGACTACAATGGCATGATTTCTAAAGCACACTAACAATTGTGTGTAATTGGTCCATGAAGACCCTGGTGATGTGAACTATAGGTTCCTTTGTGCACTTTAGTATAATGGAGTTTGAAACAGTACTACATTAAAGATCACTCAGGAACATTACAAAGAGATTACTCATTACAGTACATACTATGGTAATGAATAATGTATATCATAGTCATTGTTCATTACAGTATATACAAAGAAAAAAGCTCCAAACTCATCCCCTCCACAGCCCCCCCCATTTTTATACAACTACATACATTTCAACAATTGCTACAAATACCTCCCCCTAAAAATGAAATGAATAAAACCCCCAAACAGAAACCCTATTTACAGTTGAACACAGTGAAGTGTGGGCTGACAAACTGTGCTGGGCAAATGCCATGACCTAAAAAGCTTACAGTTACACTCACCTAGGACAATTCTAGGTACCAGGGCAGAACAGCCAACAGCTCCCCTAGAGATGGATGTCTGAGGTTGGAGTGGGCTTCCACTGGAAGTTTTTTACTTATTTATTATGTGCCATGCAGATATCCAGGTGGCTAAGGAGTATCTGCTACTCTGCTTCCTGGTTCCTCAGGGAATTACTGGTGGCCTCGGGAACCTGAATAGCAGATATCACTTTCTCAGCCACCCCTGGAACCTACATGGTGCATAATAAATAAGCTCAGCTCAGGGGAGGGGCAGAGAAGGAAATTGGTGGGACACTGAGGGGAAGGCTGGGGCATGATGAAGAGGACCTCCCTCATGTTGGCAGCCCAGCGTAAAGGCTAAGGTCTGTAGTGTTTAGTTCTGTCTTCTACTGGGAGCACACTTAGGCCCAACCTTGCAAATACTTGTGTATGAGAGTAATGTTATTTGAATAAATAATCCTACTGAACTCAGTGTGTCTATTGCTTGCGCAGAGTTACTCATGTGCATACAGAGAAACAGGCCTAAGAACATGAGCAGATACAATAAATACAGCACAGACATGATAATGTGATGCAGTATGTTGTGTGGTTGTACAGCTGGAATGGTTTATGGAAAAGGTGGAGGAAGAAGAGTTGAGATGTTTTTGAAAGGTAGAAAGGGAGTGAGACTGGAGTACGTTAAAAGGGAGTGCTGCCTGACAAGTTTTCTTACTGATGGTACGAAACTCAATGAAAGATCCTGAGTGATTCCTAAGATACAAGTGGGTTCCATGTGACAGCCCCTGATAACTGACAAAAAGGAGGGGAAAATGGAAACAGAAGGGAAGGAGCTGAAAAGATAAAAAGAAATACTTGGAAACTCTGCTTGTATTCCCTTTTGTTTCTATGTGCTTTCATACCAGAAGGGGTGAATGGTATGTTGAACTCAAATGTATTTCTGCTTGGCCTCTACTATGAGCTCATTATTGCAGGAAGCTAGGTTTCATGACAGAATACCAATTTTTTTTTCCACTGCAGTCTCCTGCCTCTTAATATTTCACATTGGTAAACTTCCTGCTCTGCTTCTCCTTTTGCTTTCATTTGCACCCACATAACTTCAGTGGAGCAACTGATTTTCAGTCATGTAAATAAAGAAGAGAATCAGTCCTTTTCTTCAGATATTGCTTCCTTTCTAATCTACAGGCTTACACTCAGGAAAAGAGCAAACTTCCTTTCTAAATTGATGGCCTTTTGTTTTCAATTGAGTTTATTACTTACTAAACAGCAAAATATAAACTTGAATTATTTAGCATATCAGGGACTTGGCTGGAGCTGCAGAGAAAGTGCCTCAAGTACAATACAGTGCATCCCTATTTTATACACCATTGAACAGAACATCTACAAATTGCCCTGGAACTCGCACAGTGCCATAGGGCTCAGTCACATTATTCCCAGGCTGTGGTTACTTCTAATGCTCTGCTAATCGTTCTGTGCCCTAACATGCTCTAGAGGAAAATCTGTATGTTCCCACAAAGTCAAAGAAAAGTCCCACTAATGAAATTAAGCGAAAGAAATATAATGTGTTTTTGTCAATGTGGGCCCCTTAAGCTAAACTTTGGAGGGTGATGCACATGGATTATTCAGTAGAAAAGCTTTTAATTAGTGTTACTTTACACTACTCTGCAAAGGAGTAAAGGAATAAAAATAGTCCATCACGATTGTTGAATGTGTAAGTAAGCAAATCTGCAATAAGCTAACATTACTATACTGATGTGTTTGAAATCTACCTGAAAGCTAAAGTAAGGACCAGTGAAACCAAGTTGTTTTTATGGTATACACAAGTTCTTTCTCTGGGTATGTATATAAGTTATTTTATTCTGGGTCTGGCAATATTTTCTTCCTGTAGATTACTTATAATTTTCTTCCCTTGTAGTATTTTTTTTTTTTTTTTAGTAAAGGTATCTAACTCTGAGAACCCTGTGCATGGAATTTAATGTGAATTTTAAACAGCAATGACTAAAAACTTTGGGGAAGGGATTCCTTTTTAAGACTTCTAAAATAATATGTAAATATCCTGTATGTGCAGAGATATTGATTTCTAACCAGTCTGATGTGTTAATGTAATTGCTTTAATGGACAATTGTCTAAAGCTTGTATAACTTGAATCAACATTTGTTGCTTTTTCACTAAAAGATTCAAAATTGTATTGATTCAAGCACAGCCTCTTAAAACACCAAGATAATCTTTTTGGGAGACTTTAAACTTAATTGGTAGATTATGTCTAAGCGACACAGGGCCAGCATTGTCATCAGCTGAGTACCAACTGTCCTTGACAGTTCTGACATTTTAAACAGTCAGTTTTGCACTGATAGATTCACTCAGAATGGTCTCATTATCTATTGCATGTGTGGTACTGTGATGACTTGATTCTGACCTAGGTATTTTTCATCTGTCTCTGAGCAGTCAGCAATGCTGAATCCCTACTAGGTTTCAAAGTAATTTTCCCCTTTATATTCCCTAATTGTATGCCTTTTATTTTCCATCAGCCTCCTTGTGGGGCTCCTTTGTGCTGCAGCCATCAGGTGACACCCAGTACAGGATTCCCTAGGGTGAATCATTGTCGCTGCTAACCACTTATCCAGTAGCTGCCTACTGCTAAGCTATGTTCCTAACTGCTATGTAATGTCCTCCATCTTTTGCTCCATAGAGGAAACCAATTATAATGCAAACTTAGTAAAATCAAAGTATTAAGAGTGTCTGATTTAGGATTAGAAACCAACTATGCACTCCAGCATTGGAATATAGAGCTAAAGATGAGAACCAGCTAGCCTGCTGAGCCACATTTCTTTTTTCCTTCTTCCTGCCTAACTCCTTAAAAAAGTGTGGTTAGAATATTTCACAACTGGTAGGGCACTGAGCACTTGCATTTGCTGTCACTGAAATAGATGAAGCACTCTCTATATTGGTTGGTTATATTCCGATTTTATATTATAACTCAGAAGGCCATGATTCTATCCTTTTTCAACTATTTGGGCTCCACAGATGACACACAGCAAAACCAATCAAAGGAGGAAAGAGGGCACCCTAAATTATTCAGTATCGGCGTGCATTTTTGACCTTTTACTTGTTTGTAAGGTTGCTGACTTTTTAATCTTTTATCCGCTATTCCTGTGAATTCTCAGAAGACTTCCTCCTCCTGCATTGTACTGACAGAAAAGCTTTGCCTTTAAAGATCTTTTCATTTAGTTTTTTAAGAATTTGTTTTTTACTTTTAGGAAATGACAGTTAGAATGAGACAAGACACTGCCTTCAACGAAAGCCCTAAGAAGATACCGGTATATTTAATATTATCAATACTCTTCTCAGAAGACCTAGAAGCTCATTGGTATTCTTTAAACAGAAGATGAAGTAGCAGCATTGCAATTCTGCAATTTATCATACCTAATACTTTTTTGCAATACTTTTCTAATCAGAATGGGCCCTCTTCTGTACTCCTCACTCATTATGCCTGCTGAAGTCCCACTGCAGTGGGACTTTTGCCTTAGGAAGACCTGTTGAGTAAACCACAGTGATTATTACAAACTGTGACTGGACACTTATTGTCTGGTTTTTCACTTTTTTAAACTTAAAACAGAATTTCAAAAGACGGTGTACTAAGACATTTATAAGTTTAATAACTTCTACTGACACTTCAGGAAAAATATATAAAAGTATTTCCTGAATTTTAAAAGGTTGGATCAATCCTCAGCTGAGGTACAGTGATGTAGATACTCTGAGGCAAAAGATGTTATTCCAATTTACACCTGTTGAGGGTCTAGCCTTTTGTTTTAAACCATGCTGCAACTGTATATTGTTGTGAGATATCAAAGGTAAAAACTCAATTGTGTTACAGTCAGAGGAAACAGATGTAAGTAATAGTTGAAACATGCACTCTTTTACAAAGCAGAATAGTATGCTATATACTTGAGTGAAAATTGCTTTGTTTATACACATAGACAAAAGCTTCATTTACTTATTTCACCTTCTCTCTAGGATTCTTACAGCTGTCCAAATGATTTGCATCTTTTTTTTTTATGTTTCTAATTCAAATTAGAAGACTGCAATTTGAAATTGCTACAAATTTAACTTGGAACCAAACTGCAGTTTATCCAGATTTCCTTCAATAAAGATGATGTACAGGAGTAATTCTCAAATTCTTCTTTTTGGCTTCCTGGGACTGATTGTGCCAAACAATTTTGTATTTTATTTTATTTTATTTTATTTTATGTTATTTATAGTAATTGAACAGGATGGGGCTTCAGGATAGGAAATCGGACAGAGAAGTTACAAATTTGCAAACACTGTCAGAATATTTTGAACATAGTGATTTACAGTTACAAAAGGCTTTTCTTCATGCCCTCTCCTTTTTTTAAAGACAGTATGCTTAAGTAAAATATGATTAACTACTCATGAAGGGGAAATGAACTTCACAGATTTCAATTAGGCAAAACAAAATCTGAAGTAAAACTCATATTTAAATTAGCAGCAAACCAAGAAGATAAGCACCTTCAATTCAGAAATAACTCTTGCAGTTAGATCTTTTATCTGAAGGAATACTCCAATCAAATCTAAGTTAAATGGATGAAATTGGCAAGTATCAGAATCAAGCTAGCAGTTATTCTGTTTCTTTAATAAGATTATTGGAAGTCCATGAGGTTATTTTTAAAGTTGGGGCAGAATGGTGCTAAAATATCTGTCCTGTTTTATTTAATTATTTTTATCCACTATCCAGATAAATTTCCTGGAATACAAACCTCAGTATTACTGAGATGACATTAGGTGATTATTTTCTAAACATCACACTTTTTATTATATATGTGACTATAAATACCAGCATTTTGACCTTGTAGAATAGGAATTGCTACAAATGGTTTCTATGGAAATAAATATATGAAAAAATATCTTTCTCAATATAAATAAAGAAATAAAATAACCTTAGCAGTCAGATAATGCATTTCATCTTAACATGCCACACAGAAGTTAATTGAGCCTCTAAAGCAGTTAGGTGAGGATTACTGGCCCAAACCTGGACACCACTGTGGTCACAGAGACACTTCAAAGCTGAAATAATCAACCAAAAGAGGACTCCAACTGAGGTGGATCCTCTGCTGTAAAATTGCTCATCACAGCTCCTAAGCTGTCCATATTCTTTGCAACTAGAACAGGTGATGAGGCTGGGGGAAGGGTAATGTAGCCAGGTTCCCCCTCTGCTTTGGTGATCCCCATTGCTGTAATTACTTTGTGAAGCACTGATAGCACATGTAAATTAAAGCATTTCTTAGGCTGCATTAATTTATGCTGCAGAATCAAATCAGCACAGAGATTTACTTCATTCCAACTTTACTGCCTGTGTTGTGCTTTGTACTCCTCAAATTTAATCAACAATCACTGTTCCCTCTAAGCTGTGTGCATGTGTGCACGCACACAGGTCATAAAACCCACGCACACAACAAAATAAAGTGCTCACAAAAAAAATTCAATCGTGCTAATGTTGGTGCTCACAAAGAAATTTTTTTGCATGCACAAAAAAATTTTTTTGTGCACACAGCCTACAAATAATTAGAGGGAACATTGCCAACAATCACATCCATTTTCTCTGTGTCACAGAGGGAGAAAGAGAGGTAGAAGAGGAAAGTAACTTGCCAAAGGCCATAAAAGAATCTAGTGTCTGATCCAGGTTTAGAACCCAGAAATTCTGCTATAATTTACAGAGGTTTTGATTATAAGACACTAAGCATGCACCACTCCCACTGTCTTCACTTGGAGATGGGCATGCTGTGTACTTTTGAGAATCATGCGGAGGTGGGCAAATAAAAACAGAGGCATACAAAAGAAGCGGACACTTTGCAAAGTTTGACAATAATTAGTGCAAATACTGAGAGCAGAAGTAGAGACCAGGACACAGCTACACTATTATCATTTTGCTTTGAAGGAGGAAGGGCTTGGAAGGGGTTGCTGGAGATTTACCTCAATATCAACTGATCACCTTTAAATTGCCCCTGTTTTAAAAAACAATACACATTTATTGTACTTAAAATTCAGGGACTATACTCAATAAATTCAGTTAGTATATCTGATGTCACAGCAGTGGGATGATATATTGATTTTTCTGTGAAATTTCTTGCTTCCATGTCTTTGTGTGCAGAAAGGGCTTTACTGGATTTGAGTTTTTATTTTAATTTTTAAGTTCAAATGGCTAATTTTATACATGGTCGAGGCCTTCCTCAGTTTGGAAGCTGCAAACTGAATTGTATACTGGTATTATATATGAAAGCAGTAGAGCATCAGGAATCAAAACAAAGACCCATCCATCCAGCTGTCACAGTGTATATGTTTAATGTCTATCCATCATATGTATTTTATAAATCAATGGGTGAAATCAGAATTGAGAGAATATCTCTCAGCTAAATTTAAACTCTTCAGAGTTCAATTTAATTATAGAAAGGTGACATGCTTTATTATGAATAGTGTAAAGAGTGTGTGTAATAGTCATTTATGAATGAAAACTTGAGAGCTATTATGGAGTTTTGAATGAAAAGGCCAAATTCTGCTCACCTCATTTACACAGACTGCCTCATTTTTATTAACTGGGAATATCTATGCAAGTAAGGAAAACAGGATTTGCCCACCAAAAATTGTTTAATTCATATTTTGTTTTGTTCTGGCAGTTATTTGCTCCATATTACGATTAGGCTGGAATGAATACTCTGATACTTAATATTGAGGCAAAGAAATAATTTATTTAGTCAGCTGCATTTAACACATCCAGCTGAATTGGAGCACCATTTATGATGAGGATGTAGCAAGTACTAGCCTGTCATGAAACTGTTTTGCAAAGGGCTTGCCATGGTTTTCCAAGGCCTGAAGTAAAACACACCCTGTTCTTTCTCAGTCTGTGAGCAGATTCCATTTCCCCACAAGCATTTGTACCTCATGAACTTCCAGCCACATCCTGCCTGCAATGCAGCATTTTATTGCAACCCCCTTATACCTGCCCATGACCTTTGCTGCCCTCCACTCAAGTGTATCCACCTGAAGATTATGCAGTCATCTGTTTGTCTAATGAGTTTTCAGAAAGATAGTATTAAAAGGCAGAAGCACAATTCTAACTGGGAAATTATAAGAAAACCAGATGACAAAACAGTCAGGAGTGGGCTCTTGAAAGCATTACAACTTTTGGTTTGGGTGGGTGTGAAAAGACTCCCTGGACAAAGTGAAGTGCCTAATCAAAGCTAGCATTGGTCTTTTATAAAACCTGGAGTGGGGTCTTGGCTTGTTTCAAAATCCTAGTGAGTGGGAAGAAAGGGATCAGTCTGGAGCATTATAGAAGCTAGATCTTAAATCCATGTCCATATTTAAAAGCTCGTGTTGCTTTTCTGTTTGACTCTATGGTCTATAGTTCCCATAGTTAGTTTTTACTCTTTACTCATGAAAATTGTTAAGACAGCACTTGATTTTAGTTTTAATTACTGTTTTTTAAAGGAATTGAGCTGAGGGAGTGTAGAGTGTAATTGTATATATTTGAACAAACAAGGAGTCCTGTGGCACTTAAAGACTGACAAATTTATTTATAGCATGAGCTTTTGTGGAAGAAAATAAATAAATTTGTTAGTCTTTAAGTGCCACAGGACTCTTTGTTTGTTTTCCTGAACTAGATTAACATGGCTGGCCCTTTGGAGCTGTATACATTTGAGTTAGGGTTGTGCATATTTTAGAACTATGTGTGACAGACATAAAAATCAGAAAGCTTTTGGGAAGTTCCATTCACATTACAATTAACAAAACAAATTCTCAAATACCTAAATAATCTAAAGACTATGCAATAAGAAGTTAGTACTTCAGTCTCTCTGTTTTGATTTAGCATAGAAAAGGGAAAAAAACCAAAAACAACAATAAAAAACAGGGCGTGCTATGTTCTGATCAAGAACAAAGGAATCTTCCTGTCAGGATGATCATTGTCTTTTTGATCAACTAGATGGCTGAATCAAATATTTGAAATTAACTTCTATTATTCTAGTGGGTTAACATGTTGTTAGTAAATTTTTATGGATAAGCTCAAAATGGTGCTGACAGTTCTGTGCTGGAATCTCATCTTCAAAGGTATTTAGGTGCCTAGCTCCTGCTGACTGTAAAGTCAAGGCTATACCACAACCTGGGATTGACCTCATTTACATGTAAAGTGCTTTGTCTCACTGATTAGCTTTATCTTTCTTTAGCTCAATGTTCTGAATCTATACATACTCTGTTTAATCCAAATTCACTTTTTCATGGGGTTTGGCTTTATTGGTAACTCAAACAACACCAGCAAACCTGGAAACCTCAGATCATGCTCGTTCTCTAAAGTCATTTATTCCTAGAGTTCCTGGGCAGTGATCTCTCTGGTCAAGTATATATGGACAGCAGCAAATTCACCACCATCAGTTCAAACTCTCTAGTTTGATTGAGTGATCTGTCAAGACCCACTCAATTGATTCAGAATTCAACTCAGTAATTCTACCCTTGTAAGAAGAGTAGTGCTCAGTCAAAGGGACGGCATTTCCATTTGACTCACTGCAGTGGAGCCACAGAGCTAAGTTGGACTGAGAGAGTTGAAGGGTGATATGCAAGTTATTTTACATAGCTTGCATATCTCCTTCTGACTGCTGCTGAAAACGGGAACAAGTGTAGGCCACGCCTCTGTCTCAGCAAACTGTTCTCATTCCCCTTATATTCTGAATGTTGTTAATGTGTCCCAACTCTATTGTGATACAACAGCAATCACTTAGCGTTTTTGTGTGGAGCTCCATCACTTCCAGCAGGATGGTATTAGAGGAACTTCCCCGCCCCTCTTCACACTTTAGTAAAAGTAAAATGCAAGCCTTGGAACTAGTATATGTCTTTTTCTTTGGGAGGACTATTGTCAAGAAAATACATTTTTTGGCTAACTTCTGCACATCAAGTATTGCAAAACTTCCCAATGTTGGTTTGTTAGGTTCACACTGACAATTCAGAAAGGATTCTTCCAGTGTGGGATGGCAGAGGCTGACAAAAAAACATGATTTTAGTACATCAAATGAGTTTTTGTTGACAGCCCGACAGCAGTTCAAGATGGGGATATTTTCTTTAGTGAGGTAGGCAAATTAAAGTAAGGACAACAGAGGCTGTAATTTAAAAGTGGACTTCAGTCTTGCTAAGTCTATACAGTAATAACTATTCTGAATATAATGGTCATCTTGTAATGTCTCTGATGTGGGAATAAAGATAATGAAGACTGATACTTGTTTATCCGTGGTTTCTTCCCCAAATGTATTCAAATTAAGTTAAATATTACTTAATCATTTTCAGATGACCGGCTTGTGCCTCATCTCAGCTAAATGTGTACATTTAAATTTTAAATTCACACAGTGTTTGAATTCCGAGCAATTCTAATGTTCTCTCATCAGATCAGCTTAGTGAGGAAGGAAATGCATTTGGAAACATCTAAAAAGTTAGCCAGCAAAGAACACCATGCCAAACTTACTAATGCTAGAACAGGGATCAGCAACCCAAAAGATAAAAAGAGCCATTTTAAAAATTCCCTTCAATAACCAAGTGTTTTGAGGAGCTGCAATGAGTGTAGCCTACTGATGTGGTGTGGGGGGAGCTGGGAACAGGGCTAGGGCACTTGCCACATGGTCCCCTGGTCGGGGGGCCCAGAGCCAAGGTATGGGTTGCCTGCAGAGTCCATCAGTGGCAGGGAGGGTGGTCCCGGAGCCACAAGGGGGCAGCCAAAGAACTGCATGCAGCTCTAGAGTTGCAGGCTGCAGATCCCTGTACTAAACCAAGAAGGAATATGGCTGAGCTAAACAGTAGCAAAAAGTACTTTTAACATTAGGAAAGGATTCTGCCAGGTCCTTTTAAAATACATCTCAATACTCTACAGCCAATCACTTGAGCTGTAACCATTAAATTCTTCCTCTTCCTAAGGACAAATTCAAGCCCAGGCTATCCTTTCCTTCTACTTTTATTCAAACTGGCACTAGAACCTTTAATGACAAAGGTAAAAGTCATCTACACATTCTTAGCAACCTTGCAATAAAAAAAGGTACCGCAATGATGACATTTACCAATTTACTAGAAACATGTCCTTGATCTCCTGATCACAGTCTTCAGCAAATTCTTAATTCTACAAAATAACTCGCTCTGTGACAGCATGTATTCCTCTCAGAGTTACTCCCATGTTAAACCTATACGAAACAGGCAAAACAAACAATAATATTAAATGTAGAACTTGTTCCTGACCTTAAAATATAATATGCCTTCCATCAATATGAGCAGAACAAACTGTTGGAATACAGGAGTCTAGATTCAGGCTAAGAGCCTTGTTGCTGAGTCCATTGGGGCAAAGTATACTGGGATGGGAATATGTTCCACTCTTGAGGAGTGGGTAGAATTACATTGTTCTCTGATGACTTCTTCTGGCTTATGCTAGAAAAAGACTTCAAAAGCTCTAGATTAAGCTGCAGCCAGCCCCCTTTAGATAGATGGAGTAGAGGGAGAAAGGCAGGCAGAGGGCGGGAGAGAGAAAGCGAGAGAGAGAGTAGGGAAAAAAATCTTCAGGACTCTAAGAAGGATTTTGAGGACACCAAGGAAGGCTGGATTTTATTATTTTCAACACAGTGTAAGAAAAAAGACTAAAGAGCCAGACAGTGCCAGTGAAGTTCTATGGAGAAAAAACTAGCACCATGGAATTTTTTTTTTACTAATATATCTGAGTATTTCATAAGCTTTGATTGTGCTCAGAATGATATCAATCATAACATAAAGACACCTATTACTGTGTGGATTTTGTACTGAAAGATAGTGAATTGACAGCCTTGGAGACAGAAGTAGCTCTAGCATCTTATCTACAAAGCGGGTGCTGTACAACCTTCCTCTCCACCTTCAGCATGTCCCCAGCATGCCCGCTGCACTGGGGAGTGCAAAATGAAGAAAATTACCACAGCATGTCAAAGAGTTATAGAGGTTAGAAGGAACCATGAGATCATCTAGTCTGACCTCTTGTATATCGCAGGCTGCCAACCCCACCCGCACCTGTGCACTAAACCCACCAAGCAAAATTAGATCAAAGTAGTACAGTACACAAGAGACTAGATTATTATTTGCAACTGGCAGAGGACAAGCTGAACTAAAGATGCACCAGTGCCCAATACCTTTGCAATGGCATGGAATTGCTTAAACCCAGAAAATCCAAGGAAGTGACCCTCACCTCACAATGCCAAGGAAAGCAACTTTCTCTTCCCCCCTCAATGGTTACTCCTATCTGACTTGGGGAAAATGCCTTCCTGTTCTGAGATATTGTGATCAGTTAACCCTAAGGCATGTGAACAAGAACCAGCCAGAAAAGCACATGAGTGTAGAGCCATTTTGGCAAATCTCTGCATATTGGGCCCAGTTCTACTATCTATATCAGTGTTTCCCAACCAGTGTGCCATGGCCCAAAGGTGTGCCACCAGACCAGAGCAGGTGTGTCATGGAACTTTTTGAAAAACTATTTGAAGAGTTCTGGATTGGCTCATGAATATTCATGAGTTCATTTGGTAGTTTGCCTCAAAATAATTAAAGGTATTAAGGTGTGCTACATCAGAGGGAGTGGAGCACAGATTCAACCCCCGTATTTCTAAATTATTGATGGTGTCTAGATCTTGTTGTTATATCTTCCCAGATACATATCATGGGAAAAGATAAAGCCCCTCTTGAGCAGTTCCTTTCTTTTGTTTGTTGATGTCATGCACACTTTCAGTTTAGATTTTGTATTCCTTTGATTAAATTTAAGCCAAAATCTTCCCACTATGTATCAGTTTAAGTGTATACCAGATTCTGCTTTACTTCCATAGTGGGAAGAGAATTTAGACCCATATGAATAATCACTGTCTTCAGTGTCTTACTTTAAACAAAAGGCATCTGTCAATGGTTAAGTGGAACACTAGAATGTTCTCTCCCAGTAATGCTTCTAAAGGTTATGGAAATAGCAATCAAAATGTAACTTCTATGTTGATAATCCCCTCCTTCCTTCTCCAAAGTGACATGATGGGCGCTCTTTAACCTAGTAATTGGCCTAATCCTATCCAGCCACCAAGGTCCTATTTAACCTTAATTTCTAACAGCCCATTCTGTCTCACACCTAATTATAATGGCATTTAAGCCTGTCAGCAAAAGAGATTCCTCAATATAAATTCATGTAATTAGCATTGAATTAACCAGTAATAACCTTGACTTTAATGCATCAAAGTTTACATTCTGTAAGGTTTTACTACTTTTAGGATCTCAAAATTATTTAAACTATTTACAATAAGGATTCTAAAATGATAAAAATATGTAAGTTGTATGATGATTAAAATAATTGAAAGCGAAGTCTGTTTTATCTTTTAATATTTAGATACAATTCTTTTAGCTCAAGATTGCTTTGTCACGATATACATATAGTTATGTGCTCTTCGATCCTGTCACCACAGGCCAGTTCCTCAATTAGTGTATATTGTATTGCTCCATTAGCTTACACCAAGTTAGGAAATGTCCCAATAGGTAGAGCTTGAAACTACAGGATCATTGAAATATTAAGTTCCTTGAACCTGAAGTGATATTATTATGGAAGTAAAATGGGAGTGACACTAATGCTGAGTCTATATTACCCCCCAGTTTGGATTATGGGAGTATGCATGAGCACCCAACAAAGTGATATACTGCAACTCTCCTGTGTGGATACTATGGGTGCAAACTAAAGAGCTCCTAGTTTGCATTAATGTACTCCTTATTAAGGAATACTATTTTAAAGGAACTTTTTAATTTGCACCCACAACAGCCATCTATGCAGAGGAGTTACAGTGCAGCACTTTGATGCAAACTGTGGCTACATCCCTAAAGTCTGGAGCAGTGCAGACACACCGTTAGAGGGTCCATCTGGAGTTCCAATCACTTAGACCATGTCTTTTCTAGAAATGCTGCAACAGATGCATCACTGAAGCACCTCAGTGCAAGTACTCACAATAGCAACAGGAAGAGTGGTCCCATCGCTGTAGTTTCAGAGAGGCTGACAAAAGCCTACTTCCATTGACCTAGCACGTTGCGTTTGGGGTGGGTGGGGTGGTAGGTTGGCTTGTAAATGTTACTCTTTTCAGACCTCTGACCAACACAGCTGGACTAACCTAACCTTTCAATGTATAGCTGACCTCACACTGACCAGTGAAAGTTTATTCAGAGTTAACATCCTTGTTCTACACTGACTATTTTCCAAAAGACAGCAGCAAACATTAAGAGTGGAGTTTCCTAAAGCATTTGGCATTGGCTGAACTCTACTTCTACTCCAGTAAGTCTCCAACCGTGTGAACTCAGTAAGAAAATGGACACTTTTGAAAATCTCATCTTGAGCTCATACAGTGGGAGTGATACCTGGAACATGGAAATTACATGGAACTTTGCAGGTTGAAGTCCATAGTCTGAATGTTGCCACCATGAAGTGCAACTGGAGATGTAAGCATTCCACACCTTTGATAATCAAGCACACAGTAGCTGGAGACAGCAGTGGTACTTAACAGGGTGAATTAGAGAGGATATAATGGCCCTTGACCCTTTAATACTTGACTTTCTTGGTTGTTTAAATTCTAAACCTTAATGCCATCTGACTATTTATTCATGATTAATAATGGCAGCAGAGCACTTTTCATTCTGTTGGAAGCAAGTTTGGATGCGGACTGTTGTATTAATTTAGATGGAATACAGGACCCCAAAGTCATTAACATAATCCAGTCACTCTCAAAGATGAAACAGTATTAAATAAGGTCCTGGGTGTGCTATATAAAGACCATGGCCTTTTTAGGACTATGGCAAACACACCATAACACCCTTTTAACCTTTTATTAAAGAGTTTTTTATTAAAGAGGGAAAAGAAGTTAAAACATTTTAAATGTAAAGTATTAAATAAGGCTTTCATTTTAACATTTCTTATTTCCTTTCCCTTCAGCTGGAGAAGGTTCTAGCAGAGGAAAAAAAAACTTGTTTAACAATTTCAAAGATAATAACTCTCCTTTTGGGCAAGAGAGAAGTTAGTTGAAATGGAATGGATCTCTTGCTGCTGCTGTTGCTAAAGCCTAATAATAAGCCTTTTTGGGGAAAAGAAAAAAAGTTAGGTGACATGCTAGAACTGTTGTTCCTGCTCACTGTCTGCCCTGGTTGGTCTGAAAATGCAAAAAAAAAAAAAAAATTCATTATTGTACCTTCCGTACTCTTTTTGCTTTTTCTGTTCAAGTTGCTTTGTTGCATGATAAATTGGATTATAAACAACTACCCATTCTGGAAAGCAATCTTCAGGCTTTAGCAACTGACTAAATAAATAAAATCAAAGTAAACTGAAGGACAGGAGACTAATAATTCCCTGAAGTTTTTATCATAAAGGACTAAGTAAGTAAGGTAATGTGAAAGAAACTGGGAGTTTACAACAGACCAGTCTTATCACATTTAATAGCATGATACTTCAAGGATACATGTGAAGTTGCAGCAAAGAAAACTGGCCTCCAAGGAAGGGCATGGAAAAATAGATGGTGGCACATCCTAAAAGTGGAGTTGTGGTGGAATTTGTTCCCAATGGAAAAAATTGGACATTGGGGGTGGGGTGAACACTACCTTTAGGGACTCAATATCCAACTACTTTATGAGAAGATACCCTTTTTTAATATTCCCTGGATTCCAACTTGTAAATGCAAAGTGGGCACTAATGTAACATTTTCAATCAGGTCCATAGACAGAAAATCTCAGTTACTTAGATTTCCAGTTACCAAGCAAAGTCTTTCAATTTCTGATGCAGAAGAATATTGGTTGCGTAGATGCATTTGCAGCAAAACAACTAGTAATACAGCTTACTGGAAATCAGCTATTCCTCCAAGAAAAGATAACCGAAACAGTGGATTAAGGCCCTCATCTTTAAAGGTACATGTAAGGTGTTGCTTTCTTCACCGTTGAAACACCTAACTGATTTAGGACCCTAAATCTCATTTTGTAATGGAATCAAGGCACTTAGGAACCGAAATCTCATTGACAGAGGATGGGATTAGGCTCCTAAATATCTAATTATTTTGAAAATATTATTCATGATCCTAAATCAGTTAGGTGTTCCAACAAAGAGCACAACACCACTTAGATGCAAATTTGAGCCTCAGTGACATTGCAGTTTCTGAAGTAATATACATACAAAAGAAAAGAACTTCACATACTTGATGCTAATCTAGGCCTAATTTTAAAGTATCTGGTCACTTCACTTCCACTGAAATCAGGAGCCTAAATCTTTTAGAAATCTGGCCTTGGTCTTTATTTTTAGAACAGATTGGCTAAAAGATAATTATGGAATGGCCTTGTATGTGGAGAGATTTACCAAATGGCCTGGCATAAAAGGGCTGAAATCAGTTATGGACTGAAAACACTGCTATATAATGACGATTATCTGCCTCCATGTGGTATTTCTTGTGTCTGACACACTAAACTATGTTCTGAGTATCATCTTTCTCTCCTTTCTTATGACTTCTTTCCCTTGAGGCATTTTTTCCCTCTTAGTTTTCTTACAACATAAAGTGCTGAACTGTAACATACCATTGTATGACATTGTGAGTACATCTTTATATTGTACTTGCATTATCCTTGTAGTTTTTCTACTTTCAATCTAACTTTTAGAGGGATTTTGTTTGTTTTTCTTCTTCCAATACACATATGCAATAAACAAACAAACAAACAATAACCAAGTTCCAAATATTAATATGTCCGCCTTTTGTTTTCAATTAAAAAACAAAGGCAACAGACGAAGGTCTGGCCTAGATGGTACAGTCCATTTTTTTTCTGTACAGTAAATCTAGAATTAGCTAAAGAAAAGCTTTAATGATAACTGAAGCTCTGTGTCCAGCTTTAAAAAACTGCAATTAAAAATCTCTCTTCTTTCATCTTACCATAGAAGAAAAATAAGTCCAGTGCGGTTTTCCTTTCTTTCTTCCTTTTGAATTTCTACATGTACTGTTAATGAGAGGTGCAGGATTGACAGTCATCAAGCTGTTATTGTGATGGTTTCCAAGCTATCAGGCTTTACCATGGTAGTCAACAAATTGCCTCAACCCTGACCTGATACAGACAAATTCTGTTGGTAAGAGGATTGCTGAATTACAACGCTCACTCAATTTTCGGAGTCTCTATGGAGACAGCCAAGGAGGTAGCATTAGTACCGTTTGGGTATTAATATATGTGATAAGAGATAGGCATCTCTTCACGGCAAACTGAGAGACCACCAGACTTGTAACACAGGTCACCATACAGCTATCAGATGACAAAAACTTTTGGTCAAAGTGAATTGAATCCAAAATCAACTTTCTGTTCACATATCAGAACAGAATATCAGTGTGCCCTGCTTTTACTTTCCCTGACATCACATCTTATGTTAAGAAACATAAGGCTTTTGGCTTTTTCCATCATCCTATACAATATCCCTCAAAAGGCAGAAAAAGCGGAGAGGTGAAAAAATACTGCTGATGGTACAATAATAGCTCCTGGGAGGATTTTCCATATTGAAAATAAATTCCAGAGGGGTAGCCATGTTAGTCTATATATAGGAAAAATAAGAAAATTCCTGTGGCAATTTAAAGACTAACACATTTCTTTGGGCATAAGATTTCTTGGGCTGCAAGTCACTTTGTCAGATGCACCTGATGAAGTGGGTTGCAGTCTACAAAAGCTTATGCCCAAAGAATTTGTTAATCTTTAAGGTGCCACAGGACTTTCATTTTTTCTGCCACACTGAAAATGATTTTATTGTATTTATGTGTGCGTATATTTTAGAGTGTGTGTGTGTGTATATATAGTGTGTGTAGTATCTCCTCCTGTGACCACATTCCTCTTGTGCATTTTGTGAGTTGACACACTCTAAATAATTACAAAAATAATTATGAAGTGAGAATCTCTCCTACTCTTGCTTCTCTAATGTTTGAAGTTTCAGCTGGGTGCTCATTTGTTGAGGGCACTCCGAATGGTTAGTGGAAGAAAGCATGTGATGCAAATACTGTTCCACATCTATGCCACACATCTTATCCTTACCAGCTTCTGCTTTTTACCCTCCCTTCAACTACAGCGGATAGAATGCTGTTGCTGAATTATCACAGTTTCTTTGGACAGGGTGTATGCAGAAATCAGTCTTGAACACATGGCATGAGAGCAATTTGAAATGCCTGAAGTGAACAATATTCATTTAGACTTCAGTAGTTAATAATTACAATGTAAATTTGCCAAAGAGCATCCTGAAAAGCAACATTCTATTGGATCTTTTATTTCCATCACAAATGTTTCTGCTGTAAACTGCAAATTAGCAATATATGGATAAGAAAACAGCTACTAATACTGACTTCTCTTACAATGTGTCATGAACTTTATCTTGTAATGATGTGGTGCCAGAGAACCTGTCTAAATTGACCAGTGCCTCATTGATTGAGCTCAGTACTGATTACTGTCAGGAAGCAGGGTGACTGACACATTTTGCAAAGGTTAGATGCTATCAGAGGCAACAAAAAATGTACATTTGACATCAATGAACTTTGCAAACCAAGTGGTGACTGAACTGGATATGCTTCTTAAGAAAACTATTGCCAGGTCCCTACTTGGGCATGTGTTGCTATATTGCTATTATCATGCTGATGTCCTGCCCTCTGTTTGCTAACAGTGAAGGTGCACTTTTTGGGACACCAGAAACAGATTCTACTCAATTACTGTTCATTTTCTTTCTTTCCCAATTCTGCTGATGACTTAAATGCTTGTATGAACAAGACCTGAATGCACTAGGAGCCTTACTTTACCCTGCTTGGGGCAAAGACCAAAGATGATGAATCAGGTTGACAGAAACAGTTATACTACAATAAATAAGAAATTTTACAGTCATATTCTTTAAATAATTGCACTGTGTGCAAAATAGTCATATACCAAATATCAGGGGAAATATCTGAATATACGTATGTGCCATTTTCTGTCTAAACAGCAAGTCTTATTAGCATTTTAAAACAACTTATAAGTATCATATGTGCACTAATTATTTACAGAATTGGTACAAATAGTGTAAAATTCCCAGTAAAATGGAGTGAAACTATCTGGGCACAAAACTCCTTTATCTATTGAATATTAATCTCTCCATTGTTCATTTACAATTATATCATATGATCAATAATGTGAATATAGTATTATTTTTAAATTGAGTAGGATTATTGCTTGAAAAAACACAGAGACATTGCCTCAGTTATTGATTGCTGGGGCTTCAGAATTTTTTTAACTTTATTTGTCATAGCTTCAATTTTTTGGAATATTTTCTACTCCCTGCATTCCTCCCCAAAACTTTAACTGATTACCAGGTAGGGCTCTACTCTGCCTTTGTAAAAATCTACCATCCAATTTTCAAATTGTTTATATATAAAATGTACACCATACAACTTTAATTCAAATTAAGTCAAAGGAGTCATTAAGAGATTTCATTGTATTTCCTTACCATCAAGCCAACTGTAATGAGAGAGAGAGAGAGAGAAAGCAGTGGGCAAAAGGGGGTGAAGGACTCAGAAGAGGAGGGAAAAAAATACTTGACTCCTCCTACTAAAATATGAAAGCACCTTATAATATTTGTGTGTATAAATTAAAGGGCCCAGGTCTTAGCAAGATTATTGTTTTACTGAGAAGCTATGTGTCAGGTGTATTCACTGCAAACAATATCAAACATATTGCTCTTCACTTTCCAGCATTTTCACAATGTACTCTGACACATACAAGGAAAATTTCATTCTCCTGCTAGTGACTGAGTCCTGGCCTACTCTGGTGGTGAAATTCAGTGGCAACCAACAGGAATTACACAAGCTACATTTCAGTCAGCTCTTAACTGAACTTCAGCATCCTGCTTTCACTGTGCTGCACTGATACAAAAAGCATTGCCATGAATGGAGCACTATGGAACTTGAGGGGGTGGCTTTATTAAGTCAATCTCCAGATCAACTTGTGGATCTTAATCAACTGCTAAGTTGATCTGGAAAGACTGATCTGATGGTGACAAATATGTCACCATCAGTAGAGATGCAGCTTGACTGTTTCTTAAGTCTGTAAAAGCAGTATGTGTATCAGGTATTGATTCAGTCATAAAATATTTTCCTCAACACATTTTTGTATGTGTGTGTAAAGATTTCTCCTCCAAATTCCAGTGAAATACTGAAAATAATCATGTCGATTCCTTCTCTCCCACTGTATTGTGATAATTTATTGACTGTTTTAATTTGTCATTTAGTCTCCCACCTGATAGATGAATTAAAAAAAGTATAGTCCTTATCTCACTGCTAACCATTAGAACTGACATCTTTCTGGAAATATTTACCACTAGTACTGCCCATTGAACAATCACAGTACCTAAGTTCTTCAAAGAGAAGTGCTCCATGTATATTGAAATACTGTGTAAAATATGCACTATGCCTCAAGATTTAAGATTTTTTTCTGTTGTTTGGTCACATACAGGGATTCATTTTGCCTGTATTTTAAATTCTTATTCTAATACACTATTTGCCAAGCCATGCCAATAAAGCCAGTGTGTGGTCCCGTTTTGGATGTTCTTTTGATAAACTGACATCCAGCCACCATAGATGGCCCTACTGCTTAAAATATTCTTTGAGGAAACGAAAAGATGAGTGCCTAACCCCCTACCCATCCGCCCCCACCAAAACCCAACAAAACAGTACAGTAGAACATTAGAGGTATTTCCTAGACGGGTAAACGTGTTAATCTGTACATAGCAAAAGCAAACAACGAAAGTCCTGTGGCACCCTAAAGACTAATAGATTTCTTCAGGCATAAGCTTTCATGGGTTGCAACCCACTTTGTCAGATGTACAATGCCTATGCATCTAACAAAGTGGGTTACAACCCACAGGGGCTTATGCCCAAAGAGATTTGTTAGTCTTTAAGGTGCCATGGGACTTTCATTATTTTTAGAGATATTTCCATTCCTTTTCTTTCCTTTCCTGTTCCTGGCACTAAGGAACGAACTAAAAAAATCTGGTATTCTATGCTTTTCAGCAGCAGAATGAAATCAGATTTTGGCTGAACAATAATAAAATCTGTAACAATATAGAAACAGTCTTTCTTCCTCAGCAACTAAAATAGTAAGAATGTTGAATCAATATACACATTTGAAATCAAAACTCTTGGACCACTCTGTTCAAGTTGATTTCCTTCTCCATTTGAAAAAATAAACAAGAAAACCTGTGGTACTTTTAGTCTTTGAAAGTGTCAGAGGACTCCTTGCTTGGTTTACTAAATGAGACTAACATGGTTATCCTTTTGAAACTTTTCTCCATTTTAGTTGCACTTTTCAGGTTTATAAATGAAGGTGATTAATTAATTCCTCTTTTCTCAAGAAATAATGGAGAACATATATGTAGAATTAATGTAGAAGCAATCCATAAAACTACCCTGCATACATTTGTGCTCTTAAAAATAGTCTCAGTCAAAGAGAAATTGGCGTAAAATATATTTTTGGATCTGAACTCAGCTATAACATGGTACAACAGAAGACTCTCACATGGTAAAAAGCTTAGGTTTGCCTTGAAAGTAGATGTAACCAATGCTGAGCAAATGATCTGTAATGATATACCTGTTCTCTCAAATAAAATAATTTTGAGCAGAGGGCAAGTGTTCATATCAGCCTTGCATGCCATGTAGAAGAGTGGACTTAACTCCTCACACACATTGGTTAAAGAAAGACAGAGAAGTCACTTGGAACATAACACAAGAACATAAGTATGGCCATACTTGGTCAGATCAATAGTCCATTTAGCCCAATATCCTGTATTCTGACTATGGTGCCAACATGTCTCAGAGAGAATGTATACAACAGGTAATCATCAAGTGCCTGTCAGCTATTCCCAGTCTCTGGCAACAGCAATCCCTGTCTATATTGGCTAATAGTCATTGATGGATCGATCCTTCAAGAACTTACTTTGTCTTTTTTTTTTTAACCCCATTAAAGTCTTGGGCTTCACAACACTCCTGGCAAGGAGTCCCATGGGTTGACAGTCGATTATGTGAAGAAATACTTCCTTTTGTTCATTTTAAACTTGCTGCCCATTAATTTCATTTGGTAACTCCCAGATTGTGTATTATAAGGATCAAATAACACTTCTTTATTTACTTTCTCCACACCAGTCATGTTTTTATGTACATCTTTCATTCCCCCCATTAATTGTCTCTTTTCCAAGCTGAAAAGTCCCAGTTTTGTTAATCTCTACTCATATGGAAGCTTTTTCATGTCCCTAATCATTTTAGTTTCCCTTTTCTGTACCTTTTCCAATTCCAATACATCTGGTTTGAGATGGGGCAACCAGATATGCATAAAGCACGCAAGATGTGGGCATACCATGGATTTATAAAGAGGGAATCTGATATTTTATACCTTAGTGTGTATCCCTTCTATTCCCAACAGTCTGTTAGGTTTTTGTTTTTTTGACTGTCACTGCATGTTGAGCAGATGTTTTCAAGGAACTATAGACAATGATTGCAAGATATCTTTCTTGAGAAGTATCAGCTAATTTAGACCCCATCATTTTATATATATAGTCTGGATTATGTTTTCAAATATGTATTACTTTGCCTTTATCAACACTAAATTCATCTACCATTTTGTTTCCATACTGATGCCCACTCAATCAACTTTGTAAGATTTCTTTGTAATGCCTTGCAGTCTAATTCTTCACTGTCACCTTGCATTTAACTATCTTGTATAATTTTGTATCATCTCCAATTTTGTATGATCTTTTTACTTCCTTTTTCAATCATTAATGAACATGTTGAATGGCAAGACACAACTGCCAACCCCTAGGGGACACCACTATTTACCTGTCTCCAGGCTGAAAACTGACAATTTATTCCTAACCTTTGTTTCCTATCTTTGAACCAGATATTGACCCAGAAGAGGGCCTTTCCTCTTACTTCTTGACTGCTTACTTTACTTAAGAGCCTTTGGTGAGGGACCTTGTCAATCTAAGAACACTATATCCAGTGGATCATCTTCATCCATGTACTGGTTGCCCCCCCCCCCCCTCCAAAATTCTAGTAGACAGGTGAGGCAAGTTTTTGCTTGATAAAAAACATGTTGACTCTTCTCCAACAAATCATATTTAGCTATGTGTCTAAAAATTCTGTTTTTTTTTAAACTATAGTTTCAACCCCAGTTGCCTGGTATTGAAATTAGGTTTACAGGAATGTAATTCCTCAGATCACTTCTGGAGCCTTTTTAAAAAACAGGCATCATATTAACTATCCACCAGTCATCTAGCATAGAAGCCACAGTTAGCTGCTCTGTAGTTTCTTCACTACTGTTGGGTGGACGGTCTGGTCCTGGTGACTTATTACAGTTTAATTTACAATCTGTTCTAGAGCCTCCTCTAATGACATCTTAGTCTGGAATAGCTCCCTAAATTTCTCACTTAAAAACAATGGTTCAGTTTTGGGAATCTCCCTCACACCCTCGGCACATTTGGATATAGCAAAGAAATATCGCTTCAATTAAATATGTATAATTTTGAAATCTAACAGCATTCACGTTCACTTCTTGCATTATGTACAATATTTTGAATTTCCTCATGCAAATAATGTTACCATGCTATCATGATCAATATTAAAAAGTTGTTAGCAGCAACTGTATCCTGGTGGGTAAAACTATACACTTCCATAGATTCTAATAGTCTTTTTCATATTAACTAGTAACTCACACAATAAGAACAATGGGAATACTCAGTTAAGGTGCTATGTACCTTGAATATGAAGTTATAAGAATCTAGCCTTAAGGTGGAGGCATTTTTTGGTAAATGTTAAATTATTAATGACAAATGTTGTGCCTTTTCAACACAGAAGAATTGGTTCTATATTTTTCCACATTAGGAAGAAAAGTCACTGGCTCCAAGTCTAATATGTGATACTTTAAACTGAATACCTCCATTAAATATAGATTTACATTCTTGACTGGGGTATTTTAGACCTGCCACTAGAACAGAAAGAATAACTGGCAATCATCAGGATTTTATCTTGATAAAGAGGTCATTTTGCAGACACATTTGATATGCATTTTGTTCTTGTAACAGCTTCTGCATCTAAAATGTTATCAAACTCTGACAGAACCTCTTCATCTTAATAAGGCAAAAAGAGGCTGTGTGTTCTCACCCATATATTCTGCAGATTATCAATAAGAAGAGCTTGATTGACACAGGACAGTAGAAAGGAGGTTCTGATTGTATCTGAACAGAATTTATTTTGGGCTGGCTTCCACAAGGAGAAAAGGTTATCTGTCTAGTCTGGCACATGCTGGAATATTTTTGGTTATTATTTTTAATGCAAAATATTGGGTTTCCATTTTCATGAATCTTAATGGCAATATGGATAGCCTTCAAATGCATCCTGTGTTTAATATAGCTTTGATTGATATTTTCAGATTATCAAGCACTCAGTTCTGCCTTTCAAGACTGCACATCAACTTCACAGGAAGCAACAGGGAACAAGTCGGTAAACTCTTGTAAACAAAATTATCATACATTTGACATTACAGCCAATCTAACCACAGGAGATTTCATCAAAGCACTACAGAAATAAACCACTTATCTTGGTTATAATGTTTTCACTTTTATTTTCCATAGATGTCCATTCTAATTATAGCTAACCTTTGGAAAAAACCATGCACCAGTTTCTGTAAAAGATTTCCCTGTACTAAAGTCAGGACGTTCTCCTGAAAATAACAAACTTTAATGAGCTGCATTCACTAGAAAACACATTGCCGTTATGCCATGGTATTTTGCATACTATGCCACAGGCTCTGGAGATGAGTCTCAAGAGTAAATCCAAAATATGCCATATTTTAGAGTTCACATGCAGAGCTCTCCAGAGAGGCCATCTAGGATCAACTGCTAGTGGAACCAGGAGCATCGCTGCTCCAGGGGAACACCTGGGGCCCTGGTATGGGGCCGACCCCGGCCCCATCCCCTTGTCCCAGTCCGGAGGTAGGACCCTGGGCTCCTGCTGCTGCCAGCTCAGCCCCCGATCACCAGCCAGAGCCGGGCCTGGGGAGACAGTTGGTTGCTGCAGGTGGCCCGGCCTGGGAGAAGCAGGTGCCACCGTGGCCAGCCAGCACCTGGATACCCAGCAGGGGATGGGGCCAGTGGAGGCAAGGCAGTGCCCCAGGCATTCAGTGCACTGGAGCCAGGACTTGGGTCATGTGCCTTGTGTGCCAGGTGCCAGCAACGCCCCTGAGTGGAACCAACAATAAGTAGTTTTCCAGCAAGTAGAATAACTGGAAGTATACATAGCTCAAATAGGGTCCAGAAGACAATATAAAAAGGGCTGGCTGTTTCTTCTGGGGATCAGCTCAAGGTGAAGCTGGGACACATGAGGGAGGATCCCCCTGACATAATCCAAGAAACCGCCTGCTCAGGGATCAAATTCTATCTACATCTTTTTTCTTGAACCTGTGAAGGATTGTTTTGTCTTATCGAATTTGATGCCAAGCTGACTATCTTCAGTTAGATACCAATATACTGATGTAAAATTAAGGCAGAATGCTTCATAGAATGTCCCACTGTCTTAGGAGCCCTTGTGATAATACCTATAGGAAATATAAAGGCTTAAACTGGGCTAAATAACATAATCAGATGGTCATAAGGCTGCCACTTTTGACGTCTTGGGTAAAATTAATTCTGAAAACACATAAAAATGCTTTGATTGGGCTTAATGACATGGTTACTGAAGTTAACATCCCACCAGTGATTTCAGTGAATTTTGGATTAGGTCCTACGAGTATATACGAAAGAGGAGAAAACCAAGGGAGAAAAAGAAACAAACTATTACATCCTGTCACATTAATCCATGTGTCCCTTTATGCAAAACATTTCTTTGGTACTGTTTAAGACTTTCCTCACTGTGAAAAGTTTTTAAATACCAAAATTAAAAACACCTTTACCTCTGCAATTAAAAAAAAAAATCAGAAAAATTCAGCATATTACATTTCATGAGTGGGTTATTTTAAAGGGAGTTAACATGAAATTTACATATGGAGCTTCATATTGGAAAGCTAGCATCCTCCTTAATGGTAGAGCATCAAGCAGAACTCTGAATCCTGGAATCAGAAATGTAGGACAGGAAGGGTCCTCTACAGTTCACCTTATCTAGTTCTCTGAATTGATGGAGGACTAAGTATTATCTAGATCGTTCCTGTTGGGTATTTGTCTAACGTATTCTTAAAAACCTATAGAGTTGGAAATCCACATCCTTCCTAGTTAATTTGTCCCATTTAGTTTCATACATCTTTTTTTCCCATACATCTTCCACTAAGTTTTGTTATTTAAATCCAGTTATATTTTATTCTCCTTCTGTTTGTTCCTGCCTTCTATTTCCTAAATGCAATGCAACACTCAAGCTAATACATATTCCTTCTAAAATATACCATTGCACAATTCATACATAAAACTGAAAATCAGCCTGCTCAGATAAGCATGGAAAATGAACAGGATGTATTCTATCAAATACTGCCATGGAACTCCCCCTGTGAAAAAGTAAAGAGCTTACTGGTTAGGGCCTTCTCAAATTAAGCAAATATTTGGCTCAAGATCCCACCAAGAAGTGTATTTCGTCTTCTAGATTCTAGAAATTTAAACTAAAATCTAATGATTCCTAAGAGTGTTACTCCTCCACTCAGGCACAAATTGGAAAAGAACCAAAGATGCTCAAATTAAATAGAATCCCAAAACTGTATGGCAAATGGCCAATAATACAGAACACCTCTATTTTCTGAGGCATTTCCAAAGTCCTTCATACTCATTTGACCAGGCTGCTAGGACTCAGAAGCTCTTATAGATTCAAAGATCATAAGATACAAATATGATCATCCAGGCTCACTGCCTGCATAATGCATGCCATAGAACCTCACCCACCTCATTCTGCAATATGCTTCTAAACTATAATTAAGTGACTCAAGTCATCATATCATGATTTAAAGACTTTAAGATACAGAGAATCCACCAATAACCAAGCCATGACCCATGCTACAGAGGGAGGCAACCTCCCCTACCCCAAGCCCTTTGCCAATCTGCCCTGGGGAAAAATTCCCGCCAGACCTCAGATATGGCAATCAGTTAAACCCTAAGCATGTGAGCAAGACTCATCAGTGAGACACCCAACAAAGAATTTTCTGTAATAATTCAGAACCAAGCCTATCAATCATCACATCAGCATATTTACCATCAGGAGCCAAGGATCAGTGAATTATCAAACCAGGCTGTCCCATTACACCCCCCCCACGAATTTATCAAACAAACAAACAAATAAATAACCAAACAACCATCTAGCTCCCACACCCACAAAAAGTCTAAGGAAAGCATGCCCTTCACTCAAATAATCTATTTCAATTCTGCTGCAGCTGGGTGGCTGAAATTTCACTAGTTGTTAAAGACTGGAGCTCTTTTTGAGAAGAAAAAAAGAATAGAGAGATCAAAGAGTTTAAAATGCATTCCTGCTTTACTAACTTTACTGCTGATAGAAAGTTTTTCCATATAAAAAAGCACTCTACCAATTATTATTTTGTCTTTATGGTACAAATCTTGTTTTAGCACTCTGCCTGGCCAAGACTGAATGAACCAGGCAGTTTCCAGAACTTACTATAAAATGATGCATGAACAGGCTACAGACATCAGACAGAGATGGGAGGAATAGGGTAATTTGGACTTATTGTAAATAAAAGAACTAAAACCCCTAAGATATTAATAGGAAAAGAAGAACTGCTTGAACTGCTATAGCTGGATGCACTGTCCCACTCTAAACCCCACAAGTACTCAGAATCATTCTTAATTTTTGTTTGAACTGAGTTCATAACCAGCACTAGTTTGCTTGAGTTTTGTTCAGATTTCCAAGCCATTGGGTAGTAGCTTTATATTTGTATGCACATTTCTGTGTATACACATACATGCACATGGACATTCTGTGATGGTCCTAGCCAGACTGGTCTTCGTGATACATTTTGAGACTGGTTTGTTGAGATAGGTCACTTGAAATTTCCCTTTTTGTCTCTCATTGGCTGAACTGGTAGCATGTCATAAGAAAGATAAGATGCATTAGAAACCCTTTGGTTTGGCAAAGAAGATAGGCTTCATTTCAGTTGTGCCCCTGAGTTAAACTGGATCCACTCAGGGGGCAAAATCAACACCAGCTCCGTAACCCTATTTGACTGCCTCTTTCAGTCAGGTAATAGACTAGTATATAATCATACTCTGTTATTCCTTTTGTTATTAGAAAGGTATCTTATTATTATTTCATACTTTGACTCTCAGTAATTATAGAATAATTTTTAGATACTTCCGTGAAATCCAAGTTCTCTTGTTGAAACAGACGTGATCGTTCACATTCCTGGCAGAAGTCTACGCATTGCTTTTACAATTTGAGAACTTACTGTCTTACTTTTATTTCACATTTTGGCTCAAATAATTATATCCTCTTTGTCACTGCTCTCTTTTGGTACAGATTTTTTTCCCTCCTTGGTCTAAATTTATTATTTTTTAATTATTTTAGTCCTCGGCTGTAAGCTTTGGAGAATTAAGTCCTACATGGTATAGGTAATAGGAACGGGGAACAGCAGCACTATGTTCTTTATACTATTTAGCTAACATACTTTCACAATAGAGTAGAAGATAATTATGAGGAAAGCCAAACTCCTTCAATAGAAAAAGATGTAACTATAATTGGCCTAGTCCAGTATCATGGGGATAGATCTTTCAGTAGTATTATTGCTGTGTTCAGTTTGAGAATTCAGCTGGTTTCTTTACACTTGCCATAGCATGGCTTAGCAGCAGTACTAAGGAATATACAGTACTCAGCCTCCAGTAAAAGAGACAATATTAGAGGCTGCCTTATAACATATGTGGAACTCCGGGAGAAACTCCCAGCTATAACCTAAATGGAATACCAGTGAAAAGGAAATGAAAGAAAACAGTACTGATATTTCAGACAACTCATCCTTTCATATTAGATTTACCCTTTAAGGCTGCCCAAATCCTGCAAAATCTTTTTGAGCCATCAAACAGAAATTTTCATTGAGCGATCTATTTATGAACAGGAAATTATATCATCTCCCATATGGATGGTACCATTATACAAGTGTTATCTCTCTGTGGTACCATTTGTGAAGCTTCAGATGAAGAGAACAAAAAAAGATTTTTTTTTTAAGAAGATATATTTGCCATTGATCTAGATAGGTCACTTTACTGAAACAGTATCGGATTACTCCACATGGTCTGTCAGTGATGCATGAATTCCAGATTTTGAAAGACTCATGCAGTACCATGATTTGGAAGTTTTCTGTAAGTAATGCCCCATGCTTCTCATTACTTCTTCCTAAGATGCCAGTGTAGAGACATCCTTAACCTGTAATAGTAGGAAAACTGCCTCTGTGTATTTTGAAAGTAGTGTAATCACTTTAGTTATTATGAAGCATATAAAATATCATCCCTATTATAATTTTGGAGAAGAGTTATCAGTTGTTTTTGCTTTTTAAAAAAAAAGATTGCCCACACTAGTTAGCTAAAGTAGCACCAGTGGAGTGACTACAAATTGTTTCTGGTGGTCCTTAGTTTTTTGATCATACTCAAGCATCTCTACTTATTTTTGCTTGGTCCACTAGTTGCTGTCAAGTCCTTCCTACATAAGGACAGCATGGATTACAAGGTACAATTTAAACAATAAAGTAGAAATAACATTGTAAATATCTCACTGATAAAAGACTGGAACCAGTGTATTGTTCATCTTGGACTAGATCAGCTGCATTACAGGTCACTGTGAATCACTCACCGAGACAAATTTAAGATATTTTTTGTTTGCTATTCTTAACGGCACATGATTTTAGGCCCATTTCTAGTAATAAATGGTCAGAAAACTGAAATATTTACAGTAAGAAATGTTACCTGGAAAACATACTTGATATATATTTGGTTAAAAAAAAATCATTTTTCCAAGCAGGAAGTTTTGAAGATATTCAATGAAAAGAAAAGGACAAGGACAAGGAAAAAGAAATCAACATTTTGAAATGGCATTTCATTTTGGATTTTTGCCTTAAATCAAAATGAAATTAAAATTTTCCTGTTGGAAACTTCTAAATAGTATTTCCTATTGGAAACTTCTAAATACTAGAGCTTCTTATCCTGTGCTTATAAACTTAAGTGATAGGCATGGTATAAAGAACCAACACAGCAAATAATTACATTTAGAAATTTCTGGAAGGAAGAATTAAATTTATACTCAAAGTTGAAATTTTATTTTGAAAATGTCAGTTTTATCAAGACCATATTTTTCTGAGGGAAAATTATCATAAAAATTTTAGATCAACTCTTCTAGCAATCACGTAGTTAGAGGTATTTAGATTTGTGCTCTAGATAAATTGCAATGAAGTGGCCCTTCTGAAAATGTACCAAAATACTATTTTGTTTTGGTGGACTTCTCTCCTTTATAAATGTGCTTCTCCTTTAGGGATGCAAGTAATTCTACACTACATGGGAAAAGGTTTTAAAACAAATCACAAACACTTTTGCACAATAACAACTTTCAGCATTTTTTTGTTGTTGCCACATGTGCGAATCAAAGCTCTACCAAATCCTTAGATCTGCCTTAATTATTTGCTAAAATATGGCTTCTTTTGTGTGACACAATTATAGATTTGGCATACTCAGATAACACTGTCTAACTAAAAACCCTCAATGGCATATACTTCCATGATCAAGCTTAAAATGAATCCTTCTATCTCTAACAAAATGGTGAGTCTCACCTGTAAGACTATTGTAGTATAATGTGCAAGATTCCATAGTTACCATATCTTCAGGGGAGTTAAATAAACTCCAGCCTTAACCATCATTGAGCATCCGCCAAACAACTGATTTGTTCTATTTATTTATTTTACATATATCTTGGTACCATCTCGGCTCATAAAAAAACAAACAAACAGGTCAAGTAGTTAATGTGTTAAAAGTGGGCACTGAAATAATTAAATCCCTCTTTTAATCTGTTTGATTTCATATCCATTTCAGAACTCGTGTTACCATTTGCTAATTCCAAAATGACTTTTTGTAAGAGGATTGTCAGTACAGATGTTGGAACCCTTCAACAACTGAGCATGTGCTCCCTTATCCGTGTTTAGTATTTCAAAGCCAAACTACTGTAACTAATAAATCATTCTCAGTTGCTGAAAGCAAGCGGATAATTGAACTGCTTTATATCTTGTGTACAGAACATTTCAAAAGAATGTTTTTCCCTCAGCTAAGCTCTCTTAAGTATTACTATTGACTGCATGATCCATTTCTATCTGCTTTCTATATCCAACCTTCATGCTGAGCTTCTGAAAAGGTTTGATTCATTTCTTAATCTGTGAAAAGCACAATCATGATGATGTTTCCTTAACCAACACTTAGCCTGGCAGAATTAAAGAGAATCAAAGTTAAAATATTTATAAATAAAATATTTAGAAAAAGAAAATCCCAAAATATTTACACAATGAAGACCAATGTGAATGTTGTCCATGTCCCATCTAGCAGTAGAAACTAACTTTCAGGATTGATCCTGAAAATCCTTACTCATATAAGTAGTCTTATCTTATGTATTTTGACATTGGAGTAAATTAAATTACTGATATCTATAAATATTTCACATGTGATTAGAAGACTTCAGGGTAAGACGCATAGGGACAGAGTTCTAAAAGGTATTTAAGTGCCTAATTCCTATTTAAATCAACAAGAGTGAGATACTGAGTGACTTTGAAAATCCCACTATTAGTAAATTGTGATATATATTAAACTTTTGTAATGATATATGTGTATTTGGATTTTAGGACATTCTAGGTTTGGGAGCGGTGTTTTTTTTTTTTGTCCCCCCCCCATTCCTGAAAAACATTCTGTAGCTTTAGTAAAGAAGTTCAGAAGGAGGGTGGACAAACCCCTTCTTGGACCTACCAGGTCAGAAAAAATAAACTCCATCAAATGGGAATATGAGCTAAATAATCCTCCCTAGGCATGCCGTAAGATTTTTTTCTGTTATCCTTTTTAAAAGGTAAGACATGTCTCTTGCACAAGCTGGAGATTCACAGTTAGATAAATCTCCTTCTAAAGAGACAAAGAACTATTTAAATTCTATAGTGTTTATCTACCCAGATGGGGTGCTATCACAAAACAGAGCAAAGTACACAGAAAAAAGTCCTTTTTAAAACTATTGATAAAGCAAGCCAGTCACATAGTTTTACCAAAAATATTTCATCTTGATGTATCAATTCATGCTGGATTTATTTACTGTAACTATTCTTGGATGCGATATTAATGCAGCTGTACAATGATGGACAAAAGGCAGGATGATAACATAATGCAACACGTATGGTTGAAATGATTAGTAGAGTATTTAGGGAATAGCATGACATGAGGCATGACGATTAAAAAAGGGGGATGAAGGCTTTGTTGAGATTAGATGAGACAGCAGAGCATAGTACAAGACCAGGAATGTAGAAGAAAAAATGGCAGACATTCAGACAGGGTGACACTGTCCAGAGACTTGAAGGTAGAGACAAGGTTCCCTCATGTGGCAGGATCTCAGCCTAGTTAATGAGGTAGGATTTTAGGGAACAAATAATCCTTACTTGCTTTTCATGGTGCAGCTGTTCTAGCCCTGGCCAGCGAAGTATATTCTCTTGTAGTCTGTAGTATTTTTTTTAAATTAGAAACTAAAGAGTAAAAGTTTGGGGTTTTTACTTAAAGGGCTCATACTCTCTACTGTAATGGCCTGATTCCTAGGCACATAAAAGCCCCATTAGGGCTGGTAGGATTTTCATCTTGTCAGTGCTTGCTGACTGAGTACTTCACTCAAATAGGATTCAGCATAGATTTTTGGGAATTCAGTCTTTGCTTGGCCTCTCTCAGTTTCAACGAGATTGATGATGCTGTGACCCATTTTCAGTGGCAGCACATTCAACTTCTTTCCCAGGTAGGTTTAAAGTACACTTCAATCAGGCGTTAAAGTAAGCCGGAATGCACCAGAACGGCATTCCAGGGCCCCCTATTTTTAGGGGGCAGTGTTCCGGGGCCCCCTAGCATTAGAGGAACACACCAGAATGGAGCATTCTGGGGCCCCCTAAAAATAGCAACAGCCGCTAGAACACAGCATTCCAGTGCATTTGCCCTTGTTTTAGTTTAACCCCTGGCCATAGCCCCTAACCCAGCCAGTCTCCGGCAGGCAGAGAGCTGAGTCAGCTGAGCTAGGCAGGAAGTTTTGGGCGGGAACAGCCTTTGGCCAGGGAGCAGCTCCATTCCCCAGCCGAAACGTCTCTGGCCAGCCTGCCCTGGTGCTGCTGCTCCCCCACATGGAGCTGGGAGCAGGGACAAGGAGAAAAAGCCAAGTTAACGCCTCAGCTTGGCCTAGAGGAGCCCCATGGTGGGGCTGAGGGAAGGACTTTCTGGAGGGGGCACTGGCCTCTGGGATGGGGGGAATGCTGCTGGGGGTTACGTGGGGCAGGGTGTACGTGTGTAGCTAGGGATGGGGAGGTGTAACTGGGCATGTGTGTAGCTGAGGGTGTGCAGGGACGTGTGTGTAGCTGGGGGTATGTGTGGGGGTGTGGAGTGGAGTGATAACCAATGCATGTGGTACTGAGAAGTGGTTGTAAATGCCTACCTGGGCTGGGGGGCAGTAGCTGGGGTGCATGAAGGGGGCCTGGACCTGCGTGAAGGGCATCTGGAAATTTAGGAGGGTTCCAGGGCCCACCAAATTATACTTTAATCCCTGACTTCAATGCCAGATTTTCTTTAGAGGCATAAAAAAACTTGCAATGGTTAACTACATTGAAGACATGCTTGGAGAGCAATCTAAAATTTGTCAAGGTTTTTTGATCATTTAAACTTTTTCCACTTGTACTGACCTCTTCCAAAGAAGCCTGAGCAACTAAAATGTGCAAATCCCTCAAACTCACTAGCAGTTAGACACATAACTCCTTTAGATTCCCTTGTAAATCACAGCCCACATAGTTATGAATTAGCAAATTGCTCCAGTGTTCCACCACCCTGGAGATGGCTGTGGTTTTGGGGAGCGTGATCTGACTCAAACATATTAATTTCTAATACAGAGACCCTTCACACTGAAAGGCATTATGTGAAAAACAAACAAAAAATACTAATAATTATAATCCACTGTTGCAAAAAGCAAGTCAGCAGGCTCGGCCTGGATCTCACTGTAGCTGTCACTGATTTCCAAAAGAAGTAACTAGATCTCCTACTGTTGAATATTTCAGGGATGGGACACGGTGCAGATTGGCTGATTACTGCCAATCCATGATTGATGTGCAGGGTCTGATTAGATGGTTTAGTCTTCTGGAAGACAAGTGTCCTTTATTTTAAGCTCTATAGCATATGAGTGGTGTTTCCTTTTTTAATGAAGCTCTCTTTCATTTGGGGGAAATCAAACAAAATAATAGCATATGCACAGACCACCATTCTCCAGAATGAATATTTCCCCCTTCAGCGCTGACTTTACACATTTTAAGACTGTACAACCTGACAACCATCAAAAGTCATGGCATTTTTCTGACACTCCAGCATGTACTTGACTTTTATATCAGGAACTAGCATGGCAGCTTTTTTATTGTTAAAAATGCTGACTGAATTCACTCATGAGTGGCCAGCAGAAGACTCTGCCTTAATCCAGCCAAGGCTGCATTGCTGTTAATTGGTACAAGTCACTCGGATAGACAGGTTAGGCTTACACTTCTATAGGATAACTCCTTAGACAACTAACCGAGAAGTAACTAACTAACTGAGAAGTACTAGACCTTGTGCTCTCCTCTTCTGTTTCCACCTAAGAGGCAACTTATGAAGAATATAGTCTTGGAAAAGCAGCAGTTTTCTCAAGCCAACACACACTCTTATTCATACCTCTATGACAAAGACATACTCTCCAAAACACAGCAGCCGATGCAGACTCACAGTGACAAATCTGCTAGTTATATAAAGCATGTACTCAAGTTACTTCAACTGTGTCCTATAAAACAAAGGGTCCCTTTATACTTCTGGTTCTTGCAGAAGAAATGATTCTTATGGACCAGCACCATCTTATTTGAGATTCTTATACTGCTATCTAATTAAGTCTTTAGGCTTTTCTACCCAGGCCATTTTAGACTCTCAAGCCAAACATTCTAGCTAAAGTGTATACTATTTATTCATTCATTTTTGTTTTCCTTCACCACAACACTGTTACCATTTGCAAATTCTTCCATTTTATATGATGTGCATGTATATGCCAATAAATGTACTGGGTGTTGGTGCCCCCCCCACACACACAAAGGAATTCAGACAGTGACTTAATACAGGTTCCACTGCATAACAAGAATGTGGTTGATCAGTTTGAGACCTCCAGAGTAGGTTTCTCAGATATGTCTGTTTGTATTGGGAGATGATTAAAAATGATTGACCCTAATGACAAATGCCTCCTTCCTGTTCTTTTTTTTTTTTTTTTTAAATAAAGAACAGTATCCCTCCCACCCCCCAAGTATCATCAGTTTTTAATGAAACCATGCTCTCCATTGTACTCTGGCTGTGGAGATTGAGTCTTAATATCATAATGAGTCTTAATAACAACAGAAGTTTTACCATTTACTTCCATAAGAGAAGGATTAGATATTAACTCCCCCCACCCCAAATCAGCAAAAGCACTTAAGCGTGTGCTTAAAGGTGAGTTACTTTTTCACGAATGAAGTAGAGATGTCCATGTGCTTTTTGTTAGGCGCTTTGCTAAATCAGAACCTAAGAAAGACTTTGTTAAGCCTCCATTTCTTCTTTCAAAGTATCCTTTCTCTTTCAGGGAAGCCACATGGTTCAGTGTAATTTCTCTCAATGTAAATATTATTAAACTCTACCATATATCAGTGTCCTTAGTATTCCTCTATAATTCATATTCTTTTCCATAGCATTCATAGTGTATTTCTTTGAAGTATAAAAAGCTCTTTACTGACTCAGTTTTATTCCTTTACATGCTTCTGTTCTTCTTACTGTTGAGTTTATGTATGCTTTCGAGAAGACAGGCTTTTTATTTTTTAAAAAGTTGTGAATATGGGAAAGGTAAAACATAGTTAACTGCTTACCTATTTTTGTTACTCTGGAAGTTTCCATCTCAAGAAGTAAAGAAAAATCAAAAATCAGAAGTTATACTTCATGTTTATATCTGAAATATTCTGTTTTAATAAGAGATACCACAAAGTAAAATATTAATGAAATCACAAAGATTAGCAATAGGAGAAGTCCTGTTAAACCATTCATCTTACTGCCTGCCAGTGCTGTCCTCAGCAAGCAAAACTGCCTCCTCCAGGGTATGTAGCAAAGAGGAACTTCCCTCATACTTTTTCGTCTGATTTCCCTTGCTTTTCCCTCTTGTCCAAAATACATCAGCCTCCACTCTTTAAGGCATGGAAAGAGAATATCTTTCTGAAAATCCAAAGCAAGTGACACATTTAAAACATCTGATTCTACAATCACCTGCCTAATGACCTCCTTCAGTTAGTAAAACATTTGGATTTACTACTAATTTAATACATTGGGCAAAATACTAATAGTGTTACTCATACTAAATAACCTTTATTCCCCCAATCGTTCCACTGGTTTCAGTGTTACTCGTTGTGGAAAGCGATAATAGGACTAGTTGTTGAGAGAACTGAGGTAGTGCAGATTTGGGAATCTCTCTCACATTGTTTTATCTGCAAAAAAGTTTGAACAAGCATTTCAAACCAACAAAAATTGGTGCCTGGCCATTCTAGGCAGCACACTCAACCAAGAGTTTTCAGCTACCCTAAATCTTCTTTCCCAACAAGGTTCTGATCATGTACTGACTTGGAGCAGGCTGCTCACTTTGCCCACATGGATCCCACTGACTTCAGCTGTCGAATCATGACCCAAGTCACCTAGCACTGCACTTCTGTGAGACACTTACTTTTAATTAAATAATTAAGATAATTAGGAGAGTGGTGAAGCTTTGGAATAGGTTGCCTAGGGAGGTAGTGGAATCTCCAGCTTTGGAGATATTTAAGGTCTGGTTAGACAATACCCTGGCTGGGATGATTTAGTGAGAGAGGTCCTGCTTTTAGCAGGAGGTTGGACTAAATGACCTCATGACGGCCATATGATTCTATAAGAGTTTGTAATATTTTTAGATTCTAACTATTTTCCTTGATCTGTTCCTTCTGGATGAATTAACTTAAGTCTTGCTTCTTTATAGGTATAAGTCTAAACTTGACCCTTTCTTTTCACAAGTATATCAGAACCTTGACCTAGTTATACAACATCAGTGTAGTCTAAAGTCCAGCAAAAGTAGGTTGAAAAAATCTAAACAAAAAATGAAAAATATCCATTTATGTCAATTTTTACAAGAATGTCGCATTAATACAAAGTAAAGTTTTCCAGTTTAAGTCCTGAATATTGGCAAACTTCCCAAATGAAGTGATTACAAGGCAGCACTCAGCAAGAACTACATACATCTCTAGAAAGCATTTCACCATGCAGTGCCATGGTTCTGTTTCAATTGTTAAGAGAGGTTGCTTGACAAACTGAACAACTTTCACCCTAGAATATTTAACATTTGCTTTGTTGGTATTTAAGTAGCTTATGACATTGATTATGTGTTTCAATTAGTAGTAGTTGGTAATTTTCATTCTGGCAACCAGTCTTTTTGTTATTTTGTGGAATGGTGGATTGTTTTATAGTGCTTAAATTGATTCCCACCTACATGATGTGTAGAAGCGGCAGGGAACAATTTTTTCTCAGTGAAGCTGCATACTTCCAAGGAGTCAGATATGTTATGGTTTCAGTTAACCAGTATCATATGGTACCTTCTCTAAATCAAAAAAAAAATGATTTCTGCTTTTTCATATCATGAAATTTGGAGAGGGGGAGGTCAAAGGAAATGTGACACTGAATTCCCATCACCTGCCTGTCACTAGTTATTTTGCTATCTGAGTTAAAAGGTGCCTCAGTGTCTGACTCAGACCTGAACTTGAGAAGGGAAACGAGAGAGAAACTATCAGTTCATGGATACCAATAAGTGTAAGGGAAGAATATTTTCCTTCTGGAAAGCAAAAGCATCTTTTGTGTCTGTGAATCCAATAATTAAATCAACAGGAGTACCTGCCTGGAGTTTATCTGCTATTGGCTACTTCAAATCAGAGAAACGTTTTTGTGAAAATTGGACAATCAAACCACTTACTGAGGGGAGATCCCTGAGGCATATCTGGGGCTGGCATGGAGTGACCAGGTCAAGAAAAAAGTCTAACATCATATTCCAGAAAGGAACATAGAACAAAGGTAAAGCAAAGTTATCCAGCCCAGTTAAAGATATCCTACCTGGGCATCAGGAGGATAAAATATCTGATGAGGGTAAAAACTAAAATTTCACTCAATAATTCAACTTCCTATTTCAGTGTGATAGCAGCTTCATACAGGAAATCAAACTTCATTTCTTTGACAATGTCATAAAACTTTCATTCACAAAGAAAATATTACATGCTGAAGAGGCTGCATCATTTACCCACACCTATCATAAAGCTGAAAAATAACACCTTAAACACACATGGACATAACTTGTTCAATGCTAGTAGGAATGGTGTAGTTACTACTGCAAAACTCCTCACTTTACAAAATGGTTCTAAAGGGGATAGCAAGCTTATTAATTATGACAAATTCATGTATGGTATGTGTGTTTCACTGTCTAACGTTAAGGTTTATATACACATACACATGCATATTTATGTAATAAGCAGAGCTGGTTGAAATTGTTTTAACAAACAAACTATATCAGTTTCAATAAAATTTTCATCAGAAGCAGTGAAACACACACACACACACACCCCCCCCCATAGTATGATGGATAAGGTACTGGCCCAGTATGAGGAAGCCAAAGGTCCAAGTCCCTGCTCTGCCAAATTTGGAGTGGTCTTGGATGCAGAACTGTGCCCTGAAGAACTGTTACAGGGAAGGTAAAGACTTGAAACTCTGCCAGCATCCTAACCACAGGGTGATGGAGAGTTTATCTTGTTCTTCATTTGCAAGTGCTCATTTTTGTTCTCATGCAGAATAAAAATAAGTTTCAAAACCTTGAAATCTGCTGTGAAAAGAAACTGTTGTTTTATGGTCAGCCCTAACAATAAAACTTAAAAAAAACCCTGCTATATCTATCTATCTATCTATCTATCTAAACAGTTACAGATTAAATATAATATATACACTACATATTGTGTTTGGGTGTGCATATACACATGCCACATGTAATGACAACTTTTCCACACTATCAGAAGATGGCTAACTATTCTTCAACATTCCCTGGTTAAGTAACTAATACTTTAGTAGGACTTCCTTGAGCAAAAACAGAAAACAGAGATGAGCTCCTCTTGAGTATATCATTCCGAGAGTGGTGTTCTTTCTTAGAGATCATTAAAACATTTTATAGCATTTCACTTGTAGTAAAGTGGATTTAATCATTTCTCATCCTAATTTCTGTCAAAACAATTTGTGTGTGTATGTATATGTCTCCAAGTATTTTGCAGCAGTGTGTTAATAGACCAATAAAGGATTTAAAAATAGTGATTGTCCAAAGGGTCTTCAAGTAGTCTTCAAACAGAATTTATTTTAGAAGTAGATAAATAAGACATAAAAGGAACAGTGCTTGGTAATTCAGTTTGAAAGCGAAAAATATATATTTAAAAAAAATCTTTTTTTAAAAAATATTTTACAAATAATACTTAAGACCTGGATGTACCATAAATATATGCCACATGATAACAGAAAATATTGAAAATGCATAAGAAAAAAAGACCTACATTACAGTATATGTTAAAAAAGTAATTATATTTACATCACATATCAACTTAGATTTTGACAGCACCCTATTTTACATTAGCAGTCCTCTGGCTAATGAAATTTAGGACTGCAATAAATTCCCCTCAAGTCTAATTTCCTCCCAAACTTCTTTGTCATGACAAAGAATCTTCAGGTAGCTTTCACACAAAATGCATTTTACATGCCATGCATAATCTCTAATATTAACTTCTTTTTATTTGCAGTGATCTTGTAACTGTGTTGGTCTCAGGATATTAGAAAGACAAGGTAAGTATGATAATGTATAGTATTGGACCAGCTTCTGCTAGTGAAAGAGTCAAGCTTCTGAGTTACATAGCACTCTTCAGAAGATCACAACAACCTGAAAAAGACAAAGACCTCAAGAAGAGTTGCGTTAATTTGGAAACTTGTCTCTTTCACCAACAGAAGTTGGTCCAATAATGTATATTACCTATCCTCCCTTTCCTTTTTATTATTCTTTTGAAATCGGTGTAAGCAACAAGTCTGTTTGAAATTAAGAATGGCACTAAGCTTTGGAAGATATGCATTGATGTATTATTCAGACATCAGTAACAATCCAGAGGAAGCAGAACAACAATATCTGAGGGCCATCTTTGGCTATTTGTGTTGTAGGGCTAAAATCAGTAAATCTTACCTATGCTATTATTGGTTTGCTAAACCAGTTACAGTACTGCAACAAGCACAAAGGATATTCTAGTATCTTTTCTATCTATAAACACAACTTGCAGCAGTGGCAGCAGGAGTGGCATATGCCTTGAACACAAAATACACATCTTCATTAGGTTTATTGAGATTATGATGACTAATAATAAATCCTAAATTCTGAAATGATGTTTATTAGGGGAAAATAATTAGCCTTCCATTAAAAAAGTAAGATTGGATAATTCACTGGATCTGCCCTTGTTCAAAACCTTTGAGTTTAACTGATGATGGGCAGGAAGCTACACTTCTATAGGTGAATGCGAAACATCAAACAACACTGGTTTTGGCTCAGCAATCACATGAGCCTAGCTCTTATTCAGGAGAAAAATCCTGACTGAATCCTCCTCGTACAGAACTATTTTCTCTGGATTTGTATTCCAACTATCCTTTCCCTCTTTCAGATCAGTGTAGAACTAAAGTCCTATGCATATTTGGAAAGTGGCCATTAGTAAAGGATGAAATCTTGGTAAGAACGTATGATGCCACACAACAGTGAAGAGCACTCAGAACAAGTCTGCTGCCAGTCTGCCAAAGAGTTTTTTAAAAATAATATGAAGAGATAAGAAAACAAAATTAAAATACACAGATAGCAGGAATGGAAAGGGTTGTCCTATAATAACATTGATAAGGGATAGGACTTGGAAAAAAAAAATCTTGAAACTTTCTGTTTCCTAGTTTATTGGGTACATCATCTGTTTTGTGTGGGGGGGTAAAAGAAGTTTGATGGATTTGGCCCTCCAGCAGCTCATAAGGACTGACGTAGGGCATGAAGACAGACAGAGGCATAAATGCTTAATGATTTCATTGGAAGTTAAGCACCTAACTACTGTTATGGATGTGGGCTTTACTGACTAACTTAATTTTACCACATATATAGTTTATTGGTTTGGAAAAAAATAGCCTACTGAACCATCTCCAAATCTCTGTTCTAACCTTTTTAAAATTATAAATTCAGTTTTTTTCCTCCCATTTACAATTTGTAACTGACACCATAACCACCAAAATACCAAGAAAAAGGTAGCCCTTGAAAATTTTCCAGCCAGGACCAGAAGTGGAAGTGCCAGGAATTTAATGGAAAAACCTTTTCTCACAATATTTTAACTCATTATTTCTAAGACTTAAGAAGTTCAGTTAACTTTTTGGTGCTTATCCTAACCTAACCTGAATGTCGCAGTTTTGAGTTTTACCTATGGATGGTCTTAATCCTCAGTAACCACAGAAGACATCCAAAAAGCATTCTGAAACTTTGAGTTCCTGCTGAATAGCATGAATGGGAATGGAAGCTAGTTCTTCACACCACAGAAATCACTGGGTGTTTCTTTTTCCCCCCCCCCCTTTTTTTTTTATTAACAATCCACATTATGTGCTATTTTGGCAAAAAGTAGTTAGAGGGAAAGGTGCTGATCATGTTTGTTAAACTAAACTCTCTCACTGAGATTCACTGTCATCCATATCAGTACATTAAACATAAACACCCCTCCTTTTATACAGTATAAAATGCAGACAACAAGGCAAAAGAAATAGTGTGCTACTACAGGACAATGCAGTAAATACTATTAGTGTTTGAACTTTTTGCTCATTTAACTTTCAGAATCACTACTGCAGAGGGAGAATAAATATGAAAGGTGAAACTGTCTTGTAAATGAATCAACTTCTTTCCAAGAAAAAAGATTTCATTATACTTAAAGAAATACCTTCTACAACAGTTATAGCTATACTTATGCAATACAATATGTTAAATTACAATACATACTACATTATTGATAAAATTTATTATATTTTACAGAAGATAGCCAAATAACCATTTTTTAATAAAATGCCAGATAGCACATGTGAAGGGAACATCATTGTTGATACTCTGCAGTCTGAGAACTGAGGCAATGGAAATATTTATGTATAAGCCTGTTTTAAATACTTTTACATCAAACATACAGTAACAGGTGTGAATTCCATTTGGTAGTCTAACTGAGGCATCATTAGTAACTTTTTCATTTAAAGAAAATTACACATATTGTATACAGTGGAGTTAAAAACCAAAAAGACTATTCCCCATTTTATTTTTGCAAACTAATGTAATACAAGCTACCATATAACTGCAGAAAACAGGGTTCTTTATACTCCTTTTGCTTCCTAAGAAATATTGCCTTTTATATGAAACACAAATATTATTAAGTGATGCACACACCTTTTTAAACAGTGTTACCTAAAATGTGATTCAATAGCTATAGAGGAACCAAGTTGCAACTGAAGTTAAGTGTCAGGCAAACTCTATTAAATCAAATGTGCTAAACAACAAATTATAATGTAAAGCAATTTAACTTTAGAAATATAAACGTTTACCAAAAATAGTAAAATAGCCCCAAACAACAAAAGCCTGAACTTTTTTCCTTATGTTGGCTAACAATGCAATCATTTTTAGGTGTAATCAAATTTATGGTATTTTTTCTACTTTATCACACAAACAGCAAGCCTCTTTTTTTAAGTACTTGTAAAGATTAAGTATATGGCACCTGGTATACAGAGTTTACCAAATTTTCAGCAAGTGTAAGGTAAAATAACATTTAATTAAAAAGTTAAGTGAATGCTTGCCAATAATTGAAAAGGTGAATGTTTATTATATCAGTTTTGTGAATAAGGAAACAGGAAGAAGGTATTTTCCCACTAATACTAGTGAGCCTATAAAAATAAACAGCAATGTTTTGATCCTTTGTAGTTATGATCTGTAGCAGCAATATCAGTATTAAAAATATTATGGAAGATAACAATAATTAATCAATCCACAATCTGGATTATGGTGATACAAGTAAAGTGATAATATGTACTTGATTTTAAAAAAAATGCTGGGAGTATAAAGAACTTTACATTCTCTTTCTTTTTTAATGTATGCATAAAATTTATTGCTCCCTTTTTCAATATTTATAGACATTAAAAAAAACAACTAAGTTTTCAACACAAATAAATAAGGACAAAAGTCCTGTAACAAGACTGTGATTACAAGCAACATAGGAAAACAACAGATTTATTTTATCATTACCATCATTCACACCGAGTGATGGATTGGTTATATTACTAATTTTTTTCTTTGCAAAACAACATTATAGAACACTACAGCACAATGTACTAAAGTCTCTTTGTCTTTCTTTCCAAAAAAAAAAAAAAAAAAAAAATCTTGCCCTGGATACCTTTCAGTAGGGCAGCTTGAACAGTTCAGCGCCACTTCCAAACCCCTCTGGAGATCAGACGATAAAATTCTTCGGCAATCAGAGACAGGACAAAGGGCTTTCTCGTGCTATTTCCATGTTTTCATGTTTGCTGGCTTAACATCATTGTGTACACGTACGACTTCAGTACATAACATCAGATGCGATGACGTTCAGAGCTGGCAAACAGAGAAACAGCATGAGAAAAGCCCTTTCCTGCATCATTTCTCCTGTATACCATAAAGTTTGCCTGTCAAATTTCAACTAGGCAAATACCTCTGTGTTCTGTGATGTATTCAAGGTACTGAAGTATATTTATTTCTACAACAATTTCTTATTACAGAAGTAGAACATATACAGATATGCACATACAAACACGTTTGTGTGTGTATACACATATACACAAAAACCAAATTTGAGACTAGAAGTCAGAGGAATGATTGGCATGCTAAGTAGCAGTACATTACCAGGCCTATCATTAATGTATTTAATCAGAGCAAAATATGAATCCCCCAAAGCTTCTACTAAAATATTTCAGGAGGAAGAACTCCACAACATGACCAGAAGCATATAATTATGTGCTACAGTTTCAACAGACACTTAACATGCTTCCAGGCCACAGTTCACAACAATGTAAAACTTTGGTCCAAAGAGTCGTGTTGCTCCCATCCTGGCACGACTGACCAAGTCCACAGACATTAGCAAAAGCCAGGGAAGTAAACTGCCGATGAGGTCAACAGTCCAATGGACAAGAAAATGATATGGGGGAAAAAGCTCAGCAAGATTACACCAGTAGGTGGACACTCTGTGGGCTGCCATTCACTGTAAGGGATTGTCAAAAATTCTGTGGGAAAATAGGCAATGAAATAAATGGGAGAAATTGTGCAAAACATAAATCAGATCTCACTGATGATTGAAGTCACATATTAACTATAATTTGGAACCAAATCAAAGTCATGGGCAAAAAATGACTGTAAAATGGCACCTTGTCAACCGCTATGCTTTCTGCAAGTATTGCTGTCAACAGTAATAAAGATTTCTGACAAAAGGAAGGCTTTTGCTATCATTCATTTTTCTTCTCTTTTTTCCAGTTTTCTAGCTCCACCCCTTTCTTTTCCTTTTTTTTGATTCCCATAATCATTATTAATTATTATTATTATTATTATTATTCTGCCTCGGGGGGGAGAGGAGATAATAAAAAAAACAAATCAAAATTTGTCTAATTCTCCATTTTGATTTGTAACTGAAAAAGTAAAACATTTCCTAAAAAAAATAAAAACTTTTAAATATCCCATGTGAAAAAATATTTCTTTTGACCAGCCTGATTTTGGTAGAACCTCTCATGTACATTAAAGAGAAGTTCAGAATTTGCTTTAAACTTCAAGTTCAGTACACTTCTGTTGGGCCAGGATTAACAGTGATGATGATCGGGCCAGAAAGGGAACAAAACAAGAATAACTAGAATTACTTAAGAATTACTAACAAAACAAGCTTAAATTTTTAAAGGCCTTAACCTAACCTCTAACCACTGAAGGTTCAGAAACAAACATCGACTGAAGACAAATTATCCCATAATTGCCTGTGATAGGGTTTCCTAAACTTTGTCTTAAGTACAGTATCTGATACTAATTGGTTACTGTTGGTGACAGGTACCATTTAAGCAAACCACTGGTATGATCCAGTATGGCAATTTCTGAATGGCTGTGCATGGAGATTCAAAACACAGGATTGCAGAGCTATTAGTACGAGTGCTTGAGGATGGTGGCAATGCATTTACTTGTAAACGAAGATAATGTGGTTATCAGAATGATTGAGAAACAAATATGGAGACCCATAATATCAATTTCACAGTCACATTTAGAAACATAAAAAGAGTGAGCCATATTCACCACTGATGTGAATCTATGTGCACTGAAGCCACCAACAGTGAATATGACACTAAGTCCTACAAAGGCAGTTTACCTACAAAGGAGATTAGTTCCCATGTTTTCCAGATTTATTAACTGGGAGAAGAATTTCTAACTCCCTTAGGCCTCTTTGAAGATCTCAGGTACTGTCCCCACTAGCAAGTGTCAGTGAAAAACATCTGTGCCATTCTTATTGTCCTTCATATCTGTGGGAGTACATGCTGATGAAAGCTGTCTGACCTGGCAATTGACATCCTCTATACAGAGAACAGAAACATGGCTGGCAGCGGTAGTGCAAATTTACGTACATTGCCCAGTCAAGATGGCTCAGTTCTGACTTGTAGCCAACAGGAGTTCTGTCTCCAGGCCTGTTCAGTTCCTGAACACCGTACTCAGGTTAGTAATAACAGGAGTGCCAGTTCTGATGGAAGGACCTGTTTGTTTCTTTATGGTTGGGAACACTGGCTCAGTAGGCACCAGACAGAACTACTAACCTCATCTCACATACTGCAAGCCATGGCAGCTCCACAAGACACTTACGATTTTTGATCACTGAAAATGTGGATTGAATTTGAACCAGGTCGCTCAATCAATCTATGTAAACTCTACAGTTTTACCTGACAGTTTTACAGACTACTTCTGTTTAAAAACACTGATGAAAATCAAATAAATTCTTACAAAAATTCACCTACTCTCCTAGTGCTGCTTTGCAGGAGCAGATTAGGTAATATGTTTTCTCATTTCTACATCTCAGAGTAAAGAGTGACATTAGAAAAGATCACAGGACCCTAAAATAATTACAGAATGTCCTTTCAAGAAATCACATACACAGTGCCTCTGGAAATGATGGAACTTGATGGTGTTGGCAATGAAGGGGGACAAGTCTGAGCAGCAAGAAAATGAGACAATTGCTAAAGGACACCAGGTAGCACTGCCCCCCTGGAAATCTATGACACCCTAGTCACCTAGTGGGGAAGGATATTGATTGGCCAGCATTCCCCAGCTCTGAGGATTTAATCTGGCCTGGGGGCTACATGGAGCCACTTTTGGACAAGAATACATCTACAGGAATGTAGAAAACAGAAGAAAATTTCAGAAAACTACAAAGTTTCATAGAAGTTTTTTTGACATTTTGTCTCCTTGGCCCCAGTTTTCAAATACGACAGTGACTCTAGGGCATTCAGTTCTACAGGTGTGCCCTCCTCATGTACAAATGCTGATTCCCAGGTATCCTTTTGAAGCACCTATGCACTGTTTTAAGCAAATGTTTAGATACCCAGTTTTGAAAAATTCTGCTCTACACCAACTCAAACCATATATCAACTCTTATTGGCTATGTCTACATTGCAGAGCAGTTTAAAAAAAACATTTTTCAAAAAAAATTTCAAAATATATTTGGAATGATTATCTCAAAGTAACTTTTCTCAAAAATGCTATTTCGGGAGAACAGTCCAGGGACCTGCTCCTTGTCCCAAAATACCGTGGCATTTTTTTTGTAAGTTAAAGTCTACAACAAACTTTTTTTTTTAATAAAGCCAACGGAAGAGATAGGCAGGCTTTTGGGGGGAAAAAAGCCTCTGTGATGTCCGACAATGGCTTTTTTAAAAAAAAAAAGCTCTCTCAAAAAAGGCTTTTTTTCAAAACATAACCAGGGTTAGTGTTGTTGAAAAAGTGCTTTGGAATTTCAAGATACTAGTGCACTTTTTCAAAAAAGCTAAACCTGACTTTTTTTTGAAAGAAAAAGCCTTTTTCAAGATAGCTTTTTCAAAAAAAGCCCTCGCCAGATGCAGCAAAGGCTTTTTTTCCGAAAAAGCCTGCCTATCTTTTCCATTGGCTTCTTTCTTTTTTTTGAAAAAGAAAGTCCAGTCTAGACTTTCATTAAAAAAGCTGCTTTTTTTGGGACAAGGAGCTGTCCCTGGACTGTTCTTCCTAAATAACATTTTTGAAAAAAGTTATTTCAAGATAATTAGTCCAAATATATTTCAAATTTTTTTTTCAAAAAAAAGGTTTTTCAAAAATGCTCTGCAATGTAGACGTAACCATTGTGCGTCTTTGCCTGTGTTTGTTCACTACCCATGTTCATAGAGAGTAACAAATAGAGAGTTGAGATACATGTTCAACTTTATCAAAGCCTTTTATTAAGTTTTATCTCACTCCCACTAAGCTTAATTGCAAAAGTCCCATTGACTAAATGGCAGAAGGATCAAGTTTTAAGTCTGTTCCATAGTTCTTTCTGGCAAACAAATTTGCCTAGCCAGCCCCCGCCAAGCGATCAAAGTTGACTAATAAAAAAGCTGAAGACTTGGAAGACACTCAGTGTTACCTCTGCATTATGAGTTCCTGTCTGTCTTACTCTGGAAACCTTTGCATTCTTACTAACAATTAGCCTCTTCACAATCTGTCACTTTGAAAAGCTTCTTTAGTACATTAATTTTTAATACTTCACAGAAGAACACTCACTATTCTATAAGTTTCCATGTATTTGTGGCCACTAGGATTGATTAAATAATTACTGTGAAATCATTTTAAAAAAAAACTCTCTCTCTTACACATACACGGTATTACGTACACATTGTGCTCTCTCTCTCTGCCTCACACACACGGTATTATATATGTATCATGCTTTTCTTTCTTCAGAGATTCTAGGCCTCTCCAGTAACATCTTTCTTCCCTCCCGTTCAGTAGTTCATGACCCAATTGTCCCTTTGGTTGCTCCTGGTCTCTTCGAGTCCTTCAGCAGTGGCAAAAGCCCTGAGTTGGTTGTTGTATAGCTTTCCTTTTCCCTTTGGCTACTCAGAGCATCTCAGTTTTTAGTGGTGGGGGGGAGACACTTCAAACAGGCTCTTCTGTGCCTTCTCCCTTAAATATATATGTATTCAGCACATCTCATCAGGACAAATATGATAAGGATTTTCTCTCTTGTTATAGATCAATTAGACTAATCAAAGCAGTAATACAGAGACAAAACAGGATTCTTTAGCTTTGCAAAACCTAAACTGTGTTTTAAATTGCACAGATCAGCCAAGAGGCAAATTTTAACACTTTGGTGAGTAGAAGTTTCCAGTAAAAGTTCAGTTCTGTTTCAAATGGGAATGAAACTGAAGGTGGATTTTTGTTTCATAATAACCAAGTGAGATCTCAGTTGTGCAAAAACAAACCCAGAAGCAGTTCTGAGTTTAGCCCCATTTATCCCAGTAGCCCGTGAAGTTTGGAGAGGACAAATTGAATAAATACTTTGGTTTCTTCTTTAGTCACCTGCTTCAGAAGTTTTTTCTGTTTGTAAACTGATCTTCTGCAATAACTGTTAACACCAAGATAAAGTACACATTTTTTCACAGTCTGGAACCATTTATTGTTTATTGTTAAAAACAACAGTATTGGAGTTTTAACCTAATTTATTCTCCTTCAATGATCAGTCCTGCCCTGCAGCATTTTGCAAAGTCAGTGAATGCACGAAGCAACAGTTGCATTAATCTCAAACTGCCATTAATCACTGAGGTTGGAGAAGGGATGAATAGCATGACAACTGAAGCACTGTGGTGCTGTAACAAACTTTTTTTAGTCTTTCATTAGTCTCTCCACATGCTAAACAGAACTAGTCACTCATTGTATCCACCTCACATTCCTAGATGAAGACGAGACAATTCTGTATACAAGAAACAGTACCTTTTATTATTAGGCCCCAATGTGACTGTTTACAGCCAACTATTAGACCTTCAGGCCACCAGTTACATTGATTCTCCTAACTTTTCTTAAAAATATGATTACCTTTATGTATTAAAATTCAATGAAAAGGCCATTCAAGTTAACTGCTTTCTTGTTTCAATACTTCATTAACACAATTATTCATATTTTGCACAAGTAATAAGAGTATTAATTTAAATGTTCAAAGTAAATGCTGTTTGCAAGTGAATGTAAAAAATAATTGCAGGATGAGGAGTTAAAATTTCCCCAGTTCTGTTTCATTGCCAAGACACAAACAAAGTTAAGTCTAAAGGAAGAGGCCTGCAGATTTGAACAAAATCAATACCATAATCCCACCTTGGGCTAATGTCTCATTGTGCTCATATTCACAGGATTGCCCTGAAGTAATTTCAGGGGTGAGGAACACTCCAAAAGCAATGTGCTTTTCTGGGGGGAAGGAGTGGTCTCACAAGTTCACAGGGGCTATACACACAGCGAAGAGAGCACCCTTATTCCCATCCCCATCTCTCCCAAAGGAATTGCCTTCCATTTTTTTCTATCAGTTCTCTCCCGCAAAGGATTGAATAGTTCCAGAGCATGCCACAGGCCTGGCTTGCTCTGCTGAGGGGAAAGTGACAAACTGCTTCATCTCTGAGTAGGTAACAGTGTATTCTTTTGGCTCACAGGGACCTGAAGCAAAGCCACTGAACATTATAGAAAGACTCCCATCAACTTCAAGGGCTCTGGATTAGGCCTCGGTGAGTGCTGAGAAAACAACCTTCATGTTCAAGAATAAAATCAACACACACATGCACACATTTCTATTGCATAATTTAAATTGAAAACTAATTCACTCAAATAGCTTTAACAGAAGACATTCAAATCTTCAACAAGCCATTAGCTTCTCACCATTGTCTCTGCTGTCTTAGAAATATGAAGAAATCCCTTTCCATTTCCTTTTCTGTTAATGTCTCTTAGTAAAAGATAATGCTTTGTACAGAGCAGGGATTTTCACAGACTAGTGGTGCTAAAAAGAAAAAGCAGCAGCAATCTTTGTATGCTCTGGACAAACCGTTTGAATCAGCACATTTTTTGAGACTCCCTTTGTTTTTGCCACTTTGTTAATGAAACTACCTAGAGAAACCTAACCTGTGTCTAGCCTATGGACCTGATTCACAGCTACGGTGACTTGTCAAAATACCACTAAAGCAAATATGGCTGTACCCTTGCTGAGAATCTGGCCCTGTATATAAAAAAGTGCAAGCAAGACTTATTTTCTCACAATATTTTAATTACTTTGTTAACTGCATAAATACCTCATGACCAGCTCAAATAAAAACATGGACTTTTCTTTGTACAGAGGACAGACTATGGATGGAAGAAAAATTCAGGTAACAAATTCATTAATTTAGTCCCTCGAAATCTGGGCTCAATTCCAAAGGGGCTCCTATTGCCTCAACAAGTCTTTCATTAGTGTCTTAAAAAACAAAAGGGCTTTGATTATCATATTTTTGCTCTCCTTGTTAATTTTAGGGGCTTTTTATTCATTCTTGTGAGGGCTGCTCTGAACCTGATAGCAGCTAGTGTCTGTATGGCCTGTACTTAGCCACGAGGGTGACAGAGTGAGGGCAATGCTCATGACGCTTCTAAATTTTCTCACTGCTTTTCAGTGCTGCTCTGTATGACTGATGACATCAGCCAGCCAGCTTTTAGTACCCCACACAGTAGGGTATGTTTCTAGTCTGGAAATGGCACCAAGTCTTTCGGGGGAGACTCTTGAGGTATAGCTCTCTGTCCAAACGAAGGCTCCAGTTCCAGACTCCACTAGCATTACGAACCGCTTATCAGATGCTGCAAAGCTTTATTGCTTTCCACCTGGCCTATGTTGCTTATATACCTGAGCATACAATACTAGCCAAGACAGTGCTACACAACCCTTCTTTGTTTTAGAGTTGCACAGCCAAATACTATGTTAATGCAGGAAGTACCATACTGCCATCTACAGACAGGAATATCCCCTAATATCATCAGTACTAAAATTCAGTACTAAATTTCCCCACAGCCAAGAGTCACTTTATTCTAATTTTCTCCCTTTAACACTGATGAATCACAAACTGTTCACATTTCAATGTCTCAGCCAAGCATGAACTTTCAGGCTTTTAATCTTTATAGACAAAGTTATTCTGCAGAGCTTGGATATAACAGACAGAAAGAGAGAGAGCAGCTAGAAACTTTGTATTATTACCTGTCTGGTGTGAATGGGTCCTGGAGTCTTGAAGCCGCCTTGACAGCTGCATTCGGAGACACTGTAAGGGTCCGAGCTGCTTGAGGAGCACTTGGAGAGTGAGTCACAGCCCACCACAAAGGTGTTATCCAGAGGCAGCTCCTGAATTACATGGTGTTTCTTAGGGGGCACAGGAGTTTCAGGTTTAATTTGAAAGGTGGGCTGCGGAGAGGCAGACTTGTAATGCTTTGCTAAATCTGGGCTGTCAGGCTTAAATGTGGTTGGTGTTGTCGCCCAGTTATACTTTCCCATAGTCTGTTCTTCTAGCTCTACGGGAATGTCTAAAGTGCCATTTATATGCTCATGGCCGGGATCATCAGGCTTAGATTCTTCAATTGTAACAAAATTGAGAAGGAGGCTTTTAGGAGAGCGCTTCTTCTTCTTCTTCTTTTTCTTGATCTGTCGGTTTTCCTGGTTTGGGGAGACCCATTCCCCACTCTGCTTGCTTTTTTGGACAACTTTGTGCCGGGGCGTCTGGCGGCATCGTACCAGAGCAGTGACAAAAATTACCAGGATGACTGTCATGGTGCCTGCAATTATAGCAATAATGATTTTGACATAGTCATTGGTCTGTGGGGTTATCTCACCATCCCCGACATTCTGGCCCACTGGTGTTTCCATATTTCTGCGCACTAGCTCCTGAACATACGAACCATTAGTGATTGTCTCATTCACAAATAAATGTACCAGTGCTATGGTATAGAGAGACTCTGGCTGTCCTAAATCATTGACTTTTATAACCAGCCTGTGTAAGCCATGATCTGCAGTGATTACTTTCTCTTTCAAAGTAATGTTGCCTGTTAACTGATCAATTGTAAACAAACCTCTTGAGTTCCCACCTATAATGCTGTAGCGAAGCTCTGCATTCATCCCTGTATCATTGTCAACTGCAAAGACTTTAGTCACCACCGAGCCTGGACTGGTGGCTGTTGGAACCAAGTCATAGGAGTAGTTAGATGAAGGGATAATGAAAACAGGCCTGTTGTCATTCACATCAACTACATTTATGGTCACTTTGGCAGTTGAAGAGCGTTGCACTCTTCCTCCATCTACGGCCTTCACCTGGAAAGTGTAAGAACCTTGTTGCTCTCTATCAAAGGTAATATTGGGTCTTATTACACCAGTAAGTGGATCAATAATGAAATTCTCTCTGCCATTTAATATAGAGAGAGTAACTGCAGCATTCTCTCCAGAGTCAGCATCGGTCACTGTGATGAGTCCCACTGTCCCATACATGGGCAGGTTTTCTGGCACGTAAAAATTATATTCATTGTGGGTAAAAGCAGGGCTGTTGTCATTCTGGTCCAGAACCGACACTGTCACAGTCGCATTGGTCTGCAAGGGTGGCATCCCATTATCCTTAGCCAGTACTGTGAAGGAGTACCGATCCTGTTTTTCCCTGTCCAGTTTTCTCACAGCTGTCAAAACGCCTGTGCGGCGGTCCAGGTTGAAAATAGGAGGGGCATCTGAACCCAGCATATAACTGATCTCAGCATTGCGTCCACTGTCTGCATCTGTGGCACTGATCTTGGTCAACTGGGTACCAGGAGCATTGTTCTCAGGAATGGAAAGTCCTATGACAGGCTGTGTGAAAACCGGGGCATTGTCATTCTCATCTTTGATTTTGATCAGAAGCATTGCAGACTGATTTAAGGGAGGTTTTCCTGAGTCAGAGGCAACTATTTTAATGGCATATTCTCGCGTGGCCTCATAGTCTAGAAATGTGGCAGTCTCCAGTAGAAACTGATTATCAAACACTGGTTTTAACCTAAAAGGAACATCATGGTCTGTGAAGCACGTAACTTTTCCATTCAGGTCAGCATCCTTGTCCGTTACTGTAATGAGTGCAATTTTTGTATTTAGTGGTGCTTTCTCAGACAGAAGCACAGTTCCATTCACTGGATTGATGATATATCTTGTATCTATAGATGGGACATTATCATTAATATCTGTGATATTTACTGTCACTGTTGCTCTTGATGGACTGGAGCTGCCATCACTTGCTAAAACAGTTAATTTGTGTACGGGTGATTCCTCCCGGTCCAGTGGTTCCTTAATTGTGATGAGGCCAGTGGTGTTGTCTATGGCAAACAGCCTTTTGGCCAGACTAGAGATCTGATTGCTAAAAAAGAAGTGGATCTGTGCATTGGAGCCCAGATCAGCATCAGTAGCATGGAGCTGAGAAACTGAGGTGCCCACTGGAGCATTTTCTGGAATGCTAACTTCAATGTCATTTTCCTTGAAGACTGGACGATTATCATTCACATCCGTAACGGTTACTTGTAGGATGGCTGTACTGGATCTTGGAGGTGTTCCACCATCTTCAACTTTAATCTTCATCACATAGGTGTCCTTCTGTTCCCTGTCAAGGATCTGCTGGACAATCAGCTGTGGCCACTTGTCTCCTTCAGGTGTTTCAATTATATCAAGTCCAAATACATTTTGACCCTAGAAGACACAGAATGGGGGGGGGATTTTATTATTATGCAAATATAAATAAGTGCATGTATCTTTACTTGTACACAAGGTGTTCCCCTGAAAATGTACTCCTTTATATGTGTATTTATATATTTACTGCTAGATTAAGCCTTTACTCCTTGGCCTGAGCACAGGACTGTGAATTCCTGCTCCCCACAGTAGCAACAGACTTGAGAAGAATTATGATTCAGAGCATCAGTGTTTGTTTTACTGTTCTCCTCTTGCTCCAGCTCAAATTACTGCAACTCCTGGAAATACGTAACTTACTTCCTATTTTACACCTGGTCACTGTGTGGGGAAGGAAGAAGGTATCAACTTACATCTTTCCCCATGCTCACAGGGGGTAGTAACCATCGATTTAGGGCTGTACCACACATCAGGCCTGGATTCAAGATTTAGGGAGGGTGAACAAAAGGATAAGGGGGATTTATTCCCTTGTTCAGCAGAACGAGACAAGGGTACAGTCTGTACATTTAGAGAACAGAAGAAAAAACTACATCATGTTGAAAAGGGGATTACTGCATAATTTAGGATTGCAGTAGGACATTCACAACTGAAACATGTTGGGTTATTAGAAATACATAAAAATCAGGAAGAATTATTTCCCTTTTCATCACAAAGTGTTTTATATTTGCAGTGAAAATTACATCCCTAGTGTGAAAATAAGACGCTTTTTCTTATGAATATCATCTTGGGTCTATTGCATTTACATTACACTATTGCATGAATAATAAGATCCTGTAATAGGGTTCGTTGCACACTTGATGACTTTCTTATAGCAAATGTAATACATTTATATGTGGACACACTGTAAAAATACAGATTCTCTTCAAACTATGGGGTAGACTGAACAATCTAAAGGAATATGCTGTTCACCAGATGAGAGATTGAAGTCTGGTTCCCACTGCCGGTATCTCTCTGGATCAGCAGACGGAATCTTGCAAAGACAGCAGACACATCCCCCAAGGAGAAGGAAGTGATTAGCAATGATCAATAGCAATCTCTCTGAGTGATGAAGAATAGTGTTGACAGATTCCAAAGGGAATCCTGACAGCCTTATCTCCCTAGAAGGATGGTGATATAATGCAGGCATTGGAGATAGGTGGGTAACATAGGTGAAAACGTGGGCTCAGTGAGAATCAGATAGGATAGTGGTGCAGAAAACAGTTAGGATTTTATTTACTATATGTATGTATTTGTTTTTAGGAACATTAAAGTCTGACGTCTGTCCGGTTTTTAGTCAGAAACGAGTGCTGTTTACCTAAGTCTTGCTATACTCATTATGGGCTGATTCAACTACCTCACTTTGAGTAATAACTTACAACTGAGTGTTTTCACTGGCTTTAATTTGCCTACTCACTTAGCAAGAAGCTAATAAGCATGAGTAAGGGTGGCAGAATTGGGCCTACTATAGCTTTTATTTTTCATTTTAATGTATACACAAAATGGGGAAAGTATCTCTCCATGGCTCAACTGTAAATGTAATTTACAACATTAGACAGAACTAACCATTGGCTCTTCCTCATGTACACCTCCATGATCCCCTATCAACCAAAGGCTAGGGGAACGAGATCATCTTTGCAGTATTTACTCTAATCATCCAATTTAGGGTATTTAAGACTCTGGCTGGGAGATGGGTTTCCAATTCGGAGGATTCTGCTTGTAGGATGGATGAATACACTGTACCCTAGTGGTTTTCAAACTTAGGACTGGGACCCAATACTGGAATGCACTGCTCAAAGACTTGAATGCATTGCCCAAAACTGGGATGCATTGCTCAAAGATGCAATTGTTGGGTCACGAGCATAAATGATTGTTTTCAACTGGGTCTCAAGGTAAAAAGTTTGAAAACCACTGCTGTACCCTGCTACCCATAATTAATCCAGTACTCACATGGGCCTAATTCTACCTTTGTCCACTACTGTGCATCTTCCATTATCATTAACAGCATCAAGGTTGTTGCAGATGAGGGCAATATTTGACCTTATTCATCAAAGCAGCTTTGCCACAAAAGACATGCTTGCAACATCCCCCTTTCATATAAAATAACTCAATTTTCTACCCCTTGTTTAGTGTTGGTCACCACATTAAGTAATGGCCATTGACAAACTGCAACCAAAGCTTGGATTGGAAATGAGATCTCAAAAGTTATGGAAACAAATGTAGATCTTGCTTCTTCATGTTCACTGTAAAATGAGGACAGATACCAACCTTGCTAATTGTGATGAAATCAAGTTCTATATTTTATGAATCAAAGGGGTTAATTTCTAAAGCAGTGACGCCATGACAGACCTTCTTTTTAATAAAGAAGAGTGAATCTTCTCCTTCAGTGACAGGATTACCATGAGTGGATTACTGCGGGCAACCTTGCTACCAGTTGTTTAACTTGGAGTAAGACTCTTATTTATTGCAAAAATGCTGAAATAGATAAACTGCTCTTTCAGCACAGATTTCCAGAAAAAAAAAATTAACAGAAGTTGGGGGGGGGAGTCAGCTTTCCTTCAGTTCTTTATTTGCACACAAGCTGACAGATGTGCATTGATTATTCTGTCATTAGCTCCTGCAACTACAACAAACACTGTATACAGACTTTTAATTCATGCAGCTACATACTTAATTTAGCTTTTCTTTAACTATCACATGTGACAAGAGACACTTTTTTTGTAACAGCATATGATTTTGGCTTCATATAACTTCAGTTCCCTGTAACTAGCAGGAAACTGCTAGGGAAAAAGAAAAAAACACAAACTTAGAATCTTTACTGAAAATATCAGCATTTTAACAAAATGCTTTTTGCAAAGCTGTTACCATATAGAATGCAATAGGAATTAACTGAATAAAGAGATCTACAGAAATGATTCTAAAAAAAAGCCAAATATAATTGAGAACTAGCTCTCTAAGAATTATTAAACCGATCCTCATCAATAAATAGAAAACTATATCCGGGTATAGGGTATATCTACACAGCTGCTGGGAGGAAGTCTCACAGCCCAAAGTTGACAGACTTGTGCAGAGGATCTTGCACTGGAGCACTGAAAATAGCAAAGTGGATGTTCCAACTCGGGCTGGAGCTTGAATTCTAAAATCTAGGGGGGACTTCAGAGCCTAAGCTAGAATATAAAGCAATGTTTACACAGCTATTTTTAGTGCACTTGCGCAGGTCCTGCCACCACATCTGTTGATCGAGGTTGCAAGACTCGTTGTCAGCAGCTGCATACCTGTGTCCCCAGGAGTAATTTTAAAATAGTAAAGAAAAGTTATTAAACTCCATTAAACTCCACAGAATCAAATCTTTCCTTATGGATGCAGTCTCTTAGGGTATGTCTATAACGATAGCAGCAAAGTCATCGCTGTTGAATTGATTTTTGCAGATTGACCAGGAGGTCAGTTAAGACATGCTCAGTGTCGTAGCACTTCGTCAAAGGAATGCATTTCCTATCAGCACAGTGCTGTGAAAATGCTGGGCTAAAGGGGTGTTACCAAGTTGGCAGAAGTTATGCAAACTACTCTATTGCAGTCTGTGTAATTTCCATCAACTGCCACCAAATTTTGCCAGCTGCATAGAACAGCACAGATTGGTTGTTACACTCTTCCCTCCATCTTCAAACTGACCGTAATGAGTAGTTAGGGTATGGCCTAACTGCATACACCTAACAATTCTGCTATTCTGGAAGAATTCCTTTAGAAACATCTATAGAAATTTGGAGAATTATATCCCTGCTATGGAATTCTTTAGGTTTTTTTTAATTTTATTTCTAAAAGCTACAGAAATTATATCAGTCTGTAAGTTTCATAGGTTCTTTAAACTAATATCTACAGAACCATAAATTGTATAGGACTTTTCTACAGAAAGAATATTTTTTTCCTATACATTTATAAACACCTTAAGAGTAAGCATGCCATCAACTTATGCACAGCTTCAGTGGGTATCTTTTTTAAAATGATATTGATAGCTTTAATGCTAACAGAAAATATATAAATATACACAAAGCCAATATATGTTGCATAGAGTCAAAGACATATTTTACATTGAGCAAAATACAGAAGTGGCTGTAAAGCCAGTCAAAGCGACAGTGCAGATTTTTAAAATTCAAGAAAACTTAATGGTACATATTATGGAAATGGGTAAGAATAACAACTGTGCCATTAAATACATGGGTGGAAAGGAAAGCTCTCCCACTTATACAATCTTTTGAAAAATGATGAAACATTCAACCACAAATGTACTTTTAAGAGACCGTGAGACTCTGACCAACTCCTCTATGAGCAAAGAAATTTAGAGTTAAGAATGATAATTCAGGCTGAGATATCAGCTTTAACTCTGACCAGAACAAACATAGTAGGCGAAATTCTGGCCCCAATAAAGCTACTGGGAACTTTGGCATTGACTTAAAGATGTCAGGATTTCACCCAGAGGGTCAGATTCTGATACCCGTATTCACCAAGTTGTCCTACAGCATCAATGGGATTATTTCTGGCGTGCTACTCACCAGCAGCAAAGGTATCAGAATTTAGCTCATAATACAAACATAATAGAAAGCTAGCACTTATAAAGTACTTTTCATCTTCAAAGTGCTTTACAAACAATCCTCTAGAGGCAGAGAAGTATTATCCCAATTTTATAGATGTGGGTAACAAAAGAAGAGTTAAATTATCTCATTTTAAGACTTGCTAAACACTGCAACTCCCATCTATTCAAGCCAAAAGAGGCTTCCTTTGCCAGAGCCAGGATTAGTATAAAGGAGCTCCAGACTCAGACCATGAGACTTTCTCTCAGAAGAGCAGCAGAGTGATATGCATTTCAGCAACAGTATCAGCTCAGATTTTCATTTTTAACTCTGCTTCCTCATATTACAACACTGAAATCATGCATTGCATAGAGAGGTTCTTGAAATTACAACTTGGTATTTTTGCTGAAAGAACTCCCTGCCATATTTACCTGATCATTCGTAATGGATCCAAATGTCCTTTTCGGAGCTGTTTTGGGCTGTCATGTAAATACAAAATCAGAAAGTTTTTTTTAAAATGTGTAACATTGAACTTGACTGAAAAACATTCAACTATGCAAACATGGACACTCAACATAGTGAACTGGAACATCTCTTTCAGTGCTACAACAGGCTAGCGTACTGGGACTTGCAAGGAAGATATTACAATTCATTCTTGTGCAAATGTGCTTCTGACGTGGTTCTGCAGTATCTCAAGCTCTCTCACTGAAATCAATAGGATTCAGGATATACTGCAGAAATAGCTATGCCTAGCAGCAAAGATTTGCCTGATTTCACTCTTAGGTAGCAGATCACTAACTGGATGAACTGGAAAAGCAAAGTCATGGTCAGTACAGGTGCCAATAACATTGCCTGCAGTGGGCATGTCTTCTCAGGAATTTAAATTTGTGAACAGAAAACTGATAAGACAACAACAGCTGTATTGGACGGCGATGAGCTGATGTACCACAATGGCTTCTTAAAAAGAGACAACCCTTTCCATCTACACTAAAAAATTCATATTAAAAATGTACAAAACTATGTGATGCATAGCACTTTGAATTTAAAAAGCAGTATCGGTCTGTTAGCGATTATTTTTAGGTCCATCATAGAGTGTTTGTTCATGTATTACACAAATAAAGTGTAGTTCCTGTAAGGTGGATAGAGTCCTTATATCTCATTAAAGGAGAACTCACAGCACTTTACAGAATCAGACTGTGCCCGGCAAGAAATCTCATTCTGAATATCTGAGACCCTGTTCCTTCAGACATGTTTAACTTAAGGCACTTTATTCACAGTGCATAAAATTAAGCATACTTTTATGGGACAAGGACCTAAATCTTTTTCACAGATTGTACAAATGACAGCATCTAGGCAGAATGTGTATAAGAAATATTCGAAGAGGTGATAAAATATAAATTAAGCAAGTGGGCCCATTTAGTTTAGCCATCCTAAAATGCAGGAACATACAATTCAAAACATCTGTGGCTAGATAATCCTGGCATCAAGCTGTAAATCAGACATGCTGGTTTGCAAACTTCTGGTACAAAATTATTTTAAACTAGGATGAACAGATGTCCCAATTTTATAGGGACAGTCCTGATATTTGGGGCATTTTCTTAAATTTATATATATAGATATAGATAGAGACATAGATATAGATATATGTACCAATTACCAACCCACCCCCCATATCAGTTTTTCATACTTGCTATCTTGTCACCTATTTTAAACAGATAAGTTATTTGCCAAAATAATGCTTTAATAAGAAACACAAATATATAAGCATGGATCCTAAAGTGCTCTGAGAAAACCCCAAAATAGCTCAGCTATTTCTGTCTGCTGAAGATATCAGGTATAGCCAAGTAAGAAACATTTGCAATTCTGCTGAATATACACAGTAGGTCCCAGTGTTCTGTTGCTGTCAAGAGATTTCCAATGGAACATTGCAGCATAGCAGGTGCCATGGAGAATGAGCCAAGAGAAAGGATTACAGTAAACACTAGACACTTAAGATTTCCAATGCAAAATTATACAGGAGCTGCAAAATGGGAGAGATTCATTTTCAGATTTTGGTTTTTAAAAGTATGCATTTCTCTTTCAAGCTTGACAATTTGAATGTGAAATGTGAATTCCCATAGCAAAGTTAAACCCACTAAAACACACAATACAGATAATAGGTAAATACTAGCACATTCAAAACCATGGTCGTATGAATGCCACCACTCTAATGAAAGGGACACAGGTCCCTGGTCTGCTGTCACATAATGTGTAATTCAGATTTTTATTCAGTTTGAAAGATAATGCTGCATAACACGGCTCTGTAATTTAAAGCACGTAGGCTTGCTACTCTCTCTTCTGCAATAGTACATGCAACTTGTGGATTAAATACATGTACGGGGTGGAGGGTTGTAGATGGTGTACACATACTAAAAAATTACAAAATGGCCCTGGAGAACCACCTGAAGTTAGAAATCTGTGAAATACTTGCAACACAACCAGGAATTTGTGGAACATTTGGCTGCTGTGAGGTTATATTATAAACTTGAACCCTAAGCATGGTGAGCCAAAACATCTGCAGAGGTGTAACAAGAGAGACCTAATAACCAGTAAGCTTGGATCAACACATGGTTTTCTATGCACCGTTGCTGTTTCATATGTAGTAGATGTAAAGACAGCTAAAACCTGACAGTCTTATTAGCTAAGTTTTGCTTAGTGATTCAAATCCAAAACTCGAAGTGGAATTTGGGGTTCTGAATTTGCATAAATCTAAGATGAAAGGAACGTCATTTCAAGAATCCGTATGGAAATATGTTCATATCCCTGCCTAAACCATACAAATATGAAAAATTCAAGGTGAAATGCATTTGGTGGATTACAAATTTAATGGATTAAATTAGTCCCAAATGCTTAAGTATTTCTCAGCCTTAACTTATGCTCTTAGAAGAGCCGTCCTAGCCTTAAAACACAACTAAAGCTTTCCTATCCATACACTCAGTCTAACTACTTATGTTATAGCGAAACAGAGCATAATACTAGGCCAGGGCTCAGCATACAGTATAGACAAGGACCCATTATTCCAAAAGGAGAGGAAGGTAAGAAATACAATGGGCAATGCAGCAGAGAATCAGTAAGTGGTTCAAAGTACTGTAATCTGAACAAAAAGGAGGCTTAGCAGAAATATACAAGCAAGGAAGATTTACAGTAATGTCTCTTGCTACACTTTAACACCTTCAGGCAAATTTGTTCTTTCACTCAAGAATTTTTCCCAGCCTTAATTTCCCCAAATCTCCCTTCAATTCAACTTCTCTGGCAATCTGACAATTTTATTCATAAAACTGTCTTATACTTCCTGAGTTTGTGAAAGCTGTTGAACATTCTTTAACCAAATTGTGATCTCAAATAACTGCCTTCTATGTCCTCAGATGACGAGCTCTTTACGCATGAGTATAGCTAAATATACTAATAGTTTTCTTAAGTTATGCTTTATAAAGAATACTATTGTCAGTTCTGTGACCCATCTATGCCCTGACAAGCTTCCTTCGCACTTCATGTTGCTATGATGCCCTAGTGATGGTTAAAAAGACGGAGTTCCAGTGTTGGTATATATACTGTAGCTTCCCATACTGTATAGTCTCTTATACCAAAGTAGGTATAACCTAAGCTTGTGTAAGAATACTTCATCTCCTGTATTCTTCAGGCTTGTTCTCATCCTGAGTAAACTAAGGCTATCTTTTTTTAATAGATTCCCTTCCAACACAAATTCACCATACCACACTACTGTAATGGTTGTATTTTGGTGGCAGCACACTGCTTGATCTTATCAGGATGTAAAGTCATGACAATATGAAGTAATTTGAAGATCATTCACATGGTTCTGCAAATGTGGCACAAATGAACTTCCACCTAGGTGCACACTGAAGCAGCCAAGTGCCTCACAAGCATTAATCAATGTATCCTCACAATACTTTCAGGATAATTTTTATAGACGGGGATTTGAGTAACAAAGAGAGTACCGTACATAATTTGCCCAGCATCATGGAAAGGGTCTTTGGAACATCCAGAAATTAAATATGCTTACTTGAGAAGTAGTCTAATCTCAGACTGAAAGGCATTGTTCTTTTAAAGACAATCTCCCCAAAATGGAGACAAGTAATAAATTTAGGTAGGTAGAACTAGAAAAGTGGATTCTTCTTTACATCACGTTCTATTATATATGTTCACACACACACACACACACCCACACACCCCCCCCCACACACACCCCTCCTCACACTGAACAGGATATTGATTAAGCACATAAAGGACAGATTAGGGTACTGAATATGACAGCTTTGTTTTAAATGCCTCCATTTTCCTATATAGCCTAAAGGAAAATTCCAGAAACATTTTCTGTTCCAACCATTTTCCACCTTCTTTTTAATGATACTAAGATTTATACAGTGAAGAAAGGATGTGGGATTTATGTTACGTATTTCTGTTCTTTATTTTATTGAAAAATTGAATTTTTTATGATAGCATAATCTACATGGTGAACACTTATAGATATGATGCCTTTGCCAGTTAAGGTTAACAGGAACCAAAGAACCAATCATCTGTAAATACATGATTATATGTTTCATGGATGTCACTTACCAACATATAATTGTGATTCAGGAATTGTCAGATAGAAAGCTATTCTGGGTGCTCTTGGAACTTGAGCTAAAAAGCTCATTCTTCTTTTGCAGCCAAAACAAGTTACCTTGAAAATCTACATATATTTTCAGAATTATGGATGAACACTAACCAAGAGTTTGTTCAATATAGACCTGCAGCACAGCCCTATTCCTTACCTGCTCCGTAACCAAATTACTCTATCAGGTCGAAGGAGATTCAAATTGACATCCATTTGTGCACAGGAGAACAGGAAACAGAGTTCCTTCTGAGGAAGTCCTTTACCCTAAAAACAGATGCTGTTCAACAGTTTTGCCACTATCATGCATTTCAGTAGGAAATCGGGGTTATGGACATGTGGCTTTACAGAGACAAGATGGGTGAGGTAATATTTATTGGACCAACATTTGTTGGAAAAGGAGAGAAGCTTTTGAGCTATGCAGAACTTTTTCTCAGCTTTTTGAGCTTGGCATAGATTGAATGTTTCTCTCCCTCACCAACAGAAGTTGATCCAAAAAGAGATATTACTTCACTCACCTTATGTTTCTAATATCCTGGGACCACCAGGACTACACCACCAGCCACTATGTGGCTTACGCTCATATGCACAATTATGGAATGCACAATAAACACATGCAACAGAGCTTTCTGTCTTAATTTATGACTGGTGTTTTCCCCCCACATTCACAAATAAGGTTTGGGGGGTGTAGGCCCTGAAGTAAAAGTTGCTGAAAATAGTATGACGGTAAGCCCTCCAGAGACCACAGCTCTTTGTGGGCATTTGTACAATAAAAGAGAAAGTTTGTGTTGAACATTGAACTCCCCAGAGGACCACTTCTATTCTGAAAGGAAGAAAAAGATATACTTTGCAAAGAAAAAAAAAAGTTAATTTTTTGGCTAGCTCTGGGAATGAAAGAGATGAACCACCTTACTACAATTCAAAAGGTGCTTGACAAATGCATGTGCAAGATGCCACTTTACTGCTTATTGGAAGGTAACAAACAACATGGCACTTTCAGAGTTATAAATCTGGCACAGTTGCCCAGAAGCAGCATATAGTGCCAGTAAGCACTTAAAATAGTTGCAGAGAAATTGGATCCTAAAACTGATTAAGTAAAGACTGTTTACTGTCTTGATCCCGAAATGCTCAGGACAAATCAAAAATCTGTTTCTGAACTTGTTATGGCATTTGATGTTTCAGGAAACCGACTTCCCCAGTTCTCTTCACCCCTATATCCCTGTTGTCTATCACTGGTATATATCAGATTCAAAACAAGAAAAGCATAAGTTCCAAAGGATAAAAATATTTCTCTGCTGCAGGGCCACTTAAGAAGTAAACAATGAAAAAAATGACAGGATACTGTACTAATGTACTGATGAGAACTACAGAATACAAATCTTTGTTCTACTAAACATTGTTATTTAGCAATTTGTAGTATTACTAAAACTACCTTCTTTATGACTTGATTAGAATTAAAAAACCTAAGATCAAATTATCATTTTAAGTACAAAATTTGATGGGGAAATGCACAAACAAACTTAACACTGTACACTACCTAATTGTGTGCAATTTCGCAAGAATCTGGAATTTGTTATAAGAACATAAACCAATGAATTGGTTTTCTGGGTTTCTTTTTCTTTTTAACTATGAAACCATAGTCCTACAAATGATCTCATTTCTGTTTGTGTTTTTTATTTTTTTTATTTTGTCTACAATATTCTTGCCAGTGATCTAAGTGCATCCAATTTCTCCCTTGCCTTAGAATTAGCAAAAATGATGAAAAGATCTAAGTCATCTAGTCCACTCTAGGATTATATCCTATAGTATATACTTTAGATATTTCTGCCCCGTTTTTTATATAGGTCAGGTAATGGACTTTTACTAAGAGAAAGGAAAGTTAATGAAAGTATATTTTTCTAGAACCATTAAGATGTCTTATTAGATATTATTGTAACTTTTACTCATTCTTTTCCTTTACCTTTTGTTATCTGTTTGTACCTTCCACTACATGTGTCATTTTGACTTTAGACTGCCATCTCTGTGGCAGGTCTTTGTTTTGGTAAGTGCATGGTATAGTTTTTAGCACTTAAAAATAATGAATTAAAATAATTATTTTAGAAAACTGATAGCCAAATTCCAAGAATGAAAACCACACAATTCCACAGGCAGCTTTTATAACCTGCTCTAAAGCAAAGCTTGTTGTAAGGCTATGCAGAATCTGAGGTTAGTTTCATCCTCAGCCTTGGGTTTATCAGCTATGAACTTTTCTTCAGTGCAGACAGCTTGAGTAATAACTTTGATGTTGCCCCTAAGGCAACCACTGACCACACTAGAAAATCCTTGAGTCTGATGGTAGTTTTAACTTAAGCTGCTTTGCTTTTCAGACTACAGTGCCAGTTAGCACATATCAGCTACTAACATGACCTTTCTGTTCCATGGATGTAAGCTAGGTCCATTCAAGTGCCACTAGTCCTCCAATGCCTTCCCACAGTTCCCTTTGTGTGGGAGGCACAATCCAGGTCAGCAGCTCAAAAATAACAGAGTTATACAAATAGTCCGCCTATCCTAGTTATAGAGTTAAGACTCCACTCCTATGTCCATTTAGCTTACTGTACAAAAATTGGTCTGCTGGGGCCATATGCACAGGGATGCAAAGAAGAATATAAATCTGAATGAAATTATTGTTGTTATTCAGTATTATGGCTTTCAATAAAGAAATCTAATAATGGAAACAATAGACTTGCAGCAGTCAATGCATTGTTAAGATTTCTCCTTACTATGTTCCTAGGCATGAGTTGATTAGTTCCAGCTGCCGCCCTAGAGACAAAGCCAACCAATCTTATCACAGCAATGTGCATATTAATAAGCTCTCCATGTTCAGTTTGTGCTCATTTCAGAGGCAAAGAACAAAATACATTATACAGTATTACCTCATACATGCCATCTGATATGTAATGACAATCTTTCAAATGAGTGTTTGTCAAGTACTACACTATGGATGTAAAATAATACCTCTAACAGGCTATGTCTACACTGACAAAAGTAATTCAAAATAGTGATCTCAAAATAACTATTTTGATTTTATTTCAAAATAACTGTTTGGAATTAGCACTATTTCACATTTATTATTTCGAATTAGGAGTCCAGTGAAGACTCTCTAATATGAAATAAGGTAGGAGTTACTTTGAAACAGAGAGTCTTCACTAGATTCTCTAATTTGAAATAAGGGAAGGCAGGCAAAAGAATAGGGCCATTATTTCAAAATAAGCCTATTCTGTGGCTTAGAATGGCTTATTTCAAAATAATAATTTTCATTGAAGTGCTATTTCAAAATAAAAGCAGTTTTATTATTTTAAAATAGCACTTCTTTATTTTGAAATAAAGAAACACTTAGTTTGAAATACCAAAATGCCTGCAAGGACAAGAATAAAGTTATTTCAAAATAGGTCTCTTTATTTCAAAATAACTTCTAAGTATAGACACACCCATAGATATATTCATTCTATCAAGCCCTCTGCTCTAACATGGTAGAAAGAAATTAAACAAATGAAAAAAAAATCCCTTTCCATGCTTCTTACATTAGACAGATCCTTTTACAAAGGGAAAAATGAACAACAAATTTCAGTTTTCTTTTTTACTGGGTCCACAAGACTCAGTGCTGACATAAGACTCTACCACCCAATGTTAATGTAAAACTGAACTTCAATCCTGCTGTTACAAAGCAGGGTCTCAATGTCATCTCTTCTTTAGCAGTTCGCTTTAAATATTATCTGACCAGTACAGCAGGAGCGCAGAGTGTCATCTTCTCAGTTCTACTGAATGTACTTATGGTAAGTGAGATTTTTAAAGTCCACACAGAAAATAGGATGCATTCATAGTAATGGTGGCAGTTTTGAAGTTAAATCTTCAACTGTATGAAATGGAGCATCCAGAAACCAGAGGTTGATATTCTGCCTCTATAAAAGTGAAGAGTTTCTACAAATTGTGCATTTAAAACTATTTGAAATTTAATTATCAATTATTGAATTATTTAAAATTCTGTATTACATATGAAGCACTATTTAAATCTAATCTCTACTTTTTTTGCACCCACCCAGTTTCTCCTCTATAAGTAGAATTGATGTAACGTGCAGATCCTCTGAAATGAAAGACATTATGAAAATAAAATATTTATTAATTTCAGGTAAAAATGAGAGCATATTATGGGTAAGTAAAGCATAATAGAAATGAAAATATTACTCACATCCGATTAAAGCATGCAAAAATTGAAATGGATTTGAGTGGAAATAGATTTCCATGAGATGCATCTTTATAAAATCATTTTTAAAGAGAAAAGAAAGCCTAAATATTTCCTAAAACTAATACTAATATTGCCTAAAACACCTGTGTTTTTATTGAAATGGTGCTCTCAAAAATGAACTGAGGAATTTGTATCTTCACTGCTCTGCTACGCAGTCCTGCCAGGGCTACTGGCAAAACTGGCACTGACCTTAAGCATTTATACAAGTCATACAGCAATGATCCACTACATAAATAAGAAAAAGAGCTTCATTTCCTTCTTCCTCCCCTCAACTCAGTTGGGACAATAAACAAAATAAAATTCATTCTGCCTCTTTCCACTCCACCTCTTCCTTCTGATCTATCCTTCAACGTGCCATATATACACACTTCTTTCACATTGACTTTTATGACTCCACAAAAAGCATGGGTCAAAAAACAAAAAACAAAAAACAAAACAAAAAAAACCAAATCACTGCTGCAATCAGATCATTGACTGATACTCTGCTAGCTGCAGCAAGCGTTCAACAGAAAACTGTTGAGGTAGGAGGGAGATGAGACTGAGGAGCTGAGGAAGAGGAACAGAGAGACTGAAGGAAAAACAGCATGGTCAAGTACCAAAAAATAACTTTCCTATGGACCCTTAAATCCAGCCCTCATCTTCCAAATAGTAGCAGTTATACTTCAAGTTTCATTCTGAATATGGAACAGCTTTCATAATGACAGCTGTCGAAGTTTCATACTTACATTAAAAACCTCACGGCAAAGAAAATCCACCTGAGGAATATGTATTTTTAAGGCATAAAACTGCCAGAAAGTCAAGGAACTATATCATTATGCATGCATTCATACAGCAAACATCACAACACTCCTAGTACAGTGGTTTCCAAACTTTTGGGCACCAGGCCCACAGGTACTATTTTTACCATCCTGAAAAGTCTTCACCACCAATCCCCCTGTCCCCTCACTGCAGCCAGATGGAAGGATTCCTTGCTTATCTCCTATCCCTCTTGCTGCAACAGGAAAACTAAACATACTCTCTGAAGTCCTATGCTGTGGCTCCCTTCTGCAGCCAGGAGGATGGAAGATCAGTGCACTCCTTCCTCTGGCTCCAACAGGGAGCCCATCACCTAGGTGGAATACTTTGCCATGATCCCAGCTACAGCCAGGGAGGATAGCAAGGAGCCCACAGTGGTTTCACAGACCCAAAGCAATACACTCTGCCTGGCTCCTTAGCTGGTAGCTCCTTTCTTAAGCCAGAGGGAGAGGATCAGCTTTCTGTAGGGGGGTGCAATGCTTCAGCACTTAATAGGGACATTGTATTTTTCTCTCATTACAGCAGGTGATTTGACCTCAGCTCCCTCTGTTCTGTTCCCCAATGTTTTAATCTTTACAACTGCTTTTGCTGTTACAGTGTGACTTGTTCTCATGATTTGCACACCCCTGAATTTATTTCCTCCCATTCTGTAAACTCCTCCCATCTTCAAAGCATCTGACAAAGTGGGATTTTCTCCCATGAAAGCTCATGCAATATATTTGTTACTCTTTAAGTGCCACAGGACTCCTTGTCTGTTTGTTTTACTAATCAATTTTATTGCCCCCCATTGGGCTCTCTCTAATCTGCCCACACCATTTCTGCAGTGGGTGCTAAAAGCAGAACACAATACTTCAAAGGTGGCTTCATCAGTGTCAATTATAGGAGAATAATCACTTTCCTCAATCTGTTTACTGGCAATTCTCCTACTAATTCAGTCCAATATGCCATTAGTCTTCTTGGCAATAAGGGCACACTGTTGACTTACTGTGGTACACTGTAGCCCCAGGTCCTTTTCTGCAGAACGGCTACTTAACCACTTGGTCTTCACTATGCAGCAGTGCATGAAATTCTTCCATCCTAAAGGCAGAACTCTGTACTTGTCCTTGTTGAATCTCATCAGATTTTTTTTTGTCTCAGTCCTCCAATGTATCTAAGTCCCTCTGTATCCTATCCCTAGTCTCCAGAGTATCTATCATGCCCCCAAGTTTAGTGTCTTCTGCAAAGTTGCCAAGGATGCAATCCACCCCAACTTTAATCATTATCATTAATGATTATATTGAACAAAAGCAGTCCCAGCACCGACCTCTGTGGTATTCCACTTGTTACCGGCTGACAAGTAGACATCACAAAGATGTTTAAGTCAGTAGAAGATTTTATAGAAGGTTTGGGACTAGTCTACTACAGGAAATAAATGTTTCTGAAAACACTCAAAGCAAATTTCATCATAAACAACAACATTCATGTTCCAAAGGGACAGCTGTGTTACTCTAGTTCAGCGAAATAAGCAAGGAGTCCTGTTTCACTTGAAGACAAACAAATTGATTTATTTCATGAGCTTTTTGTGGGAGAAAAATCCCACTTTGTCACATGCTTTGACGATGCATCTTCAAGGGGTCTGACAAAGTGGTATTTTTCCCATGAAAGCTAATGTGATAAATAAATAACATTCATGTGTGATAAAAGAACATTGGGTTCATATGGGGTAAAATTAATTCATGGGAGGGGCAGGTGCAGGCAATTTAAATCTTTATGCATCATGTTAGATCTATTATGAGGACTTAATTTGGACTTCATGGACATCTAGACCTTCTGCTGGCCCTCTGCACAAAGGTGAATTTCACCCAGAGGCAACAACTAGTTCACTTCTGATACATATAATTACTAGGATTCAACAGGGAACAAAATAGAGGCTAACACATTGTTCATTGTTTTAAATGCCCTACAACAGTCAGGTATGAAAAGTCTCTAATGAAAGTTACTGCAACAAGCAGAAAGGCAAAGATTGTGTCAGAATGGAGAGGAAAAGCAATCTCAGAATGAAAACATACATAATATCCTCCTCTTAAATACCCGAAAGACCATCCCAGCATCAAAACCCCCAACCAAATAAACAAAATGACAAGACAATTTGTTGATGAAAGAGAAAAAATATAATAATTTGTCTTTGGAACATCAATAATAACCAAAGCAAAAATACACATCACATTAATAGAATCAGCAATTATAAACACAATGCTATAAAAATGTACTTGAATACCGACAACTGATGACTCAGAATTCACATTACTTTTTCCAATATTTCTAGTTGTTTCTTTAAAATTATCTGCAATGCTCTTTGCTAGATTGCCTCAGCTTCAAAAGCTCTATGGGACTCAAGTGTTCAAACCAACTATTCACAAAACACTAGCCTGGGAATACAAATTATGTTGTAATAAAACCTTTCATTCAGAAATAAAAATAACCATACTGCGGTCAAGTACCAGGCTCCACGGTTGATGTACTATTTAAATCCTATCATTGACAGCCCAATATTATATTTTTAGCTTTTTCCTCATCTTCCTTTCTTTTGTAACAATGGAAAAACTGTTCTGTTCTGTGCTGTTTGGGGAAAAAAGCACAGGTTAAACTAATTGTCTTCATCACAGAATGTTAAATGTTAAAAAGCACTTCCTGATGTGAAATTATTTTATAAAGGATTAATTATTTTCTCTGTTTTCTTTTCTCTTAAAGTGTTAATTGCACACACACACACACACACACACACACACACACACACACACTTGATAATATACAGGGAATATCTCTTCCAGCCCCAATTTCTGAAAATGTACTAAAAAGAAGAAATTTGAGGAAAATATCCCTTTGATCATTAACATTTTACACTCTACTATGTAACTAGTTGAAGAACTGTAGAATTATAGGACTGGAAAGAACCTTTAAATATTGTCTAGTTTAGTTCCTTGCACTCCAGGCAGGCCTCTGGATTACCTAAACCATCCCCAATAAGTATTTCTCTAACCTGATCTTAAAAATCATCAGTGATGGAGATTCAACAACGTCTCTAGGGAATTCACTGCACTGCTTAACTAGCCTGACAGTTAGGAAGTTTTTCCTAATGTCCAACATAAACTGCCTTTGCTGTAATATAAACCCATTACTTCTTGTCCTACCGTAAGAGATTAAAGAGAACCAATTTCTCCCTCCTCCATGTAACAAACTTTTATGGACTTGAAAAATATGTCTCCCCTCTCGAGACAATTTTTTTTTCCCAATCTTCCCTCAGAGAATTCATTTTCTAGACCTGTAGTCACTATTGTTGCTCTTCTTTGGACTTTTCCCTATTTGTCCACAACTTTCCTGAAATGTGGTGCCCCAAACTGAACACAGTAGTCCAGCTGAGGCCTAATCAGTGCGAAGTAGAGCAGAAACATTACTTCTTGTGTTTTGCTTACAACCCATCCCAGAATGATGATTGCTTTTTCTGCAACACTGTTATGACCCACAGATTCCTTTCTGCAGTACTCCTTGCAGTCATTTCCTATTTTGTATGTGTGCAACTGATTGCTGCTTCCTAAGAGAAATATTTTGCATTTGTTCTTCTTGAATTCCATCCTATTTACTTTAAACTATTCCTTCAGTTTCTCCAGATCATTTTGAATTTTAATCCAATCCTCCAAAGCACTTGCAACCTTTCTCTGTTCGGTATTGTCTTCAAACTTTATAAGTGTACCCTCTGTGCTATTATCTATATCACTGTTGAAGATGTTGAACAGACCCAGACCCAGAACAGAGCCCTGCAGGATCTTATTTTAGTTTGACTGTGAACCACTGATAACTATTCTCTGGGCACTAATATTAAGATGTCTGCAATGCCCTGTCCCTATTCCCTCCGCCTCTCCGCTCCCCCCTTCCCCTTTTTTAATAGGTTAGCACTGTTTGTCTTTTACCTGTCCTTTAGAATCTCTCTCATCTTTCATAACTTTCTGAAGATAACTAATACTCAGATATCTCCTCAGTCAGCTCTTGAGTACTGTAGAATGTATTTCATCAGGCCCTGGAATCTTGAAGATCTCTAAATTCAAGAATTTTTTACCTTGTTCTTTCCTGATTTTAGTCTCTGATTCTATCTCATTTTCACTAGTCTTCATAAAGTAAGATGTCCAATTGCTACTAAACTTTCTAGTGAAAACTGAAATGAAAAAGTCATTTAGCAATTCTGCCTTTCCTACATTTTTTTGTTTTTAATCCAATGGCCCCCTTCATTGAGTAATGGGCCTACCCTGTCCTTGGTTTTCCACTTACTTCTAATGTATTTGTAAAATGTTTTCTTGTTTCCCTCTATATCTCTAACTAGTTTAATCTCATTTTGTGCATTAGCCTGCCTAATTTTGTCAGTACATACTTGTGTTATTTGTTCATATTGTTCCTTTGTAATTTGACCTAGTTTCCACTTTTTGTAGAACTTCCACTTCTTTTTGTACAAAATGGATGGGGTTAAAGGAGAATCCTCCCTCCTCCAAATATTCTGGAAACTCTTCTTCTCTCTTCTTTTGTCAAAATTTCAAAACAGTTGCAAGTTTCTAAACAGTCACATACATGTGTTTAACAAAGCTTTCAGCCAGCAGGCTACTGTTATTACAAAAGCAGCAATGAGGACTGCACAAATATAAAGTAAAATGCATGTGAAGGCATACATGATGCCTCTCATTTCCACATAATTTTGAAGGAACCTGCATTGATACAAGTGTGACAAAATGTGGAGTCCCAAACCATTGAGAAAGGTACCCTAGGTGATATTTGCCATGAGTGGATCTGGCAGAGACATCCTTGAGTCTTTGAATGGGGTTCTTTAGTTTGTGCCAATACTTCACTGATCTGAGGTACAGTAAGAAGAAATAAAAGGTGTGCCTTGACTGTGTTCCTACCTGGGCTTATAAGAGCCAAGAGGAAGAAAAGCCAAAAGAGTCTGCATTGGAGACTATTAGACCTAGCTGGTAATCCATTTCCAAAATGGTGTTTGAGAACTGCGGCTCAATAAAAGTGTCCTTAATCTGGAAAAGTAGCACTGTGAATAGGCTAGTTCCGATCCTGGTCCACAGGTCTGAATATACTGAGAAAGAATCAAAGTTCTTCGGGCTTATTACTAGCCCATGATTTTACAAGGCTTTGGATTACTTTACAGATATCCTAAGAAACCTTGTAATTGAAAATCCTACTAGGGTTATGCTATATGATCACATTTAGAATTCAACACCAGCCAGACACTGCACAGAATACTACTAAATTAGAATTTGCACTTGAACTTAAAATCAATCACGCTGAGTCTGAACAGAAATTGAGACTGTCTGACTGGCAGAGGCAATGGCATTTTAATATATTAAACCAACAACAACAACACAAAAACAAATCATATGAGACAAAAAAAAATTCATTAAACACAAAACACACAAAACAAAGTTACTGGGTGGGACACTCAAAAGCCAGGAAATGACCATTTAAGAGGCATCCACGTCAACATCACCTTTAATTGAATGAGAAGTCAAGAATTAACATAAAAGTAAGTTTTAACAGTTTTCCTGTCTACTGTAAATATATGGGTGCCCAAGTTCTTTTCAATTTATAACATGCTTTGAAGATTAATTTTCAAAAGATTTATGCACTACACTCAAGTGTGCAACAATTTCACCTGTATCAAAATCCTACATTTCATTTCAAAGTTAAACCATGCACTACACTGTAAGATATTCTTGTGTAAGATCTTGACAAGTGTTGTTTCACTAGACTACTTGACTTCGTATTCCTGGCCTGTACGCCACAATGCTTTTTGGTTATCTCAGAACTTCTTTGTTGTATCCCACATGCTCCCTGTCACATCATTGTACCCAAAGTAGAAGAAAACAATTCCCTCCAACAAGCCTAGGCAACAGCTAGTATAAACAGAAGGTTTAGTTTTAAACCCAGTGAGGTACAGGAGGAGCTTTTCCCCTGTGCTGTCTGCGAAAGTGACTCACAACTGAGAACAGGAGAGAAGGGGCCTTTATTTCACTATAGCAGTTTCAACCCAACTCTTAAATACAGTGTTATGTTATGTACCATACAGCTGAACTCTGCTAAACCTCAGAGGGGTGAACACCTGCAAACCATCATTGAAAGAATCAGTGTGCCAGTTACCAAAGCACAAATCAATAAGCTATTGCTCCAATGCAGGCAATGCCATGAACCTCATGAGAAACCTGAAGAAGTGTTATATCACCTTCTGGCCCCTTCCCTAGGACTCAGTAACACCCTTAAACAGAGCTAAGGCACTTACTACAGGCAGCTAATCGCCATGCTCCTCCTCCTTATACTTGCTAGTCCACAAATCCCACAGATGTCTTGAACCTTTCCTGCCCTAATAAATCAGGTTAGTCAAGTTCCCCAGTAGGTTGGTTTCATGTAGCATTCTGTTGTTTTTAAAGACACTTTTAAGCATGTTTGCTAAACCACAATATTTGGTATCAGAAAAAGCCCTTTGTTGGCTCAGGATGTAAAAGTTCTAATGTTTAAACATTAAAGGACAGTATTTATATACACAAACCAGACAAAAATTTTTGTCATGGTTTAATTGGGAATAGATCATTCTGTTTTACCAAAACACTATGTCTAAAATGGTTTAGACTATTTAAAATAAAGAGCATAACACAACTCTAATCCACAAATATTTCTGTTATTTATAGCACAGTGTCAGACTGTAAACTGTCAAACTCAATACAGAGATTTCTTGAGAAATCCTAGCATCTGGCAAGATAAATGTGCTCTGTCAGTATATTCTGTGATGAAGAATTACAGGCAATGGCCACTCCTAAACTTAAAGAAAAACAAAAAGTGGTGAGGATTTGTATTAAGATCAAAGTAATTTAATAAACCAATTTGTGATTTGGAAAACAGCACAATCCTTAAACCTCCCAATGCTTAAACTGTTATTTCCCCTTGAATTTCTTCTGTTGGTTGTAAAGGAGACATAAGTGTGGTTTTCATTTTGTTTGCTTTTAAAAACAGATAATTCCGGGTCACAGAGAATATGTGATCTCAGGGTTTACTCCAGTAGGACTGATTCTACACAGGCAGTATGGACTGTTCCTGTAAGTTGTGGATTTTAAAAGTTAAATAGAATCATAAAAAGTGGAAGGGACCATGAGTGGTCATCGAGTTGTTTCCCTACACTCATGGAAGGACTAGGTACCCACATTAAACCATCCATGACAGGTGTTTGTCTAACCTGCTCTTAAAAATCTCCAAGGTAGGAGATTCCACAACCTGCCAAGGCAACTTATTCCAGTGTTTAATCACCCTGGCAGGTAGGAATTTTTTTCCTAATGTCTAGGCTGTACCTCCCTCTCTGTAATTTAAGCCCTGTTGCTTCTTGTCCTATCATCTGTGACTAAGGAGAATAATTTTTCTTGTTCTTCTTCATAACAACCTTTTAGGTATTGGAAAACTGTTATATCACCTCTCAGCCCTGGTCTACGCTTAGGGCTTTTCTTGGTGCCAGTCAACCAGCATTTATGCATAAATGCTGGCAACTTCCTAAGCCACCAGGATGTACTGGGGAAAGCCAACTGTAAATCCCTTGCAGTCAGCTTTCTTCTACGTCTCCTAGCCCCCAGAACTTCCGGCACCAACTTCCAGGAGAGCAGTAGCAAGTTCAGACTCTCTGCTAAACGTTCCTAGAACACCAGGCTGATGATGGCAATTTTGCTGCCATCAGGCTAGACATAGCCTCAGTCTCCTTTTTTCTAGACTAAACAAACCCAGCTCCTTCAGTCTTCTCTCACAGGTCAAATGTTCCAGACCTCTAATGATTTTTGTTGCCCTTCTCTGGACTTTTTCCAGCATCTCCACATCCTTTTTGAAATGACGTGCCCAAAACTGGACACAGTAATCAAGGACACAGTGCAGAATAAAGTTGAAGAACCACTTCTCTCGTCTTACCATAACACTCCTGTTAATATACACCAGAATGATGTTTGTTTTTTTGTTTTTTTTTTTTACAACAGTATCACACTGCTGACTCGCATTTAGCTTGTGATCCACTATTACACCATGATCCCTTTCTGCAGTACTCCTTCCTAGCCAGTCATTGCCCATCCTGTGTGTGCGCAATGGGTTGTTCAACCCTAAGTGGAGTACTTGGTACTTATCTTTATTGAATTTCACTCTGTTTATCTCAAACCATTTCACCAGTTTGTCTAAATCATTTTGAATTGTGATCCTATCCATCAAAGCAACTCCTCCCAGCTTGTTAGCATCTGTGAACTTTATAAGTTTGCTCTCCATACCATCATCTAAATCATTAATAAAAATGTTAGACAAAACCAGACCCAGGACAGTTCTCTGCAGCACCCCACTCGTTATATCCTTCCAGCCTGAATAGGAACCACAGATAACTACTCTCTGAGAACGATTATCCAACCGGTTTTTCACCCATCTTATAGTAGCTCCAGTTCTAAATAGCAGGAGCTATTCTGAACAGTGAAATCAAGAGGTTATGAAGCAAAGTACTTAAGTAGCTAAAGGGCCTTTCCTGCAGATATCCACAAACACACTGCATAAAGGTCACTGCTGTAGATGATGCACTATATAGTTTTGTAAAGATGCAAGGGAACTAGAATAAATTACCCCCAGTTGGTCTCTTCTAGTCCTTCAGTTCCCTTCATCTTCACTGAATAGTGCTTTCTTCCAAAGAATTCCCCAAACTAACAAGCAAACTTGCTGAAAGGAAAAATTATATCTATATATATGAGGTGATTGGATAGCATAGTCATTAAGAGTGCCGTAGTGGCTAAGAGCAACGCCCTTTGACACAGGAAGTGCGGGGTTCAAATCCTGGTGGGTACCTGTCTACCTTCCCAGTAGGGGGGTCCTTGGGCAAAAGACCCCCTAATGCCTCACTTGCCTACCTCGAATATGAGAGTGACACGAACTAGGAGAATCATGCCGGCTTGAATGTTGCCCGGATTAACAAGGTCTGCGCCAGATGTTGGGGAACCAGGACAATCTGATGATAAGTGGGCTACTGGAACAAACCATACATGGCCAAGAGAAGAGAACCTGGATTTGATGGAATGCTACTACAACAATAGACCTAATGAGAGGGGGTATATGAAACGTATGAGGGAACTATGGATGGACAAAAGACCTACATCCACACTAACTGAGAAACAGCTAGTTACCCAATGTTTCAACATAGTAAATAGGAAGCTGTTCTCACAACTTGAGATAGACCAACTCCACATTACATCCCAGACTCAAGAAGACCCAGAAGAACAACTAGATGTGCAGCCGACACCTGAAGCTGGAACTTCACTGCCACCCCCTCCATTACAGAGCACAGCAACTGATATGAGGCATAAAATCATGGATAAACTAGCTACAGTCAACCCTCGAGACTGATTACCAAGGCTCGTTGGAGAAGTACCATCAGCTAGTATGCTAGAAGATGCCAATAGAGCCCTAATGACAATTCCTACTACCACCATAACTCAAACCAATGAACTGGTATACACTGCAGCCTCTGTAATCCTGGAGATGCTTGGCTACACGATCAAAAAGAACAGCAGTACATACCCCCCCCCCCCGGAAAATGAGGTTGGAGGACAAGATCAAGGCAACTCGAAGAGAAGTTGGTGGAACTACAGAAGGGTGTAGAGATTAAGGATAAGACTCGGCTACTGAAAAAAAAATACAAGGGTCTGACTCCATCTGAAGCCCTAGAGACTGCTAAACAAAGGCTCACAGCCCTGGCTACCAGGCTAAGGAGATACACTAGAGAAGCAGAGGCCAAAAAGATAAATGCCCTGTTCTCCAAAGAACCACCCAAGGTGTACTCCCAACTGCAGTGCAACAACACAATAACAGCAGAGCCACCAACAGCAGAAACTGAACAGTACTGGAAGAACATCTGGGAGAAAGAGAAGACTCATAACACCAGTGCAAAGTGGCTGCAGGACCTGAGAAGAGACCACAGCAATCTCCCAGAACAGGAACCAGTCACCATCACAGTAGCAGACATCCAACAGCAGGTCAAGAACATGAAGAGCTGGACAGCACCTGGCCCGGACATGATCCACACCTACTGGCTAAAGAAACTAACAGCAGTGCATGAACGCCTAGCAGCACAGATGAACCAGCTGCTAGCAGCAGGCTCCCACCCAGACTGGCTAACACAAGGAAGGACAGTGCTGATCATGAAAGACCCCCACAAGGGAACAGCACCATCCAACTACTGGCCAATAACCTGCCTCCCTACAACATGGAAAGTCCTATCAGGCATCATAGCCGCCAAGCTACAGGACCGCATGGGCCAGTACATGAGCACAGCTCAGAAGGGCATTGGGAACAACACCAGAGGCTCAAAACACAAGTTGCTCATAGACAGAGCAGTTGCCTAAGACTCAAGGTCTAGACAGACCAATCCGAGCACAGCCTGGATTGACTACAGGAAAGCCTACAACTCAGTCCCACACACATGGATCTGTGAACGTCTGGCGCTATACAAAGTCAACAGGACACTAAGGACCTTCCTCAAGAACTCAATGGGACTGTGGAAGACAACACTGGAAGTCAACTCAAGACAGCTTGCACAAGTGGCCATCAAGTGCGGCATATACCAAGGTGATGCGCTGTCCCCGCTGCTGTTCTGCACTGGCTTGAACCCCCTCAGCCAGATAATCACAAGGACTGGATACAGATACAAGTTCAAGAGTGGAACTACCATCAGCCACCTCCTCTACATGGATGACATCAAGCTGTACGCTAAGAATGAACAAGACATCGACTCACTAATCCACCTGACACGGATCTACAGTGAGGATATTGGGATGTCATTCGAACTGGAGAAGTGTGGCCAGATGGTAGTAAAAAGAGGGAAGGTAGTCAAGACTGATGGTGTGAAACTACCAGCAGGCCACAGAGCAGACATACAGACCAGCTACAAGTACCTTGGCATCCCACAGTCACATGGGAACCACGATGAGGAGGCAAGGAAGACAGCAACATCCAAGTACCACCAAAGGATAAGACAGGTCCTGAAGAGCCAGCTCAATGTGAAGAACAAGATCCATGCCATCAACAGGTACGCCCTGCCAGTCATCAGATACCCTGCCGGTATAGTGAGCTGGCCAAAGGAGGACATGGAGGCTGCCGATGTGAAGACCCGGAAGCTCCTCACAATGTACGGAGGTTTCCACCCCAAATCCAACACCCAGAGGCTGTACACCAGCCGGAAAGAAGGCGGGCGGGGTTTGGTGAGTGTCAAAGCCACTGTCCTGGATGAAACCCACAGCATCCAGGAGTACATCAGTAAGATGGCACCCAAAGATGAGCTGCTGAGAGAATGCCTGAGGCAGCAGCAGCAGACATGGGAGGAAGCTCAAGCAGAAGAAATGCCATGGCAAGACAAGACCCTGCATGGGATGTACCATCAACAGATAGCTGAGGTGGCTGACACTGGGAAATCCTACCAGTGGCTGGAAAAGGCTGGACTAAAAGACAGCACTGAGGCACTGATCATAGCAGCACAAGAACAGGCACTGTGCACCAGATCCATTGAAGCAGGGGTCTACCACACTAGACAGGACCCAAGGTGCAGACTGTGCAGAGAGGCCTCAGAGACAGTCCAACACATAGTGGCAGGATGTAAGATGCAGGCAGGAACAGCATACACTGAACGGCACAACCAAGTAGCTGGCATTGTGTACAGGAACATCTGCACAGTGTATGGGCTAGACCCTCCCAAGATGAGATGGGAGATTCCACAGAAGGTCGTGGAGAATAACAGGGCTAAGATTCTGTGGGACTTCCAGATCCAGACGGACAGGCAGGTACTGGCCAATCAACCAGACATCATGGTAATAGACAAGGACCAGAAGACAGCAGTGGTGATAGATGTAGCAGTGCCAAGTGACAGCAACATCAGGAAGAAGGAGTATGAGAAGCTGGAGAAGTACCAGGGCCTGAAAGAGAAACTAGAGAGGATGTGGAAAGTGAAGGCCAAAGTGGTCCCAGTGGTGGTAGGAGCACTCGGGGCTGTGACTCCTAAACTGGGAGAGTGGCTCCAACAGATCCGAGGAACAACATCAGAGCTCTCTGTCCAGAAGAGTGCAGTACTAGGAACAGCTAAGATAATGCGCAGAACCCTCAAACTCCCAGGCCTCTGGTAGAGGACCCAAGGTTGAGGAAGACACATACCACCCATAGGGGTGAGAAGGGAATTTTTGGAATTTTATATATTATATATATATACACACACACACTAGAAGTAGTTTATATATATTTTACTTACACTTACACACACACACACACACACACACAGCTTAAAGATATATATATACACATCATAGCATCTGGTATTATTCCCTTTTTCCTTTCCATTAACATTATTGAGCCAGCAGACTGTATGAATGGAAAATCATATGGAATAACCCAATTCACACTATTAAATAATAATAAAGCACTAGAAATCTAATCCAAAGCCACTGAAATCAACGGAAAGACTCCCATTGACTTCAATGAACTGTGTGTAAGACTTCACACATAGGTGCTAGAACTAAGGGGGTGGGGATGTGTCTTGACGTGGTTTCCGTTATATACAGGGTTTACAATTTGGTTCAATGGCTCTCAGCACCTTCACTACAAAATTGCTTCAGGACCTCTGACCTCATACCAGCAATACTTACAGAACAAAACAGTTAGTCTTGATAATAAATCCCTTGAAAATAAATCCCTTGAAAGAAAGCTCCTTTCGATTTCTATAGTTAAGAAAATGGGGACTGACTCATCTAGGTGGAATGCTGCACATTCTAATGATTAATTTGCTAGTCTGCTGCTTTTTGCTGAATTGCTAGGTAGCTGCTTGTAGTCGTGCAACTTTCCTACTGGCTCTCTGGATTCTCAGGAGGCTTCCTGTTGCTATCCTAGTGTAGTACTGCATTCTTGGCTCATGTAACTGACTTAAATCTTTTTATAAAACAAACATGGTTTGGTCCAAGATTTTAACTCAAAATTAGCTAGAACATGACCAAAAAAATTGTTTCACTCTGCAAGAGCTGCAACTCTATGCCAAATTGCTTTTAGAGACATTTAGTTTCTTTGTTCAGTACTTTTAGCTGGATAAATTTAAAAAAAAAAAAAAAAAGCTCTGAGACTTATTATATTTTACTAAGAAAAATTCTTTATCCTAATGTTTCTTTTTCCAGAGAAAATCCCATTTCTTCAAGACATGTACCCCACCTTAAAAGCTACAACAAAAACCCCAGACTTGATAGCATTTTCTTTTTACCTTGGCATGAAATTCTAATGAGTAAGGTTTCCAATCTGTCCTCTGCTCTTTCACAGAAGGAATATATTGTGTTCACCATGAACTGGACACAAAGCCAATGGACTTGTGCCTCCTCATGCTAATCTTAAACTTGGCCCACTTATTTTAACTCTGCTCTAACACCAGAAATCATTATTCTAATTCAGCCTAGGAAACTCAGTATTGGACACCTTGTTGACCTTGCATATGTCTACACCAGTGCTTCTTAACCACTGTGTAAGGAACACATTACTGCATCGCCACATAGTGGTAAATGTGTCACAGAAAGATGGGGAAATGGCAGAAATTGGCCTGTGGTGGATGGGCTGGTGTGTTCTGTAGGGCTGTGACAAGCCACCAAGTATGCTGCAACCTGCAAAATGTTGAGAACCACTGGTCTACACTGTCATGCAGTTTGTACTATACAGGCGTAAGGAGCAATGTGAACCAAAGTGCCGTGCTGCAGATGTGAACTAAAAGACTTCTTTTTTGCGATAATGGAGTTCTATCTGAAGGGCTCTACATTAATGTGAAGCGGGAACCTTTCAGTTTGCACCACAATCACCCACATAGGGGAGTTACAGCACAGCACTTTGATATGCACTAGTATGCTGTACTACAATCCTTTAGGGCTTGTCTACACTGGGAAGTTTGCAAAAGTTAAGATGAATCAACTAAAGGTGTGCCACTATGCTCATAAATTAAAGCACATTCAGCTCTTGTGTGGACACTCTCATTCAGAAGTAAAGTGGTCTTAGTTCACTACACCTTAAATGTCTAGGTGGAACACTCATCTGAACAAAACACAATATTTTGAATGTGTAGCAAGAGAAAAATCCTGCAGCATTCTGCTACAGTAAATTAAATCTGCCATAGTTTTGAATCAGAATTTCCACACAGTGGTTTATTGCTCTTCTAGCTTACATGCATTCATTTCATTGGTTTAGTTGATTCATTTCACTTTTTCTGAAACCTGATGTAGACAAGTTCTTACCTGATTAAGACTTAGATTTGTTAAAGAAACCAGAAAGGAAATAATGCAAATTTGATACCATGTCCAAAAACTAACCAAGAAAATGTGTCTTTCTATAAACAAAGGAAATTCAAATTTTACCGTTAGATATACTTAGCAAGTGCAAAACTAAGGCTGTTATTAGAATCATCACTTTGTCTTTTCAGATTTTTATAATCTCAACCATAATGTCACATGAAGCATGGAAATCAAGCAAGCCACCCTGACCTTGAAGGAAAAAAAAAGAGACCTCTGAATGAGAAAGGATGTCTATGTCCTTCCATCTCCATGTCTACACTCACAATAGCTTTACATGGTGCTCTAAAAAAAAAAAGTCTTCACTTTTTTAACAAAGTATTACTTTCATAAACCATTATCTGGCTTTCATCCCATCCTAATTTATCACTTGTCCCACATGCAAGCTAATGTGTTTTACCCAGGGGATTTGTATGCATTTCAACAGTTCTACCTGAAATGAAACAGAAAAATACTTCAAACAAAATCTATTGCTTTAACATTGGTGATATCCCCCGACCCCTTCTTTTTAAGATGCACATATCTGTAATCTATGTTTTGTCAGATCTAGAGCATAACCTTACATGTCCTGAAGGTGCAAGAACTGCTCATCTGTGTCTATTGGCTCTCACACCTCTGTAGATAAGTTAGGCAGCATTCTCCATGTGCACATACACGCAAAAAGATCTCACTGATACTTATGAGAAAGATTAACTCTACAGTATCTAAAGATATACTTGATGAGCTGAGCCTGCTACATCCAAAAGCATTGATACATAGAATCTCGGCAAAAATAAGAAACATGAAATGTAATAGGGTCTAAACAAATGTTTGTTTATGTATAACTAGGCAGAAAAATAACTTGTTTTAATTTTCTAGGGTAGTCTTTTGTTACCTTTAGGGAAATAAAACTAAACATGCTATTTTTTCTCTCTTGTGAACATTATACCAAAAAAACCAGCAATCATAAATAGAATGTATTTATTTCAAGAAGATGTAAAAGGTCCAAGACTTCCAGAAAGACAGATTCTTGATTGAGCTTATTTCAATGAGAATCGGCCCTGATATCTGATTTTTGTGGGCAAGTGGTGTTCTAAAATTAAACATGTTGCAGTTTTCTGTTACTGCCAAACGCTTCTCTTCCTGCTAAAATTATTTGTGAATTTTGAAATCCTGCCATGCCTCCCTCCCTTTCATTTAGCCTCTGATGGCTGGAACGGGTAGATACAGCAGTCAATACAGTGCAAAACCATCAACTTAACATTTGTAAACTTATCCTCCTTTTGATCCATGCAGGTTTTTTGCTTACTGTTTAACAGAACATGCCCTTGGGGTGGGGGGGGGGTAAGGTGGTTAAAGCCCAGATGATGTGAACAGTCTTTGGATGTTTTCCAGTTACATAAATAGTTTTTCTACCCCCTTAAGATTTCCCTTGTCAGTATTTGTTGGTCAACATGTGAAGAAAAAATTCAAACTGTTGTTAGCAGTGCCATTTAAGATACAATTTATTTACCCTTTCTAAATAAAAGGGTCAAGCCCTTCTTTTAAAGGGAGAAAGCTGAAGTGTACAGAACAGAAAACAAAAGCGTCCTGTTTAAAAATAAAGAGGTGCACAGATTAGGAAACGTTTGGCTCTGTGGGTAGACGCTGAGCAAAAGACCTTACTTAGCTATCACTGGTAGCAGCAGTCAGATGACTAACAAAACCTCCCAAAGAAACAGATGAACTGATAACTTGCCTATGGTGAGCTAGTTACCCTCCTACACACATATTTTCAAGTTCCTGAGAGTAATTATTTGGGGGAATGTAGTCTTGCAAGCAGAAATTTCAGACAAATGTATGTTCAAATCACATCACTCCCTGAAGAATAGTCCAACCATAAAAAAAAACCACACACACAGAAAATACCCTCCTCTTCAGTCTACCTTCCAGATAGTCAAACTATTGCACTGCCACAGGAAATGCAGACATCTAGTTTTTGCAAAAATTCTATAAACAGCCTTATTATGGTATTTTTGCTAGGATTATGAAATACAATAACACACAGAGTACATTACTGGAAAATAGCACTAGCAGGAAATGATTATCACAAAATATTTCTCCAAATTTTTTTGCACAGTACATAGATTTTTTTAAAGCTCTTGGGACACTGCAATTATCACAATGAGCATTCCTGCAGAAAGTGAAAGCCAAGACAAAAATGGTGAAACAAACATGAAGTTCCTCAGTGGGAACCCCAGAGTTGTGAAAATGTATAAAAGAAAAGCTTGTTTAATAATTCTTAAAATCTTCAAGGGGGGGTGCTGCTCCATTAATATATAACTCTCCCAAACATGAGACTGATGATTATTCCCAGCAGCTGATGTGAAATCTACTAAATCAGATTGGGAATCCTTAAATAAAAAAAAAATAATTTAAAAATGACCCTCCCATAATGCATCTAATTATAAGCAGTTTTTAATTTAAAAAAAACAAACAAACCTCCACTTTAATAAAGATTAAAATGAGAGAGAGAGGAGGTATGCATAACTCTGGGTTGGGAAAAGGATTAAAAATGTTCAAGAAAGGAAGGGAAAAAAAGTACAGGAAATACTCCAAGGCAAGTATCAGCTAGGGAAAAGATGACTGATTGAAGACTACAGAACAGGTTGGGTTAGATCCTTATGTTAATATTATTTTTTTCATTCCTTTTAGTCTTTCTTTCAATTTCTGAGTTGCCCTTTTCCTTCACAGTTAAGTGAACAAGCAAGATATCTTTAGGAGAAAAGCCCTTAACAGAGAGGGAAAGAGAAATAGACATGATTTTGTGAACATCTGTGGAGCAATGACTCTTCTTTAAGCTTCCAAAATACAAGACCCTCTTCCCACTGCTTATTAGTGAGGAACTACAAACTTGCAGTTGAAGCACAGAGTTAGGGTAACTTGTTTCTAATTGCTGCCATGGTCTTCCTGTTTGGGAAAATCACTTTAGGCCAAAAATTTCAGGTGCTAAAATTTGCAATGTATTTATAGGAATTGTGGGTGCTCAGCACCTCAGAAAATGACATGGTAGGTGTCTGATTTAAGTCATCCAAATAGTGTGAACACTTTTGGGGGAAAAATGGGCCTAATGGTTTCAGTTACTCCAGGTGCAAAATCTGAATATTAATACCCATAGGAATGTTATGAAGATAAGCTATTTAATGTTTGTAAAGGACCTGGAAATCCTTGGTTTAAATGTGCTATGGCAATACAAACTATTATTAAGGATTATCATCATCTTTATTAAAATCCAGTTCTTTCTGTCTTAACTAATGCATCATTAACATGGCAATCACAACTGAGGTTTAACACTTGAGCTATTAGTGGTTAAGACTTGTGTTAATGAAATATAACTAAAATGGCATATTACTAATCTGGGATTCTGGATAAGAATCCCAAATTTAATCGCTCTATCATGCGAACTAGTAATTACAGAATGATCAGAAACTCAAGAGAAAACTGGGAGTCTGTTCTTTAAAGATAACCAGAGCATATAAATATAACGACCAGTGTAGGATCACTGCCCAGAGCTGACATAGATTCTCATCAATAGAATGTGGTGGGAGAACAGAGACAAACCCAACAGTGTGGGATGGGAAGTACATGTAATCTCCATTAATGGGTGACCTACAAATCTTGAACAGTCATTAAAATATTAATTTACCACTTTTGAGTATCTATAAATTTTAGGTGGCTAATACAGAATTACCACTGCCACACAAGCAAATAATCCTGTCCTAAGGCAATTCTATCTGCCAGTCTAATATGGTATGATTTATACTAGGGCATTTTCCACTTTGATAATGGGACATGTTCATAATTTATCAGGAGTCAAGGACATATCCATTTGATATCTATCTGTATCTATATATAGATACATATAAAAATACAACAGGTGGATGATAATTATTTCTAGTACTAGTTTATGATGAGGAAATTCCCCATAAAGAGTAACTCATTAGCTGTGTTCTTTCAGTTTCAGGAAAAGGGCAGCTGCTGTCCAAACCAGAACTCTATAGACTGTACTTGGTTCCTATGTTACACTTTTTGGGTGTCCGTGATTGACACAAAGCAGACAGAAGTGAGGAAGAATTTTCATGATCAGTCAACAAGAGGAAGTGAAAGGGAGGGTAAAGAAAATCAGATGAGCAGTATACAGAAAGAAAATTCTGCATTTGATGACAATCTAATACATCACTTTGGGACACCTGCAGCTTGAGGTTGTAGTCTGTAAACCCAAGCCTGCATTATCACTTGCCTTTGATAACTCTGAGAAAAGCAAAAGATAGGCAGTTATAAATGAACCAGCAATAAATACTACTGGGGTAAGCACCACATTAAGCAGGTTTCCATTTATGAATCTACTGATAACTACAAGTGGTAATACAAAATCAGAGTTACTCCTGAAACAGCAAACTGATAGCTGCATAGGGTTGTCTAGCACCAAATAGTTGTCAGAGGAGGAAAAAAAAAAAATCCTCAAGAACTTATTGCAGCACAATACCTTAAAGATTCTACCAATAGAAAAGATTGTCAATAATTCATTTTGGTAATGCATTACCATTACAGATGAACAAACTACTGGTACCTTACTGAAGAAATGCAAACTTTAAAGAACTGTAAGGGCACAGCAACATTTGAGAAAATTGTTGATGAGTGAGGGCTGTAAAGCATACACAGCTATACAGTTGTTTAAGAATGATGAACTGATAACAGCTCATGTAAAATTCATAAAGAAAGAAAAGCCAATTTTTTTCTTTATATAAATCCTTGCATTTTGCAGAGCTGTTACATCCCAAGAGCTACCTATATATTAAGGTAGCATGCACCTGATGGTTTTCTACAGGTGTATTTTGTGAACAAATTTTAACTTCAAACCTGTATTAACTCTTTAATCAGCAGTTCTGATTTAAATAGATGAATCTCTTTAGAGATTATATAGCTTTTGAGATATTCTTTAGATAAGTAGCATGCATTGATCAATGCAGCCTTCTGTCTATAAAGAATCAATGAGTTTAAACAATTTCACAAAACTGTCTAAAAAGGATTTTTCTCTCAAACTGTATTTTTACAACTTCAAATGAGGAAATAAATGCAAACATTTTATATTTTGTCTTGATTTACAGAGCATCTTTTACAAACCTCAAACCACTTTACTGATTTACAGAATATCTACAATACACAAAAGGATCCAACCCACTAACTTTGGGTGGAGGTGGATCCAGGATAGAGGAATGCCCCATATAATTTACATTTTCACTTAAAAGTATTTCCTTACAGATTCTGTAGTCTATCTTGTACCTGTAGACTGTTTAGCTAGTAATATTTTTCACAAAGTTTACTGATGGGTTTATTGTTCTTAGTGCCTAACAATTCAGACTTATTTTCTTCTTAATGTGTCCACATCTAGTCATTTTTAAGACACTTGCAAGCTTGTAATCCTCCTTAGACAAACTCATTTGGAATGAGTGCTATGAAGAACTATAAAATAGCTGCAGGCTCTCAAATTTCCTATTCATGGAAAAATGAATTCAAATATACTATGTTTGAAAAAAGTTTCATATAGAAGACAATTTGGATTTTAACTATCATCTGTATATGCAATTTCAAGAGAGTTCTGGAAAGAAATCTTTCTTGTACCATGCTCAGAAAGCATTACCATATCTGTGCTAACTAGCATAGTGATCCATCCAGAAATCAGCAAAAGACTGTAGTCATGTAAGACTGATCAATTGAAGATCTCCACTTGACAGATTTGTCCCTTCCAGCTTAAATCTATTAGCTCTCACTCAAAGACATACTAAGTCATACATTATTTCTCCATGACAGCTAGTGTGAAAATCAGAGTCTGGTGTGTACAATGATGTACTGATTTGTCCCTCACCATGGCTCCCTATGCCTGCAAGCAAGGATTCCTCCTATAATCTTCAGCCAGAGCTTGAAGGGATTTTAGAATAATGGGACTAGACAGTTTTATGGTTGTGATGCTCCAACCACCCTAGAGAGTCCTGTATCAACCAACAAGAAGCATGGTTTGCAATTACCTTGACTCTTTGAACTTAAGCCGCTACCAGTTGCTGGAGTTTTATTTACTTAGAGATGCTACCTCCTGGGCAAAAGGATACACATCAGATAGATTTTTTTTCCCCTCAAGAATTAAATCTGGCAACTGTGCTTCAGACCAAGACTGTTCCTATGTGATCTCTTTGGTACTGCTGCTATTTATCCAGATCTTCTCAGGTACATTCTTATTAGCAAAACATTTTTGTATTTCACTTCATTACTTCTCTGGAGGAGAGCAGGCCTATATCTCTCTCAAAAGAGCACATCCCCTTTTGATATTCCAGGGAACAGAAAGTGACAGAAGCAAAGGAAAAAAAGGATACACTTTGAGAGGGAGGGTGATAAAGTGCAGGGGGGGAAAAAACAGAACAGTGAAGCATTACTTCTAATTTATAGACCTTGGATAGGAGAAGGTAACAGACCCATACAAATCAATGACCTAAACATTTGTGAAATATGCCTGTGCCCCTAAAATTATGTAATTTTTAAAAATTCAGGGAATTACAGTTCACTAAAAAGAGTCAGGGTGAAGAGGCAAAGAGAAAAATTGACAATTGCATCAGGATTCAACTCTCTGTCTTTTCATAATTCTCATGGTAAATTTAATGCTCTCTTAATGTGTTGGATTACAGCCCTAGAGAAAAAAGTCCTCTACAACAGAAGCATTACACAATGGCCAGACACAATGTTAAGTTTCCCCACTATTAGCTCTTGAATGAACATAAGCACTAACTGAGAGGTGATAAGAGTTGAGAGAAGTGGCCTGTCTGCTGATACCGATCTAATAGTGAGAACTGTGACTGCAAATGCTGGTGTCCACCTGCCCTTGGGGGGAGACACAAAACTAAAAAAAGTATACAATTGCACACAAGTTATCAAGGGAGCCATAATATTATAATACAGAAAAAACATATTGACAAACCTAGAACTGTAAGTGACCTTGAGATATTCAACAGTGAGATAAGTGATCATCTTTATAGCCTACTTCTAACTTGGTGAAGTGAGAGGCAGAGGCTTCAGTCCTCAGGACTGCTGACACCCAATTCTCAGCTGCCTAAACTGGAGAGAAAACCCCACAAAGCTGGAGTGCTGCAAAGCTGTGGACTGATTAGGGCCAGGGAGAACCAAACGGGAACACCTGAGAACTCCCTGCAGCAAGCCCATGTAAAAGGCCTGGAAAAGGGAAGCAAGGGGCTGTCATCAGATAGGAGCTCTGTGCTCAGAGCTAACAGTGGTGGAAAAACCCAAAGCCTTAGGTGATAGCTTGAGCTCTAGGAAAAGGGCAGGGTGAATAAAGTGAACATTGGTTTTGCAAACAGACAAAGGTGTAGGAGTTGTTTGTCCAAAAGGGGAAGCCAGAGAGGTATGCAGAACTTGGTGATTTTTAGCCTGAAATCTGGGATTAAGAGAGAGGTCCTACCAGCAAAATGTTTTTGCAAGAGGCTTAAAAAAATTGGAAGATGTTCATCTATTTGTCTCAGTTGTGCAATGTTAACCTACTAGCTGCAAGTTCCAAAACAAAAATAAAATAAGATACTTCTGAGGGGTTACTAACCCAGTGTCAGGGACTGTCAACTCTGCAGACCAAGGCAGTATGTTACAAGAAGATGGGCTGTCACCCATGTTGAGAGTCCAGGCCCATGAGCCAGTTCTTGGTGTTACACAGCCCACTAATGTGAACTACCATGCCACATCCTATGCACTGCTCTGCGAAGAACAAAAATTCCCCATTTTCAGAGACTAGAATCTAACAAGTATTTTCTATTAAGGATGTTGAAGTAGTAAGGATGCTGATTGTCACAGGGTACTCTAGTAAAGTTGTGCTTATTACTGAAAGCAAGAACTATTTCACTGACAGTACAACTAGATCATAATCCTTGGAAGTGATGCCCTCTGACAGGGAGCTCCTAGGAACAATAAATTGAGCCCTTTAGAAGCCAGCATGCTGGTCACTAGAATACTTAGGGCACTACATGGGCTCAGAGTAAAAAAGACTTAAGTAAGTTGAGTTTGGAAAGGTAAATGAAATCCCTTGCACCTGTATGGATCCTGGTGACATGATTAACTTATGAGCTGGGTAGTGCTGAAAAGAGAGCCAGCAATGTAAAAGGCTGAGCCAAGGCACAGGTGGTGGGGTGCTGGTTTGGGCTTAACAGTTGTATTGTAGAGTATAAGTAATAAAAGGATACTTGGTGAAGATATCCTGCTGGACTTTGTATATGATATAAATACCATGGGCATAACTTCACAGGGCTGAGGTGAAATCACCAAGAAGAGGCTTAACTGAAGAGCCTGATGCAGCTGGTGTAGATGGCTCAATATCCCTCTTTATTGTGTATCCCAAATTATCGGTACTTTTCATTCTAGGTGTGAGATTCTATTGAGATGGGGCAGAGATCTCAAAAGATCCCCTCGCTCCCAAGAAGGAGAGAGGCCCAAGAAATACAAATCTTTCTACATTATGTGGCAAACTTGCACCACATGCAAAGGAGCCAACTTATCTGAGGCAGTTCCCTCATCTTGGAGCCAGGCCTGATACAAATATTTGATCCTTCAGAATGTGAAGTTGGCACCAGTGAGATAGGTTGCTCATGTGAGAGAAAGGTGCCAAAATCTTCTGGCAGCTGAATGTTTGGAGCTACCTGACTGAGAGGACAAAGAGGAACACTCCATGCTAAAGCTTCAGGGTGAACCCTCATTTTATAATATTTGGTAACCTACTAACTTACCTCTAGTCATTTGGAAAATTATTTTCTGATTTTCAGAGGCAAAGACCATGCAGCTCCTACTTACCCCAGTGAGGATTGAGGGTGCTCAGCATCTATGAAAAGCAACCATTATTGTTTCCAGGTGATGCCTCGCTTTCTTCAAATGTCACCTGGTAGGCTTTATAAAATATTTCAGATAGTATTATTTCTAATTTCCTTTGTTCTCAAAAGACTTTCTTAATGGGCAATGCTTTTTATTTCACAGCAAGCTAAAAGTAATTTGCCCTTTTATATATGTCCAAAGCAGTATTTTCCCAAAGCCAGGAGTCACCTTTATAAGTCATAGAGCCTTATCTCTCAGGTTTCCATGTCTCACTTTGCAGTTTATTTAAGCACCTGTATTGTTAGCCACCTAGATCAAACCATCTGAGCTAGACAAGAACAGTGATGGTTGGTAGGCAGTTATTTTTCATGTAAACTGACAGATGGGCAAATCATCTGTACCATTGTACCTGGACTAGTTCCAGTTCTGTCAACAGATCTCTAATATCAAGAGTAACCTGATAACAAGAATACAGGGTAAAAAATTCATCACAGTTTTCACATGAAGATTTATTTTAACACTGAGCATTTTTTAACTTTACAGTTCTAGGCAATTTGTTTTTTAACATAGGATTTTTTAAAACTTTTTTTTAGTAAATCCTTCCTCTCACATACAATGTATCTTTGTGTTGTATAAAAACATCTAGTCATGTGTCATGCAAATTGCTACATGTGGCAGATGCAGAACAATTATTGCACCCCTTAATTTTTTCAGCTTTTGGATAGGCCCACTAGAATTTTTTTTTTATGGGAATGCAGTGAGGCATAAAACACATTCAATTATTCATTTGAGGGTGTGTGCAAAATAAAATTTAAAAAGCTGTGTTTATACAAAAAAAAAATTGACAAGCTCAAAATCAAACTAAAACCAACCCTTTCATTACACAAAAGCCTTATGGATAGGCAGAGCCTTCCACTGTGCCCTAAAAGACAATACACTTGTTTCCATCAGATGAGATAAGGATGCGACTTTCATCAAGTTTATCCTATGCCAAGTGGGATTTTCTCCCACAAAATCTCATGTGATAAATAAATTTGTCAGACTTTAAGTGCCACAGGACTCCTTGCTTCCTCTGGAGAGAGAGAGACTTTCTCCCCCACAGTTAGGTTATAAGCCTCACAGAACTTCATGGATCAGAGTCAACACCTTAAATTTTACCCAGAGGCATACAAGGTGCAGCTCATTGCAGATTTTGATAAAAATGTTGTAAAATGTTCTTGGCAGGTAACACCTCTGTGTGTGCAACCATCTCCTGCACAATCTACAGAATGAAAATGGCCTTTGTATAGAGTCCTTTTATAGTAATCCAAATTCAAATGTATTTCTAACATATCTAAGCACCTCCAAAACTGAATTTCTACAGACTGTCAATGAGATTTAGACTCCCAAATCTCTTAATTATTTTTAAAAATGGTACTTGTAATCTACAATTACCAAAGGATGAATGGCACTGCAAGGTCCAGATCCTCAAGAAGAGTAAGAGTTTAAAAAGATGTTTATGGCTGACACCATCATTGAGTCCAGAAGCAGGCAGACATCTTACAATTCACAGCCTGACTCTGTGTCACCCTCTTACTGTGATACATTGGGATTTACCTAAGGTAAGCCAGTGAATTCTTATCTACCAAAACTCAGATTTGTGTTCCAGATGTCAATATTCAGACCTAAGAAGAAACTCCATCAGGAACTTTGCTACAGCTAGTCTGTTCAGTAGTAGGTATTCAGTAGCATTCAGTTTGTAAGTCAGGGAACCAGACAATGTTGACTTTTACAAATTAAAGTGTAAATAAAAGAGGCAAGTTGGGCCATCCCTCATTTATGAGCCCAATATGTGTTGATTTATAGTAGTGTGATCTACAAGGAAACTTTAGTCTTTTTATGTGGTTCTATAGCAGCTGTGCTCCTTGTCCTGCTCCATATAGCTTAGATCAGACATATCTCATCAGTGCTAAACCACAGTTTTGGTACTAACTTTTTGTTCTGTGAGTTCAGATGAAGTAGTACTATCACACCTTAATATTAAGAACAATTCTGAGATGGGAAAATGAACTTTATTTCACATAATTCAAAACAGGGTCCAAGGAACAAATTGGTACAACTTTATTATATAAATATTCACGCAACAATAATGAAATCAATCTAAATGTCTCTTCTCCTAAATTAGATATAGGTCTGCTCTATATATTTAAAAGCCCTTACAGTTCTAAAAACAGTATATACTTAGTTAAGGGGGGGAAAAATCTCATTTATAATGAAGTAAGATCAATGAGCACTGGCTTCCCTTTAAGTATAAAAGCTGTGTAATGACATTACTATCAGCTTGAGGCTTGAGTGTTTAGTTGTTCATATATAAATAAACACGCACACACACACAAAATCTTCAGACACATTTAGTAGATGACCAATAGCTGTTATGTACAGAATTTGCTTTTACCTTGAAGAGCTCTGTTGATGCCAAATGAATAATTCTCAAGGCTACGTTCTTCTATCAGTCCAATTGTCACTATCTACCCAGTTCTCTTCAGTTTTATGCAGTTTCTTGTCTCGTTAATGGACACAGTTAGCTATTATGTAAAATAAAAAATTAGTTCTCTTGATACAGGAAAAGGCTTTTGTGAAGTGTTACTGAAAGCTAAAATTGTGGAGAGCAAAAACACCCCTGATCTTCATATCCTTCCAGGAGATTCAGTGGCTATGACAGTCCAGTATCCTCTCACACAAGTTCTCATCTCCATGCAAAACCTTGAAAGGTGTTTTTCATTTAAGAATTATTTTTAAAATTGTGTATGTATCCAAAGTTAATGTGTATGAGATCTTGCCACATAGGTGACTACTTTGTATCATAGTGATTAAATTATGCATAGTTTTATGAACCACTTTTAAGGATATAAGCTGACAAGTACGATTCCACAAGAATATTTAATTTGGCACCCCCAGCTTTAGAGACAGATAAACATATTAGCAAGTGCAATCTATCAAACAAATCTTGATGGTCATCTCTCCCTTGGTGGGTTGGGCACCCGCAATGGGAAACCTTGATTTGCCCAGCACAAGAGTACACAACTATTATGCTGTAGTAGAGTTGATTGTATATAGAATTGATTTATTAATGAAAACTATACCAGGCCTGGTCTACGTGTGAATTTACACCTATATAATTACATCTCCTAGAGAGGAAAAAATCCACATATATAACCATATTACCCTAAATCTGAGTGTAAATAGTACTGGGTTAACAGAAAAATTCTTCCGTCAACCAAGCTCCCATCAACATGGTGGACCTATGCTACCATAAGGATCCCTTCCACAGGTGTAGCCAATTATTGTCCACAATGAAGCGCAGTTATGGCACCACGGTTGCATTTTAAGTGTAGATATGTCCCAGGCACATCGTCTCTGACAAGTCTTTTATTATGCACAAAAGGAACAGTTCTTTGAAAGCTCAAAGAATCATTGTTTTCTAGCTGGTGGATGGTATTACTGATTCTCCCCCCTTTTCCCTTCCCCTAACCCCTTTACCTTGGGTTAAATTGAGCCCCTTCCAGTTGACATCAGACATAACAATTACTCTCTGCTTGTTTAACTGACTATATACCTTTCAAATAACTTATTCTCTACTTTAACCAATTGAAGATTCAATATATATATATTGCTGGGACCTTGATCTCTGCCAATAGATGTGATAAAGTGAGTTGTGAAGGGAATAACAGAAATTACAGGTCTTATATGAACTTTTTCCCACTGAAGAATGCATGAAAAAGAATTCCCAGTAGTCTCCAATAAGAAATGGATTTTTGCTTCTGGGAAACCATCCTTTTCCTTTTGGCCGCCATCATCTGTTGCCTGATAAGTTCCAAAAGGGTAGCTGTGTTAGTCTATTTCAACAAAACAAACAAGGAGTCCTGTGGGACTTTTAAAAACTAACAAATTTATTTAGTGCATGACCTTTTGTAGGAGAAAATCCCACTTCGCCAGACACTTTAAGATAGGAAATTTACAGAATAGGAGGAAAATAAATGCTGGGAAGTGTAAGTCATATGATCAGGTCAGACTGTTACAGCAATCAAAACAGTTGTTTAGATCCAAACACTGTTATCTGATAGCATTCCTCCCCAGTTCAACCCTATGACTGACTTCCCCAGAATCCTGTCTTTGTGTTCAGCATGAATCAAAAATATTCCAGAAACGTTATCACCAATTGTATTTGTTTCACCTTTTTCTGTACAGAGACTTGATCCAAAAAACTGTCCAAGAAGCAAATAAAAGTGCATATCCTTCTTATTTAAATCCATTATTAATACTACCATGATGAAGAAGAGCACTTGTCAGATCAAATGGTAATGATCAAAATTGAAAAAAAGAAAAAGAAAAAAGCCATCTTTGCCATCCATATGACATACCATATGGGCTATCATATGTCACATGTATGCAAAATGGGAGGAATTACTTTTATATATAATTTTATAATAATTGTAATGGCCTTCTGGCATCATTTCCCTCACAGAGATAGGGGCAGGGAAGTTCTTTTCCATGGATCTAGCCATGTCAGTCCTGCTTAGCTACTCTTCTGCCAGGTGGAAGCAGGATAACCACGTTCATGGGAAAACAGTGTCCCGCTGAACCAGAAGATGAAACACAGATCTTTCATTTTGGCTTTGGTTTTTCTCAGCCAAATTCTCTTTAGTACTGTGAGAGCACAAGCTTGATACCAATGCCCCAGCAGGAGAAACAAAGGTGATGGGATAGTCTTCCTAGAAGGCAAATGCAACTCTGTTACATGGCTGGGACTTAAACACAGTATTGAACCAATTACTCAGAGATTTTCAACAGAAGGCTGAAATTTTCGCAAGGAAAAAAGAAAAAGCAAAGCTCTGTAGCACAGGGCTATGGCTGTATCTTGAACTGCTGGGAAGAAAAACAAAATTGGAGGAAACTTCAGGGCAGGGCTGTGGTCAATGACTAAGTCCTGGTCTACAGCATAGAATTTCTTTGGTATAATTATATTGCCCTGAGCAACATAGTTTGACTGACCTAAGTCTCCACTGATCTGCGTGGTCATTGAGCTACCTTTCACACAAGGAGAATTTTTCCTTAGAATTTATACTAGAAGTAGGCAACCCCTGGCACAGGAGCCAACAAAGCATGGGAGCCCATTCAGGGCATGAAGTACCATCTGCGGGATTACAGAAACTGCCACTCCTGCTACCAAAAGCCACTTAGGGTGGCTTCTTTTGGGGACAGGTAGGGTGTGGGAGGTCCTAGTCATGCCCAGGCCCCTGGCATGCCATGTAAAGAAGCTGCCTGGAGTGACTCCTCTCCGTAGTGCACTTCTGCCAAAAGGAGCCACTCCAAGCAGCATCTTTCTTCAGCGTGCCTGTGGATCCCTGAGCGGACCCACTTTGAGAAGCTTCTTTCCGTGGTGAGCTGGAGGTCTCAAGACATGCCACTGAGAAGAGCCACTCGGGGTGACTTCTTTCCCTGAGTGGTTTCTTTCAGTGGCATACCTGGGAAGTGCTTCCCCACACCGCCCCACAAGATACACACACTCCCACCATGTCAACAGTAGAAGAGTTTGAGGACTCAGTTCATTATTGCCTTGGAACCACAATGTGTCAGCTGTGCTGGTGCAAAAAAAGACCATAGGACAGTTGAAAGTTGCTCTTGGAGAATATACCTGGTAGAGAGAAGCTCTGAACTGTCTCCTCAGCAGCCTCCAACATGAGGGACATTCCACAGAGAACAGGAAGGTCCAGAATGTGAGGAGGCTAAAGTGCAGAAAGCATCACCAGTTTGTGTTGGCAATTTTGCACTCATTTCTGTGGAGGGCCCAGATGGGTCACTGCCACAGTGATGCAACTTAGGGCAACTCCAAGGGCTGTCCTAGCTTGTCTGAAAAATGAACCTTATTAGGGAAGATGCAGACTGTCCTTTCTCTGTGCCCTTTGCTGGCACAATGAATCTAGCCCTAAATAAAAAAAACAAAGCTCTCTCTAATCAAAGCAGAAGTTCATATTATTAATCAAGGCTTCTAAATTTCACACGTGCTAGAGAAATTCAGATTCTTGATCTGTATTTTCATACACTGCAGTCCCATATTCTTTGGAATATAGATGAGATCTTAAAAATGTAAACAAACAAAAGCCCATATACTGAATTTGGGATTGGATGTGACAACCACTATCCCTCAGGCCATGTTTAAATACCTGCATAGCACTGCATATTGACAGTCACAGGATTAAATATGCAATTGATTTTTATTTGGATAGCAAAGAATCTTGAAATATTGTTGGTCAATAAACCTGCCCCTAATGAATCTGACTTAAAATTCAAAAAGAGATTCTGCTGCAGTAGCTCAGAGAGAAAATTCCGTAACCTGCTGATACCAGCAGAGTACGTTCATCCTTATTTGCAGCTCTATGTGAGCTAATTCTCTGGAGTCTGTATACGTATTCCCCACAATATAGTTATCCATCCTTTACACTATGGGATCCAGAAGGGATTGTTGATAATGGATTCAGAACGTGCATAATACTTACGTATTAGTGGGTTACTGTATATTTACCAGAGGCCTTTGATAACACTGGAGTAATGAAGTCAGAAGTTACCTAATCCTATTAGCATGAAACTCCATAATTTTCAATAAGAGCTGACAATATTAATGAAGTCCTGTTTACAAATGGAATCAGCTCAGTGTTGACAGTTTTTTCACAGAAGGTGGATGTTGATAACAAACACCCCAGGCTACCTGTGACCTACTTAAAGGACCAGTATACCACTTCATTGTCCTCTCTCATGCTGCCAGCATTAGTGTAAAAGAGCTTGCCCATGTGAATTTCAGTGTAGTCTGATTAGCTGCAGCGCATCCTCTCCTACCAGCCTGTTTGAGAACACAGGTGAGGGTCAAGACGCCACCTCCTTTTTCAAGAAATGAAAAGAAGAAAAACAGGCACAAGCTGCAGATTAAAGCAGCAGGTTTTGGAGACACAGTACAAGACCTGGCATAGAGCTCTGTAGAGCAAATTCAATTTATTTTCCAGTTGGAATAAAGTTACTCCATTAGCTTGGTGTGTGTCATATAGGCTGTTTTTGCAGTGACATTAGCCATCCTCCTTTCATCTCTTTCTCCAATATTAGCAACAGTGTTAGGCTCTGAGCAGCAATCACATAAGGTGAGAAAAATATAGCCTCCTTCAGGCCATAAAAATTAATTTTGTATATCCCCCTCTGCTTTCTTCCCATTGTTGTTATTTTCCATTGCCCAATCAATTTGAATCAGAGCTGCCAGCTCCGCTCATAAAGAGTGATTTCATAACTCACACACTATAAAGTTAAATTTAACTACAAATCTAACCTCACTCTATAATCCTGGCATCAGACGTAAAAAATTGATTCCTTAGGCTATGTCTACACTTACAGCAGCGTGTGCAGTACATAAACTGCATGGCCCCCTACCACGGGTATAAATTCTAGTGTAGACAGTGACACACTGCTTAGGCGAGTAAACTGAAAATATGCCAGAATGTTAGGATATATGCCAGGGGAGGCCAAACTTACTAACCTCAGGAGTCTTTCCTCTGGGCAGAATCCTCTAGCCCCAACATTGCCACAGGGCAGAAGCTCTGAGCTCCCCACCCCGAGTAGGCAGAGAAATGGGAGGGCTAGCACAGAAGACTCCACAAGCTGAATTTTAACTTTTAAAGAGCCACATATGGCTCATAGGCCAGAGTTCCCAATTACAGGCAGGGGAAGATAGGAGAACTTCCCATTGACACGTAGACCCTTCAGACCTGCTGCAATGGGCAAAATATCCATTGACTTTTAATGGAGCAGAATCCTGGTCTTGGTGAGGCTCTCTATTTAAGGGGATTGCTGTTTGCAGAAGCATAGGATATCTTGTTGCCAAGAAATGGTGTATGCTTACAAACAAATAATTGAATTTGTAATAGGCATTCAAATTAATCCATCTGGAAGTGTGAACACCACTCTGCCTTTCAGAGCCCTGGCCAGCATAATGCTCGGAGATAGCTCTCAAGCATCTCCAGCAATTTCTCTTTAAAAGGGAAAGCATAATGAATTAAGAAATGCTACTGTAACTCTGTAATGGAGATATTTCAATTTAAGAGAAAATGATATTACACTTATTTGAGGTGGATGAATATAGCAACCTCCTGACACTCCTTTATATGAGTATGTTGAGCCTAGGAGAGATTCCGTTGGGTGATGCATCACTGATTAAATTAAAGGAACAAATGCTGCTTAAATGCACTAGTCAGACATGAGGCATTGTTAAGATGTCATGGTCCTGATTCTGGCTTTTCCTATGTCCCCATCATCCCCACAAAGTGGGATATTCTCCTGCAAAAGCACATGTGATAAATATATTTGTTAGTCTTTAAAAGTGCCACCAGACTCCTTGCTTCCTTTTATAAACTCTCCTTGCTCACTAAAGGACCTCTTGAAGAACACTTGTACCAAGGATTCACAACTGTGACTTTAAAGATGTGGTCAAATTTATACATAGGAGTAATTTACAACTGACAAAACTTAGTATGACTCTTGCTGCTTCAATCAACGTGAACATTGTCCACTATGATAGCTAAGGCTTGTGGCCCACCAGAGATCCATTTCCAGTATTAATTTCATTTTACTATTTATTCCAGCATATATCAATGGCTCAGTTGCAGAAACCTCACACCCACAATCCACTGCATAGGCTACTCGACTAAACAAAACAGAAACAGTCAGACAAAGTAAACCGGCTTTACCAGGAGTCTTGCTATGACATGCAATTCAGGGGATTGAATTCCAAAGAGGAAACTCCCAAAAGAGTGAGCTCTGAAATTTGATATGTAGTGTTCCCTCAAAGAAGAAACAGCAAAATCATTCCAGCTGCTTTCGTCTGCATTGATATGGTATGTGGTGACAGATGACCTCTCAAATAGCTAGTTTCCAGCCATACAGTGCCTTATCAGCAACACTGCACTATGCACCCAAGTGAATGGGGAGCACAGCAGGCGCTCAAGCACAGGTGTTATTGGAACTGCTATACCTCCCAGGAACTGTGGGTCACGACACACAAATACAGAGTCCAAAAACTACTAGGAGACCCTATTATTCAAGTTTTTTTCAAAGCTTGTGACTCTGGTTATCATATTTTGCTGACCTCTCTCCAGAAAGAAATGAGAAGCAGCAGCATTATTTTACTTTGGAACTTCAGTTAGGTTTCAGGTCCTGTCCCTAGAGCAAGTGATTTATTAACTTCACAACTCAGTCAGTCCCCTATGAACTGTGGAGAGAGTGGATAAATTGAAACTGAAGAGAGATATATAATGATGTGGTCTCAGAAGTGATGGTCTGAGCCTACCACAAGCAGATAATAAGCAAGAATACATATTCAGTTTGTATTCAGAATCCCTAATTACAAATCACTCTGCAAATCAACCTTAGAGAAACTCTTGCATACCACTCCTGGGATTGGCATTAAAAGAAAATAGCAAATTATCAACAAATGATCATGTCCAAGCCTAAGGACCAGTCCAGCAGCATCAGGCCGACGATGCTCTATCCATTTTTTTAAAGAATAAGATTCTTAAATACCTTCAGAGAAGGCGGACAGATATGGTACCTCCTAATGGGAGAGTTAAGCTGAGGGACTGGCACCCAGTCTGAGTGCCCAGATTAGCCTAGGGCAGCTGTGAGCAGACATTTGCAAAGTCATACATGAGTTACTGTGTCTTCAATAGTGCGGCACTCACCTATGTGGATGAATCACAAGGACTTCTGGAAGTATATCCATTAGTTCTTTGTGCTGCACTAAAGTAAGATGCTCTATGATCCTTTCTTAGTGAACTATGGGAGAATATATCTGTCTTACACACACAAGGAGAAATTATGGCGGTGGAAGACTAACAGCACTCAAGTGACTTCATTATAAAGTGGATGGATTCAGCATTGGTGAAAGCAGGACTCTGGCTCCAATTGTCAGCCCCAGCAAATCCAGTTTGAAAGCAAGTTGACCTAACAGACTACTGTACTCACAGTCTACAGACCTCTCTATTAATCTTTGCATAAATTATGCTTTGTAAGGTATCATTTCAAAACTCATAATTTCTTGGTCAGCATTGTCCTGATAAAATGTGTGGCAAGACTGTTTATAAAGATATAAGATCCCCATGTATTATGTTATTAACAGATGTTCTAAACCCCACACCCCTGCTCAAACATAAATTGGCAAGCAGGTTTGTCCTAAAGAAAGGAATGTGTTAATTTTCATGTAAGAAGTAAAGAGAGTTATCAAGCAGGAAGGGAAGACAAAAGAATCTGGAACAAGTGGGGGGAAAAGAAAAACAGCAGGGAATATCCTTCCACATAGGACTCTTTTGCTCCTGGTTCTCAGCTGGAAATGTTTCTCAAGAGTGGGGCTGAAACTATAAATGGAGGGGCAAACACACAAAGGACCTCTCTCTCCCTCCTATCGCATTCACTGAACTTGGAGCAAAAAAGGAAACAGTCACTGGACTCTGGAGGATGTGTCCTAACCTACAGAGGAAGTAGGACAGTTGAAAGCATGTGGTAAGAAACTTTGCTTCAATCTGATATAGTTTGTTAATTTACACTTTAACAATACTTTTTTTTCCTTGTAATCATTTCTGGCTTTTTTGCCTCTTTACTTGTAGTCACTTAAAATCTCTCTATTTGTAGTTAATGAATTTGTTTTACCTAATTCGATATGCTCAAGTTGAAGTGCCTGGATAACTCCAATTGGGGCAACAGGTTATAAGCATATTATTCCATTGAATTAATATAGTTGTACTGTCCGGCAGAGGACTGGGTAATATTGGACATAGAACCCTGGAGCAAAATTAGTGGACTGGGAGCATGCTGGGTAATTTTCAAGGATGCTGAGCCCATGTGTAGCTGGCTGGCAGTAGCAGACACACACACATTACTGGAAGTCACTTACAGGCTAGATATTGCATGTAAGCAGTGAGGCATTGTAAAATGTACCCCAGTTTACATGGCAAGAGGGAAGTTGTTAAATTAACAATTAAACTATTAGAAAATTTGCCTTATAGTAATAGATGCAGGGAGTTCAATCTGTTTAGCTTTGCAAAGGGAAGGTTAAGGGGTGACTGGATTAAACTGGATTAAAGTATCTACATAGGGAACAAATATTTCATAAGAGGCTCATCAACCTAGCAGAGAAAGGTAGAACATGATCCAATAGCTGGAAGTTGAAACTAGGCAAAGTCAGACTGTAAATAAGGTGTACATTTTTAATGGTGATGATAATTAATCACTGAAACAATTTACCAAGAGCCATAGTAGATTCCCCGTCACTGACAATTTTTAAATCAAGATGGGATGTTTTGCTAAAAGACCTGCCCTAGTAATTACTTTAAGGAAGTGTTATGCCCAGTGTCACACAGGAAGTCAAACTAAATGATTACAATGGTCCCTTCTGGCACTGGAATCTAAGAAAGAGCAGTTCACCACTTCCAGCAGTCTATGACTAAATGAGAACACAAGTTCCTTTGGATGACAGCAGCAAATGTCATGCGTACCCACATGTTTTCTTACAACTTTCCTTCTTTGACAAAAGGGGAACCTAACTTATTACGTTCAGCTAAAGTCACACTATTATAAAATACTGCAACCTATTGAAACCTATCTGCTGTAATTAGTAATGTATTCTTGCAGCGCCTCGTCAATTGCAATTGCTATTGCATTTACAGGATTGGTGAAAATTCTTTACAATGTGCAAACAGTCTCTCAGGCAAGATAATAGTGTCTGTGATTTATTGAAGTCTATCTAGATGTCATTTGTTCTGCTAGATTCTGCTTCTTTATGCAAATATAAAAACACAGTCTTTTTCTGAAACTCAGCCAGCACTTCTTCCATCTGTCCTCCCTTCAGCCTTCTCTAAGCAAGCACCACAGGAAGTAACACACAGATTTGATGGAACTGCCTGTCTCTTAGAGTTCAGACACTTCAAACACTGTACAGTTGAAGCAGAGAGTCAGTTATGAAGTTTGAATGTGTTTTACAATGGAACACTTAGCTACTTATTGGAAGTTCCTTCCTACTGAGGTAAATTCTAGAAACACAGGAAAAATGGATAGAAAAGGAGGGTTGGATGTTAGCCTGAGAAGATCAGTACAGCAAACCCTGCTCTCAACTCTACCCGTATATCTACTGTAATGACACCATCATAGGACCTAGCTAAACAAGCTACTTCACTGGGGCTCATTCACCTGCTCATTCAGCAATAATATATATGCCATCATGTGCCAGCAATGCCCCTCTGCCTCATATGTTGGCCAAACTGGACTGTCTCTGTGCAGAAGAATAAACAAACAGAAATAAGATAGCAAGAATGGTAGCATTCAAAAACCAATAGGGGGTCACTTCAACCTCCTTGCACATTCTGTGAAAGACGTGACAATTACAGTGTTCAGCAGAAAAACTCAAATCAAGACTTCAGTGGGAAATGGCAGTTAGAATTCATATGCAAATTTGACACAATTAAATTAGGTCTGAATAGAGATTTGGCCTGGTTCTCTTATTACAAAAGGTGATTTTCCCCTCTTTTAATCTTCCCACCTTCTTATCTGTTGTTCCACACTGTCTGAATCAAAGCAACTTGCTTGATTTGCTGAAAAAATCTGAACTGAGCTTGTGACTTACCCTTCTCAGCATTTATATATTCCCTTCCATACTGTAGTTTCCATTTAATGCATCTGATGAATTAGGATTTTATCCACAAAATCTCTTTCAATACCTAAATTTGTTAGTTTTCAAAAGTGCCACAAGACTCCTTGTTTGTTTTGCTGAACTCAACTGAACCTCTCTGATTGGAACGCTATAAACTTTCCAGGTACATCATTAGCCAACTTAAACCCTGCATCAGGAAAGTTACAAGGAATGTTCTCATTCCTACACTAAGTCCCATTTGAGCATATTACTATCCCTGTCCGGAGCTCACTACAGGAAAAGAGACAAATATACTTACTTACCTGGGAAAACAAAAGCATCTATTCCTATTTAAAACAAAATAATAATTTACCAATAAATAATAAACTAACCACATGGATTTTTGATAATATGCAACAGATACAAATAATTTATTTTTGTTTCATCAAAAGCACACTAAGCATTGTTGTATTTTAAAATAACTTTGTAACTGATTAATAATGTATTTTGCAATAATCTAACAAATTACAATTCAAGAATTATGATTGCCTTTTACCTCCTCTGGAGAGGAGTATTGCTGTCACTGATGTATATTAAAGGCAACCACATATATTGAATTGCCTTGACAGTGTAAATATTGAGGAAAGGAGGTACTGCTGAAAAAATCATCTTAAAGTCATCATCATATTTCCAGCCAAAATTAAGACTGCTTGAAAACATGGCTATTAAGGCCCTTAAGTAGCTCAGATGAGTTCTGAGAGTGAGGTTTACATTGGTTCATAAATAAATATTTATGTAGCAATAATCTTCTCCGTGTAACACAAATAAACTCTGACCTCAAAGAGACAGAAAATAAGACTCAGCTAAACTTATTAAAAAGTGAATTGTCAATAAAAGGCTAGCTGAAGATAATGCCCTGGAACTGTTGTACAGCTTGTTGATGTTGCAGATGAGTTTCAAATATGTAGTGCTTAAATCTAGAACAACCAATCTACTTTGTTGGAGTACATTTACTACACAGTCAATCTGTTGCTTCTGCAGGCTGCCTACTGCACACACACTAAGGACTCTCTGAATCTCTCCATTCCCCCTACAGGCTTCAGGCATACCATCTTCCGAACCCGTCTATTGGAGGTATTCCATGCAACTCTTCCATGCCCTTCTTCATGCCAAGGGCTCTACGTGTCCACCATGTTCCCTTACCCCATGCTATTATCCCTCCACAATGCCAGAGTTCTATGTAGAAATTTTCAGAGGGGCAGCCATGTTAGTCTGTGTACAGCAAAAACAACAAGAGTCCTGTGGTACCTTATAGATTAACAGATTTCTTCAGGCATAAGCTTTTGTGGGCTCCAACCCACTTCATCAGGCTAAATGGGCTGGAGCCCACAAAAGCTTATGCCTGAAGAGATCTGTTAGTCTATAGGGCACCATAGGACTCTCATTGTTTTAGAGTTCTATGTGCCTCGCACCCTTCCTCCCATTCCTCCCCATATCAGGGTCCCATTCTCTCCCCCCAGTAGGGGTTCTGTGTGCCTTGCAGTTCCCCTAATACCTCTTCATTTCTCCCCCCATCCTTCTTACTTCTTTTCCTCTTGTCTGAGAAATACATCATACAGGACGTGAACATTTTAAACTTCATTCGGACATATGCAGAACTGAAATGGAGGGTATATTGTTATACTGGAAGATAACAGCTTCCATTAACTGGTTCTTTAATCAACAGACAAATACAGAGGTGCATGAGACTACCAGGTCTGCTCACCAGATTCAGATGAGGCATTCAGAAGTTATCATGGTACAGATAAACACAGCAATGATATCAAATGAATGAATGACCTTGTTTTGCTCAGCCAGTAACTTATTCAATGGATTGACTGGGCACATATCAGACATTGCAACAGTGTTCATAAGTAACATTAGGATCTGATTCAAAGCCTAGTGAGATGCATGAAAAGACTCCAACAGATTTCAATGGATTTTGGATCAGTTTTTTAGTGATTTATGAATAGAGCTATGGGAATATTTTGGGACAAAAATAAATCTCCTCCTTATCCAAGTTTTGGGTTCTACTCAAAGCTGTCAGTATCTGGCCTGGTCAATTAAAGATTTATCCCCTGGGGTTCTGTATTCAGTGCTAAGTGCTCTATCCATCTACTTCAAATTTCTATCCTGAATGTAAAGAAAATTGAACTGTTTGACTGGCCGAGCACCTCCAGTTACTCCCTACACAGATCTTTAGAAGAGATTGTATGTTTTTTCTCCTATATAAATTCTCCCCCTTTTTGTGGGCATCTTGCTAGTAAATGTCATGCTCAAAACTATGCTCAGTACTTTAGTATAACTCTCATCAGTGCTGTTACTTTAGTATCACTCTCAATTAGTGCTGTGGAGAGATTGACTATCATCCTCCTGTTTTGTTATGATGCCTTTGAATATACAGAAGAAAAAAAATCATGACTTGTTTTGGTGGCTGTCTTGCATCGCAGGCTTGTATCCAGTTTGCTGTTCACTATCACCCCCAAAGTCTTTTTTGACGTAACTATTTTCCATGTAATAAGTCCTGTAGCACTTTTAAAGACTAACAGATTTATTTATCACATGAGCTTTTGTGGGAGAAAATCCCACTTCATTGGATGCTAGGGATCTTCTCCCACGAACGTTCATGTGATAGATAAATTTGTTAGTCTTTAAAAGTACCACAGGACTCCTTGTGTGTTTTGCTGAATGAGACCAACACAACGATGCCTTTGGAACTTGTTTTCTAAGTGTCTCTCTTTCCTGCAATATCATTGCTGCAGATTATTTTCCCTAGTCAGATTAGCCAGCATTTTTCCAAATAGAATGAATCACAGTTTGTTATTTCCTGTTTGGATTTCCAAACTCTCCAGGTCTTTTTATTTTTGTGTCCTCACTGGCATGATTTCCAAACTCTCCAGGTCTTCTTATTATTTTTGTGTCCTCACTGGCATCTCCATCTTAAAAGTTAATTGAATGCACTGTTTATCATCTGTCTTCCAGATCATTGGTGAAGATGTTAAATAAAGCTATCAGGTTCCCAGCACCCCATGGTGGCACCCTCTTGGACAATTCCACTCAGCACACTACAGTAACATTTATCATAATCCTTTTTTTCTGGTCCTTTAGATAACTTCTATGTCTGTGACAACATTCACAGCCAAGCTATTTTAATTAATTTTTCAATGAATACACAATATCAAATGCCTTTCTAAGCCAGATATACTGAGCCTGATTCTCCATCCTGAGTGAAACACAGGGCTTGTCTATACAATTCTTTAGTCCACATCAACAGGGTTGTAAATTCTAGTGGGAACCAGTGCTCTAACTGATCCATGTGGATACTCCTGGCACATATTCAAATTCCCCTAGTGAATGTTAAGATAATCCTGTTTTAAACAGAATACATTAACATGAAGTAGGGAATTTTTAGTTCTCTGGCAGGAGGAAACAACACCAATTAGTGAACAGCATGGTGGTGCACACTGGGATTTGTGCTTCATCTGCTACAGATTGAGGCACCATGTAGACCAGTGATTTTCCACTTATGGGTTAGAACCCAGTACTAGGTCGCATATCCTCAGTTACTGGGTCACAGCACCCCCTTCTGCAACTGCCAAAAGACTGGAATGCATCGCTGAAAGATGTACTTGTTGGGTTGGGGGCATAATTATTTTTTATGACTGGGTCCCAAGAAAAAAAATTTGAAAATCACGAACATAGACAAACCCACCCTTAGTATAGGAACAGGGATTTGGGAGGGGCACAGGTGGCTTTAAGCTATGTTTATTTTTCTAGTGCCCTTGACTGGACAGTGCCCAACATAATTAAAAGTCATGTCAAAGCTGTTCTAAGTTGTGCTCCTACTGCTCGAACCCCCTAGAAGCTGTGAGCTGCTGAGAACAGCAAATTTCCACAGGGAAACGCATCTGACAAAGTAGGCTGGAGCCCATGAAAACTTATGGCTGAAGAAATCTTGTAGTCTTTAAGGTGCCACAGGACTCTCATTGTTTTTGAGAACAGCAAGAGAGTATAGCAAGAAAGTAATGATGCCCTGGTTGCAACCCTGACCTCAGACTCTGGGCAATGCTTGGACTCTGATGCTGCATTTGTCATAGAGAAGGAAAGGGTGATATAAAACCCACCCCAGCCCAGAAATCCCTCTCTTGATTCCAAAGATATTCATCACAATGTGGATCTGTTGTACTCTGAATCCTTTACACTATTGGTAAGTACAACAGCGGTCAAAGGCAACAGAGAATGGGTCCAATTATTCCCACTTCAGTACAATCAAAATAAACATTTGCAAGTCTGATTTCACAGCTCTTTTTCAAGCAAAAGTCACACTAAAGTCAGTAGGAGCTGACACTGTTTATGGAACTGCCAAATTCAGCCTACCTAAAATTTGTCTTATATGATTTATTCTTTATACCGTAAAAGGCATGCTGCTTTTTGCTCATGGGTCTGTTACCATCTAGATACTGATGAACAACTTTCTCCTCTTTAAGAGTGGTTCCATTATTTGACTAGATTTAAAAATTGGATTTACTGGGCATAATTCTGATTTTAATTTCTCAAACAGAACATGCAGCCCTACTCTTACTAAGAAGGTAGTATGATGGAGTTAGAAGCTGAACACTAATTGCTAGAACCGCCTTTTTTTTTTCTTTTAACAGATGCCACATTTGCTCCACAGAAATTCCTCACTGGGATCAAGGAACAATGTGGAGTGTTCTCATGTGGATGTTCATGCACTGAAACTGTACTTTCATTACTTAGGGGGGGAAAAAGCCAAAATAACCCAACTGCCAGTAGTTCAGTAAATTACTGGTAAATTACTGTAAATTGTTAGTTAATTTGCTTAAAAACTTTGCAGTGCATAGTAACTGTACTGGCTGATTTCTGTAGATACTAACTTTTACATCTGTTTCATTTTATTCACTAGATCTTCATTCTTTCTGAAGTCTCCAAACTTTCCATTCTGTTTTTCTTGATAAAAGTTAGGGTTTTTTTTGTTTTTTTGTTTTTTTTTAATCAAAGGCAGTTAAACAGCACAGCCATTTTAAAGTCACCATTAATGTCAACCCATCCTCATTTATTAATGGGCCTATTACCCCTTCAGTACTTCTTTCCTCCACCTTGATATAGTTATAAAAGCCTTCTTGTTTCCCTTTAGCCGGCCTCAACTCTTTCTGCTTTATTTTTTGCAGCCCTTATCTATCTTTCTTTAAAAAGCAATTAAGAGTAATTAGATTTCCACCAAATACTGCAACATGGAGGACCATCTCAAATAAATCATTTTGCATGACCTATTTACTGTAAATCTACCCCAAACCAAAGTTAACAAATGAAGATCACAAATGAATCACAGTAACACTTCCCTCCCAAAATATGCCAGACTTGTGATGACTTTTTTAAAGTCAGAAGAGTACTCTGTCAACACCTCCACTGCCACGTGCTTTTGCATGCCCATGGCTATGCTTTGTGAAGCCTTCCCATTATTTTATAATGAGCAGCCAGGACCTATCCAATTTATGTACACAAGACCATATAAGTGCCCCTTTGCTGCCAGTGTATCACAGATCCTAAACATGTGAGAAACTTAAAAGGAACCATCTGCTTTCCATAAAGACACCTGATAATTTCATCCATTTATCATTAGCTAGTATCCACCCCCCCACACACACTGGTAATTTAAGTAGCAAGCTATTTTTAAAAGCTAAAGTTAAGCTGTATTTTATTTTTATTAAATTGCTGGCAAGTACCAGTCTCAGTGTCTGTTAGATATCTAGCCAGCCAAATGATGCAATAGCCGGCATCCATTATGCATTCTTGCAGGAGGCAGGTAGTAAATCAGGACACTTGCTGTGGAGAAAGACTGTCTAGTGAACTCTGCAGAGAGATATGCCAAAGTCCTTAAGGGAGATGAGACATTTTCACATGCTATTCCAATAAGTTTTAGGATTTAACTAGTTTTTGTTTTAATTCTCCAGTTAAGGGAACCCAAATGCTGGGGAACCTTCCCTTGAGAGCCACATAACTTTGTCTAACAATTATCTGAAGTAACTGTGACCACAAATCTTCCTCATCTATTTCCACACACTTACATTTTATCATTTTATTCCCTATCCTACATCTGTTTGCATTTCAATCCATCCTCTCTTTTTGCCAGAAGATAGAGAAGCTCGCATTTTTCAACACGTTCTGATGTATAATGTCAAAACCCCTGCTTGTTACAAGCAAATTGGCATTGTTACAATGGCCTTGGTGAATAACTTACTTCCTGACTCCCCACTGCCCCAGCCCCACACACTACAGGCCCACCCACTAATTACAGAAACAATTTGATCAAGACAGTTCAGTGGAGGGACTCATTTTTCTTTCCTTGTTCTTCTATATCGGTTCTTTTTTGCCCATTTACAGGTCTCCTTTGTTTTTCAAATGCCTCACTGCCAGGGCTTGCTGATCATATGCACTGAACACACGCTAGCATATGAACTGTTCACAAAATGTGTGTGTGTATAGGAACAATGACAACAACAACAAAAAAAGATGGCTTCCTCCTTTACAAATAAAAGTGTTCTGACACTTTTTATTGGTCAAATTTGGATCTCAGATGCACAGCAGTAAATTTGGAGTAACTCCACTGATGGCAAATGAGTTATTCAAGCCTCACTCTAACATAACAGGCAGCTAATCACCCTCATATGTATTTTGTTAAGGCAAAAAAAGTTCTGTGGGCTGATTTTTGACTGCTTAAGAGAATTTATTCCATTACAAGCAGTTGTAAATGTTTGTCATATTGTTATTGGTGAACAAACACCTTAGTGATCTGAGAACCCTTTTGGCCAAATGTATAAAAAATTCATATACTCCTTAGCATGCTGGTGGACAGTTAACACAGACATGCATGTAGTACTGTGCACACAGAAAGATCTCCACAAAGTAATAACATGATGTATTGTAATGTAATCAAATAGGTAAATACACAAACATCTTAGGTCAAATATGGTACATCTCTAGAATGGTAATATAGTGTCATTCTGCATTGCAGTAAGCTAGGTGAAGATCAGTCAAATTTGCAAACTGATAGTGACAGCAAGACATACATTGCTATTGCAATAAAAAGAAACCCACCTTAAGAAGTTCATAATGCTGAATGCCATTCACTCCAATGTCGGGATCGATGGCAGAAGGGACAGAATAGCGGGAATTAATGGCTGTGTTCTCAGGGATGGAGATGTTAATGACTGTCGAAGGAAAGAGGGGGGCATTGTCATTAATATCCTCTATCAGGAATCTGATCTTGACCAGCCTGAAGACTTCATCAGGCAAAACTGCCACCTCTACCTCATAAAAGCAGCGGTTCTCACTAAAAATGCCAGAGCACAGCTTCTCCCGGTCTATGCGGTTGGCAGTAGTGAATATCTCACCAGTGTTTTCCTCCACTCGGACTAATGGTACATCCCCTGTCTTATACACAAGCTTGAACTGAAGAGGTGATGAAAGAGGCACATCTGGATCCAGAGTCAAGTTCAGATCCTTGAGCAAATTGCCAATCAAAACATTTTCTGGCAGTTCTTCCCTCACAGTATAATTCTTCTCTTGGGCACCAGACTGAAATACAATACAGGCTAATAAGACTGCCAAGAGGTAGGTTCCAGACAGCAAGTCCATCTCCAGAATGGCTAATGAGACCTCCTGAAGAACACCAAGAGTAACTGGAAAAGAAGAAAGAAAGGAAGAGATTATTTAAAAACCATAAAGCAATATGTCAGCCAAATGTTAGAAATGCAAAACCCAAGTGATTTCGGAATTACTGCAAAATTAGGTCACTGAAATGTTGTATTTTCCTGTGAACATTGCTACATAAAACAAACAGAATAAAGCTGATAATCCCTTATATCTGCTTTTATTTGTTTCTGATTCATAAATATTGAGTTCAGAATTTTAAGAACAGATCCTCCAAAATTACAAGGGCTGCCACAAGAATGTGCTTTTCCCAGTCTCCACTCCCAAACACAAACTTCTTCCAGCCCTCCCTCGGACACACTGACTCTCACCTTTCCCTCACTCCCAGATCCTTGATCTTGTTCCCTAGTGCGACAGCCAAATCAGTCTCAGCCCACCCCAGCAGGTGGTTTGTAAGCAGGCATAAGCTGTCCACCACCTGCAAGGGCAGGCTAACTGCAGACCACAGAGCTTGGATATAACCTGTCTTTCTCTTAATTCATCTCTGAATTTCATACCTACAAAACTGTGACAGTTCTAACAATTAAAAAGTTCTGTGACCTAATATAGCAACTCACACTGGCAAGGAAAATTAATCAAGAACTTCAGTCAACCACTGATGAGAAGTCCAACTACAAGCAGAACACATAATAATCTGTCCACTTTGAAAAAAGGAAGGATTTGATCCAAGAACTATTGAAGAAATGGAAATACTGCCACTCATTTCAAGTGCCTGATGCCCCAAAAGTGAACAAATCACATTAATGATCTTGCATGCTTACCTGTCCGCACCACTTCCTGCTTCTAATGTATAAAGTTCTTAATGGGGTACAAATCTAGGATCAGTTGCGGTGAGTAACGCCCTACAACAGAGCAGCCATATAATCTCCTAATGGGCTCAATCCTAACAATGCAGAGAACCTAGTCAGATAATGTCTATACTGGACACTCCCCATTGACTTCACTGGGAGGTGTTGTTTTTTTTCTTTGGTAGGTTAAGCAATGATTTTTAGGGATCAATCTCACTTTGTGATAAGTGACGACCTTTACTGTGTTGAAAGATCAGCTACAGGACACCTCTCACGCATTAAAGCAATTCTAAATCTGGTCAAATTTGAGTCTAGACAATCTGCCAATGTTCCTTCTGCTTAAGCACTCTGATATTCAGTGAAACCTAATTCATGACATCAATACTAGAATAGCATACGTATGTATTCAAAGAGAAGGGGAAGAACATTCGATACCACACTGCCTTTTTTCTGAACTGCCGTATACACAAACACAGATCCCTGAAAACCCCAGACGTGTGAGGGAAGTAAAGACAATTTGTAGTTTCAATATGGGAGCTCCCTACAGTAGAGTATATTTCAGGAAAATTTTGCAGTGAAAAGGGCTCCAGTTGTAGAATAAAATGTGATCCTTACACCCCGCACAGTCTTACCACTGCAGTTCAAGAGTCTGCTTTTCTGCAGTTCTTGACCTCTGAAATAGTATTTCTGAGGGCCATACACTCAGCTGGCATCAATTTAAAATTAACTTAGGAAGTTAACAAAAATACTCCACTTTACAACCAATGACCTAGTCCTCTATATCCCCCTTACTGACTCATCTCTTCTCAGTGTTCATCTAAAAATATATATTTCTTTCTTTCCTTGCTTTCCTATTCTCCTTTGGTTCTATATGATTTAACTGCACAAATTTCATCCTAAAACACTTTACGTGGAAGATGCAGTGCAAAATAAGGACCCAATCATGCAACTCTTGACATACCAAGAAGACATTACTCCCACGAGTAACCCTATTCACAGCTTTGGGCTACTCAGTACGAGTGAGGTTTTGCAAAATTGGATATTCATTTTATGTTCCAAGGTATTGTATTATCTGCATTTTAGTAATTCAGTGTAAAGTTTAATGCAACAATACACAGGCATTCAGGATTGAAGAAACAGTATGACACCAGCAGTTATTTTAAAAATCCATTATTACAGAATATTAATGAACTTTTAAATATCTAATTAAGGAAGTTAACAGCAGTTACCAATGATCAATAATAGTAACGGTATTGTAGCATAAGTATTTGATGACAGGATTGTGATGATACTGTGTAAACATACTACTCTTAATATTGTAGTATTTTTATACCTGAGTATGGATTATAGTAATATCTCACTAAAAATGCTCACACCCTGTTAAAGGAAATGCAAGCACACAGAGAGCAACAGGGAGAAGTTACTTCAGGAAATATTTAGGATTCTTTACATTTTATTTTCATTATTGGGATAAATACATTTATAACATTTCCTGCCACAAAAATAAGGAAAAGTATGTTGGCGACAGTGAAGAGCTAAGTATTTCACTGTCAAGGCCTCAAAATGGAAATACATTCTTTAAATATTCTGGGTGAATTGGAGAGCATGATAAACATCAAAGATTGAAGAAAAACTATAGTAAACATATACAGAACTGGTATCCATGGGATAGCATTTTTAACCTTATTGGTTCATTTGTGAGCACAGGGATTATAAAACTAACTCACAGCTTTACCTCCTGTGAATTACAGTCCCTATGCTAAGACTGCTTATGAAACCATGAGGATAAAAATAACACACAGAAAATGATTTTAATACATCTTATCATAAAAAAACAATGTAAACATACGTGCACATATTTTACAGACCTGTACATTTATAGAGCATACTGGACAACTTTATAATTCTTAAGGTAAAGCTGTTCTCACCATAGCTATACTGCAGCTCTAAATACAATTCTTACACCTTACATCACAAGTTAAACTGCAGTAAATTAATAGTGAAGTTTCAACCTAAATTCAGAGGCTCTTAATTTTTGTTTTTATTTTTCAATTTAAATTACGTCCATGTAACGCATATATACCTTTTTCATTAACAATATAGTATACTTGTGGTAAGCACACACACAACATACATTTATGCATGTAAGTTGATGAATACTCTTCTGAATAGAAGCCATACATATTGGACCCTTAGGTCTTATTCTCTTATCTCTTCACTGTAAATCAAGACTAACTCCACTGAAGTCGAGAAGACTGATTCTCTTTGTGCAATCATTTTCACTAGTTCAAAGTGGGTATAAAAGGACACCATGCTGATTTGGTAGTGACTGATATTCCATTTCCACAGGTATAAATAACTACACAAGGTGCAAGGCACTACTTGTCAGAAAATGAATTTCCATCCAGTGGGCAATTCTGACATTTTGAAATTTGGTTTCATTCCAAATTGTAGAACAAAAATTCCTTAATTTGATTTAGCAACATCAAAAAATGTTATCACACTTTTTGTTGTGATGATGTCAAAATGTTATAACATATACATAAACATAATTCTACATATGCTAATATTAAAATTAATATAAAAGTCAAACCAAAATGAGATCAAAATCAAATAATACATTTTGATTTGGAATCATTTCACCTTTTTTCTGTCAAATTTTGTCAAAAGTAACATGTTCCAACAAAACATTTTGATATTGATGAAGATCATTTCCAACAGGAAACTTCTACTGCAAATTTTTCAATCAACTTTACTGTAAGGTAATGAAAAATCAGGCCCAATGGAGTCACATTAATATAAAAATGGGTATAACCTTAATCAAAATCATGCGTGTATACATCTTGCTATTTTAGTTAAAGAAATAAGTTCCACCTCTTTGCTGTCACTTTTAGACCCTCCATGCTGGGAAAATCTGCCTATGATTTTTATTCTTATAAAAATTTGCATCAGAAACTACCTGTCATGAGATTGAATTTATAGGAATGTTTATTTACGCTTCCATTTTAAGGTGTATAAAATGTTTTCAACCTGTGTATGTAGCTGATGTTGATATCTCTTATGACCTTCATAGCAGGCCTTTGCTTCACTTTGGTTTTGTAGGGGAAAACATGCAAAGAAAGCTAGACTTTGAGAATCTGAAGTGGTCATGAAGAAAATCACTAAACAAATTCTGAATGGAAGAAGATAGAAAAACCAGCACATCCAGTAACCAGAGTGTCATTAAGTAATTTTGATGAAGCACAATCCTGTAATATAAAGCTATAATCCCAATGAGATTTTCTAGTGACTGTAAACCATAAAATCAGGGCTCAAGATTTTTCAGCAGCCCAGCAGTTTAGAATTTCCTTGCATTACATTGTTACATAATTGTAAGGTATTTGGGTTGTTTTGGTGGTGGTGGTGGTAGCGGTGGTATTATTATTATTTTGTGAAACAAGATAAGAAAAAAGAATCTGTTAGAAATGCTTGTTTATATGCTGTATTTAAAAAAATCTGGTGAGAGATAAAAGTATATAGTATAAATACTAGTATTGGAACCATGTCAAATCAATACTAATATGACCTTTCATCTACAGAAGCAGACTTTTCTCAGCTAATCAAGCACATACATACATTGATTGGGATTTGGAGTTTTCATGGAAAAACTGTTCACCCTACATGTTTAAAAGCGACTGACATTGGTTTACAATTCTTTATCTGAGGGAACAGGGACTATGTTGAAGGGATATCTTTTTTCCCCTTCTAAACCAATCAGTTTCAGTGCATCCATGGTGCTTTAAGGAGCAAAAGCAACCTGATTCAAATTCTCTGTTCACATATATGGAACAAGCAGCTCCTGCCATGGGGCAGGAGCTGCACTTAAAAACAACCTATTTATATAGCCATGGCTGTTCTCTGTCATTTGTGCTTGGACTGATGGGGGTGCTATGGCAACAGCAAAGCAAAGCAAAGAGGAGGGGGGAGGTGTTGTCTAGCAACAAAACAAAACATTTTCAAGACATTCAGGAATCAGAAAATTTCTAATAGCATAGTACATGTAACAAACAGATCAGGGACTCTTGTGCATATTCTCTCTCTCCCCACCATGAATAAATAGGTATAGCCAGAAAACAACAATATCAGGGCAAAGGAGACCACAGAAAATGGAAAACTGAGTTAGGTGGGGGTGGGGGAGAGATTAAGGGCAACTGAAGTAGGGGGGCAAGTGACTGATGATAAAATGGTAGCATGATAGGATAAAAAGGACAGAGAAAAAAATGAGAATACAACACTGTGATGATGGGGAGAAAAGCAGAGTCACTGTGGAATAAACTAGATGATCAAGGCCCACTGGCAAAGTAGCTACTGCTGCTGCTAATACTCTGCTAGTGCCATAATGAAACAGAGAATTTCTGACTCCATGGTCGTCAGTGCCACAGCACCTTTCATGAGCCCCCTGGGCATCTTAGCAACCAAAAAAATGACAATCAAATGAAATTGTTTAGCAGAAGGTAAAGTTAGCTTGTGGGATGCTGGAAAGATGAGTTGGCAGAGTACATTTAGGGCTGTGCCTGTCACCTGAGCTGGAGAAGAGTATGGAGGAGGGAAAAGGCAGTTACACATTTGCTCACACACATATACTCCCATGTGTGAGCTAAACAAATACAGTTGTTATCCAATACTTCTGCTGTGATTTAAGCCATATCACAATTTATCTTCAGTTTACCAGCTGCTGGCTTGGCATCTCTAATAATTATGGACATCATATGCTGACTGAGTTGCAATGGAGGAAACAAAGATTTAAAAACGTTATTGAAGTTTGATTTTAATGGAGGTCCAAATATGAGCTCCTTTGAACTCAGGTCTTAACCTGCTCCCTTTGAAGTCAATACCAAAACTCCCATTGTCTTCAGTGGGAGTAAGATTAAGGCCCCTTTATTCATAGAAGTCATGAGACTGATACAGTAATGAAGCTGAACACCATATTCAGAGGGCTACACAGCATTATCTCTGGATGTCTGAGTTCAGATTTTAACTGGATTACAAATTAAATGTTCTTGAGTCTTTACTTAGGGACTAGCTAGCAGATCAGTGTACTGTCAGTCTACCAGGGAAGATCCATGGCTAGCACTGGATGCACATAATATAATATAGGAATAATAATATAAAAATATTATGCAGAAGCTTTTAGGTAAATCTGTGTTTGAACAGTGAAATGAGGATGGAGAAGCAGCCACGTAAAGGTTATCCTCTTTCACATCTTCAAGTCCACAGCAGCATTTTTACTTACACAGATGAATTTCCTTAATACCCCTGACTTCTTTCCATCCCATATCCCTCAGAGTGGCTGCTGATCAGTGCTGAATGCCTCACTAGGACAAGTTCAAAACACCATGTCAAACCAAAGCAAATAAGCTGGTGACATGTATTTTTCCCATCAGTCAGCAATATGAACTGAATGTGGTTTAACTTTGGATCAGTGCAAGCCAATTGTATCGACTTCAGTTCCCACAATCAGTTTTTGCTCTGAGCTGTCTAAGATGCTGGGTCACAGTGCCAAGACATGCACTCAAGACTTTGACTCTCTGAATCCTTCTGTTTAAGGCTAACATTAATAACACAGGGTTATCAGCTTTATTTCATGGTTATCAACCACTACACTGTTAGGTGATTGTTTGTGCTAGAAATCAATAACTTGATTGAAAACTTTGATGTCTATTGTTCATCACCTCAAAGATTGTTTTATTCAAGACACTGACTGGTTTTGATGAGTGAACATTTCAAGAAAAGTACAGCCTTCACCTACTGTTCTGATTTCAAATGACAGCTGGAAATCTGGGAAAGTAGTTCTTCAACTAGATGGAAAAATTTATCTGAGAATTAAGATGCAAATTAAGCTCATACCTTCCCAAATATTTATTAGCTCCACTTAACTGAATGTTATTTTTCTTTATAATTCTCATTTTGCCACTGTTCCATGTCACAAATCCTTTTGTAGCCATCAATAGGCATCAGTATCCACCGATTCTATAAATACAGATGAGGAGAAAGACCTCCCCTTCTCAAAACAGATTTGAGGAAAGTTTATATCGAAAGATAGAAACTTAAGTCTCTAAGAGCCTGATTCATCTCTTACAGGTTTTCTACCTGTGTAGCTCTACTGTTTTCACTACAACTACAATAGTTTTAGTTTACTCTCCCATAATAGGAGAATAAAGACCCTAAATTCTCATCACCATTGGAAAACACAAGTCATTCTTCAAATGGGAATTCAGCAAAACAAGAACAAGACTTGGGGATTCTTTAAATGCTTAATGTTACACATGTGTTTAAGTGCTTTATTGATTCAGGGCATCAGTGGCTCCAGCAGCACTACTGGGTTCTAGGTTTTTCTTGGCCTAGCTCTTGTTCCTGTCAGAAGGGGAAAACCCCTATTCACATTGAATGAAAGTGTAAAAAACAAGTGGTGATTTCTAGTAGTTTATAAAGTCACACACAGTGGAGCAGTCAAAAGTTAGAAAGCATTAGGGATTTAGCTTAGGACTATTACTCATTTGGAACTTTGTCATTTAGCTAAATACTGACCTACAATTAATGTGTATGGTGGTAGTATCTCAGAAGCTGTATCTTATATTGGTAAGTTGTAAAAATCAAAGTCATAAACATGTCACAAATGGGCTGTACTCATTTATGCTCCATCCATATGCAACTGGTAGACTGGCATAGTGGAACCCCACCCTTCCTTTTATTGTTCCACATTAATCCAAATACAGCTGAAGTCCCCTTCTGGCTAAATGTAACTACAGCTCCATATTTAGGAAAATGCTGATAGTTAACACAACTGCAAACATTTCAAACATGCTATGACTGTCCCTTCTTTCAGAAAATTGTAATCACATGCTGCATTAACTTTCCCTATAAACTGGTAACACTGGGAAATAGAGGGCACTGCTATTAGCAATGAAACAGCTTTGCACCAGTGTTAAGTATTAGACATATGGAATGAGAACCAAAAGCATGGAGGAAAAGGTGAAGATCTCCCTGCTGATGATATGTCTACTTCAATTTAGTTAGGTAGAAGCACTGCAGTACGTTAAAAAAATCTATAATGCAGCTAAATACTACAGCTCAGTGTTAAGAACAACACTGGAGCAAGAATTAAAACACATAAAAAACAATGTACAAGATACTGCACAAATAAAGAGTAAGAAAACAGCACCAGAAGAGTGCTGGGGCATTCTGTATGTCACATATAATCTGAAATTGCATTTTTGTGCCACCCTATGACCTTTTTACCTTCCACAAGCCCCTGGCAAGAAAATCTGACACTAAACTATTAAATGAACATACTTCAGTGTTAGACATATATTAAGTTAAAATGTATAACTATACTTGAAATGAAAGTCAAATTACACATCAGAAAATTTATTTCAATCCTTTGACAGTGAGTAGGGTCAAGACTGCCCATGTTACAGCTAATGTATTTTGCATTAGCACAGTGTATCCTGATTACACCAGCATTCATCACTGAATAGGTAGAAACCAGACATGCTCATATATACTAAACAATTTGCTAGAAATTCATGAATCTGGGACTCAGGGCGTCACTCATGAGCACATATTATTTTGCTTAGTTGGCTTAACCTTGTTTAGCCTACCCCCTACCAGATAAAAGTCTGGTTAAAAGCATCCCATCATTTCCCTGAAGAAACAACAATTTTTCTTGATTTCAGTGTGAAAACAGTCCTTTGCCAGATGCATCCCTCCTCCAAAAAACAGATACATTGTAATGGCACACTGTAGGATATGCCATGCACAAAATACCTATAAGAATGCATAATGGATATGCAGAGCCTAATGAAAATTGACAAGACAGAATTCTGCTTCTGAACTTTGAGGTTTGAAGTCCATTTCTTTGACTTGCATGCATTTTGTACAGATCGTGGTAGGGTTTTATTTGAATTTAGGCAGATTTGGTGCCTGTCATACCTGAGTCCCTTTGATTTGCTGACCTTATTTTTTAGGCCTGAAATTTAGGTTATTTTATCCAATCTGTGGCATACATTAATGTGTTGTTAAGTAGAGTTCCCCCCTCCCACTCCCCAGTTCTTAATGATGAAGACAATGAATTTATGGAAAACTTTGCCCAGATGGTACAAGACCCAGCTGTTTGGTAAACCATGCAAATGTCTTGTAGGCACTGAACTGGTGCCCAATATCCTAGCCCGCTACATTACTAAATCCACATTTTGTTTTCACATTAATATTAGCCTTCATTTGAGAAAGGTGAGCAAGCCGTGAAGGAGTACAGCTGGCTTTAATATATTGTGGTAACCGTTTATGGCCTATTGATAGAAAGGGTATGTTTATTCTTAGGTCTATCCTTCCCATTCTTCATTTTTAAAAAGGAATCCAATACAAGGACCTCTCAAAATTATGATTACTTGATGTAGAGTAGAGCAAGCTGCTGAAGGGGAAACTGCACTTTTGGAACAGATTTCCCTTAACAAATTAAGTTCCTCTACCCAGGGCCAAAGCTTCCAAGAGCAAGCCCCACTCTAGTCTTACAGGAACTGTAGCTTCCCAAGGCAGTGGCCAAATAAGAGTCCAAATGCTGCCCTTTGTTGCATCCTGCTGGGCCCTGGAAGCTGCAATTCCATTGTAAAGGTTCAAGCTATGAGCAGGAGTCTCCATAGCATAACAGCCACTCACAAAGCTCCGACTCTGCCATTTGCATCTCACATAATTGGGGGCTAGCTGTGTGCTCTCTCTGCACCATGGAAAAAACAGTCCCCAGCATACGGCTAGACTTCTCTTTCTACTGCAGTTAGGAAGAGAGACAGGTGCACCTTTTCTTCCTCTTGCCCTTTTCATTTAGAGGCAGAGGGAAATCAATGTGATACAAAGGATTTGGAAGCTGTTCTAGTCCATGTAAGAAGCTCAGCACTAGAGACAGCATTTAGTCACATAGCTGAGAAGCTGGCAGAGAGGGGGAGAAAACATTGTGGATTTTATCTGTTCTAATTTAAATAACAGAAATGGTGATAGTATCATAATGATTCAGCATGAATACAAATATAGTTACCGTATATAATCAGGTATAAGCCGAGCCGGGCACAAGCCCACCCCCCAATTCTGAGTCCCAAAAAGAAGCTAAAATTGGTGACCCAGGTATAAGCCGAGGTCCCCTTTTGGCCTTGGCCCCTAACCTCCCACCCACTGCTGCTGGCTTCCTCTGGAGTTTCTAACAACTTCTCTACCCCAAAATCTCTGCTGCTGCTTTTCCCTTACCCCCTAACTGTCCATTCCTCACCCCTGCCCTCCCCTTTCCTCACTTTCCTCACCCCTGCTGCCCCCTGCTCTGCCCCTTCCTCACTGCTACACCCCTGCTCACTTCTCAGTTTCCTGCTGCTGGCCCTGCACCACCCTTACCTCACTGTTGCCCCCCTCCTCCCACCTGCTCTGCCCTTTCCTCACTTCCGTCTCCCCTGCTGCCCCCTGCTCTGCCCTTTCCTCACTGCTACCCTCCTGCCCACTTCTCAGTTTCCTGCTGCTGCCCCCTGTGCCATCCTTTCCTCACTGTTGCTCCGCTGCTGCCCCCCGCTCATTTCTCATTTACCTCACTGTTGCCCCCTTGCTCCCACCTGCTCTGACCTTCCCTCAGTGCTGCCCCCCCGCTCTACCACTTCCCTGCTGCTGCCCTCTTGCTCTGCCCCCCTGCTCCGCCCTTTCCTCACTGCTACCCCCCAGCTCTTCACTGCTCCCCCCTTTTCTGCCTCTTCCCCACTGCTGCCCCTCTGCTTCTCCTGCTGCCCCCCTGCTCTGCCCCTTCCCCACTGCCGCCCCCCTGCACCCTTCTCAGTTCAGTGCTGTTGCTCCCCTGTTCCCCAACACCCTTTCCACCCCTTTCCCCATCACCCCCCTATCCCTGCTGCTGCTCTTCCCAGCCTGCCAGCCCCCCCAGTCCCCAGTCCCTGTTGTTGCTTCCCTGCACTCCCCAAAAACCCTGGGTCCTCCTGCCGCTTTCTCAGACTCCCTGACACCCCCCCCATGCCCGAGCCCTGCCGCCCCCTTCCCTGGCCTCCCTGACCCCCCCCCAACCCTCCTGGCCGTCCCATCACTTTCCCCAACTCCCCTCCCCCCTCCCCAACCCCTGGTCCCTGCCACCGCTTCCCTGGCCTCCCTGAATCCCCCCTCAATGTCCAGGCTGAACCCCCCCCCGGGCCTCCTTACATGGCCACTCCAAACGCCGGGGTCCCCTACTCACTCCAGCCCTGGCTGACTGCCCAAGATGGCTGCCTGGCAACACTAGGGCTCTGGCTTGCCACATGGTCTGGGGAACTCCTGGGAGGGGCTGTCTACCGTATTCCCTTGAGTATAAGCCGAGAGCCTGTTTTGAAGCCAATTTTCAGGCACAAAATTTTCAGCTTATACGCAATGATATACAGTAGTTTTAAGTTTAAGGCTTTTGATAAGCAATAAACAATGATAGTTTAGAGGAAGTTTTAGCAAGAAATCTAAAATGGTAGCCGTGATGATGTCATGCAGAGAGAGAGAGTGAGAGAGAGAGAGTTTAATAAAATGGAGTAGTTAAGAAACCCACTGCCTGTCTTAATTCAGCTATCCAAGGCTATTAATAAGGCCTCTAGTTAATCTGAGACAGTGTAACTAAACAGTTAATTGAACAAAAGAAAAAAAGCTGGTGAGTTGAAAGTCAAGCATATCCTGAGCAAAACCACGTTAAAAAAAAAAAATCTAAGCGGAGGCAGGCTAGGCATCTGCAAGGTGCAGCTTTGAGCGCTCACTGCGGAAGCGTGGTTTGTGCTCAGAAAAACATCTGTTGCAAACCTTGCTTGTGCCACCCAACTGCTGATTCCACACTGTCATTTTTCCCTTGTCCACTCATTTCTCACTGTCATTTTTCTTAACCACTTGTCTCACACTTTAACTTCACACTGTAACTTTACCTTGCACACTTTAACTTTACCTTGACCACTCTCTTTTTCACACTGTTACTCACACTTTAATAACACCCTGACTTTATAAAAGGGACCCCAACTTTTGCAGCTGGGGTGGCGCGCACCCTCCAAGGACCTGTCATATGGGAACCCTTGGAGAGCTTCAGAAACCTGGCTGTGGGTCATCTCTGAAGCTATCTCCCCTGAAAACCCAGCCGGCGGGTTGGGTGGCCTTCGGGGTGCTCTGGAAACCTGACTGTGGGTGGTCTCCGGAGCTGACTTGTCAAACTTACCGGTAACCTAACCAAAAGGCCCAGCTTTTGGGAAACAGGACCGGCTCTCTCACTAACTGTGTAAGAGTATAGTAACATAAAAACCAAAGAATATAGTAACATAGAAACTAAAAAATATAGTCAAAAATAGTCTAAGTATTAGAAAACTAACACAGCCACGTAGGAACCTTAGCCTGGGCATCACAGTCAAATAGAGAATTAGATCTGGCTAGCATCAGCTTAACGCAACTTCACTTGCTAATCTTTCTGTTTTATTCTGGTTTTTTAATAGCTATCATTTGGGTTATCTGTCAATGAACTGCAACCCCTGTATCTTTTTAACAAGTTTAATTTGTTTGTTTACTTAATTTCCTTTATACTGTTATTCCTTTTGCTTAGATAGTTCATTGGCACATTGTCTCACTATATTTGTTATTTGTCTAGTCCCAATATTTAACCGCCCCCCTGCTCGTAAGGGCGACCATACTCTCCCTTTCCCCTTGGACTTGGGACCCTTCCCTTTTGGGTCCTAGTCCCTAACCTCCCGGGGTCAGGGCAAACCGGCAGGGTCTCCATCTGTGGGCGTGCACTCACCAGTAGCAGAAAGGTAGAGTGCAGTGAAATAACTGTCACTCCTAATACTTACAAGGAAGGGTCAGCTAAGTAGGAAGGAGGATCTCAAGTGAGGTTCAAGTTTGAGTAAAGAGGTGAAACTAATTATTAGCATATCAAACAGCTGATTGGTTAAATATAATATCTCCCATCAGAGGGGAAGATGAGATTCAGTGACCTCAAGAAAGCAAGCAATGAGGGAAGGGCAGAAAATTGTATATAAAGCAAAGAGCTGACCAGCTCGAGTGTGGGTGGTTTGATAGCCAGAAAAGAAGGGAGCAACAGGAAACAGGAGCAGCAAGCAACCTGACAGAGCAGTATGACCCATAGATGAGTTAGAGGGATTTGACCAAGAAGGAGAGTAAATATAACTATTCTCAAAATAAGGAATACATGAATGTAAGTTTAAAGTTGGATGCTTGCATGTGAATAGCCTCTTTATCCCACCCATTCTCTGATTCCCTGATTAATGCTCACGGAATGTTATTTTATAGTAAAGTTATTAAATGCATACTATTGTAAAGCAGAATCTGGGCATTATATTTTAATAGGAATAAGGAATCTAGGTGTTACATTGTAACATTTGATTTTATATCACAATATGAAGGCTTCATATATATGTATGAAGCTTTTTATCTATTTGTGTTACATGTTGAAATATTGCATATATCTACTACTCTGTACTAAATTAAGTATTTATAAAATTTTGTGAAAACAAACAAGGAGTCTAGAGGCACTTTTAAAGACTAACCAATTTATTGATTGCATGAGCTCATGTGATAAATTTTAATCTTTAAGAGTGCCACTAGACTCTTTGTTTATTCTTCTGAACTAGACAAACATGGCTACCCCTTTGGAACATAACATTTTGTTGAATTTGCTAAGGAAGTGTTACATTGTGTTATGAGAATTGCACTGGACTTTTACTGTTTATGTTATATCTGATGTCACAGTTTGGTGTTTTAAGTTTCTTCTGCCATTTGTTACATTGTATTTTTTTATTTGAGTTGTATTTGAATTGGCTGAGACTTGATCCTTACAATGGAAGACTGAATTTGTGTCCTCCTAAGGGTAAACTGAGACAATCAGGTCTATGGAGTTTTCTGAAAAATTAAAAGAGAAACCCCTGGTAATCCCTAGGGCACATAACCTCTGGTTATCCATTTATAGAATCAAGAATTGTGATTGGTCCACTAGCATACCTAAACCATTACAAGGTTTCCTAGAGGCAAATTTTGGGGTAATAAGTGTACATCCATCCCACTACAGTAACAACATAAAATAACCCCAGGATGCCCAACAAGCACTTTTCGTCCCAGATGCTATGTTTCAACTCAGTACAACGATGGGCCTACTTGCACACCAGTAGGAGTGTGTTATGTGGTCAAGACAAAAATCTGTAATGTTTCCTTTACAGACTTTCTTTCTTGCAGTTATACTGGCTCAAGTGTGAGGGATAAGTTGTCCCTTAGGAAATGATGTGTGGGACCCACAATCTCAGGAAATGCTCTGGAAAACAGAATCAGTTAGTTGATGAATTTTTGCTTGTACACCATGTCTATGGTCCATGAATCATCCAATTTATCTAGTGTAGTTCCAGAGGCTCATCCTGACCATTGTTCTCTCTGAGAGCATTCCTCATCTCTGTGGATGGGGCACCTCCACAGCTCCATCTGAATTAGCTTGATCACCTAATCACCACAAGGCATATGGGGGAGCAGGAGGTATGCAGGAGCCACAGGTGGAGTAAAAATTCATCCATCAGCACCTCCTTCACCTGGTAAGTTCTCATTCACTGTATAGTGTTCCTTCCAACAAGAAAAGAGACAGAATCTTTGCTCCCTTGGGATGCAGTCTTAGGATTCATGCATTAGATTTCAATTTCCATTCTACTAATCAGGGCTTTAAGAAGTTTGCAAGCTGCATCCTTTTTTTAATCTCCTCACTTAGAATTACATCTATTCCCAATGAATCTTACTCCTGCCTGTCTCCAGGATAATATCTATCCCTTTATATACCTCACTACCTTTAGTGTAGCTTCGTAGAAGGCAACATACCGGTAAACCAACCTGTCAAGAGTAGAATACAAGGTTGAAAATCAGGAAAGGGAAAATTGGTGAATTTTAGCTAGATGCCCTCCCCCAACACACACAAATGGCCAATGGGGCTACCTAAAAAGAGGATTAGGAGATTGTAGTTATAAAACAGTTAGAAAAAATTATTTTAATATTTGCCTCCAGTTCCAATCTTCTTAACACTGTCCCATTTAATACATTTTTGTTCCATTTTCTACCCTATTTCCAGTTTTGTTAGGTTGGTGGATTAAAGATACAACCCTACAAACTCCTACCCACTCAAGTAATCCTTCCTCATGAAAATAATCCCATTGACAACAATGGATCTACATAGGCTAACACTGGTATCCAATGCTGGACCCTAATAGTGTGTTCTTTCCTTTTCTTTTCTTTTCTGCCTTGAGAAGTAGGATAGCTCAGGCAATTTTATATTCATCCTTGTGAGCACTTTCACAGAAAGAAAAAATGTTTCACATGCAATTCATTCCCTCAAAAAAAAATGTTTATGTAGTATACAAACAGTCAAATAGGACAGCTTAAGTGACCTAGTCACTGGGGACACTTTAGGTAGGAGCTTGAATTTTGCCATTTGCTAACAAAAGGAATCATCTACAAAAACTAATGATTTTTCTGCCAATTCTGACGTGGGCTTAAATGTACCTTCAGTGAAAAGGTAACTCCAGCTAGTAGGTATTCGGCAGAGGCCTAATGCATAATGCATCACAGTTAGAATTCTCCCTTCACTCTGTGGCTCGTGACTCCTAAAGCTCCCTCCAATATAGCAATCCAATTCAATAGTCTGATCCTCTCACTTCATTGTGTTTAGTGGCCAATTTGCCACTCTTTACAGTTATTCTAATATATTTATGTATGGTGCTTACAGGATATGTTACGTGCCACATAGCTGGAACCAATCCTGCAAACACTTAGTGAAGGAAAATACTCACTGCCATAAGAAGCTCTGCACAGTGCAAATGTCATGCCCAGTAACAAGGGCCTGCGTGTGAAAAGTGCTAGGGCACCTTTAAAGAACTGCCATATGATCAACCTCTGGCTTTGCATCTCAGTTTCTTTCTGAATGCATACAAATGCTGTCACCAGTAAAGTATTTTCTGAATGTTCATACAATCAATCCTACAGAAATAGAAAGTATATTGTAAGGGCAATGAGACCATTTAATTATACAGCAGATTCCCCTTAACAAAATGGCATAACAACAATAAAATACTCAGCAACAAAGAAATGATGGCATGGTGTGCACTATTTTTTTTCTTTTTTTTTTTCAGTGAGCTATAATGCCAGAAGTTGATCATTAGCAAGTTTTTAAAGGTGCCCTGGCATTTTCCACATGAATAATCATGTTCCTAACAATATCCTGCACAAATTCCAACTCAGGTTCTCACAATCTGATCTACGTAAATCCTTCATCTTATGGTTTCAATTGGATAAATTATTCTTCACCCACTTACAAAAAAACCACTTTCGTGCACTATTGCTTGTACATTATTTCAGTGGTGTCAGAAACAATCCCTATACTTACAATCTAAGAAACACTTTGGGGATCTTTCAGGATAAAAGGCACTGTATGTATAAAAGGTATTATTTGCAATAACAGCTGAAGTGTGGTGCAATTTTAGAAAAAGTGTACACTGAGGAAAAAAATTAACCCCTTCTTTTCCTCTTAATCAAAGAAATAAAACTACAAAAAAACATGGAAGGCAGTTTATTATGCAAAGTTCCTTATAATATGTTAAACAGGAGACTCACAATGTTTCTTTTACTGATGAAAGGAGGAAAAATCACTCAGGGCTTGAAAGTGCTTCATTACAGTTAATAGAAGTCTCACCATTGACCTCAATGGGAGCAAGATCAAGCTACTTCTTATTAATTCCACTCTTACAGATCAGTAGCCATTTACTAACCATTTTCTTATTTTTAAGAGTATGAGCTGACTATACGCACATGAACAGGGCATTCTCTCCAGTAATAAAGGTCTGACATAAGTACTAAAAAGTGAGAGACATCAAAGTCATTTGGGTACCTTTTGGTAAGATAGGTTCTAATTCTAAAACCTTTTTTTCATAGTGAAGAAGACAGGTCCAAACAGACCCCTGTGATCAGCACAGGCTGTGGTCTCATTCCCACTAATGTCAATGTCACATTGACTCATTGTTTTTATTTCACTGTTTCTTTGTGATCCATCTGTCTATATTCAACCACTTGTTTTTTTCTTGTCTGACAGATAAGCTACACATACGCAGTGAAGTAGGAGTGTGATTCCCCCACTCATGTAAACACACTTGGATGAGCTCTCACCAAGCTGGCATGAGTGTAAATAGCAGTTTAGCCATGGTAGCATTTAGGGCAAGGGTCAGTGACCCAAAAGGGGAGAAGAGCCATTCCCCCCGCCTCCAACACAACTGCATAAGCTGGAGCCAGCCAAGTGGCCACACCATGGCTCTCTAGTGCTGGCAGGGTGTGTGCGGGTGGCATCCACTCCCTCCATCCCTCCCTCCACTGGCAGGCAGAGCAGTGCTGCCTCGCCTAGCGCCAGCTGGCCACTCCTCCCAAGAGTAGCCGGCAGAGAGCTGTGGTTTGCAGAGGTGGAGCCTGGAATGGCCCGCTCCATGGAGTTCAGGCTGCTTTGACCCGGCTACTCCAGGGCTGAATGGGCCTGATTCAGGGCCTGGGTGCAAGGCAGCCTCTGTTCAGGCCTTGGGTGGCTGGGTCAAACTGGCCTGAACTCCACAGAGCGACTATTCCAGCGCCCTGCCTCCACAAGCTGTAGCTCTCTGCTAGCTGCTTTTGGGAGGGGCAGCCAGCTAGAGATAGGCGGGGAGCACTGCTCCACCCTGCCAGCGGAGGGAGGAATGGAGAGAGCATGCGCTGCCTCCAAACCCCCGCCAGTGCTAGGGGCTGCGGTGCAGCCACTGGGCTGCTTCCAGCTCATGCAGCTGTGTGGAATGTTGGGGGCAGCCCTGGCACCCCAAAAAGTGGGGGCCTGTGCCAGCCAGGAGCCCCCTTCTTCGGCCCTGATGCTGGGGCCAGCTAGGGGTCCCTGGAGCACACCTGTCTCCCTGGAGGAGATTGCCAGGGAGCCAGAAGGGGATGCTCAGGGAGCCACAGGTGGCTCACTGAGCCTGTGTTGCTATCCCCAATCTAGGGGCATTAAAGTCATGGTTTTGCTGTGCTAAGTACAAACCACCTGAACTCCATGGGATACTCTGTGCAGCTAAACTCTGCCCCCATTGCTGCTACCTGTGCAGAGCTGCTATTTACACATGCACAAGGATATTAGGAGCTAGCACAAGGATGGATACACAAACAAAAGAATCTCTTTGTGTAGATGTAGCCTCAGACTGTAAGCTCTACTGGGCTTGGACTGTCTCCTGCTCATATGTTTATACAGTGCAAAGCACAATGATGTTCTGGACTCTAATCAGCTGTAGTACAAACAATAATGAATAGTTAGTTCATGGTCATTACTGGAAAGTTTCCTCATGTTTAACAATGTAAACTTAAAACAAAAGTAACATGACAAACCATGGCCTTCTTATTTACATGCAATCAGCTTTCAGTTTCAAGAAGCTAATAGCTATGTACTCATGCTTAGTCAAAATCTACTAACTCCTGAAAGGTGAATTAATTACAGAGTGAATTTTCAAGACAGCCTTTCATTAGTGAAAGAAATAGTCTCCTACTTAACATATTATGGGAAACTACATGACACACAGCTTGTTTACTTTGTAGCTTTATTTCAGTGTTTAACAGAAGCAAAAGTGGATTTCCAAAGTTTTCTATTTAAAAAGAAATCACACAATACTGCAGAGGTGATTGCTAATAATAGTTTTTATGCATACATCACCTTTCATCCTGAAAGATTCCCAAAGAGCTTTATAGACTAAGTAAAAGGATTGCTTCTCAGACCACTGAAATTCTGTGCCAGTAACACTGCAGTAAAGTGGCTTTGGGAAGGGGATTGAGAAATAATTTACCCAATTGAAACTACAGGGCAAGGGAATTGAAGATAGGTAGAAAGTAATTACATAGATCCAATGGAACAACTCATGTAAGCACTACTCAGAATGAGTAAGGGTTGCAAAATGAAATTCAAATTGAATTACTAGCCCTTCAGAATATGCACCCTGGCACCTCAGCATTCAGGATCTGATTCTCCATTCCATGATGCTTGTTTTACATGACCAGAATTATGAAATGTGGAGGATCATGTCCAAAATCTGAATTAACAAAACTCTGAATTCACAAAAATGACTAGTTCCTGATTCAAAGCCCACTTCCTCTGTATTGCTTAGAGTTAGACTGTTAAATGTCCAAGTCTAAGTTAGCGATCCAGTTGTTTGCTTCAAGTGATGGAGAGTGGATGGCAGAAATATCACCAGGATGATCATTCATTGACCAACAAGGTGTTCCAAAGTTTGAAGTCCATTTCCACAGACAAAAATAGAATTGTGTCTCAATCCCCATTATTCCAGGAAATAGGTTAGTCCGCCATGTGATCAGCAGATATAAATCAAAGTGGACCGTATTTTCTATAGAAGTGAAAAGCCACTGGGTTCTTTGGTTGGGTCTTCAAAGAGATACATAGTTGGGATATTTGTGTCCTTCCCCCTTATCTGTCACTCATCTTTGTGGGAAAACTTTTAAGTTTTTGAGCTTTCAAACTGCGTGCCAGAATGGTTTTCTGGATTTGAGGATAAATTCGGTGCATTACTTAGGTCTTCATGTATAGGAAGAACCTTGTTCCCTCAAATATGATGGAACTCCCAAAGAAATCCCATGTTACTGTGAATCTGAGATGGGTCAATACATGACAGGCTGGGAAGCCATGGTTGTGGCACTGAATTTACGGTGCCAGTAATAACGTACAGGGTCATGATAAGCTTGGCAAGTGATGTGTAACAGTTGTGTGTCCATACAGGTGAGCAGTGTTTTCTGGTAGATGTCCAGTAAAGAGGTCCATAGAGTTTTTGCATCAGCTCCCCAAATCATTCCCACAAGTTTCTGGGTGAAATTTACACTCATCTTTGTTGTGTCACAATTATTTTTCACATACTGGTATGAGACGTCCGTGGGATTCACTTGGGTCCAGTAGGCCCAGCGGATAGGTGTTGGCTTAACAGTTTCCCAAACTTAAAATGGCTAAGCCTGGCATCTAATTTATAGTCCAGGGTCCCCTGGTACTCCCTGGGTTTCCCCAGTCAGCTGCGGGAGGGAGGGAAGAAGAGAATTAGGGGGACTAAGGCCCTGATATCCATTGGTTCAAGTCCCTTCGCTCAGTCACCTCTAGCTGATACAAGAGGCCAGCCTCTCTTGGGCCACCTTCCCCAACAGGTCTTGCTACCTTCCATGTTCTCTTTTCAGTAATGGGATGCAGTCCCAGCACTTAGCTTCCCTCTCTGTGTAGGGCTGCTCACACAATCTCAATAATTCAGTCAGTCAATTGTAATGTTTCAGCTTCCTTTTCAGTATTGAATTGCTCTCCATTGTCAGAAACAAAGAGAAAAGAAATGAAAGTCAGGTGTGGGTCTCACCCACACTCCAAAACCTTTCCCTGTAGCTCACTCTGTCCAGCAGACAGACTCCCTTTCACTCACTCCCTTCTTGGCTATCAGTCCCTCTATATGGAGCATGCTTTGCTGCTAATGAAGAGCAGGACTCTCTTGGCTCCATACTGCTCCACAACTCCCTTAGTCTCCTTGTAGGGTCTGTAAACTTCAACCACACCAAGAAATTTTTGGGGTAGTATCACATTCTATCTGCTGGTCACAGAAATCTATGTGCACTGCTGCCATAGTATTTCAGTGGGCTAGATGAAATACTGACACAACAGTCTCAGTGGGGTTTGATTTTAAGCCTCTAGTGTAAGAAATATTCATCCATTATTTTAAGATTCTTGACTAGTATTTGTCCTCTGGCAGGCAAATCCCATGCCAGTGTAATCAAAGTAAAGACATCAGCATAAATTAATTTCTGCAAGGATGCTCAGGAAGTCTGTAGTTATTGAACAGAATTATTGCTAGGACTGTGGTAGGCTATCTCTGAGGACATGTGGCCTGCTGACCAAGGAAGACACCAAGGAAAATACAATGTTTGATCAGAATTCCTTGGGAGAACTTGTTGGAAGATTTTTATTATTGCATTGAAAGTTTTGCCAAGATCCATGAACTTAATGAGGAAACCATTTCCCCCTCATGGACTTGCACTGAAAACACAAAACATGCACTTTTGACTGCTATGCTGGCTTCCCCATATCACATCACCTAGGTATCTTTATCCTAACCCAAAAAAGCCCCACCGTGGGTTCATTTCTATGATTCATTCAGCTGAAATCCTTGCTGAGACCATCAACAATTAATGTCTGTGATAGGGTGCTCAGCATCTGATGTCCAAGTCATTAGAAGCACCCAACTTCTGGTCCCTTGTCTCTTTCAGAGTGGTGGGGAATCTTCAGCTTTCCACCCACATTTTGGCTTTAGCCCTTAAAGGGGTGTGGTAGGTGACCCAGCTTCTCCATCTCCACAGGGTCTGAACCCAGGACACAGTGAAAAGTGATGCTAGCAGGTTCCTCCTTGAAATGAGACTGAATTGCCTATCTGGGCTATTTCCTCACTGTAGATCCCTTCAGTTTAGGAGGTGGCTCCTACGGTCTAAACAGTCACTCATTTTACAACCAAAGGTGCCCAAAGGACCAGGGCTCTGTCAAACCTATAGTTCTTGAGGTAGGGGAAGAGTGGCTAGAGCAGGGTCTAACTGAGGGTTGACTTGATCTGGGATGCACTCTCAAGCTAGGTCTTCTGCCTCATTTCCTGGAGCCTTCCTAGCACCTTTTGCCTGGGCTTCCGAGCTCCTTTTAACCTGCTCCTCCAGTTGAAGTCTGCTTCGCAAGTCTAGAAGGGAAGCACAACCTGGGCTCAGTATTGGTTTTTTACTCTTTCCTACTCCCCAGGCCCCGTGTGGTATTTGCATACCCCATCACAGTGTCAAATAAGAAAATGGTTGTGTAATGTTGACAAAACCACATTTTCATCAGGGATTATACTCTGACCATCAACTCATCATGCAAAGCCATTAAAGAGACAACTGGTGATGACTTCCATGAACTATTCATCTAGGCTAGACTCACTAGCATGGTAGAGGTAAAAGATTCCATGTCTTGTTGCCAGTCCTCCCTGCCTACTGTATTCTTATGACAGAATGGTAAGATGAATAGCTACAAAATACTTTACTGAAGTACTGCACAGAGCACTTGTACAGAATAATAAAGATAAGACCCCTCCTGTTCTAAGAGAAAATGCTGTTCGATATGATTTTAAACCCCTTGTTAGGAAAGCAGAGGACACAAAGATCTGTTATAGATCTCCAATACTCAGATCTGTGCTATTCTCATCATACCACTTTTATTAATGTCGTGATGAAAATGAAATCATGACATTAATAACAATGGGATGAAGAGCTTAGAACAGATGTGAATATCAGAGATCTAACAGAGACCTCTGCGCTTTATGCCTTCATAAAAAGGCTTTAAAATCATATTGAACAACATATTTGTTTAGAATATAATGGGTTTTATCTTTACTGAAGCACTGCACAAAGCACTGGTGAAAAAAATGAATATTAGCTCTTGACAGTAAGAATTTAAGGGTGAATAATCTTAAAAAAATAATGTGAAAAGTGGCCAGCTTAAAATTTCACAATAGATATGTGTTCTTTTGCTGTGTTTTATTGGAATGCCATGTCCAAGGTAAACCCCAAACCCAGGGGGAAAAAAAAGTTGATTTTAGAATTAAATGGAGAGATTTCACTATTCAGTACTCTTTTTTTAAAAAGCAACACTTACCATAAAGAGAAAAGAAAATGGTATTTAAAAAAAAAAACTGCAAAAGCATAGCAACCTGTTTTTTAAAGCAATCCTGGAAAGTAAAATCTCTTTAAAAATGGAAGTTTCACTGTCTCCCCAAATTACATCATATGTGTGATTTCTTGCTGTTCATATTTGTGTGACACTGACTTTTCCAGTCTACTGAGAAATGACAAAGTTATTTTCCAGCTTAGTTTTTGAAATTGTGGTCCAGGGTTGTAATGATGTGTGTCATGAAAACACACTATCTTTTATTACCACATTCTTATTTGCCTAACTAACATGTACTAACAAAGAGAATGTTTTTCTTCCTAGCCAGAAGTGGTTTTGAAGGGCATAGTGTAAATAAACTAACAAGATCAATGCAAATGTCATTAGACAAAATACAAGAACACTACTGATACAATTGGCTGTTACAGCAATCACCTATATAAGAATTGGTCATATTGATTGTGATTAAGGGAACACAGAAAAGAACAGCCATTTAAAGTCTTTGCACTGAAACAATGTTTTATGCTTTTTATCATCCACAGCTCCCACTAACTGTACGTAGCACTGTAGGTGCTTAGCACTTCTGAAAACCAGACTCTTGGGATAAGTCTATATTGTAATAAAAGACCCACATGGCAGGGGAAGAGTATATCTCAGAGCCCAGGCTTCAGCCTGAGTGCAAATGTCTATACTGCAATTTTTAGCTTAGCAGCTTAAGTAAGCCTAGTCCTAACCCTACTGATCCAGGTTCTTACATTTGGTGCCACAAGGGTGTGTGGTGGTGGTGTTGTTGTTAATTGAAGTGTAGATATTCCCATAGTGATTAGTAGAAAACCCTATGCTTTAGAATAAACAGTCAATCTAAGCCCCAATGTCCCATTACATAGCTTAGGGACTATACGTCAGAGTCTCTGAGTGGCTGAATGAGGCAGGAACAGATGCATGCTGAAGTATGGCCTAGCAGCTAGCTAGTGTGGAAACAGGCACTGCATGGACAGTCTGCTGGAAATACTGGCAACAGGAATATTTCTCGGCAGGTAATAGTGTTGAACAGACCAGAAAGACAGCTTTCCTTAGGAGCACAGATGACTGTTTTGGGAATCTGGGTGGGTCCTCACCCATGATTGGCTGAATGGCTTGGGACCTATCACAGCATCTGCAGATGACTGCCTTTGAAGATTTATAACACTCTCTGGCTCAGGGATGACTCATCAGGCTCAAGCGGGCACAGATTCTGGTTTGGAGACAGGCAAATTCTAGCTTCAACATACCTCAAGTAGATGAATGGAAAGATCTGAAGCAAAAAAACAGGCAAAAACTCTCCTATGACAAGGGATTAGCATGCTGCCCCCCCAAACTGGAAGGAACCATGGCAAAGTGGAGATGGCATGGTTTTGTAGCTCTTTCACAGGGTATCACTGTTTTTTTTTTTCCATTGCCATAAACTTAGTCAATTTGACGAACACATAAAGGCTACAGGCTCAATGTTTGCTTTTTTCCCATAACCATGTGCCCAAAGCTCATGTACTGAATCTTACATGCATGGGGAGTAACAACTCTACAACATTTAAGTGTGGGAGTTCACTTCTATGGACCCAACATCCTGTTGTGATTTTTCTTTCTTATGGATGGTTATCTACTGTATATCACTTTTCTTCAAAAGGCTCATTTCTCCCTTCTTATCCTTTTCATTTTTCTTTTTATCTATCATTTTCTGATTACTTATGGGAAGATTCCACAGTACCACATGAACCCACTCGTCCATTGCTTCACGAATGCTAACATTGGTATCAGTGATGGATTTTGTTGACAGCATGTCATGTATCACAGATTTTTTTGACAGAGTGTCATGAAGTACAGTATATCTTTTCCTAGACGATGCACAATGTGGCTGCTGTATCACTTCAAGTGGAGAATCATTCTCTGTAATCTGGGGGATGCTGCAGAGCATGATTTCTTTAAAATTGATTCAAGCGGTTTATGTTCAGACTCAACTGGAACACGGCAAACATACACATACTGATGAAATCACTTGCAGCCAAATGCAAGTGCTGATAGTTCCTTTTCTATTTTTACACAATATTCTTCTGTTAGTGAAAGTGGTGTAGATATGTAATATAGAAATCTTTCTTCCTGGAGCAGTGCTGCACCCAGTCCATTCTATAATGCATCTGCTTGTTGCCTTGACTTTTTATTAGGCTCAAAGCAGGGAAGCATCAGATTCAATATCTTTGTTCTTTGCAGGCTGGAAAAACTACTTATTCCAATTGAATTCACTGACTAGTTAGCAGCAGTTATGGTGGTACATATGATTTCAGACATTTGGTGCATATTTAAATTGAAGCTCACAAAGTGCTGTCTAGCTCTGTATGATCACATGGCAATTTCACTTTCTTTATCACAAGGACAAGTGGATCTGATTAGAATTATTCTGATGTAATGTGATGTCCAAGCTGTTTACTCTGAAATGCTTGGTATTCTGGTTCAGCTGTATGTCTTTTTCATGGGACCTATGGTCAACAGTATCAAGGTCTGCCTTCTCCTTTGACTCTTAACACTCTAGAATGCCTTTAATGATGGTTGTTTGCAGTGTTGTTGTGCCTGTGTTGGTCCCAGGATATTATCATCATGCTTGTCTCTCCCATCAACCATATTGGTTGTTTTGATATTACTCACTCACTTTGTTTCAGTAATGGCTGTAACTGAAATGAATCTTTTAGATATATCATTAATACTGCATTGGAATTAACCTTACCCTGAACAAATGCCAAAAGATAGGGAAAATCTCTGCAAAAGCTAAATCTACAGTTAGTTCAGGCAATTTAACTGGCCAGACCAGCATATTGTTTCCAGTTCTCTGATTCAGCAAACATCCATGAGCTGTGTTCCACTTGGTTACGACCAAAGATCCAAATGGCATCTGAGTTTGCCTGTTTAGGAATTTTCTGCAATGACTAAAGTTAACCTCATCTATAGGTTCTGTCACTTGAATTATAATCACTCTATTTACAATGTGATCTTACTCTTGCTTGAGGCAAACATAAAATTCACTGACACAAAGGAAGTGTCCTTTTAAGGAGGAATGGTTCAGGAGGGCAAAGTGTAAACAAACTAAAAAGACTGAGGCAATGACAATAGCCCATTCTGTTACATTGATTTTCAGTGTTAAGTCCTACTGGGGATATGGGTGTTTTGTTTTGTTTTTTAATAAAAAAAGCACAAAAACATTTAATCTTATAATACATGCCTTAACTAGAATCCAAGCCTATAAATGAATTCCAAAATATGTCAGGCCAGAACTTTATCATCTCACTAAACTTTACTGGACTGAAATGCATCTCTGTATTGTGCAGTTCTTTCATTTTCCGGTGAACATATCTGAGGTTTTATTTTTCTCTTCTGAGAATTTTGCAGTTTAAATTTCCCACAGTATAATCATCACACTATATTTCTGGTGCGATGGCTCCAATCATATCAATTTCAAACAATGGCATATGGAACAGTGGAGAAATTAATTATTCAAAAACAGTATTACTACATGCTAGAGGGACTTCAGAGGAGATGTTAAAAATATTAATACACTTCCATCCACTAGCACATTTCTTTTTCCCCTCTCTTCTCTGAGCTCTCAATTTACCTCACTCCCCTCCCATTCTAGACATTATTTGTGCCTTCCACATGTTATCCTCATAAACTCCAAAAGAACAATCTTTAAGACTAAGTGGGAGCAAAACTATGTAATGTATACTTAACGCTATACTTTAACTGGTGTTTCACCACTACAGTACTGTTCGTTTCATTAATCTATGTGAAATTAACATAGGTATTTAACAAAAAATCACTTCATAACCTGGGTCAAACTCCAATGGAAGAGTTTCAGAAATCAGATTCTCTATTATTTTCAATAGCTTCCTATTTGAAGTAACACTGAACTAGCAAATACCCATGAACTTTGGAAAAATTCATGTTTGAAGCAAAACTCTGTGGCCTAAGTTCATTTGTAAAAGATTCTTTAAAATAAGTACAATTTTTTTAGAGAGAGATGTGAGAATATAAGTCACAATTTGTTTTTTATGTGACTAAAACCTATAAAGTATCTCTTTGAGCTTGATGGTATATATTAAATGAATTATCATCTCAGTGTAGTAATAAGAAGTGTTTGTCAGAAAATCCAGCATCACAATTAGTATCTGCATAAACAAAGATAAATGTCTAATCTCTTCCTCTAGAAGAGACCCCCTCAGAACAAGGCCAAGACACAATAAAAGAAAGTGTGCCACATTTAAATAAAGCAGATTTAGGTCTCTAGTCCATGCAGCACTTTTGAAAACTTAATTCACCTTTTTTTCTTTTTAAAATTATTTCTCCCATTACATTTTTTCACTTCTTTGAAAAGGATTGAGTCATTACTTAACTGTAGGGCAAGAAACTTCCAAAATAATCTCACTTGCTCATTTTGATGTAAAGGCAACCACTAGTCTCCTTTTGAAGTGATTACCCTAGGATAGCATATTAGTTTGCAAGTAACAGTTAGCATAAAGGACCCTCCACCCAATTCATTGAAGATATGCTTTTTGCACATTGCACTATGTTATACTTGCCAGATCTGAACTTCCCTCACCTAACCAAGGGCTAGAGCAGGGGTCTCGAACTCAAATCACCATGAGGGCCGCATGAGGACTAGTAGAGGGCCACATGAGGACTAGAATGTTAGCCCGAGGGTTGCACCACTGAAACCTTTTCATCCAACAATATTGCAAATATCAGTAGTGATCATGTCATCACAGACCACAGCAAATAGCTTTAGGGGCCGCAAGCGGCCTGCAGATTGCATGTTTGAGACCCCTGGACAGAATGTGCTTATACAGGCTAGGAATGTGGATCAAGGGCTTGTCCATACTCAAAACACAACAGCTGTGCCACTGCAGCATTTCAGAGTGGACACCAGCCAGGCTGTGAGAACCATTGCTGTTGACGAAGGTAAGGCACATCTCAGCAAGACAGAAGCTACATTGATGGAAGAATTTTTTCATCCACTTACTGCTGTTTACATGGGTGGTTAGGTCAACAACTACATTGCTCAGGGATGTGCATTCTTCACACCTCTGAGTGGTATAGTTGCTTCAGCTTAACCCTTTAGGGTAGACTAGGCCTAAATAAATCTTTACACTCTGGACACCTAGAGTCTATGCAGGAGTAAGTGGGTGCTGCTTACTCCTTTCCTAGAGCAGATAGGCAGAGAAAGGCAGTTAACAGGCACAGTTTTGACACCACCACTAAAACCTTACTGGTTTATGCAGCAGAATCGGCATGGTTTGGGGGGACAGAAGAAAGGAGATGAGGGGGGAGAAAGGAGATGATAAGAAGAAGAAAGGCCACAAACCACTTCCTTGGGATGTTCTTGGGACAGAGCAACTATGTGAAGATCCTGACAAACAAAGCTTCTTCAAAGCATTTAACAAAGTGAGATTTTCTCCCACAAAAATTCACATGATAAATAAATGTGTTAGTCTTTAAATGTGCCACAGGACTCCTTGTTTTCCTTACAAACAGTCTGTGTCCTAGAGACACAATCTAGCAGTAACAGTAAATTGAACTGAGGCACAGTCAGTTTTCAGTAGTTACATTCAGTGGTGAGTAGCTTTTAATCAGTCATTCTCCATGACACTTAAGTTAAAATCATATGTATTTTTTCACCCACAGTCCTTTTGCAAATTGTCATAGCTGAAATCTTTACTACTGTGTTTTAGCAAGCAGGCCACCTAGTGCCTAAAAACAACAAGTACTCCAGTACAGTCTAAGAAATAAAATGTTCTACATATGTGCCAAACCTTGCAGTCAATATAGGGTACCAAAATAATCTTATAATGTGATTATGTGGCAGCATACATATGTTGTATATTAACACGCTCAAACAAGGGTCTTTCCCTTAGGGTAAAATTGTGATTTTTATTTCTTTTTGTATGATATGAAGAATACTCACGGCACTCAACAAATAACAAATAATGACAAATGAAACTGTAAAATGTGAAATAAAGACTTCTGGCTTTAATGTTGATTTTGTTTACCAAAATTAATTTTACAAAGCAATCAACCCACTATTAAAATGTCTCAAGACCAATTGTTTCAACCCACAGCCTAACAAATATAAATGGCACTATTTTTCTTCAAATAGACTTCCTATTGCCCATGGCCACATTTAATTTGCTATTAAATCAAATGAGCTGAGAAATGTAGGATATTCTTTTAAGAATATAAATAGCATATATCTAGCATTGTCATTGCAGCAAATAAACCTTCCCCTTCTAATTTTCTTACTATTTTAGGACCTGATTCTCATCCTTTAAAAGAAGTTGCAAAACTCCCATAGACTTAAGGGGTACAGGATTGGGTCCATAAAGTTGAGTGTTCTGTTTAAGTTACCTAATGCTTTCATATAAATTAGAATTCCAATACCATCTCAAAGCAATCTCGAGCAAACCAATCAAAGGCTGAGGACCAGACCCTCAGTAAAAAAAAACCCAAGAGCTTCCCTTCTGCTCTTGGCTGACTTAGAAAATTAACCAAATTGCTCTCTAGAGAATCATGACACAAGGTTTTCACTCTCTGGGAAGACCAGACTTAGCATTATTGGCTAATTATTTTAAAATGGAAAGATTTCAGATTTAAATGTTCTACAAAACACATTTAAACTACTTCAGTGATCCCATCCCTTTTCAATTAAAGCCAGATTGTGAACTCTTTACTCACACTGGCATGTGAACGTGCATTTCCACACAGACACACACTCTCTCCAGCTAATAAAATTACTGTGGTTCTTCCTTTAAGTATCTGCACTGACTAAGGACTTCATAATCAGACCTTAAAGTATGATAGATAAAATTTTCAAAAGCATCTAAATTGACTTTTAGGACATCAGTAGTATTGGCTTTCAACTGGCCTTATGCACCTCAGTCACTTGGAATATTTGAAAAAATGTCCAAGATACAAACAGTCTCAATAAATCTATTTAAATTGCAGAAAATCTACTGTCCTGGCTCCTAGGTTCTTAAATTTAATTTCTAAATTTCAAATTGTACATAAAACATACAAAATTGATATGGAAGATAAATGTGGCTATAAATAAGAATGAAAAAAAAATAGTGAGGAAATCCTTTTAAACGGTGGATCCAAATTTGGAGAAGTGTGTTACCCATCTTCTTGTGTGTTTGTATTAAAAAGAGAATCACTATATACTGTTTTATTGAAAATGCCTTGCTCCATCTGTAATCTTGAATCACATGTTACTCTGACACATGGTGAGATGCATGTATAAGGGAAGAACTTTCTTCCATACTAGTGGAAACATCCAATGTTTTACATTTGTATTCCAAATTTAATATTCAAAATCACTGGATCTAGACTGCTGTTCATGATATTGTGGGGTCTTTCTATGAAAGAGAATTTTTTTTTGTTGTAAAAAATTCTAAGAATATTTCTCATCTCTTAATGCCTGCTAGTGCTTTAGCTGTATATTAGAAAACTAAAACCCCCAGATATCTTTTCTTGATTTAAAACATTTCTATGGAAAAGCTTCCATACAGCACAAGACATGTCTTAGTCATTTCAGCACAATTTGGCCTTTTATTTTGTTTTGTTTAAAAAAGAATCTGAACAAACTAATCCTTCTAAACTATAAAACAAGATAATTAAAACTTTTTCTTTTTTCTGCTGTAAACAGACTTTTACATGCAAACTTCCACTGCTTCCACCTTCTCCTTTTTTACATTTTTACCCATCTACCACACATGGACACATTTGTAGAATTCTTCAGCTTTCTATGCAATGTCTTTGCTGTGCCCACTCCCACAAAGACTTATACATGGTACTAACTTTATTCCTGCAAATAACCCTGGTAACTGACTCCAATGCAATTAGTCACATTAATAAAGTTATTCAACTGCAAAAGTATTTACTAGATCAGGGCATAATTGTGTTATTCCTGGAAAGGGGCAAACAACATTTACATTAAAAAGGTAGGAGGAAAAAAAACATTAGTTCCCAGATGCTCGTATTTATTATCCAACTAGCTTTAAAATACCTCGGCTGATTTTTTTTTTCCTGTGTAAATTTAGAAGGGCATCTAGATTTCTTAGTATTTAGCAAATCTTTTAGAAGACTTCTCAGAAGTAATTGCTCCTGTTAAACTCAACACTAAATATAATGTATTATTTGCACAGAGGTTGGTCTTGTATAACTCTATCATTTGGTGAAATGAAGACAGAAAGCCAGGTGTAGATCTTTCAGCCATCAAGTCTCTATGGACTGGCTTAATTAGTCTTATATGCTTTAAGGGCAGGTAGAATAGCATTAAAGAGAAGAGGGTGTTGTTTTAATTGGATGATGTTAAAATCCCTCTAAGCACTGTGACCGTCTGTTGTGTTCTAGAAAAAAAGTTCACAGATTTCAACTAGTTTTTGAAATAACAGTATGTCTAAATTATATTAAATGTGTCAGCTCATTTCCAGACTAAAAATGATAAAAGCATATTCAACTCCTGCAAAGCTGATCACTTTAAGAAAAAAATAAGATAATTAAAAGCTGTTACAGCTGACAACTACAACACAGCAGTTTCAAAATTCTGCACTAATTACAGCTGCTAACTTTTAAAAGAAACTGTAAAAGTGAGTCAGATCTGACAGAACAATAGCACCCAACCTCTTCCCCAGAGGACTTTCCAAAAAGGATTAAGCAATACAATTACCAATATATCCAGCCAAGCCCACTGCAGTTTTAAAGAGCTAATGATCGCTTCAGTAAGCTGACTTTAATGTTTCTAGTACAGTATTCACAATTATTGCTCATATTGAAATTTCTGGAGTTTTGTCCTCTTGCTTCAACACAGTGGTTTTTTCAAGGCCAGATTAATCCAACTGGCCCCATTCTCAGTTCCCTAAAGCCCCTTTATCTTGTTCTGCCAACATTAAAGGGCCTTAAAGGGGATAAAATTGGCCCCTTGAGAATATCTCCCTGTACAGTGTACCCTCACCCTCTAGCAAGTGTGGAGCTGGTACACAAGCTTTATGCCTTCCTCTTTCTCACTCCTAATCATCAGAGGCATGTTAGGGGTGAGGGAGAGTATGGCTGGAGTTGTTTTGCTCTAGGGATATTTTCTCCTTCCAAGGTTATTAAGGTGTCAGTGGGAACAGACTGTAAAACAGAGCAGCCCCCAAGCAGTCTTGGTTGATCCAGAATGGGGAAACACAAAGCCCCTAGGATTTCCTGTGCCAACCGAAGCAATGCTAAATTTGAGACTCAGGGCCTATATGCACCCATTTGCCTCTTTGCACCAATCTTTAAAGCAGCTGTGTGGCAGTAACTATAGGCAGGAATGGTTTCAACAATGGTTTTGCTCAGTGCTTAGGCTTATCGTTGTTTATGAATGAATTATGTGGTGACATAAAACATTAAACAGAAAAGTCATGGTAATCATGCATTGTCATAAATTACTTAGAAAGAGAAACACGAACACATATCTAAAATCTAGATAAGAATCATGCAACTCAAGAACAGTGCTGCAAACAGACTTCTGAATAGCAACTAAAAATAAAGCCTGGGATGAATTAATCCTTGGGTCACAGTGCACAATTCCACTGATGCCAATGGCTTCTTGGGATGTGAAGACAATGCAGCTGACTGTTAGCCCTATATGCCTGGTGCTCTTGGCAGTGAGTCTCTTTCTTGTAGGTAACAGACATTTCATAAAATTGCCACTCCCCCTAGGAACTGCTGTAGGCTTGGTGACTTTTTAGATCTATACTCTTCATAGATTAGTTGTTGCTTTCAGAACTTATTGCTAAATCCAATAGGAAGCCAAGCATCATTTCTACTTTACGGAAGACAAACGTATCTGAAGCTTGACCTCTATGAAAGCTGAGTGTAAATTCACTGCAATTAGACTGCTTGCAGAGTATAGCCTCTTCCTAGAGCAAGTTTTTTCTGGACCTAATATTTATTCTTTCTTTGCTAGCTAGATTTCACTTGGTAGTAAATTTATAGAAGTGTAATGCGAAGCAAAGTTACTTTTAAGCCTAAGAACATTTATTGCAGGAACACTGTGATCTCAGACAGAATACCAAATTTCAGCTATGGAAAGTTTTCCTGCTAGAGTACACCACCTGCCAAATGTGCAGACTAGCAACCTTGCCGTAAATACAAAGTAGCTGGAACGAACAAAAACCAATGCCAAAACCAGTACAGAGGTTTCCAGTGCTAAAGGTCTTTTAAATCTCAGTACTTCACAACATAACCTCAGTTCTCTGGGTGGAAATTTCCCCCCACACTCCCCCCACATCCCTTTTCAGGAACAGGCTGAGGGACATCCCTTGGAATCCAAGCAACTCACAGTTCATCAGCAGAATACCAAAACCACCCATTCAGAGGTCCTATAACGCTAGTGACTGTGAATGTGACACCTACCAGTTTCCATGGAGCCATTCACTATAGACATGGTTAACCTCGGCCCACTATTTAAACAGATTTCACCAGCACAAATGGAGCTCTGCAGAATAGCTAATACACCCAAAGACTGTGCTATATTTTTGGTAGAATTTCCAGGGAGGCCTCCAAAGTGAAAATGTGTAGATCCCTTCAATTCTGCCCCCAACCTGCTCACTACTGCCTCCCTCAGTCCCACAGCTTATCAGTCTTCAGAAGCTCACTCAGAGAATCATAGACTCCTAGGCTATGTCTACATCCAAAAGCTTAGTTCAGACTTGTTTAGTCCGAACAAAGCAGTTTGAAATTAGTTTGAACTAACCACATTTTTTTAGTTCAAACTAGCTGCGCTTTTTTTGGTCTGCACTAACTTTTTAGTTTGATCTAAGAAAGCACAGCTACTTCAAACTAACAGTTAGTTTGAACTAAAACCAATGGTGCTAGTTTGAACTAAAGTTTGAAATAAGTTTGAACTAAGCAATTAGTTCTAACAGTTCGAACTAACTAGTTCAAACTAAGCTTTGCTTAGTACAATAATTTTTTTTTTTTTTTAGTGCGAAATAGGCAAAGCCTAGTGTAGACAGGGATCAAATTAGTCTGAATTAAGCCTCCTTAATCCAGACTGATTTGCTAGTGTAGACATACCCATAGATTCTAAGGTTGGAAAAAGACCAATAAGATCATCTAGTCAGACCTCCTGCACAATGTAGGCCACAAACTCATCTGCCCACTCCTGTAATAAACCTCTAACCTATGACAGAGGTATTAAAGTCCTCAAATCATAACTTAAAGAGTTTAAAGAACAGAGAATTCACTAGCAAGTGAGCTATGCCCCATGCTACAAAGCAAGGTAAAAAACCCTGAGAGCGCATGCCAACCTGCCCTAGGGGAAAATTCCTTCCCAGCTCCAAATATGATGATCAGTTAAACCTTGAGCATGTTGGCAAGACTACCTAGCTAGACACTCAAGAAAGAATTCTCTGTAATAACTCAGAACCCAGCCCATCTAATGTCCTGCCTCAGGTCACTGACATAGCCAGCACCAGTAATCAAACACTCAGTCAATTGCCAAACTAAACTACTCGATCATACCATCCCCTCCACAAAATTATCAAGCTCAGTTTTGAAGCCAGTTAGGTTTTTTGCCCTCACAGTTCCCTTGGAAGGTTACTGCAGAACTTTACTCCTCTGATGGTTAGAAACCCATGTTTCATTTCGAGTCTAAATTTCCTGATGGACAATTTATATCCATCTATTCTTGTGTCCACATTGGCTCTGTGCTCAGATAATTCCTCTCCCTCCTTAGTATTTATCCCTCAGATGTATTTATAGAGAACAATCATATCTCCCCTCAACCTTCTTTTGGATAGCCAAGCTCTTTAAATCTCTTCTCATAAGGCAAGTTCCAAAGGGGCAGCCATGTTTGTCTAGTAAAGCAAAAAAAGCAAGGAGTCTTGGGGCACTTAAAGACTAACAGATTTATTTATTGCATGAGCTTTCATGGGAGAATATCCCACTTCGTCAGACACTTTGAAGAGAGAGAACTTATAGAATTGGATGAAAATAAATGCAGGGGAATGTAAGACATGGGATCAGGTCATACTGCAACAGCAAATCAGAACATAAGGCAGTTTCTCCATTTTGCAGATCATCCTTGTTTCCCTTCTCTGCACCTGTTCCAGTTTGAATTCATATTTCTTAAACATGGGGGACCAGAACTGCACCCAATATTTCAGATGAGGTCTCACCAGCACCTTTTATAATGGTACTAACACCTCTCTACTCTCTTCTGATGAATCCTAGGACTGCATTAGCTTTTTTTACAGACACATTGAATTGGTGGTTCATAGTTATCCTGGGCATATCCAGTATGTCCAGGTCTTTCTCCTCCACCATCACTTCCAACTGATGCATCCCCAACTTACAGGAAAAATTCTTGGTTTTAGTACCTAAATGTGTGACCTTGCACTTCCCATTATTAATTTTCATGCTATTCCTATTACTTCAGTTTACAATGTCATCCAGATCTTCCTGTATAATATCCCAATCTTCTTCTGTATTGGCAACACCTCCCCACTTGGTGTCATCTGCAAATTTCATTAGTATATTTCCACTTTTTGTGCCAAGGTCAGTAATGAAGAGGCTAAAAAGATCCATTAAGATCTTGAGGAATATTGGGGAATCTAGATCAGAAATGTCTGGGCTATCTTCTGAATTTTAGAGGCAAGCTTCCTTATAGTAGCCTGTCACAGGCAACTCAGACAGCTCACCCACCATGGAACTATGTGGTGCAGTTAAAGTTTTTGTATCACCAAGATTTTCAATCAGTCACATTTTAGGCCATTAAAGCTATCCTGAGCGTAAAAGTTAGTGAAAGAGAAACTTGTATTAAACAAATGAGACAGCTTCTAAAACAAGGAACTTCCAATGGGATTAGCTATCTCAGCTACAAATATTTTTAAAATCGCAGGTGCTCATAATTAGTTGCAAGGGAGAAGAGTAATTATGGCAGTCTTCAGGGAGGCTATAATAGGGAAAGGTAATGAGTGGAAGATGTATGGGTTTCTGAAGGCTGTTTGCTTAGGTTTGTGGAGTCATCACTGGTATGTATATTTTCTTCAGTTGTTCTTTTTTATTGTGCTACTAAATGTATACTTCTTCTCTTTTTATATTAATAATTTTAACAAGCTACCAGCTGTCTTCACTATTTTATAATTTCAAATAGCTACATTTTGAAAATGTGTGTATTAAATGAAATAATATATTGTACTAATCAAAAATAAACTGTTCAAATTTACATTAGATAATCACTAACACACTATTCAAGCAACAGTGTGAAGAACAAAAATGTCTTTTGTATTTTGAATAAAGATGTACTATGCTGGGACAAGAAACCAACAACAGAAAGATTTGATATATTACCTTGTAAAATTACTGTCATACAAAAACATTGCATCTGAATAAGATTATGAGTCTGACTTGAAATGATAAAAGCTAGAAAATTCAAAACAGTTGAAAGTTTGTCGTTAACCATACTCCTATGCTTATATCTGGATCCCTAGACACTGATAAATTGTAAATATAATGGGCCAGATTTTCATTCTGCTGTAAACCACCTATATAGCTTCACTGACTTGAAAGGAGCTGTGTTGAATCACAAGAGCTATGGCTCTAGCCGATATTTGCTTATAGATGTTAGCGTAACAGGACAAGCTAACAAAGGGAATTCCTGAAATAACTATTTCCAGAGCTTTCTTGTACATTTGTTAGTTTGTAGCTTACTACAGCATCTCTGGTCTTTTCAGTACGTTTGTCTTTTGGTCTCATGATAATTAGGAAAATGTTCACTATTTGCCCAGTAAACTCTAGTGACTGCTTTATAGTCATTGTGGTTTATCACATAATATTTTCAATTTGTACATGATATGCATGACATATTCTGAATTTCCAATGACCTTTCCTTATCCGCTGAAAGCTAAGGGAAGAAAAGTGAAGCAAGAATGTAAAATGCCCTACATTAAAGATAAAAGAGTAACTACTTCCTCTCATTTCCAATTTTAACATGATTTTATTTAAATGCTGGTGAATTCTATAAAACACTAAGACTTGAGTCAATGGAGTTACCTCAATAATTAGTTTAGCTAAATCCTGCAGTCCTGACATAGGAAAAATCATCCACTGACTTCAGTTCCTATTGATTTGCATTGATGTCCCACTAAAAGAGACAAAATTTCTATGGCCCTTATCTGACCTCAATCAGCAGTAGCTTTGGCCCATGCCAGATGTCAAGAACTGGGCCCTTTTTTCACTTTACTTACAAGCGTTATGATGAATACTGTAGACCAAACTCACTTCTTCAGCTATGATTGGCACAGGCCTACTCCAACATGCTATGCTGTTAATATCTCATTCTGGTTATAAAGGAGCCCACCCCTGGAGTCATGATGGCCCACCTCGTCCTAAGTCTTTACTGGAGACTGCCAGCTAAGCTATCATTTAGTGCCAACTCCAATGTTGTTATTCCAGCATTTAGATGTTTCCACTAAGAACTGGATTAAGGCTGTCAACTTTCTTCCCATATACTAATTTGGGCCCCTATTTAGGCGAAAGGCTTTGTATCCCTTTACCAATTCAATGAGCCATCTGGTTTCCAATATTTTTGTATGATCCATTGATGATTAATTAGCACACAAGAGCCAACTCATTGAATCTGGTAGAATATGTCTGGTTACAGCAGTATGCTAATTAACTAATTGATTACTACATATTATTTGCTGAGTTACATCAATATTGCAACAGATAAAGATCTAGTGTTAAACATAATTGTTCAAATCACTAAGACTTCTCTTTTTTCTCTGCATGACAATGTACTCAAAGTACCACAGTGTGTGTAGATTTTAAAACAAAGAATATTACAGTATTAAAAAATAAAAAGAAACAAACACGGTTCTTGCCCTAATGTTACTGCAGCTATGAAGTTCAATATAAGTGGTACAGGAAAGGTTCTCTGGACCCTGCTCTACCTGTAATGAGACTGATCTTGTTAAAGGGTGGAAGGCTGATCCTCCTAGAATTATTGTCACTATTTTTATGGATTGCTCTTTGATCAAGTGGGATATATAATTAGAAATTCTTTGGTGACCCCTTTAAAGAAATTATTTTGCAAAGCCTCTTCTGCCTAAGGGGACTTCAGCTTGTTGAATCATGAAGATCTAAACATACAGTTGGAATATCTTAAACCTGAGGATTAGTTTCAGGTATAAATCTTCATCTTAATGTGCGGTATACAGTAGCTCTTTCTTTCTTTCTTTCTTTCTTTCTTTCTTTCTTTTTTTTTTTTTTAAATCCTGAGTCAGTTTAATAGTATAAGAACCCATCAAGAATCCTCACAGTAGACAGGTTTGTGTCAGGTCACAAAGTGTCAGGTTTTTTTTTAATACCAGCAAAATTTATCAAATAAAGTTGCCTGAATAGCACTCTGCATAATTAAAAGCAAGAACCGCTAATCAATGGCATTTTTAAAGTGATTTTTATTAGTAGTAGCTGGTTGATTTGGCATGTTCTCCTGTTCTGCTAATGAAAATAACATGAACAATGAAGAGAGCATTCACCTTTAATTTCTAAATGCAGATGTGGAGAAGAAAAAGAAAGTACTGCTTACATGTTATAGACCTGTCAACCCAATCTGCATTCCTTCAAGACTAGCAGTTTTCTAAACAAGGAATAAAAAAATGCAAACATGCTCCTCAGCAGACAATGGAGCAGCATATGTTTCATCAGCAGAAGAACAGAGCCCCCAGTCTTTGTTATCACTGTGTACATTTTTGGAATCAGAAGGCATCCTTCCTCTTCATTTACTGAGTAAACATAACACTTGAGTAGAACACCTGTTCCCCTTCCCCCCAAAAAATAAGCAAGAAGCCTCCTAATTTATTTGCAGTATCCTCTAGATAGAAACTGAAATAGATTTAGTGCTCATGAAAAGTGCAAGACTGACATCCTTCGAGACATCTTCAAAATATCCACAGAACAACTCTACTATGAAAGCTCATGCATAAATTTCCAATCAATACCAATATGCACCAATGCCAAAGGGCTCCTCTCAAGGCCTATTACTGGCATATGTACAGGATTTATATGGGAATTATCAGGTGCAGTACAGCTTTTCAGGCCACAGACATTGCTAACTAACCTCGATACCTGGACAGATGATGTACCAACATACGGGATTCTGCCAAGCACATGGTTCCTATCATTGGTGCTGCATGATGCTCTTCTTGGGAAATGATATATTGCAAATGCAAATATCATCCCATGTCTTTTTGCAATCAGTTGCTTTTATATATTTATCAGAAATAAAATATATAATTGGGAAGAGGAGGAAACTACATGTTATACATAAACTGTAGCAAGTAAATGCCCCAGTTAGATTTTGAACCACCTGCAATTCTAAAAAAGACGAAATGTGAGACTTAAAACCTACAGGACACATGTTGCTATGTTTCACTTAGCAACACAATACAAATAAGAGCAAAGGGCTCAGCATAGTATTAGAGGTAAAAATTTCCCTTTCAGTGGAAAGGATTGCTGTCACTGAAATCAAGCATTGACATTAAGAACAACATGACCCAGTGGTCGAGTCCAGTGGCTCTCCACCACTGTGTCGGGACACAGTACTGTGTCACCACAGCAGCAATTAGTATGTCACAGAGAGCCGGGGAGATGGCTGGATTCGGCCTGGAGGGAGTGGACTGGAGTATCCTGTAGGGTTATGATATGCTACCAAGTGTGTCACGACCTGTGAAAGGTTGAGAACCACTGCTCTAGTCCCAGCAGAAGCCCTTTGCAGCATACAGAGCCATCTTCTGCAGTAGCATGTAGTAACTCCTTTAATTTCAATGAAATGACGCCAGTGCTAAATGTGGCCCATAGTATCTGAGCACTTTACAATCTTGAATGAATTTATCCTCTCACAACTCCTCAGTGTGGTAGGGAAATGCTAGTATCTTTTATTTCACAGACAGGGGACTAAAGCACAAGGCTCCTGTAAAGGGGAGACATGGCAACCCCCAGGAGAGGCAACATGGCCTCCCCCAGAGGAAAAACAGGCAACACGGCCACCCGCAGAGGGAAAAGAGACAACATGGCCACCTCCTGAGATGGACAGCTGGTGGGCGGGGCCTGGAGATGCCTGTCCTTCAGACCAGAAGTCAAGGGGTGGGACGGGAAGGATAAAAGCAAGGCTAAGCAGCTCAGTTCAGCCCTGGCTACCAGGGAGGAAGGATGGCTGTCTCCCAGCTCCTCAGCCCCAGCCAGCCCTCCACCCGAGGAAGGGGGCTCCAGCCCCGTACCAAGAGCCTTGACTTGGGCCTCCCATGGCAGGTGCCCTGGAGAAAGGGCCAACTCCTCTTGGGGATGGTGAAGTGGGGGGGCTACTGGAGCCAGGGACCCCTGAGTTTTCCCCTGAAGCCCCAGGCTTCTGGGACCCAGCCCCAACGGTACCTTGCTGTGACCCGGAGGAACTGGTACTTGCTGTGGAGGAAGACAATCCCCCTACGGGCTAGGACCTGTAGGAGCTGCCCCTCGCAGAGGACCATGTGGTGCTCTCTGAATTACCCCTGCCAGATGAGATGGAAGTCCCCATGGAGCTGTGTGACCTACCTCCACCGGATGAAAGGGAGAGCCTCTGCTCCACGCCCCTGAACTACTACCCTGAGGACTCTGCTGAAGAACCTGGGCAGGTACTATTGGGAAATGGGGAAGGAAGTGGCCCAGGGGAATTGTGTCTCAGGCACCCTGGCATAAACCCCATACAGGGGTCAGCATGTTGCAACCAGACCCCTGTTGACCCCAAGGTTGAATCCTTGGCCACTCTCAGGCCCTGGGCTGGGACACAGTGAAGTTGGGCAGGCCTGTGTCCCCTTCCTCCTCTCCCCTTCCTCTAAACAGCATTACCTACGGGGTCATGTACCCTGAAACTGAAAACCTTGTCTCATACCTAGCATTGTTTACCCCCTAACCTAAGGACTTGTAGTTTGTGTACCCTATGTAAAAGGGCCTCTGACTATTATTGTAGTGCCTCACCTCCGTACTAGAGATTACTTGTTTGCACGTACTGTTTTCCCCCTTTCTCTCTCAGGAAGGGACCAAAAACTAGAAACTTGATTGATCCACCTGCCGCAGGTGGTCAGTCCACCCCAGACAAGACCGGACGGACTCTTACAGCTACACAGAGGAAACACGGCAACGATCTGAACCCAGGTCACCTGAGTCCTCACCACTGAATTATCCTTCCTCTCTACTGAGAAGCAAGAAAAGAAACTTTGAGAGTTTAAAGAAAAAAGAAAAAAAAAAAGCATGATGCCATCACATAAGCTTCAGGGGAGCTCAACTGCTTCATTTCAAGCGGGACTATTTCCGACACACTTAACATTTTGGAGTCTACACGTTGTCTGCACACATCACAATCAGAGTTGGTCTCAAGACAATCCTTTGGACCCACATTTCAAACACAACCATGAATAGGATTATTTTCTCCAATCTGGAGCTTTGTTTCAGCCGACTACCAAGATATTATCCAACTGCAAAGTTCTAATCAAGGACATGATTTCTAACCCCCTTGCAAGTTAAGGTACTTCGATTTAGAGACCTGGTTCAGATTCACATCTAATTAAAATTACATCATAACCAAAAAAACAGGCATGAAACATGCTGTCTGTAACCCCAGTACATTCTCTTTCACCTATAACTTCCCAGTAAATGAGACTTGACAGAGTCCAAAATAATATGTCACATGGTTTTTGCCTAACTGTGACTCAGTTTCACATACTTTTGTGAAACTTTGTGGAACAATCATTTGGATTTTCTGTTGTAAATTTGTGTGGTTCCAGGTATTGTTGGTCCTAGTTAGATTAACAGCATAAAAGTTTGGAGAGTCTATTCTATGTCTGGCCTCGAGAACAAGACACTTTGAATGTTACATGAGTGTGCACACTTAACTCCATCCCCAGCTGGTCTAATTACTGATTGAACTCTGCCAGTATGAATGAGCAGTAGGATCCAAATTCATCCCTAGAGTAAATGCATTGACTTCAGCTCTTGGAATGAATATGGCCCAACAAGAGCCTTCTGGGGAATTCTCCAATAATCTTCCCAAGCCAGACAGAGTGTTCCAGACCATGGTGAATTTAGATTGATTTTTGTTGCTGCATTTGTGCACAAAGGATGAACAAATATTTTTGCAAACAGTTCTCACTGACAACTGAATTCTAGTCTCAAATCCTCATTAACCAGGTGCCTTTTTAGTTCATTTAAAAACCTATTTGTAAATTTTGCTCTGGATGCAGTAACTAAAACAGTGGGTATCTTCACTCTAACTATCCTCATCATGAAATGCGAAAGGGTGAAAATTCAGCTAAATTCCTTTAATCATTTCAACCTTCTGACTACCCACTTCTAAAATATGGCATATTGTCCAGCTGATGTCAAATATCCAGTAAGAAATTAAAAGTATTTAAGTGAACTAGCATACACAAATACATAAAATATTTTTCCCCTTTTTAAAGTAAAGACTGTATTTCTGGTTGAAATCCCATTCTTGTAGATGCCCGTGTTTTAACTTTAAATGACATGCCTATACTTTATAACTTTCTGCCTTTTACCTTCCAGCAAGTTTTATTTTTGCTTCAACTCAAGTAGAGAAATGGACGATGAATTTTCTTTTCCCAGGTTTCAAATAATTAGTAAACCCTTAGACTATTCATTATAAATAGATCAAAGCTTTCAACTCTGCTTCATTACAAAGGCAATACTTATAGATCAGACTTGAACTGCCACCCCTTCTTCCCCCACTAGTTCCACTGATATCCCATTTTGTGTTCCCTTTAATTATTCACTTCAAAAATACTGAATAATTCAGCATTTAAAAAAATCATAAAACTTCACTTATACAAGAGGAACTTTCAGGCTGCTAAAAGATCCTTTTCCCTCTATTAAATTTTCTACTTCTAATCTGGATTCTTTTGCCCTATATATTTAATGACTTGGTCCCTCATCTAGGTGTGAAAGATATCTAAAGCTAATAAACAGTAAACAGAGACAGTAAATTTTAATAAAAAATGTAAAAATACACATGTGGCTAATGAACAAATTCTCCTTCTGGCAACAAGGACCCAGAATTCCTGACAATACTTCCAAAAGCTAGGTTGCCAAGACAATTCAGAAAGCATTCTATACAGTGTCATACAGTATAAAACAGTGTTTGGATGTTATCCTCATCCACAGTACCTGCTTGGACCAGGACAATAATCCAGGACAAAAAATTAGGAAGCAAGACTGGGGATGTGAATTCCAGAGAGAACTGAGCAGCTTTTTGAACACCAGAGAATTCTTTTCTGTGAAGACTGGTAGCTTGCAGGAGTGGAAAATGTATGATAGCAATTGTTTGTAAACTGTTGCAATTTCTAAATATATTGAGCAAGACTGAACAGAACCAATGGAAGAATAAAAAACAGCAGTAGAAAACCCCTTGAATCTGTTTTATTTAAAATTAATGAAAAATCCAAGCCAGAAATGTTACAGATACATCTTGTTCTCATGAATCACAAAAGATAAATTTTAATGTCTAAAAATTATAAAAATAAGCTACTTTATCAGTCTGTTGGCAGAAGGCAGGCCATTTTAAAATGTTTTAACTTTATTATAGCATTCTTTATTTTTATTATTATGACTTCCTCACTTTCTGGCATTTTTCAGAGCTTTGCCGTAATACCAGTCAGGTCTTCAGGCTCTCCCCACAGTTCTACAATAAGTCCCTTAACAAAATAACTCTTGTAAGAGGTTTCAGGTTTTGCCTTCTTTCTACAAGTCACATCTAGATAGATAGATATCTACCTGTATATAGACACACACACTATATTCTCTGGACCAGATCTACAGTTGGTACAAATCAGAATAATTGCATTGATTTCAAATGAGCAAAGCTACAGTACACCAGCTGAGACTCTAACCCTCCATTTTTAGCAGTTAGAAAATTTAATTTTGGATGAGTCATCTATTCCTTCTTTTTTTTTTTTTCTTTTTAAGATTCTTATTTAATTTTAATTCCTTCAGGATTTCATCCTGGCTTCTAAACTCTTCTGCAGATGTGATGGCTGTCTAGTAAAGTTAGTAACTTGAAGTCATAAGCTTGGATTGATACGTGGGGCTGATCCTATATAGCAAAGCAGGATTAAGTCCAAACACTGCCCTTTGTACAGAGTCATAGTAAGGCCTGTAGTATCACTCAGAACCACAGATGTTCAGTGTACATCAACAGAGATGATGGCCTTTCAGAGAAGTTTAGTTCAACAAAGTATATGTTGCACACAGGACACTTGCCATAAACAGGGAAATCTTCAGGCTTTTGTGACAATGCACTGAATACGTTAAGAATCGTGGTACAAAATGCAAGCACGCTATGAAGCAGCACTGACTACTTGAACTGAAGTTTGCACATTTGCCCAGAATTCTCCTAATGTAGCAGGATGGCTTCAATGCAAAGTTTTTGGTGTTTTGGTTTGTTTGTTTGTTTTTTAAGCAATTGCTGACTGAGTAATATTTATCTCAGAGCAACTGGAGGGTACAAGGGAAGGATTAACACCCAATGCTTCCTGTATTCCGCCCCTCAGACAATTCTCTGGAGGCTCCAGCAGCTAGATAGATTAACATTACTGTGAAACTGCAATATCAATGCTTTTTTTTTTTTCTAATTTAGCCTTTCCTCTATGAGAGTTCCAAATAATAATAATAATAATATACACAATTACTAGAGCCACAATAAAGTTAATATCATCATGTCCTGATTAGCAGCACAGCAGAGCCCCAAAAATAGGTTTATTGCTACAAATCCCCCATTTTGATCCTGTTCTTTACTTCACTCATTTGTTGTTGACTTAGTTCTACATACTTCAGGATTGGAACCACAGCTTAATCTAGGCCCATTCAGCAACTTGCACAATGGAACAAACAGTCCTGATTTGGGGTTTTCAGTACTGCTACAATTCAGGTCATATCTCAAAATGTCTCCTATGTGTAGAGTCTTCATCTTCAGCCACATAATCACATGTTTCAGACAAATTTGTATGTGCATCCCTATTACTGTATCATTTACATGAAAAAAAAAGAAAAGAATAATTAAGGTCCAGTAATGGAAAGTGTCATTAATCACAACAGAGTGAACCCTGTAAAATTTTAAGTTTCTGGAATGAAAAATTTTTGTACCATTATTTTGTATCTTTGTCAAACATTGCACCCTGCAATTTGGATCTGACGGATTAAGAAGTGTGATATCTTTTCATATCAGTGATAATGTTATTAACAGTGAGCAGTTACTCATAGGGGTTGTCCCATTGGCTATTAATGAAACTGTTTACCGAACAAAGTAAAGGTAGGGTCACAATCTGGCCAAGAAGTAAAATACATTTCTTACCCACAAAAAACCACATTTTTCATTAGGCAAGATAAACACATCCAAGTCAAAACATGGGAAAAGATAGATAAAGGAGGATCTGCAGATTATTGGTAATAAAATGAAATTATGAATGGTTGCGCAATAAGTAGGTTTTGAACATACAGGTTCTCCACAGTCTGAAGCAGGTAGACTGTGCCAACGTCCTAACATAGGGAAGAGAAAAAGTGGAGGCAGAAATAAAAATGCCAGAGCAGACCACAAAGGGTAAAAGCAAGAAATGAGGAATAGAAGGAGTGGTCAAGGGAAAATAAGTGTAGTAAAATAGGTGGGGAAAAGATTATGTGGAATACTGAAGGAAGCCCTGTGGGCAGCCAATAAAGAAATTTAAGATTCTTTCAGGTTGATGTGGAAGAAAGAGTGTGTTAGGGAAGAAGCTTTGAATTTACTCAAAGGGGTAGAGAATTAAGAAGTCTGTAGAAGGGAGGCTCTCATATTAAGCGAGTCAAGTGAGGTTCAAGACAAAAGCCAAGGTTTTAGCAGTGGGGATACTGAGAAATGGGTGAATTTAGTGATATGAAGACAGAAGCAGCAAAATTTTGTCACAGTTTGTTTCCATCAGATCAAAGAGTAAGAAACAACACAACATTTCAAGATTTACAAAATATGATTAGGGTACAAACAACAAATTGGGTTCTATTCTGCCATCCTTCCTCATGCTCAATACTTATTGAATATTATGGGACTTTTCACATATTGAGTTAGTATCTACTCAACAGCACACCAAAATAGACAAATGTTAATTAATTAATTAAACTTATTAACAGTGCAGAAAGTTAACACATTTTTAATCAATACTCGTATGATTAAATTTACCTTAACTGCTCCCAGACAGTATGACAGATTTATCCTCTAAATGACAAAAATAATAATTAGAAAGATTACAAAACCCAAAAGTCAAATTTTCCTCTTTTATCTTTGCATCTATGGCCTTTTAAGACATATCCAATCTAAAACAGTGACAACTGCTGTGACTTCAGAACACTGAAAACACAGAAGTACTAGAAAGGGAAAAAATATAGCTTCTTCTAAAGCTCTAATAAAATGTATAACCACTCAAATGTCAGTGCTGCAACATCAGTGTCTGATTTCCTTCTTTTTATTTCTACATTCTCTTTTTCTGCTTTTGGTCCCTCTACCCCTAGCAAAAGCAGCACAGTCAGTATACAGACTTACATACTGCCTGTACTGTGTTCCACAGAATGAGGATCTGATTAGGAGCACAGATCTATGGCTAGTTTTCACTGACAGCAGCAAAATCGCCACCATAAGATCAACCTTCCTGATTGACTAAGCAGGTCTGTGAAGAACTGCTCATTTGTTAAGTAAGTCAGTCTATTAAGACCACCCTGGCAACTGGAGCAGTCCCAAGTAAAAGGGAGCAGCGGACACGCCGGGCTTACGCAGTGCTGGATTTAGGCATAAGCAAAACAAGCCATGGCTGAAACATACAGCTCATGGGCTGCATGTGGCCCTCTGAGTTACCTTCTGTGGCCCCTGATGACCCCTGGAATCCAAGGGCTCCCAACCTCTTCAACCTATGGGTCGAAACTGGCCCATGGGGCTTTTCAAGTGCCAAGCCCCTCCACTGAATAGGAGCTTGACATCAGCAGTGCTTCTGGGGCAGGTGGGGCAGCCCATGCTGCATCACTTGCCCCCCCCCCCCCCGGAGCATCATCAGCCACTGCTGGGGAGAAGTCAAATTTTAGAGAGCGCTGGCCTGGCATGTTCCCTGTAGGGTACGTGTGCCAGCAGGGAGCTGCCTTAGACAGGGTTTTATTTAAAACTCCCACCCTGAGCATGCTCTGAGCATGTTGGGGGGGGGGTCCAGCTTGTGGCATGGCCACTCCAGTGACCAGGGCTGTTGGTGGGGGGGCATTTGGGATGGGCAGCCACCGGGGCCAGGCAATGGAGAGAGGTCGGTCTAGGGGAGTGTGGGGAGATGGTGGCATGGGAGGGGGTGTCTTCCACAGTGCTGGTCACCAGGGCCAGGCAAAGGGTGCTTTCCCTGCTGCCAATGCCCAGGGGAGTGCAGGGAGCTGACATTGGGGGAGCAGAGGAGGGCCTAGGAGAAGACGGGGAGCTGGCAGCAGAGGAGGGGGGTTAGGAAAGGGCCTAGGAGCTGCCAACAGGTTGGAGGTGGTGGTTAGGGAAGGTCCCAGGAGTTGGTGGCAGGGTGGGGGGGGGTTAAGGAAGGGCCAGGGACTCGGGGCAACTTGGAGGAAGCTGGCAGCGGGATGAGGGGGTGAGAACTGGATCTGTCCATCTGTGGGCATCTGGATCCATCCCTAGCTGCTGCAGGAAGGCAGCTGGGGACACATCCAGCTTCTCGCTCCCAGTGGGGACAGACCGAGGCCCGGGAGAAGGCACTTTTCAGGTTGCAGCCCTCGGGCCAATATCCGAGTCCTCGTGCAGCCACCATGGTGATTTGAATTTGAGACCCCTGGCTTAAGGCCTCACACTATGAGGGACTCCTAAATATGCAGGAGATAACTAAGAAGATTTATCATAATTGAAAGGAATAATGCAAATAAGGTTTATGGCAAAATGTATGCTTTATTTAGTTGTTTTTAACTGCATCTTTCCCTACGTACAGATGCAAATATAATAATTTATTATTGATTTTTTCATTACCTTTTCTGTTATAATGTAATACACTTTTTTTTCTCTTTATTTTTTATGGTATGGGGCCTCTGAATTTTGACATAGTTTAGGTCCTCAGCATATCTTAATCCAGCCCTGGGTGTAGGTCAATCAAACTCAGAAATACAAAACAAGCAAGGAGTCCTGTGGCACTTAAAGACTAACAAATTTATTTATGACATGAGGTTTCATCTGAGAAAAATCTCACTTTGTCACATACTTCAAAGTGAAATTTTCTCCCACGAAAGCTCATGCGATAAATAAATTTGTTAGTCTTTGAGAGCCATAAGACTCCTTGCTTGTTTTGATGAACTAGAGTCCAGTTTGGCCAAACCTATGGAACTCAAGACCCACACAAGTTGATTATTAAACTTTTGAGAGCCACGCTGAGGCCTATAGCCATATACTTTTACCTACTCCAAAATTATTAAGTTTAAAATTCTTTACATACTTTAATTTTATCTTAAAAAGAGGACGAATATCGATCCTACTAATGTCAGATTCTAATAATTACTTTAGGTTACCATGAAAATTAGGCCTATACAGTAAAAGCTTAGCTGCTGCTCAATGTAGAAGACTGCACGCTAGTGGCTAGTTTTTTAAAATCTTGCCCATGCCGCACTTCTCCCCACTATCCCTCAGCATGCTGCACTTCTCCCCACCGTTTCAACTCCCTCCTGAACTCCTAGGCTGGGGCTGCATTCCTAAATTGATTTGCTGACATTCTTCTGGGAGCCACAGTTTTTCATTCAAGACCCACATGTGGTTCCCAAGCCGCAGTTTAGCCACGCCTAAACTAGACTAACACGGCTGCTCCTTTGGAACTTGGTGAGACATGCAAGTTACTGTAATGTAGACCTGTCCCTAGTTTTCTATTTCTCACCAGAGCCAGTTAAGATATACCATACCAAACATACTAAAGAACTTGGGTTAATATTGCTAGCCAGCAAGGAGAGGCCTCAAATAGTTTGCCAGAAGCCAGAGAGAAACATTTTAACATGAAGCAAATTACTTTTCACTGCTTCACCAGGAACAAAAATTGGGGGGGGGGAGGGCAGGTGCACAAACCCAAAGCCAAAACAAACTAACAAAAAAAAAGTGTATTTTTAACACTAATGGACAGCATATTTAAATCAGAAAATCTGTTACATGTCATGCATACCTTAATGCAGTCAACACCATAGCCCAGGATAATTGTTAGTTATAACATAATATGTAATCTGTTCATTTGCAGAGTAACCTGAGAAGAGGGACAGAAACTAGTTATCTAACCACTCAGTTGATTTACAAACTTATTTTAGCAAACACAGTATTCATTTTTAGCATATATTTGTGCAAGTGAGTACTTTACACCCATTCACTGTTACGCGCACATTTAATAAAGCTGCATTTCTTACTGAAAAATAAAACATAAAAATTATTCAGTAGTTGCAGCAGAAGTCAAACTTCAAAAATCTTTTCCTCCTGAGACATGAATAACTCATAATGCCTTATCCAACTCTAGTTCCTAAGCCTGCTTCATACAGCGCTTTTGACCAATTTGAGCACACAAGGGGATTTTCACATGGAGCCTTCATTAGCATCTATCAACAGTCAGGAAGCAGGATACAGTCGTTGCCTTTTCTCTTAAATCATGGGGAATCTAGGCTTCCACTGCTGCATTGATAGATTTATTGGCAAATCTTCCAATAGTTTTAGAAGGAATTACATGTATGCATTTTCTTGGAACCAAAAGGATTCAAGAAATAAGCAGCTGAATTGCATAATTTTCTCTTATTTCTTTATATTTCTTTTTCTATGCATATATGGAAACAATATAGTTTATGAAGTTTACTGGAACAGAATTTTATTTTTTGGATTATACAGAATTTTGCTGCGCCACATGACAGAGAGCAGAACAGAAAGCTTTCCAAGGTCAATTAAACCAGTGAGTTTTCCCTTTACTCTTCAAATTAAGAACAGAACATAAATCAGTAATTTGATTTCCTCACTCACTCCCATTCTTGTTTATGCAATACTTGACAGCTTTGCTACCCATGGAGTGTTCTGTCCCCCACTCTATTAACCACCATAACTACCAAGTGCCCTAGAAGCTGTGCTAATTTTTGCATAGTTTACGTGATTTAGTATTCTAATTTGCTTCTGCCATAGCAAAATATTGACTTGACATAAAGGTATTAGCATTCCTTGAACCAAGATCTCAGATCCAATTTTAAGTACATTTCATAGGCATGTACTATGCTAATGATGAATATGGTCAGAATGGGATGGACTCTTGCATACATATGAACTTGGATTTCCAACTGAAAATTGTCTTTAACTACATTATTAGTAGCCTTGTAGTTCAAGGCCTTGCAATATTTTAACTGTTGACATATTTTATGGTTTAACCAATTTTCAAACACATTTATAGTTCTGATAGGTCCAGATTCAGCAAGGTATTTAAGCAAGTGACTCTCATATTTAAAATTAGTAATATAAGTAAATGACATGATAAATCAGAGCCATAGCTGAAAACATAGACATATTTTTATACTTGCTTGAACCCACATCTTGGGTCATACTAAGAAGTTTAAATCAACCAGGGTGATCCAGTTGATCCCCTTCAAAGCCCAACGGTACCTCATCGCGGTGGAGGGGTGAACAGTATAAGTTTTCTTATGCTGGCCAACACGGCTCTGGCCTGGAGAAAGACCTGGCGACCTACTCCAGTATTTTTCGCCAAAAAACTTTATGGATCAACTCAACTATGCAATGGAGAGTCTGGGAGGTATCAACAGAGCAACTGGGGAAGAGCAAAGAGATCATCTGAGTAGCAGGGGCATTTATGATGCGGTCTGGATAAAGCCCATGGGACTCCTGACTGTTGATGTAGCCCGTAGTGAAAAGAGAACTCTGCGCTGTACAAAGGTTTTTAAAATGGGAACATGGAATGTTAATGGGTTACATCTAGGAAAGTTGGACATCGTTAAAAAGGAAATAAATCATCTTAACATCGATATTTTAGTTATCAGCAAAGTTCACTGGATTGGAAGTGGCTTTTTCAACTCTGATGACCATATCGTATACTATTCTGGCAACGATACCATCAGAAGGAGAGGAGTGGGTTTTATATTGTATAAAAAAGTTGGCAGAACTATAGAAAGTTTTAGAGCAGTTAGTGATAGGATAATGGTGATGCGAATTAATGGGAAACCTCGCAATATTACCCTTCTGCAAATTTATGCTCCCACTGCAGATTCAGCAAAAGAGAAAATTGAAGAATTCTATACTGAGATTCAAGAAGCCCTGAAACAAACACCAAAGAAGGATGTCATCTTTATCATGGGAGATTTCAATGTGAAAGTGGGAGAAATGGAAGAAGCTGAGATTGTAGGCAAGTTTGGTCATGGTGAACGAAATGACGCAGGAGATTGTTTGATTCAGCTATGTCAAGAACAGCAGTTAAGCATAATGAATACGTGGTTTGAGCAGCCCAAGCGACGGTTATACACTTGGATTTCACCAAATGGAGAACATCGAAATCAAATTGATTATATTTTATGCCAACAGAAGTGGAAAAGTTCCATCCTTGCCGTGAAAACGTTCCCTGGTGTGGACTGTGGATCAGACCACGAACTGCTAGTTGCAAAGGTGAAGCTAAGGTTTTGCAGTGTTAAACAACCACCCACAATTCAGAAATTTGATGTCAAGAAGATTACTCCTGCATATGCAGTTGAAGTTAGGAACAGACTCGAATCGCTTAACATCATAGAAAGACAATCAGATGAATTATGGGAGGAAATAAAAGCAACCGTCATTGAAGAAGCCCACCAATATATCGCATATAAAAAACCAATGAAGGCGGCTAAGTGGATATCAGAAGCTACAATAGAAACCGCAGAAAAGAGAAGAAAGGCAAAAGTTGCTGGTGATAGGGAGGAAATGCGAAAATTACATGCAAAGTTCCAGAGAGAAGTGAGGAAAGATAAAGAAGAATATTGGACTGAACAATGCAAAAAAATGGAGGAAGCAGCCCAGAAAGGTCATACAAGAGAGTGTTTTGCTTATGTGAAGAAGGCCAGAAACCCTTTTATGGCATTAAAGGCAATGGTTAGTGGACATGATGGGCAGGAATTATATGACCAACAAGCAATCAGAGAAAGGTGGTGGGAACATACACAACAACTTTACACAAGTGAAAATCAAAGTCAAGACACAGAAGAAGAACTGTTAGAAATGGAACCAGATGTCCTGGAGGAAGAAGTGGTATGGGCACTCAATCAGTTGTCTAACCGCAAAGCCCTTGGAATTGACGGAGTACCAGCAGAGCTACTGAGACCAATACCAATAAAAGTATTGACAGTGTTATGTCAAAGTGTATGGAAGACTGGTCAGTGGCCAAAGGAGTGGAAAAGGTCAGTATTTATCCCAATACCAAAGAAAGGTAACACGAAAGACTGCTCAAATTACTGCACCATTGCCTTGATACCACATGCAAGTAAAATTCTCTTGAAGATTATTCAACAACGTATGAATTCAACCGTTGATATAGTGATGCCAGATGTACAAGCTGGATTCCGAAAAGGGAGAGGAACACATGATCATACTGCCAATCTATGATGGATGATGGAAAAGGTAAGAGAATATCAAAAAGGTCTCTATATGTGCTTCATTGACTATATAAAAGCTTTTGACTGCGTTCATCATGACAAGCTTTGAGACTGCCTCAAAGAAATGGGAGTATCACCACACCTTTTCTGGCTTATACGATCGTTGTATTTTGATCAAGAAGCCACTGTAAGAACGGCATATGGAGACACAGAATGGTTTAAAATTGGAAAGGGCACTCGTCAGGGCTGTATTCTATCACCTTTACTCTTCAATATGTATGCAGAAGTGGTTATGAGAGAGGCAAATTTGGAAGAATCTACCATTGAGGTGAAAATTGGTGGTAGGAACATCAATAACCTTCGATATGCTGATGATACAACATTGCTTGCAGAAAGTAAGAAAGATCTAGAGTGGCTAATCCTAAAAGTCAAAGATAAAAGTGAAGAATTTGGATTGTGCCTTACTATTAAGAAAACAAAGATAATGACAACTGTAGAGAACATGCAAGTTAGAGTAAAGATTAACAATGACGAAATCAAAGTAGTAAAGGATTTTAACTTCCTTGGCTCTAAAATCGATCAAAACGGTGACTGCAGTCCTGAGATCACAAGGTGTATGGGGCTTGGAAGTACTGCAATGACTAGTATGAGCAGCATCTGGAAGAGCAAAGATATTACTCTACCAATCAAATGTACATTAGTTAATGCGATCATATTTCCAATAGCTACATAGGGCTGTGAAACCTGGACTTTGAAGAAGGTAGATAGGAGAAAGATGGATGTATTTGAACTGTGGTGTTGGAGACATTTGTTACGCATTCCATGGACAGGGAGAATTACCAACAAGGAAGTTTTAGACCGAGTTAAACCAGAAATATCGCTGGAAGCCAAGATCACCAAACAAAGACTGTCCTAATTTGGTCATGTTATGCGAGCTAACTCACTCGAAAAGTCAGTTATGTTAGGAATGGTCAGCGGAGAAAGAAGGAAGGGCCGCCCAAGGACTTGCTGGCTTGACACCATTAAAAATGATACTGGAATGACTATGGCGGAATTAAAGGAAGTTGTATGAGATAGGACAGCATGGAGAGCATTGGTCTATAGAGTGACCAAGAGTCGGACATAACTGAACGGATAGCGTAGTGTAGAGTAGATCCAGTTGATATATGAAATAAATATATTTGCTAGTCTTTAAGTGCCACAGGACTCCTTGTTTCTTTGTTTTCCAGTTGTTATAATGTACTTTGACTTTTAGAAAGCCTTTGACAAGGTTCGACACCAAAGGCTCTTAAGCAAATTTAGCAATCACAGAATAAGAAGAAAGTTATGCAGATAGACCAGTAACTGGTTAATAGATCAAAAACAAAGGATAAAAATAAATGGTCAGTTTTCAGAATGGAGAGAACTACATAATGGTGTCCCCCAACATTCTGTACTAGGATCAGTTCTGTTCAACTAAATCATAAATAATGTAGAAAAAGGGGGAGCAGTGAATAGTGAGGTGACAAAATTTTCAGATGATACAAAATTACTCCAGATCGTTAGATCCTTAGTAAAGAATTATTAGGGAATCTCATGAACCTGGGCAGCTGAACAACAAAATGACAGATGATAAGTGTAAAGTAATGCATGTTGGAAAAAGTAATCTCTAGTATACACACAAAATTATGTGATCTAAATTAGTTGTTTCCATTCAAGAAAGAGATTGTGGTGTCACTATAGATACTCTGCTGAAAACATCTGCTCAATGTGAACCAGCAGTCAAAAGATCTAAAATGTTACGAACCATGAGAAAAGAATAAGATAAAGTAGAAAGTATCAGAATGCTATTACGTAAATCCATTGTACGTGCACACCTAGAATATAACACACATTTCTAGTTGGCCCACCTCAAAAAAGACATTAAAAATGAAAGAAAACAGAAAATGGGAACCAAAATGAAACACTGATCACCCAATTAAATTACTAAGTAGCAGGTTTAAAACAAACATAAGGAAGTATTTCACACACCACACAGTCAAGGCGCAAATCTTGTTGCCAGAGGTGTTTTGAAGGCCAAAAGTATAACTAGGTACAAAATGTTCCAGACCTCTTATCATTTTTGTTGCCCCTTTCTGGACTTTCTCCAACTTCTCCACATCCTTTTTGAAATGAGGTGCCCAAAACGGACACAGAATTCAAGTTGAAGCCTAATCAGTGCAGAGTAAAGTTGAAGAACCACTTCTCGTGGCTTAGTCACAATATTCCTGTTAATACACCCCAGAATGGCGTTTGCGTTTTTTGCAACAGTATTACACTGCTGACCCATATTTAGCTTTTGATCCACTATTACACCCAAATCCCTTTCTGCAGTAATCTTTCCTAGGCAGTCATTGCCCATCGTCTGTGTGCAATGGGTTGTTCAATGCTAAATGGAGTACTTGACACTTATCTGTACTGAATTTCACTCTCTTTATCTCAGACCATTTCACCAGTTTGTCCAAATCATTTTGAATTGTGATCCTATCCTTCAAAGCACTTGCAACCCCTCCCAGCTTGGTATCAACTGCAAAATTTATAAGTTCGGTCTCCATGCCATCATCTAAGTCACTGATAAAAATATTAGACAAAACCAGACCTAATACAGATCCCTGTGGCACCCCTCTCATCATGTCCTTCCAGCCTGAACGGGAACCACTGATAACTACTCTGTGGGAACGGTTATCCAACCAGTTTTTAACCCATCTTATAGCAGCAACATCTAGTTTGTACCTCCCCAGTTTATTAACAAGAATATGATGTGAGACTGTATTAAATGCCTTACTAAAGTCTAGCTATACCACATCTATCACTTTTCCTCTATCCACAAGGCTCGCTACCACATCATAGAAAGCTATCAAATTGCTTTGACATGATTCATTTTTGACAAATCCATGCTGACTACCCTAAGCACCTTATTCTCTTCTAGATGGTTGCAAATCGACTTCTTAATTATCTGTCCCATTATTTTTCCCAGTACAGAGTTTAAAATGACTGGTCTATAATTACTTGGATTGCTCTTATTTCCTTTTTTGTAGATGGGCACTATATTTGCCCTTTTCCAGTCCTCTAGGACCTCACCTGTCTTCCCTGATTTTTCAAAGATAATAGCTAATGGCTCAGATGCCTCCTGAGTCAGCTCCTTGAGTACTCTAGGGTGCATATCATCAGGCCCCACTAACTTGAAGACATCTAATGTGCCCAAGTAATTTTTAACTTGTTCTCTCCCTATTTTAGCTTCTGACTTTATCTCATTCCCATTGCCTTCCTCTACATCAGACATCCAGTCTCCATCAACTTTCTCAGTAAAGATCGAAACAAAGAAATTATTTAGTTCCTCTGACATTTCCACATTTTCATGTATTGTTTTAGCGTCTTTGTCGAGTAAGGGTCCTATGCTGTCCTTGGTTTTCCTCCTCTTTCTGATGTATTTGAAAAATGTCTTTTTGTTACCATTTCTGCCTTCAGCTAGTTTGATCTCTGTTTGTGCCTTGGCCTGTCAAATTTCTCCTCTACATAATTGTGTTGTTTGTTTATAGTCTGCCTTTGTAATTTGATCTAGTTTCCACTTTTTGAAGGACTCTCTCTTTATTTTTAAACTATTGAAGGTCTCCTGGTTAAGCCAAGGTGGGCTCTTGCTGTATTTCTTATCCTTCCTACATAGTGCAATGGTTAGCTCTTGTGCTCTTAATAATGACTTTTTGAAAAAGTGCCAAATGTCTTTAGTCATGACGTTAAGGGTGAATTTCCTCATATGTCAACAAAACACTGCTTATTTCATTCCTACAGTGGTGAACAATAAGGACAGTTTCTTAAGTTTCCATTTGTGGGTTTTGAATATAAATATTACAAGCATTAATGCTAAAGAAAGGGAGCCTAATTCTGTTCTCGTCTCACAGTGAGGTAGTTCTACTGAAGGGAACGTATCTATACTGATGTAAAGCAGTGCCAGTGAAAAGAAAATCATGCCATGTATTCATTTTAAACTTGTTTTATTTTCAGAAACCGCACAAGTATACGATGTGTAATTTACCCAACAGACCAAATATCTCCTCTGGCACACCGAGCCATTTTATAAATACACATTTATATTGAGTTTATAAACATGTATTATGCACTCAATTCAGAGATGCTATCCAAGTTGAGAAAAATAAAATTACCCATTATAATGCAAATTTCTATTATGCTTTATTGAAACTACAATTAGTCCCCTTGTGCGTTAGTCATTTCTCTAGGGATTAACTGAGTGGCATGCTCCATGATCACCAGTAACATAGTTTCAGTTACATTTGCTGATGTGAACAGTTGTTGCTCCACTGGCATAAGTAGGACTGTGTTAATGTACATCTGCTGAGGATCTGCCCCCAATCCTGAGTCCCTATTTTTGGGTGGAGTCATCCCGCCTACTGCAGAAAGAATATGGCCACACTGGTACTTTTGCTTGAGCCGAGTTTCACTGACTTTAATGCAACTTCTGGCAGACCTACAAAAGATCTAGAACAGTGGCTCCCAACCTTTTTCAGGCTAGGGACCCCTTTTTAACAAAACAAATTTTTGAGGCCCCCCTGGCTGATTATGGAATCTGGCCCGCATCACTCTGACAGTGCCACTGGGACAGCTGGCAAACAGCACTGCCACCATCATAGCCCGCAAGAGTGGGGAGCGGAGCCGCAGCAGCTATGGCCCTCTGCCATTATCCCTGCTGGGGAGCTGCTGCAGCCCCATCCCCCTGCCAGGATCTGGCCACAGAAGGGCAAAGGCAGCCCTGGCAGGGAGCATTGGGGCTGTAGCTGGATTCTAGCCCCAGTAGGGAGAGGCTCTATGGACCCCCGGCAACATGTCCGTGGGCCCCTGAGGGTCCCTGGACCACAGGCTGGGAACCACTGATCTAGGACTAAGTCTTTCATTGCTAGGGAAAGATGAATGCTATAAATAAAACACTGTATCCACAGCAATGTACATTTCAGCTGGTAACGTCTCAGCACCTGAAAGTTTTAATTTACATTTAATGTTTTATAACAGCATTGGATCAGGTATTTCCTGGAAGATAATGACTACTTGGGTTATGGACTCTCTGTTCTACCAGCCATATTAACTGCCAGGAAATGCCTTCCCTATCAGTAATTGCTGCCTAATTATAAGGTAAATAGAACATTTAGAAAGGAGTTTAGCAAGTACATTGACAAATGTATGAGAAACTGAAGGTCAGGGGTTCTGTTCTGAAGGGAGTCATTCAATATCTATCCAGGTATAAATCAGATCAGAGTGTGGCTCTAATTCTCTAGAAATGCCTGAACTATAATAGCAACACACACACACATATGCATACTTGTTTATTTCAGTTTCCTTAAAAGGTGGATTTTTAGCTTCTATAAAAATTAAGATCTAGGATTTCAAATGTTCAACCTACAATACATATTGCTTATCATTAAGTGCCCCCTAAAGAAACACAAGCAAGGAGTCCTATGGCACTTAAAGACTAACAAATTTGTCACATGAGCTTTTATGGGAGAAAATCCCACTTCATCAGATGCTTTGAGGTCACAACATTAAAACAGACACTTCAATCTTCCTAATCACATGTTAATAACTTGATTGTTAATAACGGTGCTCAAACAGATGGGCAACACATCAAGATTTCAAAGAGAATGGAAGAACTGGACCTGATACGGAGATTTAATTGTGTGAAAGCAGGATTAAATCATGACTATGGATTCTTTTCCTATTATAGCTGGTGATTTGACCTCACCTTCCTCTACATGCTGTTTCCCAGTGTTTGAATTTTAACAACTGCTTTGATTTGCTGTTACAGTATGACCAGATTGCATGACTTACACTTCCCTGCATTTATTTTGCTCCCACTCTGTAAGTTTCCCTCACCTTCAAAGTTTCTGATGAAGTGGGATTTTCTCCCATGAAAGCACATGGGATAAATAAATTTGTTAGTCTTTAATTAGCACAGGACTCCTTGCTTGTTTTGCAGAACTACATTAATGCAGCTATGCCTTTGGAACTAAAGAAACACAGTAATACTTGCCCGTGAAAACTCCTAGAGCTAACTACCCTGTATGGTTTTCCCACCCCAAACACCTGAAGTAAACATATCTAATACTGATAACTGAGTTTGGAAGTCTTTAGAACATGATGCAAGGCTTACTTATTTGGCAGAGGTTTTCCATAATTTATTGTTCTCGTTTATGCCTTTTTCCCTTCACAATTTGGATGTTCATGGCCAATGATTCCCAGGCTACAGCAGTGGTAGTAGTTTGCACTCTACCACTGTGAATAACTTTGCATCATTTCCTCCTTTCTTCCTATTTTTGGGATAATGTTTATCTGCTATGTTGACAGATGTTTAACAAATTAGAAAAATAAAACAAATTCTATCACCCATATAAAAGAATCCATCCATCCATTTTCAACTTATAATAGCAATAAAGACCTCAGTATAGGGCATTTCTTAGGGATTAATGAGTGGTTAAGGTCCCTTGACTGCCTCAAGTCATCAGTTCCTCCCAGGCTGCCATTAATCCCCAGGAAATGCCTTGTGCTTGATCATTTTTGCTTAAACAGGCTTTTGAACAGCCTGCGATAGGTCTGCCATTTTGTTGGTTGTCCAAAGGTACTGATGGATGCTTATGGTTCCTTTCAAAACGTACAAAATTACTTTTACCAGTTGCAAGTCTTACTTTTTTTAACTGAAGTTCTTTTTCAGTTTGCAGTGGCAAAAGCTGTCTGAAAATTGTAAATTTCAATTCCTTTTGCACTTCAATCTTTAGAGTTCACTGTCATGTTAAAACATGACTGAAGTTGAACACTTAAAAAAAAAGAGTGTCTGCATGCACGCACGCGCTCAAATGCCCTGAAAGCTGGAGTTTACGACAGCGTGTTTACACTATGTAAACTACAAATTGTGGCAAAAAGGCATTGTAGAGAGAGGAACTTCTGCATGGTATACTTTGCCTGCAGCGTCACATACAATATCAGACTTCAGGTTCACACTGTGAATAATCCACATTTTCACTGTCTAATCAAATCCACACCACACAGGAGACAAACAGCACAACCAGCTTCAAATACATCAATGCTAATTTTTTGCATTCATCTAAGGGCTTAACGGGTGCAAAGAATAAAGTGACGGATTGCTATGGGAACCTGCTGAAGTTTTGAAATCAGCAGTAGTTTATCAATCAGTGTGTTCTTTGCTGTCAAGGAGACAAGCTGACAAGCTAGATTTTTTTCTTTTCCAACCCCACCCCCCCCCCCCAAAACCTCTCTGTACGGGGGTAGTACCTGAAATAATTGAAATTCAGATTAGTGTAATAAAAGGATTTCATTAATCAGAATCTGATCATACTCATACATTCTTTATAAAATAAGATTTAGTCTGTCAGTGTATTTTGGAATATTATCCTTAAGAGACAGAAATGAAAATCTACATACAAATATATGTTGTTGTTATTTCTCACCCATAATATTTAAGCAACGGATATCTTACACCACTCATTCTCAAACAGGAGTACATGGACCCCTGGGGGTACATCAAGTCACCTAGTTAGTTGCCTTGTGTTACATCAGGCAACATAAAAAGTACTAGTGAAGTCAGGAGAATCTACAATTTCCTAGAAACAGTGATTTGTTTATACTGTTCTATATACTGTACACTGAAATACAAGTACTATAGGTATATTCCAATTAATTTTTTATAATTATATGGTAAAAATGAGAAATTAAGCAATTTTTCAACAATTGTATTCTGCAACACTTTTGTATTTTATGTCTGATTGTATTAAGCAAGTAGTTTCTGAATGAGGTGAAACTTGGTGTATGCAACACCAATCAGACTCCTGAAAGGGGAGCAGTAGTCTGGAAAGACTGAGAATCACTGCCTTATGCTAGTCATAAATAGCAATTTTTAATCATGTAGTGATCTTTATTATAGATATGTTACCTAACCAACCATGGTGAAATAAATGACAAGCAGTACTATTATTAAAATGAATATATCAATTTATGAAGTAAAATATATAGAGAGTAAATAATTACATTTTCAGACTATCAAATAGAAAGAATAAGCTATACACATTTCTGTGTATTCTCAGATATATTAGGGAAGATGAGTACATCATCAGTTTGTGGAAGAAAACATTTCTAACCTGATGACTAGTAATAATTTGTTTTGTACACCACCTAGGGAGGTGACTTCGTGCTCAACATCAGCCACCCATATCCCTAGAGGTCTTTTTCTAAGTGTTGAGTTCAGATAGCTCTTTGAAACAAAAGGTGGACCATAAAAAATAAGGGACACCAACTCGTTTTCAGTAAGATTTTGTTCCTCTGATAAGACAGCCTTTTTCAAAGTCTGCAGATCTTGCAGGTCCCACCATTCTTCTTAAAAGTAGAGTCAAATGTAAATAGAGTCAGTAACAGATGCCTCACCCTGAATCTTAATGCCAGTGGAGAACGGAAAGTTATGCTGAAACTAGGTCTTTTCCCACTTACTCAGTAGTCATAAGGCATAGCGATCAGCAGGCAGACCCTAGGTTTGGAGTGTTACATTAGCATTTGAAACTTCAGAAGTTCAGGTAATATTTACTTATTGAGCTCAACACAAAGAATTATTCTTTCCTTCTCACTGTTAAAATTACCATGGCACTTGTCTTATCTTCTTAGACTGATAGAAATACTTAAGATCTTGCTTTAAAAAAAAAAATCTGAAATAATCAATTTACTAAGGTGACAAACAATGTAACATAACAGTACAATTATGCCCCTATTGAAGTGAACAGGAGTTTTGCTGTTAACCTCCAAGGGGATAGGGAATGGGAAAGATTTCATAAATATATATGATTTAGCTATATTTCCACAGATCCTGACCCACGGAAAAGTGTACACCACCCAATGATAAAATGACTCTAAACAAAAAGCAAATGATTACATCAGTCTTTAGTTTATAGGTGATATGTAGAATCCCTTATGTTTAATCAAAATTCCAAGGACCATTTCAACTCTGTTTAATATTGCGAGATAGGCATTGTTTGTTCATTTTCAAATTCAGTACTTAGGTATTTCTGGAGATGGGAAGATTTGCACAGTCTGCCATACAGTCTACTGCTTATATTGATATTTACTTGCATCTGAGCAAAGGTGACCAATTCAAATGAGAATGTATGCTGTCTGTTGTATTTAGAATATTGTTGCCAGTTGAAATCAGGCATACTTGCACATCTATTTGACCTCTGATGCAACTAATTTTGAAAACATAGCCCTACGTATTTGGAACATTCATATAATAGGGTCTGGATGCAATAAGTACACTATTCCACACTACAATTATTCTAGTGGTAACTGGTAGTAACTGCTACAGGTCAGGTCTATAAAGCAGCTAGGGGATGCAATTTCCACATCAGGTAAATGTACATGCATTAATTCTGCAGAATCTAGCATGCTAAAAATACCAGCATGGTTGCATGAGTGTGGGTGGTAGCTCAGATTGTCAACCTTAGCATACATGCACAGAGTCAGGCAAGACTGTGCTTGGCTGGGTAGCATAAGCCACAGACAGCTTTGCAGTGGGGATTCAGCTATTTTTAGCATATGTCTATCTACCCTTGGCATTATACCTCCCATCTGCCATGTGCACATATCCAGTTTTTTAAAAGTTTAAAAAAAAAAAAACTTTCCCAAATGTTTCCAACCTCTCCCCCCCCCCCCCCATGCTCTTAACTTTATGCAAAAAATGGTCTCTGGCTAAAGGTGAATTTAATTGGAAAATTTAAATAAAATCACTTTAGCTGATTTGAGTTATGGCAGAGGCAGCAGCAGGACTGAATACACTTTTTCCATTGTAACATCTTAAAACACCACCTCAAAAAACCCTCATGGGGCTCCATAAAAAAAAAGTGATAAAATTAGCAAATTGGTCTGGACAAGGTTCTCATGTAGTGTCTATTACCTCAGCTTAGTTTTAAAGCCAAAGTGCAGGGTATGTGAGAATTGCATAGTGAACCCAAACTTGTAGATTTCATTAAATTCACAGATGTATACTTAAACAGAGGTCCTGAGCACTACCTGCACAACTTAAGTGTGCACTTGTGCAACGTAAAGAACAGGAGCACTTTGATGGCTGCACTAGATGGGCAATGTGGAGAAAGCAAGCCAGTGGACCTTGTAAAAAACTTTGAAGTGAGTAACTGAGAAGAAAGTTGTAGTCCCTAGTTCTTTATTTAGGTGAGCATAAAAAAAATAGATGCAGCAAAAGTAACTGACAAGGCACTTCAGCTTAAAATTCACAGTCCAGTTATGTTTAGGTTTTATTGTTCATTTCTTAACAAACAGTAAGAAATTAAATGGTTAAAGATACACTGATTCAACAAAGAAGCTGAATTCATGCACTCAAAATGTCAAGAAATCCAGGATATTAAGGCTGATTCAGCAATGTTCACCTAAATATATTACATACATGGACATTTGTAAGCTTTATATTTACCAAGGAAGAGAAGCAACACTTACAAAAACACACAGGTAAGTTGGTGCAAAACACAGGAGGCTCAATGAGCTGAAAAAGGTGTAAATGAGAACAGATGACTGAGGCCAGGGCAGTGCTAGGACGACTTTTATATGATAGCTATACTGTTATACTAAATTAGCAAATGGTTCATAGTGCAGGTGCAACTTATAAAACTATGCATTTACAGACCTCTCAAAGCAGAAGAAGCTAGACCTTACTAAAAGTTCAGGGTTACTAACAAAAGAGCAGCTACGAAGGGCCTTTCCAAGCACAGCTGTGTCAGTCATCGAAAACACCTCTTCAGAGCCATGCAAGCTATCCCAGCAAAGCCCTGTAGTGTACGCCTAGCCCCAGAATGTACAGCATGGCTGAGTTAACATTGCCAGGGAACCCTAACATTTGGAATTTCCTGACTTTCAAGTACCTGATATTGCAAAGTTTACACTGTGTTAACATTAGGGATTTACATTTACTATTCAGTAATGTGCAGTTAAGGTAATTTCATTTTATAAAAGACACACACCAAGATTTCCAAAAGAATCAATACATTTTTATGAAGTATGCATTTGAACTGTCTGGATTCAATAATCTAGACTTCTAACACCAACTTTGATTTCAGATTCTGACTCAAGGGGTTTCTATTTGCTTACTAAAAATGCCTTCACAATATTTCTTTTTAAAAGAGCTATTAGAAATAGGTGTGAAAGTGAAGTCACTCACTAACCAGACTTAGACAAAGTGCATAGTGCATAATATATATCATTCAAATGCTCTTGAATTGACCAGTAAAAGCAGAGTGCAATGTGGAGAAGTGGGTTCTCACACACACCAGGAAGATAGGCAGTGGTACTACCTGGGAAGGAAGGTGGACCTAGAACAACACTCAAAGAAAAAGCAAACAACTGCAGCAATTCTGGCACATGTATAAGTGATTGGGACCCACTGATGTAGAACAAATGTGTTTCCCATTTAGTTTTGGGCTTTTTTAAAAAAAACCTATGATCACCTGTAGCCTTATTCTGCAATGTTTAGTTTGACAATCTCTTCAGGCATAAGAGACAATCTTACAGTGTCTCCCCACTATGCTTGGTTCCCCACTGTGACTTCAATACCCTGTTCCATAGCTTTGCTTCTGTTGTTAACATACTGATGAATAGAAAACTGCAAGAAGCCAATATTGTTTGGCCTATTGTCAAAGTGTGTGTGCACGTGCAAACATTTGTGCAGTGCACTTTCCTGCTCTACTTCCTACATGGTCAAAAACCCATTTCCTCCTTATTACTTATTTTTAGATGGTTTGAGAACTCTCCATCTGCATTCAGACTAGGAGCACTAATACAGTGGAATACAATGATTATATTATAATTAGTAATTACACGTTGGTAACACCTATGCTATCATTTCACTGCCCATTAGGTTGAGCAAGAATGTGCATGCATATGTAAAATGCAAATACTTTATAAACAGCTAATAAATGATTTAAGAAATAGCAATTTTCATAAGGGATTGTGGTGAGTTCTGTTGTACATAATGTTCTGATATGTTAAATCATTTTATGTACTCCAATTTAAGTGCTTTACAGCTAGCTGCTACCTCACAGATTCATCTCCTCAGTATTTTTAAATACTTTACACATCTCAACAATACTCTAGGACCAATTTAATTTTAAAAAAGTGCATTTTATTATTATTATGGTTCCTATGCAGCAGTGCAGGGACATTAGAAGGTGCAAGGCACCTTCTCATGCTGCTCGGCCAGCTACCTTCATCATAAGTGTTTAAAGCAAGCTCCTCAGAGCAGCCACATTCCCTCCTCTAGTAAGTGAATAAGACTGGACAGAATGGGGCAAGAATTAGTGCTCCTCCCTCACTAATGCACCAACAAATTGGAGAATATATAACACACCAGCTATATATGTTGTGTTCTTTATCATCTGCCCAAGTACCTCTATGTCAAAAATCTCCCTCTCAGGATGCTACTGAGACTATAAAGCAACATGCTGACACTTACTCTAGACTTATGGAAAAACCATGATCAAGCCCTAGTCTATCTTAATTTACAGTTTTGCTCCTGTATCACAACTTCCAGGAGTATGGAACTATATATACACCGGTATATTAGCACACATTCAAAATCCAGGGTCTGTTCCGCATATCTACAAGAATCCACCACCGTGTGCTGTCACAGAGCACTGCTCCCAGACACACAAGGACTACAGGGGTTGTCACTGCTCCAAGGCCATTCTCTTGCTGTCTGACATAACCATGGTCATCCTCTTGAGTTTGTTGTGCCTCCATATGATGTCAAGATCTGGCCTTTCAGGGTTTAAGCAGCAAGCTCTTCACCTTACTTCACTCCTAGAGAGCAATGTCATAAAAGATCTAAGTCATGTATACATGTCATAATAAATTTTCTAATTTTAAAGTCTCTGTGCAGTCACATGAATGAAAAAAAATCAATGGTGTGTCTTATTATCCACACTACACAAATGAATATGCAGCAAATATTACACATCACGTAAGCATGTGGTCTCTTGCTTTCTGAAAGAGTCTCTATAACAGAGATAAACAAAAGGACTTTGCTCTCAACTGATGGTTAGAATATTTACATGTATTTATGTCACAGCAGTATCAGACAAAAAGTATCAATAATTCTGGGTGTTTTTTAAAAACAGTGCTAATAAAAACTGTATTGCTGTGGTTACAGTGTGATAAATAATGAGAGCCTGTGGCACTTTAAAGATTAAGAAAATTTCTTCAGGCATAAGCTTCATGGGCTGCAACCCACTTCATCAGATGTGTGATAAATGCAAGTCACCTCAATCTTCCCTAGTCAAGGAAGTTTTCTTCTATAATCTGTTATAATGATAAAAATTACAGCTAGCACAGGGTAAAGGAGAGGAGAGTAGCTCTCCTTTAAAAATCACACTGAAAATCTTGCCTCTGAAGAGTTACCTGAGAAATGTCCTGTGTAGTCCCAGGTCAGAGCCCTTTGGCCTACCACCTATGACATCAGTAAAAGTTCAAATCCTACTCTAACTATACACACAGTTAAAATGGCAATTTCATCAACTTTGGTGGACCAGAAAGATGAGTATTTTCTTTCATGGTACACTGAACCATGACAAATATGCATTACTTCACATTGACACAATTTCACACAAATTGTCATCACTCTGGTTCCTCAACCATTGGTATGCGAATTGGACAAGTTTAATTCAGGTTGAGTTGAGTCTCAGTGAATTTAGGTCAATCTCCACCTTTCTAGTGGTCTCAAATGTCAAAGCTGAAAAGAAGCCAAAAGGTCAGCATCCTCTATTCTACCAAAACATAAACCTCATTAGCCTTCAGCAATTTCCACACCAGTAACAAGCTGCCCTTTATCTTATAGTTCCTCAACCATCTTTTATACAGACTAATCTAGGGGGAAAAATGTGAAGGATTGTAAAAGGTCTGAATACTGGAGAAAAGCTACACATCTCCATTATTGTTTTGCTATTCTGCTATGAAGGCCAGGTCTTCCTGTCTGTAACAGTCATGCAACCCTACATAAAAATCAATGGATAGAAGGGCATAAATGAGGACAGAATTTGTTTACTAAGGGCCACTAATTGCTGTAATATTTGTTTCTCTCATTGTTCCACTGTCACTGAGTGGTGAGTTACTCAAGAAGCCCTTTCACTAGTGCAATAAGGTGGGAAGGAGTGCACAGGACCTAAGGCTTTTGAGGATGAACAGGCTACATTCACTGAAACTGCCTTTGAAAACAGCATTCAAATTGTATTTATAGCATGGAGGGTAAAGCAGACAGTCTCAGCCCAAGGCCGCTGAAAAATTTAGTCTATTCAGTATCTTCAAAGTAGTTTACTAACTGTGCATAAAGAGCAAAATGCACTGAAGTTTGAAACAGAATTTGAAATCTGTCTTCTAGGCAATAACTGAGAATTGAATGTGACAATGACAGTTTTAACCACAAAAATAATTTTAGGAAAAAATCTTTGGATGTGGACTGCTGTGAAAGGCTGGGAGGGTGAAATCAGCAACATCTGTCTTAGGTTTGGCAATATCTTCTGGATATAAATCTGATCTACTCTTTTTGGCATATAGTGAATGGATGCTAATGTTGACTTTTACTGTTCTGAAGGTATCTTGTCTACATACATATACCCACATCGTTTCTTTACTCTAGTTGATAGAGTGGTAGTGAAGTCAACAGATCTATGCCAACTTATGCCTAAGAATTGATCTCAGAAGTTTACTAAAATTTAAAAATGAAACTATAAAATTATTCTAGCTCCTAGGGTTATATAGTGATGCACTTAAACCTGGGAATAGGTGATGGGATGGTTCATTTTACGATTACCTGTTCTGTTCTTTTCCTCTGAAGAGCCTGGCACTGACTGTCATTAGAAGACAGGACACTGGGCTAGATGGACCATTAGTCTGATGAAGTATGACTGTTCTTATGTTCTCATACCCAAGCCGAGTGCTGCACTAGGAGAACTCTCACAGGCTCTTTTTTAGCTGAACAACAGCCTTGAGCTTTGTTTTTGCTCAGATCCTGGGTTAAAGTGAGTACCAATAACTTACCTTTGCAGAAGTAACAGAACATCTAACGGTTCTGACAGAGCTATAAAAAGATTTTTCAATAGTGACATATGCATGCACTCATTCTATGGTAGGCTGGCTACAGCTCAGGAGGAGGAAGGAAGCCATCTTCCCCACAGATGTAACTCCACAAAATTTAAAACTTGACTCCTTCTACAGTTCCTTCAGCATTTCATTTTGTTTTCAGCACTTTGAGTTCATGAACATTGTTGCCCTGAAAGGCTGTAGTTTCTTTACCTCCAGAGGCCTGGGTGATCATCCTTGGCACTATCTGTTTTCTCTTTCTTTACAGCACCTTCCCTTGTTACTTGAACTTCACCAAGAGAATTCAGTGCTTTCTCTTGTCCTGCATCCACTCAGCATTTTGTCTTAAAACTTCAATGGCTTGCCTCAAAGTCTTTGTCTTGATGATTCAGTAGCCTGGAAATTTCCTTGAACTCTTTGCCTAGCCTCCAACTTCTTGCATTGGTGCTTCACCATTTTCTTCATCTCAGCCCTCTAAACACACGTGCCTTCATGTTCGGGTGCCCCAGCCTGCATGTTTTTGCCATGGGTTAACAGTTGCCATGGCTTAAATTTCCCTTGGAGCTGTGCTTTGATTTTTTATTAGTTAATTCTTTTCAGGTTAATACGTCATTCTTACCATATCTGAGCCAAGGAGCAACTCAGCATAGCACCAAGTTCTAATCAGAGTGCTAAAACATAAAAACCAAAATAGAGCAAAAGTATGTATGTATCATGGGCTCCTGACAAAGCATTGGTAGGACAACCTGAAGAGAGCTTCATTTGGCTGTTGATGCATCAGAGGCTCCAGAAAAATGCTTGTCACTTTTTTTTTTTAAATGTATTGATGTTTTTGACCAATTTATAAAGTGATTCAATGTTTTGACAATGCACTGAAAAAACTTCAGCAGTAATAGCTTTACCCTAGCAGAGAACACCAATGAGAGAGCATCTATCAAGCTTCTGTCCCTTGCCAAAACACAGGGGTTAAAGGAAGGCGGAATGCCCCAAAATGGAGCTCCAGGGCCCACGAATCTGACGGGCCTGAGTTCCAGGGCCCAGATTCCAGAATCTAGAAAAATCAGGCCCACACGTGCATGAAGGGGGCCCAGAGATAAGGAAGGTTTGAAGACCCCCTCAAATTATACTTTAACCACTGCTAAAACATTCAAAACACTGACAGTGGTGGTTGGTACCTTCCAAGAGAGGAAAATTACTTATCTGTAAGCCTCTCCCTCTCTCAATCAGTGGTGTTCAACTTTTTTTTCATTTGTAGACTGCTACAAAAAAAGTGTTCAGAATACAAGCTCTTTGGAAATCTTACACAATCTGCCAACACCCAGTGATCCATAGCATAAAGTTCAAAACTATTATTCTACAGTAAATGCAACCTTTTATGGACCACTTAGATAGCCTGCAGACCTCCAAGGATCTGCAGGTTACAGGCTGAAAACTATTGCTCTAAATATACTATTGTGCAGGAATCTCACTAACCCACCCACTCATTTCCTTGTACAAAACTATTTCAATTCAATAAAATCAACTTTTCTTGGAGCAGTGAGAGATTGCAAGCTGATAATTGTATGGTGCAAAGCAACATGGCCTTTGGAGATAGTTTTACTAATAAAAAAAAGCTCGGCACGCCACTTCAGCAATCTATTAAAAGCCTAATGTGTCAGACACTCTCAGCAGTAAAGCAAACACCTTTCAAATGAAAACTGAAAATATTTTGTTTTCATTACATAAACTAAGCACAATCTTTATAAAAACTTTTACTAAACAGAGACATTAATTCAAAATAGCGAGCAAGAATACACATACCAGGCCGGATCCTGAGCTTGTGAAAATGGATGTAGGACTCAAATCAGTGGACATATGCTAACTTACATCAGCTGAGGATCATTGCTTAATAAAAAAAAAATCTTACTTATCCTGGAACAATTGTATTCACTACCTGATATTAATATATTCAACTCTTAACACTTCATGTTGGCATAAATCAAGAATTTTAAAGTAAAAATTTCTTTTAAAGCTGTAACAATTCTTAAAAAGAACTCTGGCAACTTCTGCTCTGAGCACATTACTCAATCTTTTTATTATAGAGTGAGAGCAATCTGTACTTTAAAACGACAAGCAGAGTTACAACAGAACCCCACCAAAAGTTGTGCTGTTTTTAAATCTTACTTTTCACTATCCATCTGTTTATAAAAAGGGAACAAGCCTAAAAAAAAAAACAAAAAAAAAAAAAACACAAACACATTTTTATTAGGAATTCATCATTTCTCCAAACATTAGGATCTTTAGTTAATGATGACATACAGCTATTTAAAGTTGTTAAGGTTAACACACTTGGCATTAGCAACAAAACTTACTGTGCACTGTCTGGCTTTCTTCCTAAAAACTTGCAAACCCTTGTGACAGTAAGTCTCAGTCCTTCAGAGCTACTTTTGAATAGTTAACAAGAAATGTTCTTTTGTTTTGGTTTTGGCCAGATCTGAAGAAAAGCAGAGTTCAGTAGAGACAGACAAGCAACACATGGACAGCAACAGGAAGTGACAATTAGTAGAGGCTGACCCAGCAAAAAAAGAAAAATCAGAATCTGGACATGAATCCATATAAAGAGAGATACTTTTAAACACCTAAATCTGAAAAACAAAAGCACCGGAGTTCAAAACAAAACAGAGCCACGGAAGTGCAAAGTGACAAGAACCTTTTCTGATCACACAGAGGTGCACTATTCTGGAGCTCTTTCTTTCTGCTTATTTGGTAACTCTAGATCACAAAAGGATTCTAAATTAATGGAACCATTTCCTTACATTGTCTGATACTCGAGTTACAAGTGAGACTGAGTTTGATGGTGTTATTCTTGTCTTCATTTGTACACAGCACTGTACTGTTCTTTAATTGCCAGTACGTACTGGTACTCTTCTCATGAGAAGCCCAGCACTGATAACCAAAGGGGTACCCCTGTTAGTCTAATTCAGTAAAACAAACAAGGAGTCCTGTGGCACTTAGACTAAAAAAATGTATTTAATGCATGAGCTTTCATGGGAGAAAAATCAAGTGCTGCAGGTCAGAATTGAGGTTTATTGGCCATACTGCATGAAGATGCCATATAAAGCATGCAGAGACAATACCTGACTCAAGCCCAGGATACAGCTGTATCACTTTCAATACCACTAAATGTGCACACAGGTGCACATAAACAACAAAATCATAATATAGAAAGAGTAATCAGCTACAAGAAGTTTTCACAGACCATCAAAACAGAATGTAAATACCAATACTGTAGCAGCTTTTCTAAATCCTTAGGACAAGACAGTACTTTCATTTTGGGGCCAAAAGTATTTCCAGCTCAACAAAAAGACCCAATTCACAGACATCTATTGAACTGGTAAAGTCATTCCGTGAATTGCTCTGTCAGCTGAAACACACACTATTCATAACGATGAGGCCCTCTGAATAAAGCAGTCTGTTATTCATATTATTCACAAGGGGTGTGACCTCTTAGAAAGCTGAATGAATGTGAAACTACTGTTGTGTTTAAGCCCAGATGCAGTTGAACACAGCTCACATTTTGTTGTTATCAGCGTTCACAGTATTTTAGGCCTCCACTGCATAGTTAAACCAGCAACACGCAGCTAATGCCAATATTCACCAGGAGACCCAGGATCTACACACAAAGATTTCTCATGGCAAATTCTAGATATTTATCAAAGTAGATTTTTATTTATTTATTTTAAATACTCACTGGGATCTTAGAAGAGAAGTAGATTTATTTTTAAAAAGCTTGAAGCAAGACACTTTTGTCAGCATGTTAATCTGGAGACAAAATATTTACTAGCATCTTATCTTGCAACAGCGCATACCAAGCCTCTTTCTTTATGGAACCTCCAATATTCTGGCCAGAAAAATATGGATTAAACAAACAGCTTTGTCATAAAAGTCTACTAATTACGAGTTTTGACTAGCATGCTGTTGGTTCATTCAAGCCTGAGTAACTAATCAGCTGTCTGAAGTGCTCTGTGGAAAGAAATCTTTTAGCAGCCCTCTGCTGTCACTTTCTGATTTACCAAAAGGAGAAAGTCACAAGGGGATTGAGCTGTTCTTTTCAGAATGCATTTCACTCAGAGATTTTATTCATTCATTTTTATTTAAAATACAAAAATCAGATTTTCAATACAGATACTTCTACAACGATTAGCTATGTAGGAAAGATTTTTCCCCCCCACTCCATTATTTTTCCTAGCCTAGAAATCAAGGAAATGCTACTTTCATCCTCTGTTAGTGCAAATTCAGATTAATGCTGCCTTCCTATTATAAACAGTCCACGTCCCTTCTTCCAGACAGACTGTTACTTTTAACTTTACTTACTGTTTCATTTCCGAACGCAGTCACAGCCCATAAAAGGAAACAGTTTCCTTGGTTTGCAGGATTATCTGCAAAAAACTTTGAGGATAACTTACATTCATTTTCTCTTTTAAATGGTTACTCCCAGCAGAATATTTACAGCATTTTTTTTACCTTTAAGTCTGTTGACTCTCTCAAGAGATTAATTAAAAAAACAGAATAGGGTTTGCTACTCTGACAACAAATTATTCCAGTAATACCTTCTAATAATGAAGATATTCCAAGGGAAATTGAAATTTGCCATCTCCCTATGGTTTAAAAACTCAACCCATACATGTTACCTGCAGTAGCAATTGTAGGGCTGTAAAAAGTGGCCTGATACTTACTCCAATTAAGCTGCTTGAAGTTTTTACCTGATTTAAAACCCATTGGCCAGATTCTGAAATTGTGGGCACTATTTTTACACAGAATTACAAACCTGTATAACAGAGAACAGATTTAGACCCTACACCTGAATACTTGCACACCTCAGTTAGGTCTTATTACAGAATATTTGCATTATCTCTGCAGATTTGAATGAGTTACAATTAGAACAGGATGGTGGGAGTGGGTCACTTTAGTTATAAGCCTGTGTAGAAAAAAAAAAAGGTACATTTGGTACAAGAAGTGCTTCCATGTCCCATTCCTTATTCCCAGTCATGCAACAACAGCTTTTGCTGAGCAATAAACTGTTGAGACTGGTTCACTGGGGCATTTCTCTTACTATTTGTCCTATAAAATAAAGAGAGAGAGCGAGCACGAGGGGGAAAGTAATTGGAAAATGACCCTAAGCTGATGGCAGCTCCCCTCCCCCCAAAACCCCCCACACTAAATGAGATAAGGTAATAGGAAGCATCTTCTCCATCCAGTGAGGATTTACCGCTGGAGGTGGCTAGCTATATTGACATCCACACAAGGCTGGATTAATACATGCTCAGGCCCTAATCTATGTGAAGATTCAGAGACACCATACCATTTTTTAAAAAAATATATTACATAACAGAAAGGACAACAAAAAATAAGCTGTTATATTTGCATATATCTAGACAAAGATGCAACAAAAAACCTAAACAAAACCTTATTTGCATGATTAATTTTAATTATAAATCTTCTTAGTTTATCTCCAACATATTTAGAGGTCCCCTCATAATGTAAGGCCCTAAGTCATGGCTTACTTGGCTTGTGCCTAAATCCGGCCCTTCATCCACACCTCCAGAAATTGTTCACTTGCACTTCCTATGTCTGGAACAAGCACCAACAAAAATAATGCAGATGTGCAGAGCATTCCAGATACAATTCCACGACACAGTATAAGGTAGCTCTGTAGGCTGGGATTTTCAAGGGAATTAGGCACCCATATTGCACAGAAATTACATTTCCTTTGAAACTGGAAAGAAAAGGTGGCCCTCTGCTTAAGATTCCATCCTGGAATTTTGAGAAATACTCATTTGGTCCCAAATCTGTCAGTGATTTCAACTCCCTAAAGCTCCTTTGAAATTTCCAGCAAGCAACCTTTCTTGCAGTAGTTGATGTGAGCCCAAAAGTGATGAGTGCATCATTACTCAGCAACCTAATTCATTGAGTAATGAAGAAGCAACAAACTACAAATGTCTCAGATCGTGTTAAAATACTTGTGTAATGTTACTATATGCTTAGAGGGAAAGAGTTGTCATTGTTTACTCCTAAACAGCAACATGATAATACAGTCTGACCTCGATAATCAGCAAATTCTACTGAACACACGAGCCTGCTGAGATGCTAGTTAAAGATGCCTTAAAATGGCAATACATCCTCCCTTGACAAGTAGGAATATTGCCAAAGCCAAAGTGTAACAAATCAAAAGGACGAAAACAAAAATAAATCCATCCCATGAGAGTTATTTCCAATCTTAAACTTACATAAAACCAAATTCCAGAGAGGCAGCTGTGCTAGTCTAGTTAAACAAGACAAAACAAGTAGTCCTTTGGCACTTTCAAAAAGATTAACAATTTTATTTCTCTCATGAGCTGTCACAGGTGATCCCTACTTCATCAGACAGGACTCCTCGTTTGTTTTATATAAAACCATTTAGCGTATGCAGCACTGGGTACTACCAATGCATTGCAGGATCATTAGCAATGGCATCATATCTTAAAAAGGGCATGCAAAATAGAAGAAAACAGCACAGGGGAGAAGGTCTCTATATGCCCTCTTGCCAGTCAACAAGTGCTTTTCACACCTGACCGCATCAATCTCTTCTGACCAGCAACCAATTTGCTGACAGGCTGCCTATTCCCCCCCCCCCCCCCATGATGCTGGAGAACAAAAATTCTTTTGAGCTCTGTTCTCTGATCTGGCAAGGGAACTACTTGTATGAGGTTGGATTTTTTTTTAAATAAGAGATTGATTTAAAAAAAAAAAGATTCTTTTTCAAAAGAAACCTATTTAAGTTTGTTAAAGTCCAAATCTAATATAAAAATATAAAGCAGTACTTTTGCTGCTTAAGTTTTAAAGAAAAAAATCAAACCTCTTAACTGGTGGAGGTTACAGGCTAACCACCAGGAACAAGAATTTCTTAAAACACTAAACCAATTTTTGACCGCAGGAGCCTCATCTGCCAGTAAATAGACTACTTTCTTCATTTGAGTTTAATAAACTAGCTCAGTTCAATGATTAGTTCAGTCATTGAGCGTTACAAGAACAGGAAACTCCTTGCCCCCCCCCCCCATATGAATGAAAACTAGGCATAGGAGCATTAGATCTACTAGTTCTACAATATGTGAAGGACATGTTGCCCAGGAGCAAACTATTTGGTTCACAAACTACAGACAATATTTTTGTTTAATAAACCAGCTGTAAATTGAAACTGTATTTCTATAAACTTTGTTGTTCTTATATTCAGTGCATTTAAGGTAGATTTAACTTTTTTTTAAATTGTTTTGTGCATTTTTCACTCAATTCAAGCCTAATATATACTATGAATGAAAAATTAATCTAGTAAATAAGAAATGCATAAAACACCATTTTCTAAGAGTACCCAAGTATAAAAATTAATCTGCATAAATATTTATTAAACCATATAGTTTCTTAAATAAACGTGAACAGATACAGTGTATCTTCCTCATTAAAAAAAGTATCAAATTTATTTCAAGGCCATATTTTAGTTTCACATCAATGTTTATCAACCAAAGTAAATCAACCTTTCTTTAGGAAAAAAAATAAAGTACAATTGCAAAATGAGAATAGAATTGATTATTTAAATTGAGGTTTCCTGCTTGCTCAATTAAATAATTTGATTTTCATTAATCCATGGGCTATAAATGAGTAAGGAATACATTCCAGATGAGCTCACCTTCTTTCTAAAAGCCCTGCAATAAGAACACATTTCATTTAGAATCCATCTTTATGCTTCAGTATCTCCTTTTACACTTACTAGTTCCTAACCAGTGCTCATTTACAGCAATGGAAGCAATGAACCTGGTCTTTCTAGGGGAAACAAGAGTATAAATGTATCTAAGCCCTTTTGATTAGCCATACCCTGAAATATGCAAGAGAACTGCTGTTCTTTGCCATTGCAATGACAAGGATAGACAAAATATGAGACTTTTGCTGAAGAACTGAAGTGACTAATATTTAACAAAACTAAGTTTGCAGTATTTTGGAAATGAGAAGGACCTGTAAGAGCAGCCCAAATCCTTTTCTATGAACTAAAAAGTGCACAGTAAAATGTGCTTTGGGAAGAGAAGTGCTCACGTTTGCTCTCTTTTGTTCTCTGAGGTGACTGTCCTTTTCTTTTCTACTCAGATTTGTGGGTCTAATGATAGACCCTGGCCTAAGAATTCTCTCTCAAGGCTAACAACAGATTCTTGGTAGTTCTCATCCTTGTCATGTGAAGTTCTCTTTGCTGGACTTGTCAGAGAATTCCTCATCCACCTTTGCAGATTGTAAAAAGAACAAAAAAGGGATATACCACCATAACAAAAAGGCAGGCATCTTATCAGCCTGTGCTGACAGTAGTCATCATCTTTATCATTCTTTTCCTTTGTCTTCCCCCCCTTCTCATTTGTTTGGATCTGGGATTGGGGAAGTCAACAAAACTAGGAGCGTGTGTGTAAATTTGGAAGTTTTTAGCTATACCCTGGGTAATCTTTTTCACTGTAAAAGGAAAAAGGCTTAAATTGTTCATATGACAGTCACTTTTCCATGCCTGTTGAGAATAGACAAACGAAGACAAGTTTTACTACTGTGTGCACTTATTAAGGACCTAAATCTGAGACCATGAAACGCCTATATTTTGGAACCATTAAAGGACCTAGATTTTGGGACCATTCTTTACAAAATATACAGTCCTGCACCTCTTTATACCAAATCTCTTCTCACTGTAAGCTAACCAAAATCATGAATTATGCACAGTGTTTATTTTTTCAATGTATAAACATTTTTTCCACAGTTTGATGTTCAATAAATTGTATTAATGTCAACTATTAGCCCCTTTGTTCTCCCCTGGAACATGATTGTGGCTTTGCAAGATCCATAAACAGGGAGTTCTCAGCAACTCTGAAATACAGTTGGGCTACACGTTTGTGGCCATCTTTGTAAATCCTGAGGATGCTCCAAACACAAAAGTCTTTTAGTGCTTTATGAATTAGATCCGTGTATTGTACAGGTGCTCTGCACCCATCCAATTTCTTCTTTAGCCAAAAGTGAGGATACAGAACTTCCTTGGTCTACCCTTTACCCCCCATAGACCAGAAGCACTGCTGTCAAGATTAGCTAAACATCAGAGAAACCAATTACCCACCGATATAGGATTACAGAGCCATTACTATAATGTAAGTTTAGGTCAAAATTTGATGTAAGATAATTGGCTGTAAATCAATTGCAGTGGGAGCTGAATGCCTAAATCACTTTTGCTCCTTTGATATTCCAGTCATTATGCATATGTTAAAGAAGCCTGGTTCCAGCACCCCATGATGAAGCACTTCATTTACAGTGTCCTCATTATGGGTGGTGACACCATTGATATTACTCCTGTTTTTGTTCCGTAAATCCATTTTTTTTTATTCAGAGCATTGCAATGTTATCCGTACAATATTTCTTCAGTCACTGAGCTTTCATTGTAATATTCTGTCAAATGCTTTGCTAAAAATCAAGATACATTTACTGCGTCTATTTTTATAATGTACCTGTCAATCAACCTCCAGGCACATTTGTAATAAATAGCAATAAAAACATCAACCCAAAACATTTTCAGAGCAGTTTTCACTTATAGTTACACCCCAGTCTCTCAAACAACCCCATCAGAAAAAGCCTGAATAAGCAGACAAATTTTTAAGCCCTGAAAGTCAAATAACTTGGGATCTATAGGACCAAACCAGAAGAGTCTCTCTCTAGTCCTCCATTAAGAAATCAAACCGTATAAAGCTAAGGCTTCAACCCTCTAGTTTTCTCAGGTGTACATTAACGGAGGGAGAGGGGGAGAAAGAAGAGTAAAACCCCAAGCCAAAAAGGAATTTACAGATCAAAAATCAGTTTTGAGTTGCACCAAAACTGAATTTGAAGCCAGTGAAGTTACCAAATTATTGTGTTTCCTCAAAGAAGCAATGTTAATTAAGTTGGTAACCATGTTGTACATTAGCTGAAGTGCTCTTCCAAGATTACTCCAAATAAAGTGAACTCTAGCAAAAACAGATAAATGTGTTGAGAAAAAGCAAAGTTCACAACTCTCCTTGTTGACTGTAGATAATAAGGCACCAACCCTGGATGATGACTTATCAATGAAGGCAGGCTATCCTCTTTCAAGCCATGCTGAAGACTGAGTTATTTTGCATATCAGTGTCTTTCTATGCAAACAACAACAAGTAGTTGTGTGGCACTTTAAGACTAACAGATTTATTTTTTGCATGAGCTTTTGTGGGAGAAGATCCCACTTCTTCAGCATCATGGTGTGTTTTGTCACACTGCACAGTAAAAAGCTAGTGTAGAAATCTCTTCTATAACATCCTCATTTATGCCACCAGGCCACAGACATCTCTATCTTATGCAATGTCAGCTTCAACGAGACAGCTAGCTGTCATCAATGGCCCAGTGTTGGTTAGAGACTCAAATACAACTGACTATTTCATCTAGGTCCAATGGAAAAAAAAAAAAAAAAAAAAAAAAAAAAAAAAAAACAAACACACACCACACACCAGATACAAAGATGCCAGAGCTACTGGAATCAGCATGGACATCTGATACTCTTCCACCAATACAGTCTGCACAGAAAATCTGACAACTCCAGCTATTGCTAGAATTGCCTCAACAGAACTTTTTCAAATCAATAAGATAGAAAAACAGTGTGGATTAGTTCCTAGGACACATGCCTCACAAATGTCTCCTTAAGAGATGCTATCACTAACAGTATTTTCCAAAAGTGAACTTACCATTAGAACTGAGCAGCAATTCTCCAATAGATTTTTGGTGGGAAAAACAGCCATTGTCAATGTTCTGGAGAAATTTGTCAATTTCCAGACCCCTCAGATACTTTTCCTGCAGGCACCTATCAACCCATCCCTGTCTTTGCTGTCAGTGTGAGGTTATAGAGATCAAGCCGACATGCAGTTAACCGTAACATGTTTTATTAAAAAGGAAAACAGGAAAAGGCATTGGGACAGAGAAACCAATCAGCTAGACAAATCAAACAAGTATAACAGAACCAACACTCTGGAGGTGAGACACTCCACCAATTCTCATAACCCACATCTGGTCCTCACTACTTTTCTTCACCTGAAGGCATTGAGCTCGACCTCTGGCCTGCCTCGGGTCCTCCTGACTCGGCTCATCTGCTTCAGGGCCTCTTCTGGCCAGTCCTATAACAAATGTCCTTCACCCGGTTGTCAAAGTCTCTGAGCCTGCCTGGCGAATGTCCTGGCCACTTGCTCGTGTCTTCAGGGACTTCTACGCTGTCGCTGTCCTCTTCGGCCTACCAGGAGTCCTTTTAGGATCTGAGGCCCAAGCCCTGACATACACACTCTCACTCACCTCAGAGTCCCTTGCTCTCACTCATGTGCCCCACACACACTCCCTCCACCTGAGGAGGAAAACCCCTTAAATATCACGAGTCTCAGCCAATCAGGGCACAGTCCGTTTCACGCCGAAAAACCGCTCCATAAGCAGAATGTCGAACCTTCTAGGCTTGGTGCGCACGGCTCTTGCCTGCCTTCCACACAGCCCCCTAGTTTCTGCACACAACCCTTTTTAAAATCAAAATGGCTGCGCCCCTAGTCAGCGACTGTTGCTGGGCAGATGTTGCAGCCTTTGGCTGCCTGCCAATAGTAGCTGTCACTCACTCCACCCAGCTGAGCCAGGGCCCAGTTCTGGGGAGGAGCGCACTCAAACATTACCCACATTGTATAACATTACACAAAATACATGCTGCATGCAGTATGGCAAAATACAGAACACAATTAACATCTCCATATTTCTCCCCAACATCAAGATCAAAGATTCAAGCAGTAAAAGTATTGGTGTCATGGGATCTGCTCTACTCACTACTCAGTGGCACAGGCTCGTGGCTCATCTGGGGAATTACCTTGCCACCTGATCTGACACTCCTGCAATTACTCAGCCCACCATCTCACTCACTTGCTTGATGGCCTCTCATGCTCCTGCTGCTGCAATGACTTCCTCTTCATAGCTCAGCCCTCCAACACATTAAAGTTCTCCCCCATTCTAGGCTGCTTCCAGCAGTTCCCAAATGATCTGTCTCTAACATGCCATTCCCTCAGGGGCTTGTAGGAGAACCTAGACCCACCCTCTACATCCAGGTCCAACCCACGGATGCTCAGTCCAGGAGCTCTGGTCTTCACTCTCCCAACCCTTACTGTTCCTTCCCTGGACTTCTTCATAGACTCCTATTACTGGTCTCTGCTTTTCCCCTCCCCTTGTATCAGGGAGTGTTCAAGTTGATGATCCAATGAATATTTAATGATTTATAACAGGTGAAACAGCTGCAACAGATGAGACTGAAAGAGACCCACTGTAGAACTGTTAATCTCCCAGCAATTATGGCCAGCACTTGCAATGTTCAAATACCAGATCTAAATCAAGTAAAGAAAGAATTTGTACCCAGTTCTCCCACATCTGACATGAATGCCTGTAACATGGAAAAGGCTCCCCTGTTCTTTACAAACAATGCCCACCTCAGACCTGACAAACTCACCACATTAAACACAAGTTGTACTGGATATTTATCCATCAAGAGTAACCTGTAAGGTATCTGCAGAAAGCTCATTGTCATGACTGCTAATCACTGTGGGAATCACTTAATGAATAATGTACTTATACTGAATGTATATTTCACAGACTTGAAGTAGAAACTAGTCACCAGAGGTAAAGTGCCTTGGTGATGACCATTCAAGCAAGAGAGATCTGTCACCCCTCTCTAGTCAGCCAGCTGGTAATGCACGGTGCTGTTATTGATCCTAGCCCATCCCAGAAAAGTCAATGGAAAACCATCACAGACAATTGCCATCAAAATCTCTTAGAGATGAAAAGGACCATAACAGCAGCAATAGATTGCTCGGACTACAGAAAAAGACAAAAGACTTTCAGTATAACAGCTAGGAAAAGCCCCTTGGAATCCATCCTCTGAGCAAACCCCTCGGGGAACAGAGGATCTCTCGAACACTTGGATCCTGGAACTTTGGAGGGAAAGCATATTTTATAGAAAAGGTTTCCCTTTTGTGATTTTGTCTTGTGTTGTAATCAGTTGTTTCCAATCACTTTTAGTAAATTTTTTGTTCTTAAATAAGCCTTTTAAAAAAAAAATCTTCACAAGTGCTGTATGTTTTATAGGAGTGATGGCTTGGGATACATGGCACTTCTGGGTGCAAATGATCTTGTGTTTCTTTGAGTAACTGGTGTCATTATCATGGGGAATGATCCAAAAGGCCTGGGGAGCAAGGTGCAGTCTGTGTATTATTAACCTACAAGGCAAAGCTAGAGCTGCTGTAGCCTAAAGAGTGCTTGAGAAACGTTAGAGAACCAACACGCAGCTACCACAGGACAGACTCCTTGCTGGAAGCAAGGGTAACAGTGACTGACCAGCCCTGGATGCCCCAAGAACCATCACAGTGCCCAACCCACTGGCCTATTGAATGTTCTGAGATGGGGCAGATAAGTCATTTTTCACAAAACCTGAAGATAAGAAGATTTCATCCCATTAGAACAGGAATGTTTCTGAAATCTCAAATATTTGCCTGGAGACAATTGTTCTGCCCAGCTCTACCTGTAACCTCCCTGCTGGAAGAAATGGGACCAATTCATAGCTCCTAGCCAAAAGCTCCCCCAAGAGTTTCCAAAACCCCAATTAGTGAAACTGGCTGAAGTCAAGGCTATACCTGTGTCCTTCCCTAGAAACAGCTACCACAGAGGTCACGGGTACTGTCTGAATCAGTTATCTATCTCCAAGATACCGACTCAGACAATTTCTCTGATTTCCAAGATATGCCAAAAATTACTTCTGGGCATTATCTTTGGGGTCTCAGAATGAAGCCATCTAGTTCTGAAAGATTTCTGGTTGGTGGGCCAGATTCAACCTTGGTGTAACTGTACACACAATTCCATGGGTCACTGAAATTGGAAGATTTAAACCAGACTGATCTGGGGCCATCAACTTTAGGTGGTAACTTTATTTTAGTTCATTTCTACTTCTTTTCTTTCTCCTGAGCTCCATTTCTGTGGGTCTCTATTGGTGTCCCTGCCTATTAGAAAGTAAGAAGTAGTGGTTTTATTAAGAGTTCTGACATTCTGAAATTCTCTTTCATCATTTTTAACTCCACTGTTCCTCAGAGGTTCTACTATAGCCTTTGTCTTTCCTTTCCCTCAGATACATTTTACTATATATTCACAAAAATAGGAAGATCATGTTACGTCAGACAAATGTTCTAATTAAATGGCAGTTAGAAAAGACATTTTGATCCAATTGTCCTTTCAATCACTCAGGATTCCAAAGTTGCTCAACAAATGGTGTCTTCTGTCTCTGTTTGATACAATCAAGTAATGCTTTGCACAGTTTGTTCAGCTAGGTGATGACTTTTGCCTTAGCTATGACTAAATCAAGACACAGATCCAATACTGTGAAGTGACAGCATTTTCAGAACTTAGTTAATCCTGAAACAGCCACATTGCACCACCTGCCAACCTCATCTAAATCACTTATTTTAAATCCTTTTCAAATGATTTCTTTCAAGTTTTTTTTTTAAGTATATAATACAATAAAACCTGAAAGCACTGTACCTGCCAAGATGAATTACATATGAGGAACTGAGACTTATTTGCAGGCTGACTTTGTACTACTTTTTGATTCAGTTTTTAAAATACATACATTTCCTTACACTGGAATATACTCAGGTATGTTGCCCTTTCAGGGGACTCTGCTGGGTGTATCAGGTTTTCTCTGCCCCCTCCTGGGGGCATCACCTGAGAAAGACGAACAGTGTGGTTTAGGCCTCCAAGCATTGCCTAGAAATGCAATTAAAGCTTTAGTACTAGCAGACCCAAAATGCAGTCCTCCAGAAGAGCTGGGAAGAGACAGACAGTAGACAGTCAGGATCAACCATGGGAAATAAGACATGCTTATTTTCAAGGCAGAGTGCTAGTAGACTTTAGAGCCACAGGGGAGCTCATGGGTTTAATCCCAGCAGCCAGGACTGCACCATCACATTGTGCAAACATTTGGTTTTGTTCTTCAGTTTAAAGCCTAGGTGGCCAATTTTTTATTTTAGTTTCAACCAATGGTTACTAGACAAACAATGGGCTGGTGGCATGTGGTATCACATTCTTGGGGCACTCCGGTAGGGTCCATTGGTATGTAACACTAATACAGATAAATTTACCATTTTCCATTGTGGAATATGTTAGCAAACAGCCAATTCAACTCCTATTAGGGCTCCCACCTACCAGATGTGGAGCTACCCCCTATCACAAGGCCTCTGGCACCTCTTTCCCTCTCAGGACTCTGCCATCAGCAGCATGAAACCCTTCACAGAGGCAGCTGGGGACAGCTTTGTTACTTACCTTCTTCACCGTGCACCATGTTCCAGGTCCTTGTCATGCATGAGGAAGGCAGCTCCAGGCTTCAGCCAAATCCACAAGCAGCTGACGGGAAAGACTGCCCCATAAACACACCCACCCTCTTCCTCCTATGTTGAGAGCTGTGAGACTCCTGCAACACTGGAGCGAAGCAAGCCCAACTTTAAAGGGCCAAAGCCATAGGAAAGGTCTGCTAAATGTTTCTTCCCCCTTTCACCCTCAGTTCAGGGGAACAAGGAGAAGGCAAAAAATTCCTGGAATTCCCCAGACCCTTTTCACCAGTAACTGACAAGGAAACACAAAAAAACAGTAAAGTGCAGCCATAAGGACTGAAGTCAGTAGGAGTTTTCTTCCACTGATGTTAATAATAGGTGGATCTGGCTTCAAATGAGCAAGATTACAAATACTTGCTGTAAGCAGCCATTGGGTAAAAGGGCATTAAAATGGTTGGAAACAGTCTCACATGAAATGACATTTTGGTTATATGGCATAATGCCACAGCGTCATTCACTGAAATACTTAATTACCACCAAATCCTGTAAATCATTTGCTCAGTAACTTCCTGCTGACTTCAGGGTTTGGACCTTAATGTAATCACATTGCCATAAAGCAATACCCTCACAGATGTCTTTACCTCCAACAAAATGGGTAATACCATATCATCAGGTGAAAATGCTTTGTTTCTCTAGATGGAATTTATGCCTTAACTACAGCCAGAAACTTCTACAACTCTGACATGGAGGCACCACTTGACAGTTATTTAAAAGCACATTTTGTGGTGGGACTGCAGCATAACTCACATTGATATTAATGGCAACTATACACATTAACAGTGGAGTCTCAGTTCCATACTGTGTTAAATAATGGGCAAAATCCAATCAAAGAGAAAAGGCTTCTCAGGTGTTTTATGCAAGTACACACACATCAGCAAGGGAGAGAAGTGGAAATTTCCAAGGACAAAGTATATGTGGTGATGTGATTTTAACACTGATGGATAACACTTTCCCTGAAGATCTTGAGCCCAACTGAGAAGGTCCAGTAGAATCTTTTGCACCAATCTGGTAACACAAAGTGGCCATAAACTTCTTGGGCATGTCCACACAGGCTTCTTATTTCAAAAGAACAGAGGTTGTTTAGAAACAACGGCGTTCGGACACGTTGTTTCGAAACAACACAGTTGTTTTGAAACAACTGTTTCAAAACACATCCAAACGGCCTTGTTTCGAAATAACTATTCGAAACAACGGCTATTTTGAAAGCAGGCTTTCCCTTAATTCGAATTAACAAACTTAATTTGAATGAACTTATTTTGAAATAACTCATTTCAAAATGGGTTATTTCAAAATAATGATGTATGTGTGGACATAGCCCTTGGGTCTTCTTTAAGGGAATGCCCTAATCTAAATACATCTCCTAGACAGCGCACAGCTGGCATAACAGCTCTAAAGTGAATTTTCAATGGTCAGAAAGCCCCTTAAGGCCAGTGGCATTGTAGTGCAATTCAGAGCAGCTCTGAAGCTTCTCTTAGCTATGCTGGTGACTGAACTGTCCACTGGATGGACCCAGAATACACTCAGTTCAAAGATGGCCTAAAACTACTTTCATTTCTGTAATATGTTCTTACATCAAGTGTAGCTCAGACAGCCCCAAGAATCACAGCTGATAGGCTGTACGCAGCCTCCATGTCACCTCCACATAACAGTGAACAAGCTTGCCTCTGTGGATGACCCAGACAATGTGGGTTATGCGACAAGAGGTAATAACCCATCTCATCCCATTTAATGACTCTAATGGACCCATAAGCAATCATCATGACAACATTTGAATTATGATTATGATGCTGAAAAATGGATAAAATTTTTCAGATGTGCCTAAGGAACTTAAGACATTTAAAGTCAGAGATGGCAGACCCTAAATACCTACATCAATGTTTGAAAATAGGGCTTGGAAGCCTAAGTCACATATGCAATTTTGAAAGTGTTACCCCATGATCAAATTTCATCAGTTTCATGCTATTCTATTTCAATTGATGAAGTTTAATTCAACACACATTGTTCTAAAAGAATCTAAGGAAATATATGTTCTACCCTTTAGGATAAGCATTAATCCCTTCTTGTTATAGCTTCCAACACCACTTACATTTTACTTTAGAATGATCTCATTTCATTACATTGGTCAATTAAATCACTTGTTTTCTATTACTTTTTAGGTTTAGGTATTCTGAGTCTGATAAATTCATGTAAGGATGTTTTGTAATCCTTAAAAACTAACCTGCTCTTTGCAGTATTGATCAGCAGCTTTCATATGCACGAAAATTCAAATGAGAAGCAACCACTGTGAAAACTGATAAAAATATGATCTAGACCAGCAGTTCCCAAACTTTGAGTGTGGGGATCCCTTTTCAACCTCCAAACATTTCATGGACCACCACACACTACTAGTTATTTTCTACACTCTATTATTTATGGAAATCCAATGTAACAAAGAAATAACATGCACTCAATTTTCTTGGTAAGGATATTATTTTTCCCTTCCATGGACTCTTCCCCCCCCGGGTAGTAGCTTTGCAAGCCATAAGGGGTCCGCAGACCACAGGTTGGGAACCACTGATCTAGAAAGCTCAGAAACACATCATCAGACATCCTTCCCACTTTCAGAAAGTTTGCTAGAATTCAAAAACAAGTCCCCTAATGCAGTTCAATACCCCTTAACTTCCCATCTATTAAACACTAAATGGCAGATTATTTCATCTGCTAGCTGTCTCTCTCTGTATAGTCACAAATGGGTCCACTCACTCCCTGCCCCATCAAGCTCTCCAGACAGTTCTAAAACTTCTGTCTTGTTTCCTGTTAGGCATAACAAGGAATCAGATATTTTCTTCTACATCTTAAGATTTGAGACTAACGCTTTTAGTGTTTAAAAAAAGAGAAACTGTAAGAAGTCAATAGGAATTAAGTACAATGAAAAAAAAATTTCTCCTTAATACACAAACAATTCTTGGAATGTGATTGGTGTGGTTCAGTACTGCTGAGATAACACTGAAATCCAGAGTTGATTTAGGCTAATAAGGATTGTTCTTTTGCAAGTGCTCCTAGAACTCCATGTTACCAACCGTATAGTATGTAATTATTTTTATTCCCCCCGTTAATTCATCTAGTTACAAATCCTATCTATTTCTTGATAAAGAATACGTCTCTTGTTTTCTGGCTAGCATGCCCTCTTTTGAAGTGAGCTTCTCTTTTTTGAGCAGCCTATCATGATGAGCATCCTTTGCCCATTTCACCAGACTGGTGAATACAGGAGATAATGGCTTATAAAGTTGCCCTCATACATACTTTGGTTTTAGTCCTGGCACAGTGAGAGAGTGAATCTCACCATATTTAGTTTATAATATAAAGGTTAAGCCAAACTCTTAGCTATGAGCTTACTGTTGAGAGAGTCAGTCAATTTCTCACTCACTTACTATCTAGCTATGAATTAAAAATTGATTTAATTACTATCCCACCACTCCTATATCCTTTTCTGTTTATTTTTGAAGGAACTTTTTGTTAGTTAATTAAAACTCGATGTCTGACCTTTTTCCTCTTTCTAAGGAATTAATCTTTTTAAAAAAGCAGGTATGTAAAATAATATATAAACAAAAATGGTTTCATAATCATAGCCTGACTTGTTTCACAGATGCAAGTCATCTTGGCATTATGTAAAAATAAAATAAGTGCAAGACAAACAAACATCTATGTGTCTATGATTGTTTCTCAAGGTTATATTCAAAAGAAACTAGATTAGCATACTCACTTTTTCAAAGTCAAATGTGTATTTCTTTTTCTTCAGTTCTTTCTACAAATAAGAGCCAAATAGGGCAACAATGCCTCTGATTTACCTTTTTATCTCATTTGCACTCACTTATTGTTTTCTCCCTTCAGAGCAGTAAAAAAAAAAAAAAAAAAAAAGCTATTAACTTCCACAGCATTAGTGTGTTTTTTAAAAAAAAAGAGTCTTCTGCTAATTAAGCACATTCACATTCCAGATTTTAAAAAGTGCTGAAATGGCCAAGCAGTAGAATCCAGTTATCAGGAAACCACTGTCAAAATCCAAGGACACCATGTAGTCCTTCACTCTTCCAGACTGACAAGACCAAAAAGTGAAAAGGGAAAGAGTTCTATGGTATTCTTACCAATGGATTTTCTTCATGTAGCTTTATTGCTAATTTGATTTCTATTCTAGGGCATCTTCTTTTAAAGCAAATTGTCAGATAAATATTCCAAAAGTCACCTAAATGACTAAGTAAAGCAATTATTCCATTAAATGCACCATTCCTTTCCTTTCCCTTCTTATATCTTTCACGATATTAGAGTGCATTTATAAACATACAGTGGAATCTCTTTACAGTGAACTCTGATGTTGAAAAATTATTTACAGTGAAGTTGAACTCAGACTGCTTCAGTACACAGAAATGAACAAATTGCAATTCATTAGAGTTAGCCTCAATTTAATAGTGAAGATGCAGTAAGTAAATTCTCCTGTAATTTTCCCTCTCAGATTTAGGGAATCACACAATATCTTTGGTCTTTCTGATCAAAGCCTTAATGCGGGCAAGTAATGGGCTAAATTCTGGCTTCTCCTTTGCAAGTGAAGCCTCAGGAAGTCTCTTTTTCATCTTAGCTCCTTAAGAGCCCCCCCTGGCAGAAAGTGACTTTTGAAGCTCCATAAGCTTTGGGACAGGGTGAACCTAATGTGTGGTTGAAGTTCACGGTCAGGTGAATTGTGGACATGTACAAGACACATCGCTTGGCCCTGTAACTCCTGGCATTTGTTAGCAGGTATTGAGGAAGAATGAACACTGCTAATTACTGAGGCTCTTGTTATAGGCTCTTAGACCATTATGCTTGCATCTCCTTTAGACAGAAAAAACTCTGCTTGGATACCATAGTCTCCCATTTCAGTACTTCTCAGGGCACAAACCAGAATGTGCCCTTTAGGGTCCTTTTCACAAAGGCATTTAGATACTTTCCTGTCTCATTAGGTGTCTAAATGCAACATTTAAACACCACCTACATTATTCAAAGCCACTGCTCTGCCACTGCCTAATCCCTGAGGCACCTACATTTGTGCTGGTGGATATGTACAAAGTCACCTAAATCCTGATGCCATTCCACAGCTAGAGAGAACCTGGGAGGCCTAATGCAAGTGAAAACCCTGGTGGCCCTAAAGCAAGATGCTAGAACTTAGCATTCTGCTGCCCATCTCACTAGTAGAAAGCAGTCATATAGGTGCCTGTATATAGGGAACACACAAGACTCAATGATGCTGACATGCACATAGGATGTGAAAACTGCAGATGTGAATCCCTGCTCTATTTGATTTAGAACAACGACTTGAACCCAGCTCTCCCACACCCTGCCTTAATCTCCCAGGTCATCCAAGCTGGATCCTTCTCAATCTCTCTGTAGTGAAGCTGTTGTACCTTGTATAAATAGTTAACTGGTTACTGGAGCAGAAACTAAACTCAGGTCTACACCCTAACCACTACCTAAGTCTCTCTCTCAATTATTTATACCACATAGAAAAGTTCTAACAGGAAAGACTGCAAGACATTTCTGCTTACCCACCCACATACCTATACCAGTCAGAATGGCAGGTAGTCTACTAGTTAGGGAGCCTGGTATCTAGGATAACAAGGTTCAATCCCTATTCCACATCAAGCAGCACAAGGATTTGAATCCGAGTCTCTATATCCCAAGCAAGTGCCCTAACCCCTACGCTATTAATTGCTCTGGGTCTCATTTTTTGGCAGAACAAAACTGACCTGAGCTAACTCCAGGAGACAGGTCACAGAGAAGTATCTCGATCAGAGGGAGACACCTCCTGCTGGCCTGTCAGTCAGGTGCCTACCTTTGAAGATTACAACCTAAGTACCACCCTTTCTTTTCCTCTTTACTCCTAAACAGCGTAAGAGGTTCACCACTCAGCTTGCTGGCTTTTGGGAATCCTCTCCTTAGGCCTAATTCTCCCCACACAATGCATGGAAAGCCTGGGCACCAAAATCACAGTTGAGATTTCTATTAAACAGTTGACATTGCAATGCCTGAATACCTTTGTGAATCCAGTCTAATCCTGCGCCAAAGTAAATGGAATTCTAACTCTGACTTTCATGGACACAGATTTATTCTTAATAATCATCATAAACAATCACTTTTTAAAGCAACACATTTTCCTTTGCATGGGACTATCAAAATCGTGCAAATTTCTAAGCATATTCTGGTGGCTGAACATTAACTTGCATAACACACAACTGAAGTTGTAGCAAGGCAGGTGGAGGGGGGATGGGACAGGCCACTGAACTGTTTTTGTGGCTATTCCATACTCTGCTATTCAGTGGAATTTGCCATCCTGAGTATACCCACCCCAGACAAGTTTTTATTTTCTTCTCAAAACATCCCAAGTGTTACATATTTAGACACATTTATACAGGAAACAAAACAGCTTTATTACTATGACTAATAGACTCTAAGGTCAGAAGGGACCAGTATGATCATCTAGTCTGACCTGCACAATATGGGCTTCAAAATCTCACCTACCCAGTCCAACAATAAGCCTTTAAACTATGACTGAACTATTTAAGTTCTCAAATCATGATTTAAGGATGTTATGGCAGAGAATTAACCAGCAGGTGAGCCATACCCCATGCTACAGAGGCAAAAAGCCTCCATAGCCCTGGCCAATCAACCCTGGGGGAAATTTCATTCTGACCCCAAATATGGTGATCGGTTAAACCCTGAGCACATGGGCAAATCTCACCAGCCAGTCAGGGAAGAAAGAATTCTCTGTAATAACTCAAAACCCACCCCATCTACCCTCCCTTCTTAGGCCACTTGCATATCCACCATGAGTAGTCAAAGATCAATCAATTTCTAAAGCAGGCCATCCCATACCATCTCCTCTCTAAATTTATCAAATTCAGTTTTGAAGGCAGTTATTTTTTTGCTCCCCCCCAAAGCTCCCCCTGGAAGGCTATTCCAGAACTTTACTCCTCTGTTGGATAGGAACCTGCATTTAATTTCAAACCTAGATTTCCTGATGGGCAGTTTAGAATTATAGAAACTGGAAAGGACAATGAGAGGTCATCAAGTCCAGTCCCCTGCACTCATGGCAGGACCAAATACCCTCTTAAACTATCCCTGCGAGGTGTTTGTCTAACCTATTCTTAAATGCCTCCAAAGTTTGTATCCATTTTTTCTTGTGTCCACGCTGGCACTTTACTCAAATAATTGCTCTCTGTAAACACATCAGATGAATAAATGTCAGGGAGAGAGAAGAATCGTATCACCCTTCAACCTTCTTTTGGTTAAGCCAGGGGTAGGCCACCCCCACCACGTGGGCTGACAGTGGCACGCAAGCCCATTCAGAGTGGCATGCAACACCCTCTGCGGTACCAGAGAAATTGCCACTCCTTCCACCAAAAGCCACTCTGTGAGGCTTCCTTCAGGTGCAGCTGGGACACAGGGAGACCCATCATGCCTTTGCCTCCATGTGACACAGAAAAAAACCACCCAGAGTGGCTCCTCTCTGGAGTGTGATGCTCCCCAAAGGAGCCACTCTGAGCACCTTCTTTCTGCAGAATGTTGTGAACCTGTCCCCAGGCACACTGCCAAGATGAGCCATTCTGGGTGACTTCTTTCTGGGGCATGCCTGGGAAGTGCTCTCATTCCAGCCATGATTTCTGCTGAATTGCATGCAGCTGCCACATTTTTTCAGCAGAGGGGGCCACCTGCACCAGCTGAGGGTCAGGGAGTAAGGACAGGCACAGGGATCAGCAAAGGTTGCCTACCCCTGGGTTAAGCTAAACAAGCCAAGCTCCTTGGCTATGTCTACACCTAAAAGCTTAATTCAGACTTGCTTAGTCAGAACTAAGTAGTTTGAAGTTTGTTCAAACTAACCACATTTTTTAGTTTGAACTAGCCATGCTTTTTTTTTTTTTTTTTTTTTTTTTTTTTTTTTTACTTTGAGCTAAAAGGCTATGTCTACACTGCAGGGGCCCTGGAAGTCAACCTTGTTAAGTCGACTTCCAGGGCATGTCTGTGTAGACAGAGTACAGACATATCCCAGTGTGCCCCTCCTCCCACCTAGTCAGGACTGGACACCCTGAGCCCAATGGGCTCTGGGGCCCGATCCTGACTGGGCAGGCAGGAGCGGTCCCACAGTGCTCCTGCCTCTCTCTAGGCAAAGAGCAGCACTGTAAAAATCCGACAGCGCTGCTCTTTGCCTACAGACAAGCAGGCGTGCTGGTTCCAACAGCGCGCCTGCCTCTGCAGGCAAGCAGCAGCACTGTCTGATCCTGACTTAAGGTGACTTAAAGGGCAGGTGTTAAGTCGACTTAAGCACTAGCTTAAGTCAACTTAATAAGGTTTAAATATAGACAGGGCTTTGTTTAAGTCGACTTAAAGCCCTAGTGTGGACACACCCAAAAAGTGCAGCTAGTTCGAACTAAGTTGACTTAATAAAACACGGTTAGTTCAAACTAACCACTGGCTTGAACTTTAGTTCAAACAAGCATGACTACATCATGCTAGTTTGAACTAAATTTCAAAATAAGTTCCAACTAAGCAGTTAGTTCGAACTAAGCTTTGCTTAGTTCAAACTAAAAATGTTTTTAGTTCAAACTAGGCAGAGCATAATGTAGACAGGGCTCAGATTAAGGCTCCTTAATTTGCTAGTGTTGACAGAGCTTGAGTCTCCTCTCATAAGGCAGGTTTTCCATTGCGTGGATCATCCTTCTACCCCATCTCTGCAACTGCTACAATTTGAATTCTTTTTTTAAATGGGGCACCAAAACTGCACCCAATATTCCAGATCAGGTCTCACCAGTGCCTTGTATAATGGCACTAACACCTCCCTGTCTCTACTTGAAATACCTTTTCTAATGCATCCTAGGACTACATTAGCTTTTTTTCATGGCCACATCACGTTGGTAGCTCATAGTCACCTTGTCATCCACCAGTAATCTCAGATCCTTCTCCTCCTCAGTCCCTTCCATCTGATGCATCCTCAATTTATAGGAAAAAGTCTTATTTGTCCCTAAATACATGATGCTGCACTTCCCAATATTAAATTTCATCCTATTCCCGATACGCCAATTTACAAGGTCATCCAGATCTTTCTGTATGATATCCTAATCCTTCTCTGTATTGGCAATACCTCCCAACTTGGTGTCATCTGCAAACTTAATTAGCACATTCCCAGTTTTCGTCCAAAGGTCAGTAACAAAAAGGTTAAATTTATAAAGATCATTCTGAAGAACAATCCCTGAGGGACTCCACTAGTAACTTCCCTCCAGCTTGACAGTTCACCTTTCAGTATGACCCACTGTAGCTTCTCCTTTAACCAGCTCCTTATTCACCTTATTATATTCATATTAATCCCCATGTTCTGTAACTTAAGTAATAATTCCCTATCTGGAACTATATCAAATGCCTTGCTGAAATTTAAGTAAATTAGGTTCACTGCATTCCTTTTATCTAAAATATCTGTTATCCTCTCGAAAAAGGAGATCAGCACAATCTGGCACGATCTACCTTTTGTAAAGCCATGTTGTATCTTATCCCAGTTACCGTTATCCTCAGTATCCTTAAGTACTTTAGATTTCCATATATTCAGTTTAGATACTTAATAAATTAACACAAAACAACATCATGGAAGGTGTAAGTAAGTGGATAAATGTAAAGTGTTATCCCAAGAGCACTACCCACTTTTTCTTGTTGGCTTGTCTGTCTTTATGCGGATTTCTTACCATTTCACTAAACAGCATACAGCTCACATAATTACTAATTAAATTCTTACAAAAATAATAAAACCATGTCCTTAAGGATATAACAGATAAACACTGATATACAAACAGAATTCATCACTTGAGACATCTTATTTCTAGAGCTGCTTAGATGAAGAAAATCATTCCAAAACCGATGTTGAATCAAAGTAATGTACAAGGCATGGTTTTGCACTGGAAGAAAAGTGAGTCGGGCAATACTTCTGAGCACTGCAAACTAACCTTTTAATGACTATACAGTTTAAATCCTACACACCAAAGATGATCGTCAGTTAAAATGACCCTAAATTTCTTCAATGATTTCACTTTAGACCAGCATAGGTGAGTAGAATTTAGTTCTGCCAAACTGGAACTGCATTTTTGAATGAAATTATATTCTATGCGCAATATCTTGCAAATTATAAATAGATGGAAGGAAGTCAGTATTTCAATTTTAAAAGTTTTTCAGCAAAGTTAACTTTAGAGCCCTGCACTGAATAGACCAAACCCTACAGTTCCTACCCAAGCAAAACTCTTACTCAAGAAGGCTCTCTATATCACAGTGACATTGCTTGGCTCCCAAACCAAGTGCCCCAAAATGAAAGAACGTTATATATGTAATGCAAAAACTCATTAGGATCCTTTTCCAAAATCCAGTGAAGTCATCAGGAGTTATTTCCATTGACTTTAAATCAGCTTTGGATCAGCCCCTAATAAAGCAAGTTGAACAAAGTACAAACGGCTTCATTTTAAGTTACCGTTAGGAAAACATTTCTTTTCCACTAATTGAAGTACAATAACTTTTCAACATGATATTTACTTAAACAAAACATCAAGAAGAAATGGTTAATAATGGGATTGTGACATAAAACCTATCACAAAAATTTATGTACTCTTCAGACCTATTGATGACTTGCCAGTGAACAGCAAAATAAGTTCCAATCTCTTTCTATTAAGATTTTCATTATTTAAATTAAGTTTTTTGGAACGGTAATGAATTCTCTACTGTACTCATTAGTGCTTCTCAGCAAACAGGTTTGTTTCTTTTTCAAACATGAAACTGTACTGAATGGATATTATATAAGTATTACTGTTACTTATTTGCACAGAGGAGAAACTTTTCAAAGTCAGTGAAGGGGGAAGTTTAAGAAGTATGCATGTTCTAGGAAAGACTATTTTTAACAGGCTCTTTTCATTCACATTTTTGCCAGAAATTATAAATGCAGTTATTGTCACTCCTAGCCTCAAAATTTATATTCCACTAATCCAACTCTTATTCACTACATAACACATTAGAGACAATTACAAGGACAGTTTAAAATCCTCTATCAGTGGAGCTTTTAAAGTGCAAAAGCTCAGAAGCTTTTATGATTTCTGGCAAGCCACTACTAATTCAGAGACCATAATTGAAAAAGACTCTCAAACTACTTTTTTTTTTTTTCCAGATGGATAATGAGAACTGGAGTTTCCCCACAGATCTAAAGAGGTAATCAAATTCCCACTTTCACCTTAAATTTCCTGTTCCACATTACACACCTGTATATTAGCAACTCATTCCACAGGCAGCATGAACCTTCCAAAGACTCAAGGAAGGTACAATCATTAGTATTTTGACATATTAGGGAATGACAATGTTTTTAAATATCTCAATTATTTCTTTCAAGGAAAAGATTCATGGAACAAAACTATATTATGTATTGCTCATGAAGTTTTATTTAATATGACAAAACCTATATAAAAAACAACATCTAAATTACTACTCACAAAAGCCCCCCCCGGCTTAGCCTGCTTGAGCTTAGGCTGAACCATGCACATCTTATACAGAGACCGTAATTCTCTAACTTAAGTTCACATAACCATCCATGTACTTTGTGTACAGTGATCAAGTAAACATTTTACTAATGGGATACAGCTATATATTAGATAGAACTATTGATGGCTATATATGATGTAAAGGCCTGCGGGATCCTTCAAAATCAGCGGTATTATGTAAATGCAAGATAACAGTAGCTTCGTTCCCTATCGTGATGTCTTCTGATGGAAGACTCAATGCTGCAATGCCTGCTCTTGTGGAATTGAAGTTAAGAGTGTACATTGTCGTTCTTAGCTTCAAATTCTGTACACTTACATCAGATCATATTAATATATTTTAAGTTAGTTTAACCTTTAATGACATTGTTTGAGTTAGCTTTGCTACTGTAACTTAACCCCAAAGAGCAAACTGGAATAATGCTAAAGGCACTATAGCCCCTAATACGATCTAAGGCAGAACCAACAAAACTCAGAACTAATTCTAATATTGAGCTGGCATTGTTCTACTTTCCAGAAGAGCCTCCATGACTGCTTTACAAATGCAAGCCACATCAAAATCCACAACTTACCTGGGACCAAAGGACACACCAAAACCTGAAGTTTGGAAATGTTGGTGCAGAAACCCAAAACAGTGAATAATCAAGAAGGGGGAAACCAAAGAGACAATGAGTGCATATACTTCTTATTATGTTATATTTTTATTGTAACTGGAGTGCTATTTTACTCTAGCAATATGTTTTAATTACAGCTTAAGACATCTTTAGAAATGACATTAAACATAAAACAAAGGGGAGTAATGAAGAAAACACATACATACTCCTAACTACAGAACTGTGAGGGGTGTCAGTATAGTATTGTTCGTGTCCAGGTAGAATACAAATTCAGTACAGAACCACGGGTTCAGATCTTTGATCTCCCTTTTTGCAAAGGCTGTGATGTATAAAACCAATTCCACTGAGCAGACAGTACTACACTGAATATAAATTATCCTTTAACTATACCAAGGCATTTTTGTATGCTCAGATTTAAAGAAATGCTGCAAGGATGAACAATGCAGACATGAAGAAACAACAATTCTTCTGTGGAAAAAATGCAAAGATCTGAATGAAAAGAAAACTAGAATATCTTTCTTAGCAGGATATTCCTGTCATGTGGTGAAAATAGAATTTAAAGAAAGAACACCCCCCCCAAATGATGCTTCCTCAGAGAAAGGGTGAAAAAGCTTTACTGCTAGAATTGTAGGATTTTATATATTGTTCTCTTAATCAATGCTAAGTTTGATTTTAAAATCCTGTTATAGACAGTCCAAATTGAATAATGCTTGAAATTCACATGCATCTTTTCCAGGTCTTTTTTAAAAGAAACAATCTTCTGCCTATTGAGCTAACCCCTAGCTCTCCAGAGTTTAGCCATTAATATTCTAAACCCATCTTTTACAGTTCACACACACAAAAATTGTCTCACTTTGACCAAGATGAAATGCTTAAGTGGAAGTCATTGTGCTTATGCAGATTCTCTCCACTATATTTAAAATCAGCACATTCCCTTCTCACACCTTTATTCATCTTATGCAAAATGTACAGTTTTGGAGCCACTCAAGTGTGAAGCCATTACCCAATCTCATGTACACATTTCAAATAAGGAAACAAATTACTTCTGACAACCTGAGATATTTTTGCTTTGTTTTATTCAGTTCCATATTTAAATTTAATCCTTCCTTTTGCTTGGCAACTGAACAGAAGTACTGTTGAGTATGTTTAGGACATGTCTCTGCTGTTTACTTGAAGATTCTACTTAGACGCTTACAGATGGTCATAAGGATATGAACCAGCCTTTTGCGTAAGACTAATTGTCAGAATGTTAAAACAAAACAAACAACCACCCTCCTCATCACACTGTCATTTCTGCTTCTTTTTAAACTATTTCCCTACACAATCTTTCAGATCAACGCTACTTTCATTGCTAACAAGAAAAAAGTTTGAGATTTATGTTTTGCTTATTATTGATGTTCACTCTCAAAATTGTTTGTTTTCAAAGAATCTGAACATGGAAGCTGCTCTTAGTGATTTACATCTTAGAACACATGGGGGGAGCTAAGGATAACTTTATATCTCTGTTGAAAAACTACCCTCAGTTCTTCTCTTCACTTCTGCCAACTGAAGTGAGCATCAGCTTTTCATGAAATGATTGCTCCATACTTTCTTCACTGCAACATCCTCCCCCAAACTAAAAAACATGGGCTCATACTATTTTAGTCAATTCCTCTCTAGATTTAGTGCCTTCAGTGCCCCCAGAAGGGCTATTCATCTCTGCTTGGTCTCTTCATGTATCTTAAAGCTATTTCTTACAGGCTGCTATGCCAAGCTTGCAAAAGGAAAAGGAGAGAAATCCTCTGCTTTCCAGATCACCTACAATGCTTCTGCACTTGTAACCATCAGGCTGTAACTGAAGCTCTGTGCCTGCAATTTCTATCTTGGAAAAGCCATAAAAGAACCTCCCCCCCCCCCACACACCCAAGAAGAGAAGCAATATGCCATCCAAGTCTACCTGTCAATGGTTTTCGCTACAGAATTCAACTTGAACAGTGTGTCAACAGCAGCACATCAGGGCAGTTACTGGTTTTCTTGTCCTGCCAATTTCAAATCATGTCCAGAGCCTGAGCAACTTAAATACATATTTCAGCTTGATCTGCTTTTTATCACATTCCAATACTCCAAATGCATAGCAACTTTAAGCTCCTCATCGCCATCCTTCCACAGTTCAAGGGAATCCTTCAATCAAAGAACTTCATTTACAATCCAGCACAGTTTCTGCCTTCCTCTCTCCCTACAACAGCTATGCATTTTGATGCAATCCCCATTAAATGCAATCTCCATTACAGGATTACGATCGCATCAATGAAATGCTCCATATGTTTTTTTCCTCCCCCAAACACTCTCTCCCATAGGTGTCAGGCACTATGGCTGCAAACCACCACCAAATCAAACCGGATGGTGGAACACATTGGGGAAAGCGGTTCACGTTCAAGAGATCATTAACTGGAAACTGAGCAAACTGTGCATGCCTGATCGTGTACAGGAGCCCCTGATTCCTGACCGGTGTAAGTCATTTCAGCTATTTCTGCAAGAATACGGATCATCAATGCAAAATGTATATTTTGCAATCACTGGGGAACTCCACGTACTCGTCACCAAAGCCGACTTTCATTTTACTTAGGCGGTACCAGTCTCATAATGCCAGTCTCGTCGCACCACTGGTAGCGTGTAGTGAGGGGGCTGCCTGATGCAAAACACCAAATGCTCCTCAGCCCCATCCCCACTTACCTTTAATTCCTCGCCTTCTTTCCAAGAGCTGTCAATCTACATTGGCTCCTCAGCACATCAACGCGGCGTCTAGATTAATGAAGGCTGCCCCATCGCACGGTACTTAGCCCAGTTTACACCAGCCAATCCTTCATCCGAAACATAAGCTGCTTCTTCCCATGCAGGCTAAAGCAAAAGATGCATGAACGATTTCCACAGAGGGAATACAATTGTGGAAGAAAAAAGGGAGCCTAACTTTTAGCTAAGTCTCAGTTTGGGTTTGGGTTCATGTTTTGGCAGCTGCAAAAGGCAAAGGTAATTCCACATTGGAAGCAACCCGCTCCCATCAGTCCGCCAGGCTGCTGTTGGTGCAGCTAAGTTGTGCTCTGAGACTTTTAACTAAATCCCTCTGTCTGCAAGAGCAACCAGCAAATCGCTCCCTCTTTAAGGAGCAAACGTGAGAGGGATGTTAGGGCTGGCGGAGGGAAAGGCGACAGAAAATCCTTCTCCGCCCCTCTTTGCTACGGGCTGGAGGCTGGGCGCACGAGCGGAGCGGCAGCCCCGGGAGCTCCGGGACTAGGGCACCGGCTGCCTCGGCTCCGCCGCCGCCGTCTGAACTCCGCTTCCCGGCGCTGCCAGCAAGTCCTGCCCGCCTGACATCACTGCAAGAAAGGAGGGGCGCCGGTGGAAATGCAAATCGGGGAGTTGAGGGGATTTTTTTCCTCTTAAAGGTGCCCGGCGCTTTCTGCCGCCCAAGCCCCGAAAGCAACAGCCGCCTCGGCTCCTCGTCCCGCCGCCCCGGGGACCCTGCCCCGCCGCACTGCCCGGCCCGGTGTGTCCTGCCGGGAGCTGCCCCCTGCCCCCCTACTGCCCCCTGCCCCTCCCTCTGCCACCCTACTGCCCCCCC
>ML681991.1:32972113-33159559 GCA_007922195.1 Podocnemis expansa | reverse complement strand
CCCCCTCGCCCTCCCCTCACTCCCCCTCCTACTGCCCTTCCCCCCCTACTGCCCCCTGCCCGTCCCCCCCTCGCCCTCCCCTCACTCCCCCTGCCCCCAGGCTCTCCCCGGAGCGGCAGCGGGGGGCAGGTTTGGGGCGGTGGCTGACAGGGAGACGCCAGCCCCCCGCACACGCCATGGGGGGGGGGGGCGGCCGCTTCCCTTTGCCGCGCGGCACCTTCCCGGCCCGCCGCCGAGGGGCGCCGGGCTCCAGCCGAGCCGAGGCGGCCGGACGAAGCGGCGGCGGCTCCCGCCCTGCCCGGGCCGCGCTGGGCCACGTGGCCCCGGCTGCGAGGCAGCGGCTGAGCGGCGCCGCGGGGTTTGACCTGCAGCGGCCGGGGCCGGAGCTGCACCAAGCGGCGGCCTCACGGTCCCGTGGCCGGAGCCGGGCGCTCACCGGAGAGCACGAGCCGGGTTCACACGAGGGTGCGGGGCGAGCGGGGCTCGGCTCTTCTCACTTGCCCAGCGGCCGCCTTCCCCACCTGGAAAGGAGAGGCTGGACTTCTTCCCCCAAAGGCGGCAGTCTTTACACCAGCCTCTTGAAGCCTTTCTCCGCCTTTTTAGAAACCACGATAACCCTTAATTAATCTGTCATAGGGGACAGATTTTCTCTTAAACGCCAATAGTAATGGGTAATTGGAGTAAAACTGCACAATATGAAGTCAAATGCAAACAGTAAGTCACTTTATTTCTGCCCACTGCCTCCCAGGTTGAATAAAATCGTCTCTGCAATTAGGCATTTTTGCTGGGGATTGCCGTGGCAATCAGCTATAGCGAATAGTTAATTTATATGTTTACTGTTGATTTTAATAGTTTTGAGTATCTTGAATCATTTGCTGGATTTTGCAAGATGCCTGAAGTGGAGGATTATCACCAAACAAAGTAATTAATAAATACTTCAGTATTTTCTGGGAACTTTGCTGGGAGAGAAGATAGATTTAAACTCTTTAAGGATTAATAGAAAATGATATTTCACTCAGTCTGTGGTAGAGCAGAAAAAACCCCTGTATTTACTCTTATTTTCAAAGAAACAACACAAAACCTATATGAAAGCAAGATGGTCATAGTATTTCACTGAGAGCAAAATAGAGTGGTACCATGCCAGTTGGCTTATAAAATAAACAGGACTGTTCTAAATACAGAAACAAAATTTAGGGCATCTTGTTCAGACACCAAATCACTCAATGAACTCTGCCCTTTTCATGTTAACTCATTACATCAATATACATTTGGTAAGGCTTTTACTATGCATCTGCACCAAGAATGCATAGTGATCAAGATGCTATCATATGTTGCAAATATTTTTTGATCTCTTTTACTGGGTTGAATCATGTGATTTATCAGTCACCTAAACCCTTGACCAAATAAATGTCAGGTTTTCTTCATTATACAGTGCATGCACATATTTCACTGGTGGAGTGCTCCACAGCATCCCTTGTCCAGATCAAAAAGGGTACAACAGGTGCTCCTTGTTTCAGTCCACCTGTTTTGAATTTGAAATTAGTCTATATGAAGCTCAATAAAAGTAACAAACTTCAGCAGTCTGCATCTTTAAGTATGTAAAGAGAAAAAAAAAACTTCTAGTTTGTTGTATGCTTGTCTGCTGTGTTTGAGAACAAGTTTCTGAACTGTCACTGATTAACTCTTCTATTCCTCTGACGCTTCACTTTCCTGCTGTGGGAAGAAGCAGGCAAGTGTTCATAACAGGCCGTTTGGCTCTTGATTCATTTGTTAAAATTTCCTCCTTAGCCTTCCAGGCCTCCTGAGTATTATTTCGCAGGTAATCTGCTCAGGGCCAGTTTTCCTTGAACAGGCAGTGCCTCCAGCAAGGCACAAAGAAGCCCTTGAGAGACCCACTCACACATATATCCTGTGATGTGAGTGAAATAAGTTCAGGTGACCTTTATGCATATGATGCTGTCTTCTTTCTTTCTTTGGGGGCAGAGGGGTAAGTGACATATGGTACGTGGTGCATAAGCATCCATTTATGTAAAAAGTAGACACTACATTTTAGTTAGAGTTTATGTCCCAATGTGAGAGTGGTGCTATGCAAAGGGAAGATGGTGCATACAGGTAAATTATGTTGTTCTTTAGCAATATTTCTGATTTTTTTAGGGAAAAAAATCTTAAGGAAAGCTAGTTGAAAAAAATAACAAAACAAAATTATAGAAGAAGAAAAGCAACAAGGCAGAGACTTTTGTTCCAGGTAATGTTAATAATACATCCTAAGCCTGACTTTCAACCCTGTTAACATCAGTTTTATTCAGCTGTGATTGTGGTTACATTACACATTAACCAAATTTGTGAACTTCATGTTTAAAGGACCCTAGAAACTACATTTATGTATACCAGAACTTAAGAGACTCTTTATTTACAAGAACAACCAACCAACTACTCAAAATACCCTTATTCATCCAGAATTTTTAGTTTCTTTCTGTTGAGCAGATATTATTACAAACTTAGTGATAAAGAAATTTTGGTACATCCCTGAAGTCCCACTGTTTAGGTCCCTTCCACCCTTGGCCTTAGGAGATAGATTAAATATAAAGAACATTTCAGCCCTTAAACTGTTTTTATGTGGCGGGGAGGGGGCATATGGCACAGAGTTAGGCCTGAGTGAAGTCTGCAGAACATGGTCCTACAGTGACATGTAGAGGACCATATTATAGTTGGCCCTGTATAAGCCCATAAGATGGAGAGATCTTTCTCCTGTCCTTGTAGTCCTTGCATGCGCACACATACATAAAATCTGGCAGAAGGGTGCTAAACTTTGCAGAGAGGTTGGAGAAAGAGCAGCTGTGAGTCACAGCCCAACCCCAGCTCCACCCTGGCTAACAATCTTCACTTTCATGGATCATGCTGCGCCATATATGAAGAGTGCAATGATAGGTGTCATTGTGTATGCTCACAAATGTATCGGTTTGCTTCAAGCCATGGGCGCTGCTCTCTGGCATTTAGATCACAAAAGAGACCAAGTGTGTAGAGGACAGGAATAACTTTGTTGGTAATAATTAACAGTTTGATTTGGAGTGTATTTTTATTACAACAACAAAACAAAAACAAATAAGGTTTCAAGTAGCTGTTACTAACTATCAACCATGTAATTACCTTTCACTTCATTTACAAAAACGAAGTACCAAAATCAAAGAAAATAGTTAAGGAACACAAATGTACTGTCTGTGTTGTAACACATATATTGTTCTTACAAAAAAACAAAGATATTTCAGCAGGTCAGGAGGAGCTGTAGTCACCCTGAGTCAAACTAAGGCCTCACATGCAATTCTCTTTATTAGTTTAGGCACGTTTGTAGGTCTCGTTAAACACACAAGAGCTACCCACATGTATAAAGAGGGAGGATCAGGGCCAAAGTCTTTGAAGGTTGTGTACAATCATGCTCACCACCATCCTGGAGTTTGTTTATTAACAAAGAAACTAAAAGCATATAGCAAATTCAAAGCCAAGACTTCTCCCAGGTTTGTCCATTTCTATTGTTTATTGGGTTTTTTGTCCCAGATTTGCAGTCCAGGAAGCCATTCTTATCTTCCTTGAGTCAAGGATCAGCGCAATGGGTCACATCCACCACAAGAAAAACAACAACAGTCCTTTGGCACCCTAAACACTAATAAATTTCTTCAGGCATAAGCTTTTGTGGGTTGCAACTCACTTCATCAGATGCTTGTTGCATCTTACAAAGTGGATTGTAGCCAACAATGGCTTACGGCCAAAGAAATTTGTTAGTCTTTAATGTGCCACAGGACTTCCCTTTTTTGCTATTATCTGCCTCAGGAATTCAATAGGAACCTCTGGATCTTCCAGGAGGATCTCGACACCCGGTAACAAGGTGGGTCTACAGAAGTATCGCTATCATGCTGCTACCCAGCAACTTTAACTGTGACCTGAGACTGCAATGTGACTTTTATTATGTTGATTTCCTATATTGTCTTTTAAGGACTACTAATGAGTGGGGGAAATTAGTTAATATATTTTTCAGTGGACAGTAGACTTTATAGCTGTTTCTTAAGAGTAATGTATGTAGGTTAATGGAAAGTACCCAACATTGTACTGTACAAAATAATTATGTTATGTGGATGGTTGCATCCCAGACAGAATGTTTGTTGTACATATTTATGTGTTATTTCTTTTTCAAAATGGTTTGTGTTTTGCTTACAGAGACTACTGCTGAAAAGTCAATGTTTACTTTGGGTCACAATTAAAGTTTAAATAAATGAGATGGCAAGATGAATATCGTTAAAGGCATAAGGGGACATGGCAAAACTAAAAATGGCTAGACATTAACACTTTATTCCCCTACTGGTTTTGAAATTGTTGTGGAAATAACCTGTCATGCTGTCTGGAGTGATTCAAGACCATGAGTGGCTTCAGGGCACTCTGCCACAAAGCATGGCAGAGACCCCAAACTGATTGTGCCTCCTATAATTAGATTTCACCAACCCAGTAATGAGTGTGAATTTCCATCACACTAACAGGCTTAATTCATAGAGTCACAGACTATCCACTTGGGCATCCAGTCTGTCTCGCTACCCAGGCAAGCTGAATTTAGTGACAGTTGTTACACCAAAATTCATGAAATATTCAGGTTGCTCCCAGTTGCGACCAGGTACTTACTCCAAGTCCATTTGTACCTTAGATTTCTCGCTATAGACATCACTTGTAGCCAATCATGTGATAAACTAACTAAGTATTTATTAGCTAGGAAAACGAAATGATGGACTTTTACATGATTAAAGCAAGCAAACTTTATACACAAATGAGTTACAGTTTATGGTTTCAATAGGCAACAATTTGTAGCAAATTTCAAAGGGGTAGCAATGTTAGTCTATTTCAGCAAAACAAACAAGGAGTGGTACTTTTAAAGACTAATAAATTTATTTATTGCATGAGTTTTGTGGGAGAAATTCCCACTTCATCAAATGCTTCAAAGCTTGTTTTTTTGCTGAACTAGACTAACACGGCTACCTCTTTGGAACTTGGCAACATGCAGTGACGACAAATTTTCTTTTATCTATCTTTATTTCCTTCTTCTAGAATTCAAGTTGATGGGATGAACCTTTTTGCATGTAGGCTCTTCATGTGGATAAGGGACAGTTAACCATATCTTTGTTTTGTGATGTCTTATAATTGCCCATTTAGTTCTGATAGTCTTTTTTATGAGTAAAAGAGGATTTCAAAACAAACCTTTTTTACAGTTCTAAAGCAAAAATTTTACTAGTACCTGACAGCATGTGACAATGATACTATAAGTCTAATTAATGCATGCAGCAACTTACAAGCACTAAACATTATAAATTCAAAATCTATATTAACTGTGTTAACACAGATGTGAAACAGACTGGTTTCCAGAAGTGAATTTGCCAATGCTTTCCTGAGGACTAAGGCCCTAACAAAAACTGGCACCTGCTTTGCCAGGGTCACACTGTCAAAATAAACAACCAAGGAGTCCTGTGGCACTTAAAGACTAACAAATATATTTATTGCATGAGCTTTTGTGGGAGAACTCACTATCTTCAAAGCATCTGACAAAGTGGGATTTTCTCCCATGTTCATGCAATAAATATATTTGTTAGTCTTTAAGTGCCACAGAACTCCTTGTTTGTTTTACTGAACTAGACTAACATGGCTGTCCCTTTGGATACTGTCAAAAAATGCACTTTCTGTAAGCAGCAGTTCATCCCAGTATCTTTGTATAGGGCATGGAAAGCACACCAGGTATAATGCATCATTCAGATGTCTTTGCTTCAGTCATTGAAAGCATTAATTGGTTACAGGGACTGTTGTAGACAATTATCTGAGTGAGAGTGTAACTCATCCTGTGTGTCAGTGCAAGCAAATAAGGGTACAGGAGGTGCCCCTTTATCTCCCTCCTGTGCTCACTATTGTTGTTTATAAAGGTATAGGGTGGAGGAGAGAGGAACCTCTGCTGGGCAGCTTTTCTCCTTCCATGCAGTGGAGAAGTAGTCTGGATCAATTTAAAGGCAAAACAGATTACTTTCCCCCTCAGAACAAGTGGGGAGCCGGGGATGAGACTGTAACTAAGCCACAGTCAAGTTCCTGGTCTGCCCCTTTGAATGTTGAACAAATTTTCTTCACTTTTTTGCAGAAATATTATTCCTTCCATCCAAAGTAACCCTGGCAATTTTTCAGGCCAAATCACTTTTCCAAGGCAAAAAACAACAGTCGCTGCTTCAATTTCCTTTACGGAAAATACTAAGTGACATTCTGTAGAAGTATAGAAGGAAGTATAAAGCTAATGATCTAAAATTACATCAGGAGGATGTGAAAGAAACCTTCTAGATAATGTGTCTGACCTTACCTTCTCTGAAGTCAAAAGCAAAACTGGAAAGGTACTCTGTGAGACCTTTAGATGCAAAACAATGTTGCATTATCTAGTTTTCTAGTGCTTACAGTGCTTTATTTGCCTTCAGCCTGTGAAAATATTTTATTGCTTAGCCAATTCAGCTGATTTATGGCATGTCCAAGACAAATGTTTAGCCCTAGTGTGCTGTTCTGTATTTACTAAAGAAAGAAAACTTTCTGCTGGTTTCACCACAGGTCCAAAAGCTATGAATTTCTGAGTTCTGATCCCAGTACTGAAAATGATTTAAATTGTTGGTTCTGGGCCTGTCACTTGACTTCTGTACCTCACTTTCCTCAGTATAGGAGAATAGGGTTAGGTTCAAAAGAGATTTAGGCAACTAAACCCTGGATTAAGGCACACAAATCTTTGCCTTCCTATGGGGCATGGGTCAGCTGCAGGTTTAAACTAGAGTAAATGGTGAAATCTCTGGAACATGAAGTCTTAAAACAATAATTTGAGGACTTCAGTAACTCAGCCAGAGGTTAGGGGTCCCAGGCGTAAGTGTGTGAGTTCTGTAGTCTGCAATGTGCAGGTCAGACTAGATGACCACAATGGTTCCTTCTGACCTCAAAATCTAGGAGCCTAAATTCCAATTTTAGGCTTCACTGTGACCCACAAAATACCTGCTGAAATCTGTAGGCACCTAAATTTTCAGGGTAAAATTCTCTAGACAGCTAAGTTTCTGCTTCTTAGCACCTGCACTAGTTCCTCACTCCAAGTGGCTTGATTCCTGTCTAAGCCCCAGATCGATTCATAAACTGGGGGGGGGGGAGGAAATAGACATTTGGCCGCCTAGTTTGGGTGCTCAAAGGCTGTCTGTTAAATGAAGACCCATTCAAAACCTGATCAAAGGTGGTGCTCACGTTATAATTTTTAACCCAGTGGTTAGAGCATTCACCTCTAATGTGAATTAGATGGGATGTGGGAGACCCAGATTCAATAACCCCTTTCTGCTGGACGGTGGGAAAACAAGATCTAAACAAGGGTCTCTGCTGAAGAGAGTACCCTAACCACTGTGGACAACTAACTAAAAACTCATAAGAGCAGTGAGCTGGATATGGCTCTTCTACTTCTGACGTGGGTGGTCTGACCATTGCACTACAGAATCCCTATTACTGGCTGGCTTAGTGACTAAATATTTATCCTCAAGGGAACAACTTCAACTACTTAGAACAGAATTGGACTAGAATGTAAGACAGAATTACTTTTTTGGTTAGAGCACCTATGAGACCCACAGTCTGCACCTGCTTCATTGACTCGGTTATCCACAATGGGACAGCATTAGTAGGAGAGACTGAGGGACACCCCACCTCCCAGGATATCCTATAGTTCAATGGCTAACGTACTTCCCTGAGAGAGCCCTCTTCATATCCTTCCCCCTGCCCCACCTTTGGCACAGAGTGTGAATGGGTTGAAGGAGGGGGCCTTGAACCTAGGTCTCCTACCTACCACCCAAGCATGCTAACAGTAATAAGGTAGAGGCCATCAACTGTATTGTGTAGTATTAGGTGCCTTCCTGAGTCATTCTCAGAAAAATCACATTAAGTATCTAAGCAGCCTATGGTAACTCCATTAGAGGAGCTCCTAGTTGTGGACTGGTAACCTCCCTACAACCTAGATTTAGGCACTTACCTTCCTGAGATGGTGGGGCTTAGCACATGTCCCCTTGTTGGTATTTCCCATTGGCTGGTCTAGGTGGCTGCAGGTCTAATGTGCTGGCTTTTGTGGATCACATTCAAAGGCTCTCATCTTTTGTATAAGGAGCCCAGACACCTAACTCAGGCTCAACCATCAATGTTCCTCTGAATTTCTAGATCCCGAAAGGTTAAGTTCCTTTACCAAAATCCTTTGTTGAATCTAGCCCATAGTTTCCCTTATTGGTGCAGGATAAAGAGTAACTAGTCAGTGGGCCAGGTCTTGTTTGCCATTTTCACATCACTCCCATTGATCTGAAGGGAAGTTTGTAATTAATTTGATCAGGTTTGGGCCTAAATTTGTAATATGTTTTTTAAATAGAGGGTCAAATTCTTTTGTGCAACCTCATAGACTTTAATGAAACTGCACATATGGCACAGGGAGGAATTTAGTGCACATATTGCCGAGTATTATTGCGTAAGTGGGATATTAACTGGTTAAATAACACAAAGAGAATCGAATCCTCTGAGAGACAAGTACTAGACTATAGTCACAAATTTAAAATGTTGCCTATTTGGATAAGTAATTTTTGCTCCAAATGACTGTATACTAGTTATTGCCTTCATCACAATGTTGAAGCCGTGACACAGTTTTTTTGATATTTATTGACAGACTATAAGAAGGCTGGATTATGATGTGATGTCTAATTAAGTTTAGATGGTGAGATCCTCAATGCTGTCACTTTTCCTCTTAGGCTAAAGCATGGAATGTATCACTAAGGGGAAAATAAAATGTACATATAAAAGAAGAAGAATGTAACTTTATTATTATAAAGTTCTCAAGTGACAGTGGTTTTTAAATGTCTCATGAATTATGTACAAAATTCCTTACTTTTCACAGCGAACATTTTGAGAGCTCATGTATGCATTTTTGAAAAGGCTACGATGTTTTTAAAGCGTGTTTGCAAGACAAGTTGTAAGACAAATTCAGAGTGGTGGAGCTTAATTAATAGCACAAGCAATGAAATTTGTGAGTCTGATTCTCCCTTCAGTTACACCAACATAGATCAGCCGTGATGCTAACAAAATGAGTGGAACTACAGTGCAAAGCTGGCTTAAGTGAGAGGAAAATGAGATTCTGAATCCTTAAAGTTAGGTAAGCAATTCAAGAATAGCTCCTAGACAGTAAACAATATTTTTCATCTACCCTTGCTAAAAGGTACTTGATGGAGAATGAAAAGCCACTCAAATTGTGCACTGAAATTAACTTTTTAAACTTACGAAGTGCTGTATTACATTGCTCTCTCCATTTTAAAGGTCTTTGGGGGTTAATGACTTGTAAAATAATAGCAATCCAAAAAAAAAAAAAACCTTTGAAATATATTCTGTCTCTTTGCTATGCCTTACAGCACAGCTTGTGTACAAGAAGCAGTCTAGACATGCAAAAATGCTAGAATAAACAATACCTTTATTGTTACATTAAATTAGCTTTTACTGTGAAGCTATAAATTTCAGTTTGATGCACAGTAACAAAATATGACTTAGTTTAGATTTCTGTTCAAATATGAAATAAAAGATATTTTAAGAATTATAGTATCCTATCACCTGCTATTTTAATATTTCTTTTCAGAGTTCAGCATTTATAGACTGCATCATATAAAAGAACATCATCTAGGTAATTTCTCCATAACTCATGAACATTTTGCTTAGCCCTATGAAATTAATGTTTTCCACATAATGTTCTTTTAGTGACTATTTTAACCAACTTTTTGCACATAATCGTTATTCACAGTCACATAACACTCAAAATAAGGCTTCAGATATGGCTTGGTCCTACATAAATGTTTTTCTTACTTTACTATAGTTCAGCTTAAGTTGTATGCCTCTGAAGAGCTACTTAACAAGTTGCCTCATGGAGTCAAGCGTGAGATACCCTATTTATGACCAAGCAGTTGTTTATAATGGTGCACAATGAGCTGGCCAGTCATGCTAAGGTCACAGCTGTGACTAGACCAGCTACACAGTACAGATGTTCACAGTATAGCCAAGTAGGATGCTAATAAAGCTCTTGGATATATATCCTGATAACTGTGCTCCTCTCCTATGGACATCTTGCCAGTCAACAACTGTAAATCTTGAGAACCAGCTAAAGGTCTTATTGTGAGAAGTGGATTCCAAATTTTAGACTTAGATTCAGCTTCTCAGATGAGCATTTGGAAAGTCATCTGTTATTCAGCTACTCACCTTATCAGTGACAATAGAAATAAATTAGTATCTCAAGTGAAAAGACAGATAAGGAGATTGCAGACTAGGCTTTATATGCCATTATGGGGGAATTTCATAAAGGTCACAAGAAAATGCCCTTCTAGAGTTTTCAAAGCTGTATACATTTAGAAGTTCTCATCAGGGCCGTAACTAGGGTGGGGCAGAGCCACAGATGCCGAATTTTAAAGGGTGCTGTGCCCCACCGCATGGCTGGCAGCTGCAACCCCTACTAGGCCCTGGAGGCTCATTCCTCTCTGGGTGTGGGAGTTTAAAATCTCCTGCACTGCCCCCTAGTATGAATCTGAGGATGCTTGTGAGGGGCAGGGGGCCAGGGAGAAGCCTGTGCACAGCCTGTTCTGTTCTGGGGGACTGCGCTGGCACTGTGGACAGGTAAGGAAGTCCCTGCCACTGGCAGCAGGCCATGGAGATCTGAATCCATCTCCATCTGCTGCCAGAGGTGGCAGGGAGTCTCTGCCACTGCCCCCAAGCCACAGGGATCTGCATGACTCCCCAGCGGTCGGCAGCTGGGGATGAATCCAGATCCCCACGGCCCGCCAGTGGCGGTAGGGGCTCCCCGCCACCTCTGGCAGTGACTGAGGACAGATCCAGATCCCTGCAGCCTGCCGGCAATGGCGAGGGCTCCCTGCCACCTACAGCAGTGGCTGGGGACAGATTGGGCCCTGAGTCAGATTGGCGCCGGGTTGGAAGAGGGCTCATCTGGGGCTGCTTGGCCCAGGGTTCAAAACTTCTAGTTCCAGCCCTGCTTCTTGTCATCATCTAGTCACTGTGGGGCTGTGGGGCTTCTGATTACTACTTACTTCATCCTAGATTGCTATCCCTCTGTCTAAACAACTGTAGCTAGAGGATAAGGCTGCTGCAGGGTTTAGGCTACTAGTCTGGGGCTTGAAAGAGCCAGATTTACTTCCTTGCTCCACTGTCTGACTTCCTCAGTGCCGATAAACAAGTCATTTAATCTCTGTGTTAAAGTTCCCAACACATAATAAATAGTACTTCCTTACCCAACTAGAGCGTTGCAGTATCATGTGGATACTATGGTAATGCAGGTCGTAAGTATCTAAGATAAATAGCTTGCTGCTTAACTCTCTAGAAAGGTTTGTTTGGTTTTGTTGTTGTTGTTGTTGTTGTTGTTAACAGCAGCTTTATAAACTAAAGCTTCATAGTCCTTTCCACAGGCAAAACTCCCATAGATTTGAGTGGATGTTCTACAAGCGCAAATATGCAGAATGTACTTGTATGGTTGTGCTCAAGCAGCAAAGAACACTTACGAAGCTAAAGGATTTCAAGAGAATACTTTCTGAATCTTCTCATAGATTTGATGTTTGGCTACTTAACTATTAAGTATATTTTATTTCCTGAAGAAGGAAAGAGGACAATTTCTGAGCAATGGGATATTTTAAAAAGTCAATTTTAGCATCACTTTAATTCTGTAGATTTGGGGGGCAATGTAACATTTTGATGTAATTTCTCTTTCTAAAATTAAAGTTCTACAATTTAATAAAAATATAGATGCTTTTAGGACGCCAAACTCCTTATCCAAAAAAATAAGTGGCAAAGCTCTTGTTGGCTTTAGTGAGATTTAAGCTAAGTACACACTAGAAAGTTTTGCTGACAAGAAGTGACTTTTGTCAGCAAAACAATCCTAGCATATACACTACAATGACAAAACTGCCCTGTTTTATTGACAGACTAAAACCACCAGTAGAAGATTTATAGAGCCTTTTTGGCAGGTTGTGTTTTTTCCTGAAAAAGCTCATATGTAGAAATTACTCTTAGGTTATATCATTAAAAATAGCCACACTGTTATCCCAGCATGTCATCATAAGTGCCACTCTGGTCACCTTTTTGATCTCAACTGCCTGCAGTGGTCTGCCTTCACCTTTCCCCTTTCAAAATCCCAGAAAGTTTTCAAAACAAACAAGTTTTCAAATAACTCAGGCCACTGTGGAGAACTCACTTCGCAGCACAGCAACATCAATCCTGCCTGCCTTCCTTTAACTATAGGGGGCTGTATAACTCCTTACGGGCAGAGCCTGGGAGGTAGCTGTGGACCCTTTTCCTGCTCCCACAGGTGCCCTGGACCCATCTGTGCTGAAGAGAATGGGGGGAGCAAAGGACAGCAGTTAGTAACTGTCTGTGTAGCATCTTCAGCCATAGAACTGATTACTTCCAGCTCCTGCTATCTTAGCAGGAGAACCACAGACACAGTGTCCCTAACAGAGGGGGTGTGTATGTGAAAGAGAAAGACAAACACATTCACTAACTCTGCCCTGTCCCCTACTGCCTCTGTGGACTTCTCGTGTCTATGTTCAATAGTGTCAGTTTGGTTGACAGGGCTGTTTAACAGCCGCTGTCAAACTAATAGGAAACCTTATCATGGGATGCAGACCCTGTCCATGAGGCATTGCAAACCCTTCCCAAAGCACCTTTCATGCGGTTGCACAGTGAGATAGCTATCCACAGTCTACTGCTCACTTTGTCGACAAAAGAGATGATAGTGTGATTGCAATCCACTGACAGAAGGAGACATTGAAAACACACAATAGAGATTTAATTATAGCTTTGGCTGTATGCCGTCAAAAGTTTTTCTGGCAAAACTTTCTAGTGTACCCATAATCATCATCAGGACATACCAAGCAGGATGATAATTTGAAAAGCTATGTTGCTAAGCCAGTGAGGGATAAGCAGCCAGCAGCCTGGGTGACCCAAATCAACCTCTAAGGACATATTAGAAAAGTAATAAGATGGTAAATTGGGCCATTCCTTGTAGATAGCTAGTAAAGTCATGTTAAATAGACAAGGGTTCTTAAAATATAGGCCTGTATTATTAGAGGATTAAGAATAGGTACTTATTATATTCACCTGTGTTTACCTAAGTATTGTTAGAAGTTTAACAATATGATTTATTAGCTTGTAGATGCTAAATTTCAGTTCCTATCTTGTTTCATTACTCTACTGATTCAGAAATCAAAAGAGGTATTAATATTTAAAAGAAAATTACGATGTAATACTATCATTGTCGTTATTTCTTTGTTTGTAGGAAACTACCTATGAACTATCTGAGTTGTAAATTGCCTCATGCTAATCAATGCAACTAGTTACCAGTGTGTGCTTAAGAATCAGATTCACTTCAAACCAATAAGGTATATTACCTATTCTTCATCCAAGGAATGCTTCCAAGAAGTTCATCATCTAAACTTCAACTATAAAGGAAACCTTGGGCCTGATCCTTACTATTTCAGGTTTCCTTAAATTTTGCTAGGGAAAGTTCTAAACTTTCTGAGGTCTCTAGTTTGACTCTGGATTACCCTTGAAAATTTTCATGGAAGAATTTGAACAAACTCTACACATGACTGCCTACTCAACTATAGTGTATGGAACTGATTCTAGAAGGAGTTTAATGAATCATCAGCTCACCATCTCTGCTATGAAACTAACCTGAGAACTTTATTCATGTCTATATGTATAATGATCTTTTAACTACAAAATGTATTATTTAAAACTTCTTTTTAAATAAATCTTAGATTAATTGGCTGTAAGTATGTATTTGTGTAAATCTGAAATATTCATTGTGCTGGTGGATAATGTGTTTGATCTCTTGGGGTTGGCTGAACTTTATATATGGTGAATAAGATTTTAAGTAATCCTCATTATACATACTTGGTTGTCTGGATGGGAGTCAAAGCCTGGATTGCTTACAGGGTGCTGGTTTTTAGTTTCTTAGTAACCAGTAAGATATTACAGAAGCTGTTTGGGTACTGGCTTGGTGAAATTCTAGAATAAGTCCCCAGTTTTGGAGATCAACAACCTTATACTTTTTTAGTAAGTATTCTCAGTATAGCCCCCTTCCATGATCATGGTCACAAAAGCATTCTCACAAAAGGAGTTCGGTATTTCATTCACAGAGAACAATATCAGTGTCTTTCTGACAGAATGTCTGGCCGAAAAGGGTGGGAGGGGTATGGAGAAAGCAGACTCTTTCAACAAGCAGATGTGATTGGAATCGTCTACTAGTGAGATATAATCTCTTAATGAGACACTGATTTGATGAAGCCCCTTTGACAAAAGATATCAGAAATTCTCTCATTTTTCCTAAGAGAAAACAGCTGTGGAAACCATGCTCTCATGTTTTCTGATGCATCTGATTTACAGGGAATATGTGTTGGCTCTTCATAGTCTATGGTCTCTGTGTTAGAAATGCTAATCAATATCAATTCTTATAATAGGGCCTGGGAAGTTAACAACTGAGGAATTTGTAACTGTCTTTTCATAAATCTTCTGTATCTAAGTTTAAAGGAACACATAGAGCTTTTGTTTTTAAGAGGCTGCTGTTCAATGGGGGTTTTGCGCTCCTCATCCTCAGGAGTGGGCCAACAGAACTACACCTAAGGTGGTGCCTTAAGTCAAGATGACTTGAGTGGGCCTGATTCCATAACATACTCACACTTGGCAATGCTGTCAAATAGAGCAGTCTGTATCAATAACAGTGACAGGATCAGTCTTTTTAAGTTATGGTTCAGCAGAGAACTTAAACATTGGTAGTCTTAACTCTGAATGTACTTGCTTTAGTCTGGATCAGACAGGAACACTATTTGAAAATGGGTGTATTCCTTCCAGCAGTGTGCTGCTGAACAGCTGCCAGGTTACACACTAAGAGGGCCTATAGTTCAGAACTGTGTGAATTGGTTCCTTTTTTAAAGTGCTTGGGTATCTTTTGGAATAAAGGGTCCTGTCTAAATGCTTCTATTAAGGATTTTAATGTTGTTTACACAACACACGCACACGGAGAAAGAGCAAGGGTAGATTATTGACTAGAGAAAGGCTAAGGAGGTATTATGGTTGAATATGTCAGTCTCATCTGGTTTTGAGTTTGACCTCACAGACCATTATGGTCTACCATATCAATTTAAGCTGTTACATATTGACACTAAATCCATGTGTTAAAAGATACATTTTATCAACCAAAACCCAAATGTTTTGCAAGTGAGATGCACTGAGCTCCCATTAGGTGGATAGCAAACGATATGGTCCCTAAATAAATAAGAATTTGCTTGCCTCCCTCTGCCACTGATTTGTTGTATGGTGAAGAGCATGAGAAAACTATTTTAACCTCTTGGTGCTACAGTTACCCACCTAGAAAATGAATACAATAATTGTTATGTAATAATGCATCTAATAGGTATATTATGAGACAAAAGGAAGGCTTATGAAAAATGTCAGTTTCCCAAAGGGATAGCCGTGTTAGTCTAGTCCAGCAAAAACACCAAGGAGTCGTGTGGCACTTAAAGACTAACAGATTTATTTTTCACATGAGCTTTCGTGGGAGAAAAATCCCACTTCGTCAGATGCTTCGAAGTTCACCCATCTTCGAAGCATCTGACAAAGTGGGATCTTCTCCCATGAAAGCTCATGTGAAAAATAAATCTGTTAGTCTTTAAGTGCCACATGACTCCTTGTTTTTTATGAAAGATGTTTGGTATGTTCAGATGAAGAGTGTAACTGATGTGCAAAGTATTAAAGCGCAACTAGGGTTTTCAAATGTTAACACTAACCAAAAAAGCATGCCCAGAAAAGTAGGTGTGAACTAGTTATATCTTTCCATTCAAATAGCTCTGCCTGAATGCATCACAAAGTGATCTAATAAGTGACCAGTTATCTTTCAGGCATCCAGTGTAAGACATTGTGCAAAGTTCTGATTTTTAGAGGGTGAGCATTCCACACTTTCTGAAAATTACTAGTCACTTTAAGGGCTAGCTGTCTCAATGGGCAGCCCCTATAACTAATAATTTTTGAGAGTGTAAACTCGCATTTCCATTGTCTTGAGAAGACTTTTATTTAAATGGTAGAAGGGAAAAATGCCAATATCTGAAACTTTCTCTGTAGAAAAACTCATTGTTTCCCAGTAACAGACTATATACAAGTAATGATATTTGTCTCCAGTGTTTATAACACTCAGTCTAGTATACTGCATAATTAGTTGGCATTATTAAGGCAGTTTAAGCATAACATAGAATTTGAAGTGATTTTATACTGCTGCTACTTGCAGACATCTGTAGTTCCTATAGCAGGATCACTAGAGGGAGTCATAGGCAATGCTACAACTACTCCATGATCAACAGCTTTGCATCTTTAAAAGTGGAATGGGTTTTCTCTATAATCCTTAGCATGAAAAATACTGGATAATTTTCATTACTATGATTTAATTTCACTATCTAGTCAGTGATTATTTATTAAATTCTTACACCCTCACAACATGCTTAGAACAAATCCTCTCTTGCTTGACAAGCAACCACAACATGTATGCAAGGAATGTTCTCATGCAAAGCTTTCAGATAACATTATTTCTCAGTTAGTGTTAAAAATAACTGAGGTGCAATACTCAGACTAGAAACATGAATTATGCCTTTCAGGGAAAACACAAATAAAAATCAAACATCAGTGGTTTTTGAAAAGTGGATTGATGAAGATGAATATAAGCAACACTTCAGTATAAAAAAGTTCTACTCTTGAGTTAAAAGTACTGGTTCTAACAGAGTGGCGTGGGGGAGTTGAACCTTTCAGATTTGGAGGGTGTCAGAGGAAGAAGATTACTATTGAGAAGGAAAAGGGATAGCACATATCTTGGAGCCTTGTTGCTAGCTCATGAAGATATACTGAAAGTTGAAGCACTGCCAAGGGAAATCTTAAAAGTTGTCCTGGCCCTTTTTTCTTAGCAGAGTTTCCAATGTGGTAGTGCTGCTAAGCATTGCTCCAGTGAAATAGGAAGGACTTGCACAAAGTGAATTTAAAATTTACATTTAGGTCTTGTATACACTAGACCTTTTTGTTGGCAAAAGTCACTTTTTGACGATCAGTTCCTGCATACACACTGCAATGACCATTTAACTTAGAAAACTGCTTTGTTTTGTCAATAAAATAATGCCACCTGTATGAGAAGTATAGTGCCTTTTTGAAAAAAAAACAGTGGGTATGTCTACACTTACAATTTAGTTTGCATTAATGAGGATTAATTTGAATTAAATTAATGAATGGCCACACTGGCCTTCATTACTTTGAACTAAGGAATTCCTTAGTTTGAAGTAATAAATGCTTACTTCGAAGTTATAAAATCTCCCTTAACTTCAAAGTAATGGTTAATTTGAACTTATTAGTTCAAATTAACCCAATGGAGCCATATTAATTTGAACTAACCGTTAGTTTGAATGAATGCAGTTTGACCTTCTTCGTTCCAGGGTGCCTTCCTCTTTTTATGTAGTGGGGGGGCATGGCCCTTCTCAGGGGACATGTTGTCACACTTCTCATGGTGACCCCTTTCTAAATAGAACTAGCAATTTCTGCCAGTGGACATGCTAGTTTGATTTGGATTTCTGGTGGGGACATGTTATTTTGAATTAACTTAGTTGAAATTAACCATTATTAGTCTGAATTAATTAATTCAGACTAAGTTAATTCAAACTGACTTCTTAAGTGTAGACATAGCCCATGGCAAGAAGAGTCAATGCAGGCACTTATGCGTGTTAAAGGGCTTCTGGAAAGGTCCCACAATGCCAGTCCTGACCATTTTGGTCTTCTACTTGCCCCTCTATCTGTTAAGTTGCTGGAATTTTTGAAATTTCTTGGTTCCACTTCTGCTTTGGTCAGTGCAGAGAGCTTGCATCTTATATTCTTAAATGACAATGGTGACTCAAAGCAGCAAATGCTGTCCCGCCTGTAGCACAGCTAATCTGCTGGAGTGGATCTGCATTTGGGGAGAGTCTGTTGTGCAGTACCAGCTCCACTCTAGCCAAAGGAACGTTGATACCTATAGTAAGATTTCTCCTGCCACGGTGGAGAAAGGCTATGAGCAGGACAAGGTGCAGTACAGAGCCAAAGTGAAGGAGCTGTAGCAGAGCTACCACGAAGCCAGGAAGGCTCCAAGCTCTGGCTCCGAGCCAATGAGCTGGAATTTTATAAGGAGCTGGAATCCACTATCAGTGAAGACTCCCTGTCCACCCCCAAGACTCCCATAGACATATTCACCAGATACCAGCATAAACCCCATCAAAGAGGTTATCAATAAGAAAGGGAGTCGTGGGATGACCTAGAGCTGGGAAGCAGGCAGCAGAGGTTGAGAGTCAGGAGCTGTTCTTCACCCCAGAAACATACAGCCAGTCCAACCCTTCAGCTCCAGTATTCAGGATGTGGGAGAAGGAACTTGAGTAAGTGTTGGAGGGTGATGATGCTTTTCTACAGGAGCCAGAGATGCCTCTGCTTGTCTAAATACACTGTTATGGGTGTGGATAGAAAAATGCTGGAGTAGTTGTTTGCATGTGCCTTCCCATTCCCTTTCACATCTAAGCTAAACAGCATGTTGATGCATGCAAAATTTCATGGGCATCTGCTGCTGTGAGCTGAAGAAAACTTTCCTTGTGGTACTGCCTAATTTTCTCTGCCTCAGATTCCTCAGCAGAGGATCTGTGTTTCTTCCCCCATAGTAGGGTGCTTTCCCACACCAATTCTGCATCATGGGAGCAGGAACCCAAGCAGCACAAAGCCCTGCAGCATAGGGACCTAGTTCTGAGCTGCTCATGTGGAGGATATGTATTCTAGCATCCTTGCTTGTTCTAATGAGTGAGATATTGACTTCTGTGGCCCCTGCCTATGGAGAATGGAGTTGCAAAGTTAACCTGATTTTCACATTGCATGTGCACAGATGACCCAAGGGAGCACCTGCCTAGCACCTTGAACCTCACCCCCCCCTTGAGTGATCTTGCCCCCCTGCCCACTACCACATCCAAAACTCACCATTTCTAGGCTGATCAGGGACCTGTACTCTAGGCTGCAGTGTGGTGAGAATAAGGTGTGTTCCCCAGTGTTACATATTTATTTAAGCACACTAACAAAATACCTTTATTAGTTCTTACACAGATGTGACCTTCACAGGCAGAGATCCCATGCCCACTGACTGCCTATTGCAGATAAGGAAGCCGCCCTGCAGAAGCAAGCTCCTCTAGTCCACAGGGGTCCAGAAGTGAAAAAGAGCTTGCAGCTAAGCAGCATCACAGAAACAGAGGCAAGACAGAAGAGAGAAAGGAGAACCACCAAAGAAATGTTGCTAATCAAGATAGGCTCATTCATGTCATAGAAGAACAGATATAGCTACTAAAGACTATAGTATCTTTCCAGACACAGCTACTGAAGGCTCGCACCCCACTCCTCACAACCACAGCGGGATTTTCTTCCCTGCTCACCACTAATTTGCAAAAAGCATTCCTACGAAGCTCCTGCTAAATTCTTACTTCCATCCTTTCAGAGAGCTACAGCAACGACAGCTGGACATTCCTGGACGTGTAGCCACTGACAAAGCCCTCTCACTGCCCCTTCACCTGCTTAGTTTTCATTGAGCAGTGTTTGTTGTTTGCTAATAAAATTTAGTGTCTCACACATGTAAGCACCATTTATTCATGTATTTACAAGACATATTCCCCTCCAGCTGCAGTAAGCTGTTGTTCAGCAGTACAGTGGCACAGGGATGTTTATACAGGTCAGTCATGGGTTCTCATTGTAAAAATGCTTCCTGAGTTTCTCTCTTATGCAGATGACTTCACATTGTGTCCTTCTAATACACCTAGCCTCTGGCTGCTCCTATACACATGCAAGGCTTCTTGCCCTTAGCTTCACAGAGATTATGGATAACACAGCAGGCAGCTATAAGTGCATGAGTATTGTCCCCTTCTAAGTCCAGTCTGCCATAGTTGCACCTCCAGTGAGCTTTGAGTCCACCAAAGGCACATTTAACAGTCACTCAGCCTGTTTTTGAAGCACTCTGTGCTGATATCCAGGTTGCCTGTGTAAGGCTTCATAAGCCATGGCATCAGTGGTATACCACTGGGTCTTACAGAGTCACAATGGGCATCTAAACATCCCCTATTTTAATCTTTCTGTCTGGAAAGAAAGGTCCTTGCTTGCAATTTCCAGTACAATCCTGTGTTCCTGAGGGTGTAAACATCATGTGCCATTTCTGACCAACCAACACTGATATCAGTGAAATGGCTTCAGTGAATCACAAGAGCCTGCAGTACCACAGGGAAGTAGCCCTTTCTACTGATGTACTCAGTTGCTAGATGCTCTGGAGCCAGAATTAGGATATGTGTGCCCTGCCACATTTAGGGAATCCCATCACCGTGAATCCATCCACTATTTCACGCACATTGACAAGAGTCATGGTCCTTCGCAGAGAATGTGATTAATGGCTCTGTGCACTTGCAGTAAGGCAGCCCCAATTGTGCACTTGCTGACTCCAAACCAATTAGTGACAGACCAGCAGCAGTCTGGAGTTGCCAGTTTCCACAGAGTGATTGCAATGCACTTTTCCAGAGAGAGAGCAGGTCTCATTCAGGTGTCCTTGCACCACAGTGCAGGGGCTAGCTCCACACAGAGTTCCATGAAGGTGGCTTTGTGCATTTGAGGTTATGTCTACACCTAAAATCTTAGTTTGGACTTGCTTAGTCTGAACTAAATAGTTCAAATTAACTTTTGAACTAAGCACTTGTTGTTGTTGTTCAAACTAACTTTTAGTTCAAACTAGCCATTCTTTTTTTAGTCCAAACTAAAACAAAAAAGTGTTTAGTTTGAACTAACCACTGGTTCGAACTTATTTAGTTTGAACTAGCATGTTTACATTGTGTGCTAGTTTGAATTAAATAAGCAAATTAGTTTGAATTAAGCAGTCAGTTAGAACTAACCTGCTGAACTAACTAGTTCGAAATAAGCTTTGCTTAATTTTTTTAGTTTGGACTAGGCAAAGTCTCATGTAGACATGGTTCAAATTAGTTCGAATTAAGGCTCCTTAATTCAAACTAATTTGCTAGTGTAGACATAGCCTGAAAATTGTATAGTTACTGTTTGTCATCTTAGACCTACATAATGATACAGTCCTGCCACTTGGTGCTTGTTTCCCATGACCAGAAGCAGCAGTTCACCCTGTGCAGATGCTCTGTGCACAAAAACAGTAATGCAGTGCTGTTTGTCTGTGTGTCACTCAGCAAATCAGTCTCCTCAGATTCCTGTTCTGATTTGGAGCTCACGATATATTATGCAAGCAGTCTCAATGTGTTTGGAATGCTGTAAGAAACACTGGGTCTTTGAATGAATACAAGGAATTTCTTCCTCTATATCAGAATCCAAAGACAACTTTTATAAAATGTCAATAATTTGCACTTATGGCACTTAAGTAAAGCTCAAGTGGTTTTTAAAAGGGGGTAATTATTATCTGCCTTTTATAACTAGGGAAGCTGAAGAATGAAAGACATTTTCAAAAGTCCCCAAGTGAATTAATAGCTTCAGGCCAGGTCTAAACTTAAAAGTTTTAGCGATTTAACTATATCAGTTAGAGGTGTGATCATATATTGCAGGTGGAGTTATGTCAGTGAAACCCCATGTGGATGCTTTTATGTTTAAGTAAAGTTGATTTATACTGGTATAGATTCCCCCTCCTGAACCAGAATGAGCTATATCTCTATAAGCACTTTTATACCAGTAATGTGTCCACATCAGGGTTAAAAACAAACAAACAAAAAACCCAATATAGTTAGTGTGGAGTAGCCCAACTTCCACTAATTTTGAATGGGAATTCGCCATGCATGTAAATGGAGTGTGGGCTCCTAAGTGACTTCTTGTAGTTTATCCTGAAGGATTTTCCCAAAGTCACAAAGCAAGTGATAGGAAAAGTCAGGACTAGCACCCATTTCTCCTGCCTCCCAGTTCTATGTTCAGTCCACTGGATATTGCTTCTTTTAGATTTAATTTGAGTAAAATCCCATGTATGGTGCAAATAACATAAATGTGTGGGTTTAAATTGTGTAAGTGTACTTAACAACACACTTCCTGAGGTCACCCTTTTCCTTCTTGTTGGGCTGACAGTTTTCAGTTTTTCATGCTCAGCTTCCGTAACCAGCCTTTGCTGATTTTCTTTGGAAATCTGAAAGTTTAAATTTAAACCAAACATACTACAAACAAAAGACTATCTGTCAACATTGCTTTCATGATGTAGCCATCACATATAACGGTGGCTTACAAAGTATGGGATGTTAATATTAAGACTTAAATTACAGTGGTAAATAAAAAACTTAAAATATGTATCAGATATTCTTTATGAAGTGACTGATGTTCTCAACGGCTTTCCACGATCTCTTGTTATAGATTATATATCAAAGGTGACCAGTTTTGCAGATACTTTGTATTATTTCCTGATGTCCTATAATCATGGACCAAATTTATCCTGGTGTAACTCTTGAGTTTGACAAATCAGACTCTTTGGACCTCAGGGTGCTTGGTTTTGGCTTTGTTGGGTTTAATTATCTTGTGAAGTTGATTACATGTTAGAATTAGCAGCAGCTGATAGTATCTAAGTGAAAATTTGATCTTCATGGTTAAGGCACTGGTCTGGCAGTCAGGAGATCGGGGCTCAGTTTTCTGATACGGTTACAGATGTTTTGTGTGACGTTGGGGAAGCCACTTCATCTCTAGCTGCCTGTGCTTCCCTCTCAATCTTTGTCTGTCTTGCCTATTTAAACTGTAACTCTTTGGAATACAGATGAACTCACTATGTGCTGGGGTTTTTAGGAACTACTGTAGGCTTAGAGAGACCTAGTAGTGCATGCCATATTGAGGTTGCTTAATACTTTCTTTCATAAGCTTACCTTGTGATTTTGTTTAGAAGTTGGAGCCCATACATTAGTTGCAGAAAGCCTTTGAAATTTAGCAAGGAGAATGTCCTGAATTTAGAAAAGTGCCTTTTCTTTGGTCCTAGAATTCCATTCAGGTTTTGTTGAGATATCAACTGTTGAAAATTTTCACTTCTTATGTTTGCATGTCTCAGGAGAACTTGAAAGCACTATACAGCTAAACTGGCAAAGGCACTCTTATTCCAGAACAGGGAAATATATGAGTGTACCTACATGAGTAAAGCACATCATTATAGTTCTGATGGTAAATTTCCCTGTGCAGACAAGCTCTAAGTTTTGTTCCATGTGGTTGTCGCCACACAACTGGGAATGTCTGGTATCTGCCAGAGCAACAGCCAGGACAGGGAGTAGGGGTTGGTGGGCTGAGAATGCTGGGCAGACAGAAGGACAAATCTCTTCTGAAAAAAAAATATCTCCAGCTTTTAACTAATGCAGTTAGTGCTGTAGGTCTTGAAGTAACAAATTAGGCAGAAGTGGGTGAAGATTCAAATCTAGCTTGTGACGTAGGAGAGATTGTTCAATTGCATATAATAGCATTATTATATATAAGAATTATTTTTATTTTTTCCTGTTTAATAAAATGACATAAAAGGAAATTGTTTCCAAAGTTATCAAAGGTTATGACATGTCAGATTTATCATTGACTCAGCACCCCTAATTAAGCCCCTCCGTATATATATATATTATGATATAGTCTTCAGTTGTGTGACTATGTTCTACTTTTTCCCTAACATCCTTGCTCATTCAGGGGACAGGCTAAATAAACAAGTTTCACCACCTCTTTTCAGACTATATCTTACTTTCCACCAGCCTTTGACAGCTCAACTATGCTGGCCAGTTTATCAGAGGCAGAGCCAAGGTTCTATACTGTCCCTACCCTTTTCCAACCATTTCTGGCCATTTGAGTAAATGATGAGTGAGACAGTGCTCTGTATCAGACCTGGACCAAGAGGTAGGTAGAACTGACACAGCTGCATAGAAGAGCAGGAAATCTTAATCCACACAGCCATGTGAAACAGGGCATGATCTAGCTGTAGCTAAACAAAATGACTTATCTGAATTGAAAATAAAACATGCCTGCCTGTTTACATCTCTGCCAAATTTAAAGAACAATATAAACTAAAGCAGACATTATAAGCCACTCAAAAAAGGCCTTAGGGATGTCAGAGTATGCCATACTATATATTTTTCATGTTTTATTGCAGGTTGCGTAACAGGTAAATGTAGTGCTATCCTGATGGGTTTAAGTGTAATGTAGTCAACCCATGATAATACCCTCACTGTCTTAGAAGGCAGTTCTCATGATGTCAAATAAGAACTGAAAGCAAGACTACATGTTTTGCAGATTGGTGTTAAGTTCCCTCCAGAGTTATTTATTGAGCATCTGAACGTGGTTTCAGTATTTGTTTCCTAATAAACCAAAACCAAACATTTGTCCAAATGTGTCACAGCTAGTTCTGTGTCAATAGTCAGAAAACACACCATTAACTTGTTCTTATGCCCTACTTATGTGGTTATGTATCAGCTAGGCTCTGATACCCATCTGTTTGTAGCAGTTCTGGCTGCATCATAGTCAGTGGAACTGGAGTCAGAAGGCCCATGTTCCCTGTAGAGACTATTAGTGAGAGGATAGCAATAAAAGGGAATGTGAGCAGTTGGACTGGAAGCTACACAAATGCCACATGGACATAGCAATACACAGGGTTTAATGAAGTCCCATTGGTGCAACTTAACCTGCATTTAGTTTCACCCTCTGAATGAAACAACGCAGCAGCATCTGAGCTGTGAATTCTCTGCAGTGTTGAAGCTGGCAGGGTGAGCTGTGGATCTTGATCTGAAGCTCTCCACAGGCCTTCAGACACAGACCTAGCCCAGTAATAGATTGAGGAGGTGTTCAAACTGTACATAGGTCTGTCCATACAGGAGGATGACAACAGCACAAAAGGAATGGCCTTTCTGGGGAAGAAGGAAAAGACTCCCTCAAGACAAGACACCATCTTGATTACATGGTAGCAGACTCTTGCCAAAGGGACATAGATGGGGATCTGTGTGTCAGTTATTTGTTTTTCATGTTTCTATTAAAATGTTTGCAAAATAAAGATGCATCAGGATTAGGGCTCTATTTCAGGACTCTGCAAACTACACCCCACCAGCAGGCGGGTGGGTCAGGGAAGGGGTCTGGAGCTCAGCGAGCCACTGGCTGGGTCAGGGAAGGGGGACAGGGAGCTGGTGGGCAGGAGGATTGGGGGTCTGGCCTTCTAGTAATCAAGTAAAAGAAGATTCAACCCTCAAATGGAAAAGTTTGGAGATCCGTACTCTATGTAAATCACAATTTCACCGAAGGCATAGAAATTATGAACATGAAGGAGCGAGTCAGAAGGAATAGCCATCTGCTTACATAATTTTTTCTTAGACCTAATCATTTTAAGGACAATATATGGCATCTTGTCGCAAGAAGATGTACAAGAATGGGGCAAGGTCTCATGCAGGTGTTCTCGCAACAATTTTTCTGGTGGCCTGAGTGTGGCCACGAATTCTTCTTGGTAGCTGCTCTGACAAATTTTCCTAAAATACTTAACTTTAGGAAAAACAAATATAAAACATGCATATATACATTTCAACATCACTGTAATTCATTCATGCTTTTTTTTTTTCAGATTCAATAAAAATAATGCCCATTTGTAGGTTAGTGTTCCCGGCCCTCACATCCTCCCCCCTCCCTTTCACCTCTGCCCCCACTGCCTTACCCAGCCTCTCACTTCTCTCCTGAGATCCCCATCATTCCCTTGGTCCCCACTGCTCCCCTCACATTGCCCCAAGCCCCCTTTTGTGGCCTCATATCCCACGCTCACCCTGTTCCTTGCCTCTTGACTACAGTGCCCAGTACAGCTGTCTCTGCTGAAACTCTGTGGCCCTGGCTTGAAACCATGAATGGGAGCTCCATGGCTGGAGGTGGGGGAGGCTGAAGCCCACTGCCTGAGCCTCCAGTTGAACTGAGGGTGGGAGAGCCTGAAGTCCACCATGACAGCCTCGGACTAAACTGGGCATGAGGGGCTGAAGCCTGATCCTGGAGTCCAGCAGCTGAAGACCAGAAGGTAAAACCTTCCTTGGGGACACCTACGCACTGCGGGAAGGAAGTTGCTACTTTGCCTCTGACCACATCTCTGTCCAGGAGGCTGTCTTCGCTGAAGGAAACCCACTGGTGGCCACAATTGAGATAGACTGGTCAAGGGGCCTGGTGTGATTACCTGCTGCCCATTGGGGTTTAAGGGAAAGCATGTGAGCCTTATAAAGGGCAAGGTAGCTGCTTGCTTGCCAAAGCCTGCAGAGAGCAAGAAAGTTCCTGCAGGCCCCAAATTGGTAGAAGTTAGGTCAGTCTCTAGGCAAGAAGTGCTGGAAAAAGAAGGCAGCAGACTCCCACAAACAGGGCTGGGCCAGCTAAAACAGGAACAAGTCCTTTATAAGACTGAGGATGTTTTCTTTGAAGGACTTTGTGTGGGACTTAATCAATTAGATCTCAGATCAGGGGGCAGTGGAATATTTTGAATATTTGGTCTGTGTGAACTTTATAAGAAGCCCTGAGTGAAGAGGCAATGAAGGAAGAACTCAACAGAGCTGAGCCATGCTTGGCCTGCTAAGGGCATATATGTCCATTGATTGTTTATCAATATTTTGCATGTTATGTACATAGATAATCAGATGGCATTAAAAAAGGAAAGACTTTTGGGGCCAGATTCACTGGCACAATCCAGCTGCTTTGTGCTGCTCTGGTGATACCCAGCAGCCATGTTCCTGTCTTTACTTTAAGCAAGTGTCAGGCTGTTTTTATGTTGCTGGAATGGCACTAAGCATTGTAGTGATTTTTACTGAACTTAAGTTCCTAAATGTCTAAGTTGATTTTGGAAATGGTGCTCAGTCCCATAAATAACTAAGGCACTTATGAATTTTTTTACTTGAAGAGCTGATGCAACATTTTGTGCCGTATAGTAGGAATATGTTGCTCTTGCCTATGCTGCAAATATAAGAAATAACTTTTGTGTGATGGTATTTTCTTGCTTCTTCATGGCACCAAGTGTTATATGTGGGAGTAAGAATGATTGAATATTGTAGGTTTGATATAAATTATGAAGTTATTCATATCAAGGGACTTTGGTGACACTGTAATAAACCAAAGAACAGAGTGGTTTGTTGTGTTATCAGAGGCCCTCCTCCTCCAGGTGCTCCTAGGCTTGTTCCCAGAACTCAAGTTTTAATGTGTTACACAAAAAGACAATTAAACTCTTCCTTTTTCTTCTCCTTTTAATTCTGCACTACCTGCTTGTCTTCCATCTCTTCTTTAGTTCCCGTTGTTCTTGACTGTTCCACGTGGTCTTCCAATGGCCTGTAAGAATGTGGGATTTCTACATATACTCTCTTTTAAGCCACAGACTGGGTTGGAAATAGTCACACATAAGCATCGTGGAAGGCTGTGCAAAGACAGTCATCTCCAGAAGCATTCTGCTTCATTAAAGTTGGATCCTGACGAAGTGCAACAAACATCTGTCATTTTTCTCAAGACTAAATTCTGCTGCTCTGTCAAAGGGGTCGTAGCTGATGTCAATCACATCTCTTGGTAAGCCTGCCTACTGGGCAGTTAGCTGCATGGTTAAGTAAAGTAGCATGAATCTGTTTTGTTTGATAGCAGTTCTGAAACAAACAAAAATAGTTGAACTGAACCTGAACTCTAGATTCAAAAATAATTCAGTAATCAAAGTCACCAAAAATTTGTTTTGAGTCAAAAGAGGCTTTCCTTGACCTGAAAGGAAGCATTTCATTGTCTCTGCTTGCTGTCTTTAAAGTGGTGTCACCATAATCCTGTTGGTCCTGCCTTTAAAAATAAAAAGATAGGTAAGATAACATTAACTTACCCCACCAACCTTGTTCTCTCACTTCAGTTCCTGCTATTTAAAATTTAAAACAAAGGAAATAAAAGGTAAGTTGCAAAGAACAGCTTGAAATAGTATTAGGATCCTCTGTTTGCTAGAACCTTTACCCCTCTGGGGTAGAGGACTTCATAGAGATATAGGAAATGCCCAATTCTGCTTCTATAGAATAAGGACTGGAATCCTGGCCTCCTGTCCAGTAAGGGCATGGCCTAACCAGCAGGCTACCTACCCTCTTGGTCAACTCTGTTGAAGACTTTTCACTATTTGCGAAGTATTTGAAAAGTCATGGGGTCACAAAGAACAAGAATGACACTAACTTGGCGGTTAAGACAGTTCCAAGAGGTGGGAGATCCACATTCAGAAGCCTTCTTTATGAGGAGTAAGAGGAGGCATTGAACCTGGTTCTCCTTTCTGGAAAGTGATTGCCTTCACTGCTAGGCTACACAGAGGTAGGGAGATGAGTAGTTCATGTGGTGCCTTGGAAATTTAGCCTGGAAAATCTAAACTGTAACTGTGTTAAAAATGTTTCCTTTTTTTCCCCCTTCTTTCCATCTTGTCTGAATACACAAATAGTTTTTGGAGCTTCCATAACTGTCTCATTTCAGTGATTAAACTACTTATCTGAAAATCTGACCTAGTTCTACTGTTAAGAATTGCTGTCTTATTTCCAATTTGATTCTTTTTTTCCCTTAGCTTTGACTTCCAGCCTTTGCCTGTTAAGTTTGAGTCTTGCAGCATTAGGTGTGGCCTCCAAAGGACACTTAACTTTCTCTTTGAGAAAGTAAGTAAATTGAGCTACTGTAGTCTCTCATTCTAAGGATGTTTTCCAAATCTCACATTGTTCTAACTCCTTCTAAAAAGCTAATTAAAATATTGGCTATTGTGGGTAGGAGCAATGCCATAGATGCACCCTTGTTCCCCTGTAACTTCACTGGATAAATTAATGCTTATAGGAGTACTTTACACCCCTCTCTCTTCCTTCCCTCCTTGGGAAGGCTCTGGCAGGCTGTAAAGGCCCCTGTTGTTCTCCAGTGCACTCCTAAATTATTGTTGGTTCTGCTTACCTGCCTAAGATGCATTCTACTCTTTAATGTTGTATCTCCATGCCTTGCAATCTGCTCTCCTCAGTGAGCTATTATTTAAAATGTTTTCTTCACTAATCAAAAGCTACCCCGCAGCAGGCAAGGAACATGCTAAAAAGGATACTCAACTCCACAACTATTTTCTAGAACAAAAGTTATAATTACACACGGCTTTCAAAGAAGAGACTGGAGCTGTCAATAGTGTTTCTTCTCCCATGTGCCACTGAATATTTACATGAGTTCAGAATATTTGCAGTGTTGTGACACAGTTGGGAGGGTTTCCCAGCTATGGCTCTTCTACAGGCCCAATTCTCTTCCTCTGTGGTCCTCACAGCCCCAGCCCTGGCTCCTGCAGCAGCCTCCAGTAGTGGGAACACGTCCTGCAGTGGGCCACAGCAAGTGGCCCCCAACTCCAGCAGCAGGCCCCAGCTCTGGCAGCACCCTCGGGTCTGACTCTTGTTAGGTCTGCTCTCCCTGCCTTCATGGCCTCGTTGCAGCCCAGCTCCCAATCCCTCTCTGCATCAGGCTCATCTACTGGAGCCAAAGGGAGATCCCAGAGCTGCCAAAACCCACTCCCTGGTCTGGCCCACGGCTACGTGGGATTTTACCTTTCCTGCCCTGGGCCAGTTCCTTCACCTGCCGCAGGGCTGGAGATTTAAAAACACCCTGGCCTTAGGTCCTGGACATGTGCAGATAAGCAGCACAGCCTGCTCATGTTAGCTGAGGTAACAGAGGCAGGCTGCCAGTGTGGTGGCACATGTCTCCTTGCCATCACAGCTCTCCAGAAGCTGGGGGGCTTTCAGCAGTACCCTACAACACACTTTTTATGTTGTAACATGGTGGTTGAGAACCACTGCATGTTGACCGCATGTACCTGTGACAAATTTCTGCAAATAATGCCATTAACAGAGGCATCTTTATACTATGCACTAAGCCAAAAAAGCACGATGTGGTGCAGGCTCTTTAAATGTTGGAAAGCAGAAAACACTTCTCAGAACTCATTTATGCTCTTGACAGAGGTAGATACAATGCATTAGGAGTTTAATGGGGAAACACAGCGAGCTTTTCTTGGTGTGAGTGGTTGCGTTAGGCAGTCCTTCCACAAGGCATCCTAACTAAACAATCACTGCAACCAAAGGAAGCTCCCTGGTGCCATGCTGATGCTTCTAGAAAACAAGAAAAACACTTCAATGCAGATTGAAAGGAAAGTATAAGCACTCTGCTTAGAAAGCTTTAAGCATAATTGAAATTTGGTACACAGAGTGTTGTCTAGTGCTGGGCATCACTCTTAGAGGAATGTGTGGACAAACTGGAGAGACTCCACAGGAGAGCAATGGAAAAAATAAAAGGTATAGGAAACTTGACCTATGATGAAGGCTGGGGAAAAAAATCCCTGGGCATATTTAGTCTTGAGAAAAAGCAGACCAAAAAGGGATGCAAGTCTTCAAATATGTTAAGGCTGTTACAAAGAGGATGGTGATCAGCTGTTCTCCATAGCAGAGCTGGCTCAAACCATAAGCCAATAAAGCCCTGGCTTGGGGAAGCCCAGTTTAGGGACTCCCTGGTGCTGCACCAGGCTGGCCCATGGGGTGGACCCTGCTCCCTTGCCCTGCCTCTGGGCTGGCCCCCCGGGCAGAACAGCCAGCCCAGGGGAGGGGCGAGAGACCAGAGCCCATCCCATGGGCTGGCTTGCTCCACCCTAGGGACAGGGAGGGCTGGCTCAGACATGGGCCGAGGGAGTGGGTCTGCCCCATGGGCCAGCCCGCCCACCCCTGAGCCGGCTGCTCCCCACCCTCAGGATGGGAACCAGCCCACAGTGAAGGTCAGGTTCCACCTCCTGGGGGAGCCACAAAAGAAAACACCAGCTTGGGATGCCAGAGCCCCTTGAGCCACCCCTGCTCCATAGCCACTGAAGGTAAGACAAGCAGTAATTAGCTAAATCTGCAGCAAGGGAGATTTAGGTTAGATATTAATAACTTCAACGCAAGTTAAGCAGTATAGTAGGCTTAGCAACATAAAAATGCTTCAGATCCAATCGGAAATACACTGTGGTAGCAGTCAGTGTCTTAAGGAAAGAGCTCTGCCATCTTGTGCAACTGAAACACAGAACACTAGGATGCTGACAGGCTGAATTTTCACAAACAAGGTGTACTGTGGGGTGTGGGAAGATAAGTTCACTGACGTTTTTAAGCCAGTGAATATCTAACATGATGTGAACTCCTGCATTGTATACTGCAAATCAAGGCCACAGAGAAGACTGACTCAGTATTTTGCAACATTCTCTCTGTTTAAGTGCCCAGAAACAACCATGAATCAAAAAGACAATTTCTTTCTATTTTAATCAGATTCACCTTGAAAGCAGCTTTGGTGAATCCCTGGCTACAGCAAAGCCACATGTAACAGAAATGTGCAAGTAGGGAGGACATGACACGCAAAGGTAGTTTAAGGCACATTCTTACACTGCCCTGTGTCTTGATGCCGTGAGCAAGGGCCACTCCCTGTGTACTGAGGTAGAGGAACATAGAGCAGCTCCAAGTTACAGCCACTACAAACAGGCCTGGGAACCCATAGTGGCTACTGGAGATCAGGCTGGCAGCAAAGAGGTTCAGGGCAGCAACTATGCATCATGCCGTAAATACATTTGTTAGACTTTAAAAGTTCCACTAGACTCCTTGTTTGTTTTCTTGAACTAGATTAACATGACTACCCCTTTGGAACTATACAGGCTCACGGTTACTTCTGGAGACAGATTGCTGTGAAACTGAAGTCCAAAGCAACACAACTCAGGAAAATTTGGCCTATTGCATCTGGTGCTGGGCACATTGAAAAATATGGTGGTCTAAGCAAATAATCCTATGACTGCTGAAAAAAAGGAAGTTGCTGATTGTTAAATTGGGGCCCTAATATAACCAAAAGCATGATGTAGTACAATATATATTCAGGTTAGAGTCTGCACCTAAGAATAGCTCTGAGGAATAACTCATGGGGAACAGGGTTGACTCAACCAATAAGCAAATAAGGCTCTGGCTCAGGGCATCATTTACTGAGGGGCCTGCAGGCTGGCCCATGGGCTGGGGTCTGCTCTCTTGTCCTGCCTCTGGGTCGGCCCGCCCTGCCCCTGGGGAGGAACAGCCAGCCCAGGGGAGGGGCGAGCCATCCTGGAGCAGAGACCAGGTTCCGCCCCACACCATGGGGGTGTGTAAACTGAAAGGCAGCTCGGGTGCCAAAGGCCCTTGAGCTGGCCCTGATAGGGAAGAAAAATCAGTAAGACTGTCAGTGGAAAAAGTGCTTATACAAACAGGTGGATAATATCACTCACTAAAGGTGTTACCATTCATGAATTCCTGAACAGGATTCACTTTCTTTCATCACTGAGTGGTATGTCTGTTCCCTGGATCAGTTTCCAATTTATCTACTGCATCTCTCTGGCTACATGTACACTGATGGCAGCAAAATTGCTGCCATCAGCCTGGCATTCCAGCAGCACTTAGCATCGAGTCTGAACTCACTGCTGCGCTCCCAGAAGTTGGTGCCAGAAGGTCTGGGGGCCAGGAGACATAAGGGAAAGGTGACCACAAGGGCTTTGCAGTTGGCTTTCCTCAGTGCGTCTGGGTGGCTTAAGTAGTCACCCGCATCAATGCGAGGCATTTTATGTGTCTTGCATAAACACCAGTCGACTGCTGCCAAGAAAAGCCCTAAGTTTAGACTAGGGCTTTGTTTCTTGGTAGTTAAAAGTATTACTTAGAGGTGGAAAATATACACATTGAAAGAAGGAATACATACGTTTTTTAATAAGGATTCAGGAGAAAATGTGATCATGGAGTACAGCTGGTTTTGTCTGTAACTGTAGATCATGTGCATGGCAAACTGAATAAACATAGATTCCTTTTGCTTTTTTCCCCTTGCCAAGTGTCTGCTCAAGCAGAAAAATGAAGAACACCCCAAACAACCCTGCATTGATATTTGGATGAGCCATCATGGGGCAGTAACAACAAAAACATTCTTAGGCAAAATAGCAAGGAACTTGGAACAGCTTGATGTCTTTTCTGAGCAAAAGTACACAGAATAGCACTGCTCTGAAGAAAAATTGAACCTTTCACTTTTTTATTTGAAAATATCTTCAGCCTTTTCACATTGATTTTGGGGAATAGCTTATGCAAATGATTAGCTTTAACTCTCGAAAATGACCTGCTTACATACAGCTATTTTGAATACCACTGTTATTGGCCATTTGTTTTTTATTGTGAAATTCAAATGGCACATTAGACTACCTGTATTGTCTCATTTTTGGCAATAACTCATCTATATGATGGCTGAGCAAATAATTTCCAACAAACCTTTATCCACTTCAAAAATGTTTCCCTGTTGGGTTTTGGAAGTCTCAGAAGATGAGATATTCTCATGTGATTTTTGTCTCCCTTTGGCCATAAAATTGAACAAACACCTGTTCTTACAAGCTGTTGTTTGCATCTGAATTGGAAGTGGAAGATAAGCCCCCGCCCAGCTTGGGGTTTAATTCAAAACCAAAATATGAATCCAGAGGTCCAGATTTGTACCCCTCAAATCCAAGCTTATGTTTCCCCATCAGCAATATTAATGCATTTTAAAGGTCCGTAACTATTTAAATAATTGATTCTTCTATATATTGCTAAAGAAAAATGAACAATTAAAAGCATATAATTATGTATTCCTGACATTTGGTTTCAATACTGAGGGCCCAATAAAGCATAAATTCCCATTGGCAATAGCAGGAATTTTGCCAAGGAAGGAGAGCAGAATAAACTCCATAGTTCTGAAACACTTAAAACATGAACTTGAAAATAAAATGAAAATTTGATTTATCTTAGAAGCATAGGGAATGCCCTCTCTGAAGAAACAGAAGTGGTGAGTGTCAGGACAAACTTGAATTGCTCTCATGAATCCACACTTAGATTACAAGATCATTTCCATCCCAAATCTGACTTTATCCCTCACAACATTCTCTATAAACCAGCAATTGAAACTAATCAGATTTGAGGGTATCCAAAACCCTGCAGAAGATGTTTAGCAGCTGACAAGGTTGGATCCCCACCATTTGGTTGAAATTTTTCATATCTATTCTTAAGCCACTTTTAGGAAGCTTCCAAGGTAATCAGGCAAGTTAGTTTGGAGACCATACACTGAAAAAGAATAGATTGTTATCATTACTTGAAGAGAAGCACATTTAGCTGATGAGGTTTATATGCTTTAATGTCTGTGCTGATCCCTCATCTCTTTTACAAAGCTAGAATTGTAAGCACCCATAAGAACCTGCATAGCATGTTAGGTCTACAGGCAATTCTAGTGTATTCCCTAAGCCCCTTCATACCAAATGCCATGGATCAAAGAAACCAGAAAATTGGCTAGCATGCACTGAATCCAAGGTAGGCTATTATTCAAAGAGCTTACAAGACCCAGCAATGAAGCTAGTAGAACTTTAAAATTTCATGTGCGGAACAGAGGGGTATTTATTCATCCAGCTGCTCTTCTTGTCTTTCAGGAGGTAAACCCCACAGTTTATAACACACAGACCTCAGGCCATGAAAAATAACCTCAAAGCTGACTCTTTCCACCTGTTCCAAGAAATGGAGACTTGTTGCTGCTGTTCATTGGGTCTCTTGAGCAGTGAACTGTGACCTCACTAGTTCTGAAAATCTTGTTTCATGTTTTTAGCATTTGATAGTGATGCTTTTTTTCCTCACTCTATTCTACTTTCTTGAGGAAAAACTATAGAAGAGTATTAAGAAAGGAAAACTAAAACTTGGAAGTTATTTCTTTAAACAAAACAAAAAAATACATAAGGGAAATAGTCAAATAAACTTGTTTAGTTGAGGAGTGCTGCTGATCAAAGTTCTGCAATGATTAAGTTACTGATGATGTATGTGCCCCTCCAAACAAACAAAACCTTTTTGGGTGATTTTTCCTCAGCTCTGCAGAAGAATTATTATTAACAACCTTGTTTTATCAAGTGGAGTAAGGAGCAGAAAAGGAACTGGATCAATGGCTCTGCTCTTTAGGTACTCAATGTGTTAGTCTTTAAAAGGGCCATAGGACTCCTTGTCAGAGTTACATCTTTTTGCTTTATCAATAAAAATAAGCTAGTAGTGCATTTGACCTGCTAACCGCAGAGCCAAGACAGCAAAGAGAATTAGTAGATTCTGTGCTGCTTGTGTATTAATAGATAAGTTCACTGGATTCCAATAACAGAATTTTTACTTTGACATATACAGAAATAGACACTTCAGTTGCTTTTTTACTTACAGTGCATAGCAAACCTCAGTTGAGCTAGTGTTACAAGTGTAAAAGCATGAAAGATATTAAAAATAGCTCAGCTTGATTTTCAATTTCCGAATAAACCTTTAAAGTACAACTCACAAAAACAATCTTTTAATCTGTAAAATGCTTAATTTGTGCACAAAAATAGGAATGAGGGATTGTCACTCTATAATGGCCACAACCACATGGAAACACACAAAAAAGAACAGTGCAGCAGCTGAAAAATAAGGGGCTACAAAATCCCATGATGACTGTATTAATTTGACTTATAAAGTTCTAGTAATGGTCAAATGAAGCAGTTATCCCTTGATCACCATTATCTTGTACGAACATCAAGTAACTGACACCCATCAGACCTGCTACTGCTGACCTATAATCAAAAATTATGGATGGGGCCACAAAGTATATTTGTGTTCTCAATACAGTTTAGTTTATTTTTATTTACCTTCTAACTTTAGGCATTAAAACTGGCATTAACAAGTTTTTCTCTGAAAATATGCAGATATATGTGTGTGCAATAAAAAGTGCTGATATAAACAGATGATAATAAAATCATGATTCCAAACCTGAAACTTGGAGCAAAAAAAAAACCAGAGAAGAAACAATCTAGCTGAAGAAATAAATATTGCTAACTCCTATCCTCCATGGAACTTGTCGCAGAGATCCAGGGCCTCAGCCCTTGCTTGTTACTTTAGTTAATCAGTTCCCTCCATATCACTAAGCATTCCTTCCCTTTGCCTTCCCTTCAGATATATACATATTGATCCTCCTACCCCAATTAAAATGTTTCCTTCCTTTGCATTCTCTGGCTAAGGTGGCATAAGGGCTGCTACCAAGAAACCCTCAGGAACAGACAATCCAGAATCAGAACCAACAACAGAGTTTAGGGCAGTTTCCCACTGTGCAGCAGGGAGTTGTTGTAGTGCTGTTGTTCTTGCAATACCACATTACAACACCTGAGGGTGCCATGTAAAGGCATAAATAGAAGCAGTCACAAGTTCCTCTCATCTGACCCTAAAATGGCCTCTAGCAGCTGTTATGAAGCACTATAGCTTTTCCTAATTGCAGAGAAAGCTTTACTGTCATGTTGTTTCAAGGTAAGAATATTCATCATTATACTCTTTGAGGACGTGTGTCTTCACAGGACTGATAATCCATGTGTTACCCAGTTCTCTGTAGCATCCCTCCACCCATATCCTCTGATCTAGGTTTGGAGGTACTCCAAGCTTGGGCTAGTTTACCTGGGTAGCATGTGGGTCAAACAGAAAGCTCTGTTTTCACTTGGGCTAAAAAACCTTTTCACTTTGCAGTGAGGGTGCAGGCTCAGTCAGTTGTGTGCTAATAGTTCTCCAAAGCCCTTTCCTCAATTTCTCCTGAAGCACAAATGAGTTCTCCACAATTAACTTGGAAAGAATCCCAGATCATCTCAATACAAAATCCATGGGATATATTGCAGTCACACACAGCTGAGTATAGAATACAGAAAACACCATAATCCAAGTAGGACTTTGCTGTGAGATCACTTACATCTGGGTTAGGCTAACGCAAACAGTCAGATATAAGAACTCATCTGCCTGGGTTAATGGTGCAGCCAATGGGGTTGCCTACATCTGCAGATGAGTTTTCCTTCCTTTGAGCCTTTAACTCAATAAGGTTTAATATTACATAGTTGTACCCCTTGAGTTTCCAAACTCTTTGTGGAAGTTTCTTTTTATCCAGGGGACAAATGTAAAATCAAGTGAACTATTGTGATGAATAAAGTTAGAAGGAAATTTCGAACATCATGAGGAAATAGGCAGATGTCTTGCACAGACTGAAACTGAAGATACATTTTTCTTCCTGATTATATTCTATCATTTTTAGAGGTGGGCCTGTACAACCAACTCCCCACAACCACCTGGCAAAAAAAAACCCCAAGAAAACCCTTGTAGGAGATGTAATTCTAGCTCAGACCTCTAACTTGGTTCTTTTGCAGCTCCTTAGCTCTGTTCTTGACCATATTAAAAGAACTCTGAAGTCAAACACTCCCACAACTGAAGGGTGTTCAGAATTTGAATTCCTTCCCAGAGGATAGTGCTTGGGTCCTCCTTGTCTTAAAGCAGATTCAATATGCAAATGTTTCCATCTTGTCAATATGCAACCCTGCAACACTCTCCTGTTCACATGGTAGAATTAGTTCACTTTCCCTACCTACCCTGGGGGGCATGGGAGGTTTTTGAGTATGCTCCTTTGCATAATGTGAAAATGTTCATGGAGGGGGAGTGGTTTCTCCACAGAAGTGTTTGAGCAAGACAGAAATGCAGTCAAAGAACTGCTACACAGACCTTCTGGTGTTGGCCTTGTGGAAAGGCACAACATGGTCAACAGATTACAGTTTCCTCATGCAAAAATACCAAGATGGATCAAGTCCATAGCTATTCTGCAGACTAAAGGCTTATCTACGCTGGGGGTGGAGTTGTAAATCGATGATAGGCTAGCCAATTACAGAAGATGTAGGCATGTGATTACACCAGATTGTTTGCTCAGGGTCTCACATCCTCAGTGCTCACATTACTTCCTGAAATGCATTGCACTGTGGGTACTAGGCTCTGAGGTTTCGGGGAAGGCAGTTCTCCTCCACTCATTCCCCCCTCCACTCCTCTAAAGGAAAACAAGGCAGGAAAAATCTTTTTCTTGCTGTTTCTCTGCCACAGGCAAGACATACAGGGACTACTTCATGGACAGAGAAGAATTAACTGAAAACTTGAAGCAGAGGAGGAGCTATGTTGGTAGGGTAAAGAGACAGGAAAAACTCGAGCTGCTCTCTGGCTATAGGGACATGCCAGCCAATTAGAATTGTAGATTTTGACCTCAGTACTAAGCCACTTGGCAGGTATGATGTTAGCCGGTTGAATCACAGCTCCATTTTTTTCAAATGTACTACTCTGACACTGGAGAGACAGGCTGAAGAAAAGTCGAGATCAGCAGCATTTTGTCGAATTTCATTGTCAGTGTACATTGGCCTGGAGGGGGGAGGAGATTCCTATGCCATTTCTACCTCTGTGGTTCTTCACAGCATCCAGCCCAACTGTTCTGGCAAGACGCTCGGTTAAAGATTAGGTCCAAAATGACTGAAACAATCCATTTACAGACGTTTTAGAGATGGTGCGTACACCAGAAAGTGTTTTTAATTTGCTACAGTGGTTGTTGAAATGCTGGATTTCCAAAAGCAAAGTTCTCTGATGTGCTCATTGACATACCTGGCATTAGTTGTGCTCGAAACGCTGATTATATGTACCATGTATAAAATTAAAATCGACATTTAAAACCTTGTTGAACAATGCAATGATACTCTATTTTTTAACTAGGAAGATTGTTCATCCAGCCTGCTCAGCCAAGATGTTCATTCAGCCCGTTTACCATTTAGAAGACATTGTTGTTAGCATTGCATTAGCTTGCAGATTGTTTTAATATGACTTGGAGCAGTAGGGTGTATAATTGTTTGAATGTTTCTTTCCAGTGACTGCACAGTGCTGCTTCTTCCTGCACCTGAGAAAGCTTTTTCCTCCACCTGAACACTTAACAAGCAAATTTCCAGTCATTCAGAGACAAATGCAAACAATTTAGAACAGATCTCATTCCTGTGATTAGGGCCTAGAGTGAAACTCTTTGCCAAACAGAGCCAACACAGCACTGACATGTAAGATTTTCTTCCTTTACAGTGATTCCCTCGTTTCAGTATGCTTCATTATAAAAGCCCCCGTCCATATCCTCAGCAGTGCTCAGGAGCATTCTCTTTATTATATTACTGCTGTGGAAGTAAACTCATTCAGCCCTAGAAGCCGGTTTCCTGTGGTGAAATCCATTGCCACCAATGTTAATGGGCTAATACAAAAAGAAATACTGTAGTGGCATTCAGGAAATTCAAGTTGCTGGCTGATCTTATATTCCAGTAGCATGAGGGCTGACTGCGCCCTGTACACTTGCTAGTCACAGTCAGCAAAGTCAAGGGCAATCTTGACCTTACCTCTGAATTCCCTGACATTTGTTCCATATGCTAACTCTTTTTGCAGGGGGAGTGAAGAAAATGTGATGTTTTTGAAAGTTGCTGGTTTTGGTCTGTCACCACATGTACAGGTGCTGCATAGTGTCTTGGGAAAAGCCAGACATAATACCATAAATCTCCCAAAAGAGGTATTCATGTGAACCCCATTGGCAGCAGCAAAGGATATCTTATCCCTTATTTGTACATCCTAGCTCAAGGTCCCACCCATACCCTTCTGGGTAGCAAAGCACTTTTTAAAACCCTGGGTAATAGTAAGGTTCACATAACTTTTGAAGAAATTGAAGACTCATTGAAGTGAAAATATCTGTGCAACTTTCAGACCCAGTTAATTTTACCTGTCAGAGGTGGCTGTCATTTTCTTCATGGATTTTCTCTGCACCGTCTGCCTTTGTTGATCTAGAAATCTGCACTGTATCCTGAGCCATAATTGTTAATGTGCATTAACTGAGTATTGTCAACGTAAGGTTAAAATAAGGACCTTGATCCCTCTGTGTTTCACTGTACTGTTATATTCACACTCATCTCTAGACTGTGTATTTGTTCATGGAAAATGGAGCATGTGTAATATATGTGAGGATGGGGATGAAGGGTGGTGCACCTTTACATTTGGAAACTATCTTCTTTGGGGTGATGCTCATGCCTTCAGACAGAATGTGGGCTAAAGTAAATCCTAGCTGTAGCAGGCCAAACTTCACTGATCCTACTGGCTTTTAGGTGAGGCTTGAATTTGATCCCACCATTGTCCCTATCATGTAACTTAGTAAATTATGTTCTGGATAACTTTAGACGGGTAAAATGCTGATATTAGGGTAGTGGGTGCTGTCATTAGCCAGAATGATAATTGTGCATATATTTCATTGCACATTTAACTACAAACATTGACTAAGGCTCACAAACGTCTTGAACTTATTTTATGTAGCGGTAGATTAATATACAGCAAATGTGGGTTATTTGATTGAAGGTCCACCAGGGATTATAATCATCTCTCTAAACAGGCAACACTCCTATTGACATCACAGTGAGTCGTTTCACTCATCAGTGAACTCCAGAGCTAGAACATGGCTGACTATATCGTAAAACACTGTAATGAGTTAAAATAAATTGTTTATTAATGTTACTGTTCTCCTTTGATTATGAACTGGGGAGACGCCATACCAGATTCAAAAGAACAGCAGGTAGATATTTGTCACCCTTCAATTATGTGGTCATTGATTATTTATTAAAATACATACTACACTGTTAATTGTCACACATGCTCTTTGGATGCAATTGCTACCCTGTGGGTAAATTGTAGACTTTGTAGTGAATGGAATGGTGGTGACGTAAAAACTTGTCAGTGGGTTGCTTAGATAACTATATGTAAATCTTATTTGGCGTATTTTCCTTCAGATGGAATAACATTTCTCCATTATTAACAATGTTCTCTAAAACAACAGGTTTTCTCTGGGTATGGAGAGTATTGAAAACACAAGTAAAAGATGTCAGATAAAACAAGCATAATATTATAACACAGTCATGAAGACTTCAGCTGAGACTGGAGCACCATTGTGCCAGGCACTGTACACAAAGAATACGAGGCAGTCCCTACCCTGGATAGCATGGTCAAAGTCTGAACAAAGGGTGCATATGGAAACAGAGGGATGAAGTGACTTGGCCCAGGGGCAACAGCAGGTCGGAGCCAGACCCATGACTCCTAATCCAGGGTGTTAACCTATAGCCCATGCTATTTCTCTGGGTACCTAGTACAAAATTGGAAAGTTTTTAGGCAGGGAGACTATATAAGTATATGAAGTTGCCTGAGAATGCTTGGGATCCAGTGTGACTTTGTATCAGATGTGCTACTGTCTTACACTGAATAACCTTCCAGGAGAGATTTATTTTACCTTCACTTTTTCAGGATTGTATTGTTGAGGCAAGGGAATGGATATCAAAAGAGGCTTGGAAATGATTTATTGAAAAACATAGTCCTCAGTAACAGAAGTAGACAGCAGAATTGTAGAAGCAGCTATGCTTTTATTAGACAAACATAAAATAAGAAGTGTTCAATGCTTTGGAGTCCCTCAAATGTCTGTTCATCAGTTATCACCTTCATCCTAGGAAAAGGAGCTCTGAGGTCTCTGGAGCATGTGTACAAACCACACTTCCTATCCTTTCCTTCTCAGACCTAATAAAAGTCTCTTTATTGCTAAAATATTGCTGTCTCTGTGGAAAATTGTCTGCTAGGAGCCTCCATAATGGAGCCAGATCTAAAAAGATAAAGAGCAAGGAAAATTTGTCCCTGCATTCTAGTGGGTATGAGTTGGGTACTGCGGAAGGTGGTTCACAACTTCACATAGATTCTTGCATCAAAAACAAAAAAATCAGTTTTGGGTCTTCAGCAAAATGTGAGTGATTACTAAGAATTCAAAGCCCTTCAGATGCAGCAGTTTGATGAATTAACATTGCTGGTTATGGGAGGAAAAATGTGTTGTTAAGAAGTGATTTAAAAAACAAAGATGGTGGTTGATGCTAAGTGTAGGAGGGTATTCTATATTTAAGCATGGAAGAAAGCATGAAGAGAGGTGTTTGAAAGTACAACTTAAGAGCAAAAAGGGAGCAGTGAGAGAGGAGACAAAGACCATGGAGTAGGGAGTAGTAAGACATGATGGCACAGTAGGGTGACTTGATATACAGAGGGTCCCCTCTTTATATAGCCACTTATCACCCACCTGTTTGTCCCCTGTCCTGATTTGTCACACTTGCTATTTGATCACTTTAGGAAAGGGATCTAGAAGCCAGGGGAGCATTCTGTGGGCTATTGACAGTCAGAAAAAGAAGCTTGAACTTGATATGGAAGCCAGGGAAGAACAGGAATGGATTGAGCATCTGTCAAGAAAGAATTTTAGCTGAAGTATCTGGTAAATCCTGGGAAGGCAACATGAGAATGAGAAGGGCAAGAAATGAGGAGGTTCGGCTAGTGCTGTGAGAAAAGATACTAATGGTTAGGGTAGTAGTTGTGCACTTTGAGACCTGAGTTCAGTTCCTTGTTCTTTCACTGATTTATGTTACCTGGGATGAGTCAAAGGTAAGATGGTGGAAAAACAGATTGTACATTAAATGGAAGAGGAGGCATTTGAGTGTGGGGAGGAGATGAAGTCACCACAGACAGAATGGAGCAGGGTTAAAAAAGATAGAAATCTGGGAACAATGAAAGTGACGGACTAGCAAAGAAAAGGGAGACGCCATCAGAACTGCCAAAGGATTGTTTAGATCAGAGAGTTAGGAGGATCATCTGCCATGTTGATGAGTTTCTGAGGGTTTCTCTACAGAGCAATCATTTCATGGCAGGCTGGGTTGTGAATCTAGCCTGATGTATACTCCCTACAGAGATGGATTCGATAGTTTGTTGTTGTGCTTTGAACTAAACCTCTTTAAAAAGGTACTAGAGCAGAGTGCACAAATGAACTTTTGTTGCATGTCAGAAAGTTCACACGGACACTTAATCCACTGCAGACTAGTTTGTAGTAGATTCACATCTACTTTGCTGAGTACTAATTTATTCTGTAGACAGATGCTCTATAGAAATGCTGAAGATAGCTAGATAGCTGTAAACTGATTGCTAAATCAGCTAAGATCCTAAAGAGACCAAACCAAGAAATATGGACTAACAATGTTGCCTTGTTTAGTGCCACTCTACTCTGTGTTCCTATCATCTCAGAAGCTGTGTTCCAGCCTCCAGCTCTCCAAAACCTGGCTTAGATTAGCAATGGAATGAAGAGCAGCTAGCAGTTTTGTATTTTAATAAAAACTTGGAAAATCTTGTTGAAAATGGACATTTTACATGAAAATGTTTGTTTTGGTCCATTGCAGAAAACAAAACCAAAAACAACTTTTTATTGGGGGGAAGGGAACTATTTTGAACAAAAAAACATTTCACCAGTTCTACTCTATGTGATTGTGGTGTTCGTTTCTGTATATGTTATGGTGACTGCCAGCGCCAATGTCCACAGAAAGCATATGAAACCTATTAGAATTACTATGGTCTTCCTTTAATAATTTTTCCATAATCACATAATACGCATAATCCCCAAAATCTCTGTATTTACAAAATGGAGGAAGAAGAAAGACACACACAGATATTGGTGTGTTTACTTGAATGTATTTGTGAAACATCAAAATATCCAGGTATTGGATACAATATGAGAATGTATCTACAAACAAATGCTTCAGAAAGGCTACATCTACTGAATTACCACTGTATTATAATCACTTTACCAGTGAGGGGAAACAAAGACCTTTGACTTCAACCACACTGAAATATTAGCAAAAACCATTGCTAGGTTGCTAACTCCTTTTTCTTTCTGCATGAAAATACATCCAAAAAATGAAGTGTTTCTTCCCTGCAATTGGAATAGGTTGCCTTTTTATATCAGATGAAACTTGAATCTTGCCTGTGTGGGGAACGAGATGGCTGTAGTAACCTGAGCAGCAGAATGATAGGTTGTATGCTGTAAAATGAAGAGATAATTTTGGCACTTCATATTGGTGTGAAGCAGCACTGCTGTGGGGCTGTGTATAAAGTATGCAGGGAGAAGAAGAATAAAGAAAACAAAAACAGAGGGGAAAAAGCCAGCTGTGAACAGCAATGCTCGAGTCTGTTTATTGAAAATGTTGTAGAAGATCTAAAATATATCTTAATTAACAACTATTCTTAAATGAGCAGCAATAACACCTTAGTAAGTGCTTGTCTCTCAAATCATAGCTAAATGTACAGAAAAAGTACCACAATTATAATATCTGCGAAGGACATTAGATATTATAGTTCTTCTTGGAACTTTATTTTCATTCCCAGAAATATGTCAACAAAAACACCTGCAATTTGTTTTGCTCATAATAAGAAAGAAATATAAAGTAGCACAGTTACCTCTCAACAGCAAGCTTCTTGCTAGTTTCTGGCTGCCAATTTTTTTTCTTAGCTTGCAAATGTAAAGAAAAATCATATCTACTACTAATTGCATTCTCTTGCTTAAGACTGAAGTGGTATGCTAATATATAATCATCAAAGATGGCCAGATAGTTAATTATTAATCCAATTAGAAGAGAATGTTCTATCAAAATACAATCCCAGATTCTTTATTATTTTGCTTCTCAATGTTTATAGGAAAAGAAACTAAAAATACAGTGCAAATGACCTGTCACTGAAATTAATACAACAATTATTACTACAAATGGCAGGACAAATGACAACCAACATAAAAATCACAGCTTTGTGCTTTCTAAGTTTAGCTCCCCTCCCCCCAAGTTCTGGCGTCTGATTTGCTGCTGTGCTGTGATCAGCCTCTCTACTGGCTCATCTGCCTTGACATTTTAGTAGGAAACAGAGGCTCCATCCATTCTCTACCCCTCTTTGCTTTTTCTCTGATGGTGCAGAGGGAAGTATTGGGCCCACAATGCTATTTCTACTGTACCAACAGTGAATGTGTGAGGAGGATACAATGAGGGTGGGTCAGATATTTTGTTCCCATGTAGATCCTTGCTCACTGCCAGAATTTGTGGCCACAACAGAACCCTAACTGGCAGTACAGTTTGTAGTCAGTTCATGGGCCTGATGCAAGTAGATATAGGAGTCTTGTCACAGATTTCAGTGGACTTTTTAGTTGTTCCTATGTTACTGGGATTCCTGTTAAAGTGGATGGGAATTCAGCCTCTGGATCATTTGCAGGATGGGGGCCCAACAATTGCAGAGTGTAGGGATGGCAGAATAAGTAATAGCCATAAAGTAAAAGAATGAAGGCTGCAGTATTCAGATTCTCAAAAAATTCCAATTTCAATTTTTTTCTATTTTAATTTTTTATAGAGTAGTATAAAAAATTAACATGAAATCTTTTAAGTGTGATTGTTGCATAACGAAAATAAGAACTGTTGCAGCATCGCTCCTGGTTGAATGCCTGTCACTCAGATCCTGGTCTTGTATTTAGTCACCTGTGCATCAGCCTTTATAATTCAGATGGGAGAAAAAAGGAGCCTAAGTGGGTGAATGTCCAACCAACATCTATGCTAAAACAGTGTGACCGTGTTCCCCACTTTTTGTTTTTGTAACCATCGTTGGTGCAGGATTTCACTACGTCCCTTTGGTTTAATTTCATTAACTAAAAAATACCTCCTTTATATATGAGGAACTGGAAAAAAAGGGGAATTTAAATATCATATTTAAGTGGTTATCTGAAGATTTAAGATAATACAATATTAATGGCGATGAATCCTCGATTTATCTTGGACTGCTGCAGGAGGGTCAGAAATGAATAAAGAATCTTCACCGGTGTTGGGAATAGCAGTGGCAGTGCACAGTAAAGAATCATTGACAGCTTTCACTCAGCAGATTTTAAACGAATTAAAATCCAGAAAAATATCCGAAAGTCCAATAGAAGAGTTCAGGTTATTGCTAGTCATCAGAAACTTGCCAGCTTCTCCTGTGTTGGCAACTAGGATGAAGATGAGGGCAAGGGCTGCTAAGGGAGCTTCCTGGAGCCTGAGGACACCTGTGCTATTTTGGGGGTGAAGGTGGGAGGTGGTCTCTCGCAGCAGTTAACCAGCTGAATAGTGCAGGGCAGTAGAGAATGTAAAATGGAGTTCCTCAGCACAGTGGGGAAATATTCACTAGCAGGACAAGTGGAATTCTGGGAGTACAGAAGTTGTTCATTTAAGGAACTATGTTCTTCCTTATTTGTGGGTGTATTGTATTTTAAAAGGAAGCTAACACTCAAAATCAAACTTGGATATCCCCTGCTTGATTTCTAAGGAAGCTTGTGGTATTGGGCAAATTAGTTCATGCCAGACTTTTAAAAATATTTAGAGATTGCACTTAAATACCTTAAAAATATGTCTGTTACTGTTTTGCCTTAGTTCCTTATATTTAAAAAGGGGTAATATTAACCTGCATGACAGGGATGTTGTTATGAAAGATTGTGAGACAGATATCATGGTAATGGCATGCCACAAACTGAAGAGAAATATAGGGAGGAGTGGGGCTTATTTTGTTTTTGTTTTATAACATTAAGGTTTTTGGTGATGTATTTGGGTGACTAGCCTCAATTTCAGAGAATTTTAAGGTTTTAGCAATTTAGCAATTTATTCATTAATTTTGTTAAGGAACCCAGAGTTCATACTGTTCTTTCTTCAGAGAAAGTGTCCATAGTGTGCCAGTTGTTTTCTAGTCATGAAAAAGGAGTGGTCCCTACAACAAAGGGTTACATCATGACAGCCATTAGAAGTAGAAATGTTATTGTTGTTATTTACGTCATACGTGGACACTTCAGCTTTACATCATTTGAGCGCTGTAGTGGAATGAATAAATATGGCCTGAAAAGGCTAAATTAGAAGTTGGATCTTACTACCATCAAACTCAGTGGCAGCACATCTTGACCATGAGAGCAGCTTTGGACTCCTGGAGGCTAAAGTAAGGTGTTCAGGATCTAAAGTCTTATTCTGCACATCCAGAAACATCCAGGCTTTTTAACCTTTCAGGGAACACTGTGCTATATAAAGCATAAACCAATTTGACTCCCCTACTGTTAACAGAAATACCAATTACACTGTTGACATTGATCTTCTCTACGTTTAATGCTATTTGCAGCTCTGTATCCTTGATAACCCTGTTACCTCTGTCTCTACATACATATAAACTCCTTGACAAGAGCTGTTTGCTTGGGTGAGATTAGGTATCACTATTTGACACACAGGATCAAATATTTGAAAAATATATTAGATTCCCCCAACCTTGCAAGAAACTTTATTTTAAAGGTTTCGCTTTAAAAGCACTTACTGCATTCCAAAGCTCTGGATCCCATTCCTTCATATCAAGCTAATGCTCCCCATTACTTATGTTATCTGAGTAGTGCTCAAATGTTTTAAGAGTAGAGAAGAGTAACAATTCCTTTGTCTTGTTTCTTTTGCAGAATACAAGAGAAAGAGATTGATTGATTGCATTTACTTGTGCATGTTTGTAAGAAGGTGTGCAGTATGGCTAAGTGAAGAACTTACTGAGGAAAAAGTAAAATAAATAAAACACAAATACTAATATTTAAAAACTGAAGAAATAAGTTTTGTAGTTAGGCCCCACTCCTGTCCTGCTAATACTAACTGATATGATGAATTTTGCTAATGTACATAATCCTGTTGAAATAGTTTCAGTATGTACTTAAGCACTTGCAAGATTGGGACTTAGTTCTCAAACTAGTTAGTCTCCTGGTCATTCTTACCTCTTTCAGGAGGGAGTTCAATACTACAGGTCCAGCTGCTGTGAAAGTTCTAGCTCCTGCATTCACAGTCCTGCCCTCTTAGTTAACATTTCGATTATGCAAGTAAAATGCGACTGTCATGAGAGGTCACGGTTGTGAAGGGGGAAGAGCCTCTCAGACAGTAGGGCTAATCACGTGAAGGATTTGCCTAGCATGGCAGAGGGCTTGAAATGGACTCCATATTCAACAGGGAACCTGGGAGGGCAGAGTGAGAAACAGAGTGGTGTTGTGTTCTTAGTAACTTGTGCTCCTTTTTTAGCACTTGTTTTCCAAGTTTCTCCAGGGAAAATATTAATGCCTGTTATTGGAATGAATTCCCCTCTACATCTTGCAGCTATTTTCATGGTTGTTGCGTACCTGTTAACATAAACCATAATGGTAATAATTCTTTACATCTCTGTAGCTCCTTGTATACAAGAACCTCAAAGCACTGATTGACCATGTACATTAATAACAACAATAGTATTAATTAGTTGTCTCAGGCTCCAATAAGGTAGAGGAGTAGTATTGTACCTATTTTTATAGAAGGGAAAACTGAGACACAGGAGAACAAGTAAGAAGTCCTGTGGCACTTAAAGACAAACCAATTTATTTATAGCATGAGCTTTTGTGGGAGAAAATCCTCCTTTGTCAGATGCTTTGAAGATCGGGTGTCCTTCAGAATATGAGGAAAATAAGTTCAGAGAAGTGTAAATTGAGGGATCAGGTCAAACTGTAAGAGCTTTCTTGCATTTATTTTCCTCCCATTCTATAAGCTCCCCTATCTTCAAAGCATCTGACAAAATGTGATTTTTCTCCTATGAAAGCTCATGTGATAAATAAATTTGTTAGTCTTTAAGTGCCACAGGACTCCTTGCTTTTTTTGCTGAACTAGACCAGGCGTGACCAAACTGAAGCTCAGTAGCTGCATGTGGCTCTTGAATGAAAAAGTGTGGCTTGCAAAAGAGCATCAGCAAATCAATTTAATAGGTAAAAGCATATGGCTATATGCCTCAGTTTGGCTCTTGATGGTTTAATAATCAACTTGTGTGGCTTTCGAGTTCCATAAGTTTGGCCACCCCTGATACTAGACTAACACGGCTACTGCTTTGGAACTTGAGACACCGGAGCCAGTGACCTGGCCAGAACTGCATAATGAGGGGCAGTGCAAGGCATTGAGGAATTCTTGCTTCTAGTTCCTTTCTCTAATTGCTGTCATTACAGCTGGGAGGAATTACCAGTATTCTCTAGGAAGCCTATATTGGTGTCAGAGGCAGCCTTTGCTAAAAGATTTAGTAAGAGTGGAGTTTCCACAGATGGGCTGGCAGGATCTCTCCTCTGTAATGTAATGAGCAGAGATAAATCATTTGTAGCCAATCCAGAAGACAATTTAGGAAAAAAAGTACTTTCCTGACAGAGCCTCCATGAAGGGCTGTGAGATATGAGTCCTCCTAGTATGTTCTTGTGAGCATCCCTTAGCTTATCTATGTTTTCTGGGCATAAAATCTTCCTTCTGAATTTCTTGTATTGCTTTTTACTGTTCACTCTATTTTAGCAGAACTTGGGTTGACCTCAGTCTGTCAGGAGCCTGGCATTGATGGAGTGGTCCATGGGAGGTAAAAGTAATGACTACCCAGTAACCTCCATATGAGGAGCTCTCTGAACAGACTCTGAGGGGTATGTTCATCCTCACATACTGTTCATGTTTGTGTGTTCATCCTGAGGGCCCAATACTACAGCTTTTACTTTCACCAAGTAGCATTTATTTAACAAGACTCCTTGTGCAGCCCTGCAGAATTGTCCTTAATTAGATGTGCCTGCTTTCTGGGGACGTTTATTTGAAGTCTGTCTGTGTAAGTTTCCTCACTTTGGTTGTCACAGAGGGAGTCAGTCCAGTGCAGACTGCCTTAAAAAGGATGAAATCCTTGCCTGAAATAATTCAGACTATATTATAATGTGTTTCACACATTTCCAGTATGGTTTTGCAGACAATGATAAAGCCAGTAATGAAACCTGTCTTAGCCAGGCTCATGTGGGTGGAATGACTGAGGTGAATTTTTACACAAGTGACATTTAATTGCAACTTATAGGATTGTTAATCACCAGTAGGTTTTTCCCCCCCTGAGTAATGTTAGGTTTCCCAAAATCATTGGATTGAGGTTTTTTTCTATTTTATTTTATTTAAATCTCATGATTTAAAATTAATTTCCAGCTTTTTATTTGCCTTTTGCTTTTTGAACTTTTATAGTTTACTCAAGTAAAAAAAACTAGGGTTGTCAAAGAATTAAAAATTGAAATTTAAAAAACATGATTAATTGTGGTTTTAATCACATTGTTTCATAGTAATAGAATGCCAATTTAAATTGCTTATAAATATTTTTGGATATTTTTCCACATTTTCAAATATGCTGATTTGAACTGCAACACAGAATATAAAGTGTACAGTGTTTGCTTTGTACAGGTGGTTCTCAACTTTTTGCAGGTCACAACACACTTGGTAGTATATCAGGAGCCTACAGGACACACCAGCCCACCTCCTCCAGGACAAATATAGCCATCTCCCCACCTCTTGATGACAAGCGTACTGCTATGTGGTAGCACAGTAATGTGTCCCAACAATGGTTGAGAACCACTGCTTTATACTATTATAAATATTTTCATTGTGAAAAGATAAACGAAAGAGTGTTTTTCAGTTCCCATCATACAAGTAGTGTAGTGTGATCTCTGTCGTGAAAGCACAGCTTAGAAATGTGGAGTTTTTTTAGTTTTTCACATAACTTCATTCAAACCAAAACAATGTAAAACTTTAGGGCTTTCAAGTCAAAGCATGAAAGGGCATACAAATGTTTTAACATATCAGAAACATAAATATTTGCCATTGTAACTAAAACAGTGCTATGTGAATGCCTGTTCTCAGTTTCAGGTGACATTGTAAATAAGAAGCAGGCAGCATTATCTCCTGTAAATGTAAACAAACTTCATTGTCTTAAGGAGTCTTGTGGCACTTGGAGACTAACAAATGTATTTATTAGCTATTTATGTTATTTATCTTTTAGTCTTTAAGTGCCACAGGACTCCTTGCTTCTTTTGCAGGACTAGACTAACACGGCTGCTCCTTTGGAACTTGATTGTCTTAGTGATTGGCTATACAAGTAGACTGAGCGGAGTTGGAAGTGGATTGAAAAATACTGTTTCTTTTATATTTTTTACAGTGTGATTAATTATGACTATATTTTTAATCTAGTCACCTTGTTTCATGCTAACTGCATGCATTAAGGGAGATTAATTGACAGCTCCACAAAAAAAACCCAAACAAGCTAAACTGCTCATGACTGCGATCGCGTGAAAGTTTATAACACTGTAATAGAAGTTGTATGAAAAGAGTAACTTTGACCTTGCATCCACTGCCAGTCAAATGTGTATATTTACCGTGCAACAACTAAAATGCCTTAGTATTTTGCTGTAAACTATTCATGATTTAAATTAGGTGATGTTGACCACAGGTGGGCTAGTGTAGTCCTGAACTTGAGTAAAAAACTACAGACCTGACCTCAAGTAAAAACTACTACCTTGCTCTGTATTACGATTTTACAGTGGGTTAGCTAATGTATTCAGTTACCCTGGCTATTTAAAAACAACATACACCCCCAGCTTTTTTCTCTTCAGTGAACACAGTTTTTGTGTGTTCAGTGCTGCTAATAGCTCCCAAGGTGTGAGTAACCCAGCATGTATAGGTAATGGTTTGACAAACTTTTGATTCCTATTTAGAAAGGTTAATATGAAAGCATTTCCTTAGCACTGTAAAGCTATTATTTCAAGCCTGTGTTAAGTACCTGAAGACATCAGACCCCCTAACATTTTCTTCCTTTTTTTGGGGCATAATTAAAACATTCTCTGTACTCGGAGATTGGCAGATATCCCAGCTCAATGGTGCTATATCTGATTAATATTTGGGTTACCTAGCACATCTCTACTTAAAGTGTATAATTAAAGCTTGTGAAGTCTGCCATTAACAAGCCTCACCTTGGGCTCATTAAGCTAACAGGAAACTTGCTGAGTGTCCCCTGCCTAGTGAGTTCCCAAGACACAGAGATTTAATTAGGCAGTGCATCCCACCTCCTAAATAGTATAAAGAGTTGTGGGGAGGGTGGATGGCAGGTTTCTGAATTATCACTTAATCACAGTGCATTTTTCAAACCAAAAAAGGTAGCGCATAGAATTTTTGTCATCATATCAAGTTGTTAGATAATTGGTGCTGATCTCCTTGGGTTTATTAAGTTAAATTGTAGAAATTCAGCCAATGAAAAGCCCATTTATTCATAAAACTACAGTATAGTTAATTTTTAAACTGTGCCCATAAAGCAATTGATCTTTCACTGGCTAAAGCAATGTTAGCCACCTTCTCAAAGCTGGACAAAAAGTAGTGGGCCGACAGTGTACATGGAGTAATTGTGGACGTCCAGCTGCACTAAGATTCACCTAGGATTACTAAGACTGAAATAATGGGGTGATCAAAGCCCACAGGTAAGTCAGAAAACCAGGGAACCTGTGGGAAGGGTCAATACTTGGGGGAGCCTGGACTTTTAACAGCAGGGATAAAAGAGAGACTAGTCAGAACTTGCAGGGGATATCAGATCAGTGTCTTAACTGTTTATGTACTAATGCAAGAAGTATGGGGAATAAGCAAGAAGAACTTGAAATGCTAGTAGCTAAACACAATTATGAAATAGTTGGCATCACAGCAGGAGCGTCGCTGGTGTTGGGCATGCCGGGGCATGTGCCCCGGGTCCCAACGCCAGTGCCCCGGTTCTCCGGCCCAATCGGGCCAGGGATCCGGGGCCCGATCCCTGGTCAGCTGCGGTCGCGGCGGCCCCGTCCCTGGCTGGGGATCTGGGGCCTGGCTGACCACCAGGCAGGCCCCGCCCCGGCCAAGGATAGGACCAGGGGGAGGCCGCGCCACCACAGGTGGCTAGGCAGCGGCGGGGCAGGTCCAGAAGTGGCTGCTGGAGGCTGGGCCCGCGCCCACGGGGGGCCAGGCCCCCGATCCCTGGCCGGGGATGGGGCTGCCGCAGCCGCCAGTGGCCAGCCCCGGATCCCCGGCTCGGGATCCAGGGCCCGGCCAGCCGCCCATGGCGGCCCTGTGCCTGGCCAGGGATCGGGGGGCCTGGCCACCTGAGGGCGCGGGCCTGGCCTCCAGCGGCCGCTTTTGGCTAGGCCACACTGCGGCCTAGCTGCCCGCAGCAGTGTGCCCCCCTGGCCCTATCTCTGGCCAGGGGGCGGGGCCTTCTGGCTGGGGGCAGGGGCTGGGCCCGTGTCCTGGGTCCCTCCCCACCCCAGCACTGCCTCTGCATCACAGAAACTTAGGGGCATAATACACTTGACCGGAATGTTAACATAGCACAGGATAGCTTGCTGAGGAAGGATAGACAGGGGAAAAAAAGAAGTGATGTTGCCTTGTATATTAAGATTGTGTATACTTGGACTGAGGTGGACATGGAAATAGCAGACAGACATGTTAAAAGTCTCTAAGTAAAAATAAAAGGAGTTAAGAACAAGGGTGATGTCATGATAGGGGTCTACTACAGACCACCTCACCAAGTCGAGATGGATGAGGCTTTTTTTGAACAATTAAAAAAATCACCTGAAGCACAGGACTTGTTGGTGATGGGAGATTTCAGCTGCCAGACATCTGTTGGGAAATTAACACTTTAAGGCACAGATTATCCAACAAGTTCTTGGAATGTATTGAAGACAATTTTTTGTTTCGAAAGGCAGAGAAAGCTATTATGGAAGAGGTTGATTTCAAGTTGATTCTGATAAACAGAGAAGAAATGGTTAAGAATCTGAAAGTGGAAGGTAATTTAGGTGAAAGTTATATAATGGTAGAGTTCATAATTCTAAGGAATGGTAGGAGAGAGACCACTGAAAGAAAGATGATGGATTTCTAGAAGGAAGACTTTAGCACACTCAGGTAGGTAGGATCCCATGGGAAGAATGTCTAAGAGGAAAAACAACTGAAGACAGATGACAATTTTTCAAAGAGACAGTATCAATGGTACAAGGACAAACTATTCCATTGCTCAGGAAGGATAAGAAGTATGGCAAGAGACCACCCTGGAGATTTTCAATCATTTGAAAATGAGGAGAGAGTCCTACAAGAAGTTGAAACTTGGACAAATCACAAAGGATGACTATAAACAAATAACACAATTATGCAGGGGAAAAATCAGAAAGGCCAAGGCACAAACTGAGATCAAATTAGCTGAAGGCGTAAAGGGTAACAACAAAACAACCACTTTTGAAATAGATTAGAAATAAGAGAAAGACCAAAAGCAATGCAGATCCATTACTTACCAAAGAAGGAAAAACAGTAACCGAAAATGTGGAAATGGCAGAGGAACTAAATGATTTTTTCATTGCAGTCTTCACTGAGAAGGTTGGTGGTGACTGGATGCCTCATGCAGGAGAGAGCAGTAAAATCGGGATAAGATCAGAAGCTAAAGTAAGGAATGAACAAGTTAAAAATTACCTAGACAAGTGAGATGCCTTCAAGTCACCAGGGCTTGATGATATGCACCCTAGAATACTCAAGGAGCTGACTGAGGAGATATCTGAGCCATTGGCTATTATATTTGAAAAATCATGGAAGACCGGAGTATTCCTGGAGGACTGGAAAAGAGCAAATATAGTGCTTATCTATAAAAAAGAGAAAGAAGGACAATCCAGGGAATTATAGACCAGACAGCTTAACCTCTGTGCCAGGAAAAATAATGAAGCGAATAATTAAGTAATCCATTAGCAAGCATCCAGAAGAGAACAAGATGCTAAATGTTACGCAGCATGGATTTGTCAAGAACAAATAGGCAACCTGATAGCTTGCTATGAGAGGTAAAAAGCCTTGTGGATAGAGAGGAAGCGGCAAATGTGGTGTATCTAGACTTTAGTAAGGCTTTTGATATGGTCTCATATCACCTTCTCATTAACAAACTTGGGAAGTAAAGTCTGGATGGAGCTACTATAAGATGGGTGAAAAATTGGTTGGATAACTGCTCCCAAAGGGTAGTTATCAATGGTTCACAGTCATGCTGGAAAAACATAATGAGTGGGGTACCTCAGGGATCAGTTCTGATTCTGTTCAATATTTTGATCAGTGATTTAGATGATGGGCCAAATTAGTCCAGACTAAGCTTTCTTAATCTGGACTAATTTGGCAGTGTAAACATAGCCTAAGAGGTTGTCATGAGAAGGTAGAAGAAAAGCTGTTCTCCTCATCTGCAGGTGATAGGACAAGAAACAATGGGCTTAAATTACAGCAAGGGAAGTTTAGGTTGGACATTAGGAAAAAATTGCTAACTGCCAGGTGATTAATCATGGGAATAAGTTGCCTAGGCAGTTTGTGGAATCTCCATCATTGGAAGCTTTTAAGAATAGGTTAGACAAGCACCTGTCAGGGGTGATTTAAGAGAATAATTGGTCTTCCCATGAGTGCAGGGGACTGGACTTGATGACCTCTCATGGTCCCTTCCAGATTCTATGATTCTATAATATAAGGTGTATTACAAAGTACTGATCACTGACTCTGAAATTCCAGTGTCATGGATTGCGTTAACATTACTGGTCATGTTAATGCAAAAATAAGATGCTTATTCAATATTTTTCACTGACAAAGACTTTATGCTAATCCTCATTATATAGTCCAGGGGAACATAACACCATGCCTGCGGCTAGGTAAAGGTTAGGTTGCAGAGAAAACTACCAGTAATTCACATTGGGTAGAATTGTACCCTTAAAACTCAGCTGTACCACAGGCTGTGTGGAGCTGCACTTATGACTGTGACATTTGGCCTTCTCAAGTCATTGTCTTCTGTGGCATCTCCATTACTGGAGTTTTTCAACCCATTCTCTGTACAATCATCTGCAAATCTCTTTGTGGATAACCAGGCCTTTTGATTCCCCCCAGGATACCATATTCTCCATCAAGGTTTCCTTTTTCTGTCTTGTATTCTTCTTTCCCTTCCAATGTATGTTAACATACATGGTCTGCTGAACCATTTAAAATTTGCCCATCAGATGGAATCTTTCTTCTTATAAGATCTCTGACCATCATTTCCTGAATTCAAATAAATCTACAGTACTTTCTTATTGGTTATGTGGCCTATCCATGATATTCTCAGAATTCTTCTTTAACACTATAATTCAAGGGATTGTAGTTCCTATATTATTGATCGTTTGAATTTTCACATTTCACAACCATAATTTAACATTTATAAACTTATATTTGGTCTGAGTTGGAATTCAGTCAGGGACATTGCTGCTCCAAAAAAAGAGGCCGAGCTCAGCCCCCTGCCCCGGGGAATGATCCGGCTACAGGAGGCAGCCTGGGCAGGCCCAATCTGGCCCCAGCCATTATTGGCAAGTGACAGGTGGCCCGGAGCCTGATCCAGCTCTTGCTGTTCCGCTGCTCGCCAGCCGCAGGCAGCCCTAGCCTGGCTCCAGCTCCTGCTGACTCACAGGGGCTGGGCAGGGGCCAGCTCAAGGAGATGCAGGGCACAAGCCCTGCAGGTCCAGTGACAGTGACACCCATGAATTTAGTATTCAGACTTATGTTTTTACTTGTTAGATGCTTATTCATCCAGAATGTCTCTTTCACTCTTTTGATTCTGATGTCAACAATATCTCATATTCCGTAATGATGCTTTCTAAGTAGCAATAATTTCTGACTTGCTGTATGGCTGTGGTGTTCACTGTTGTCTTTCACATTTTTTCCAGGAACCATGGATATCCCAAAATACTTCCATAATATTTCTCTTGCCCATGTTGAGCTCTTCAGGTACAACTGCTGAGGCACTTCCCTACAGTCTTCAAGGTGGTGGGGTCACCTCTTCCTTTCTCACATTGAAAGGCCACCTGATGTTCCATCTAGTTAGGGTTGTCTAAGATAGTGAGAAATGCTGGCTACGTCACTCTTGTGTATATCACTGGCTGTGAAATTTACATGCCTTAACCCTGTCAGCTTGATGAGTCAATAACTTGGAGGAGCTTAAACTTGGACATTTAATTCTAGATCAGTAGGTCCCAACCTTTTTGGCTCAAGGGCCACAGATTTAAAAAAGAAGACTGCTTTCTCACTGATCTCCCATCTCTTTGGGTGCAGCAGGGAACCTACATGCATGCTACAGCCCTGTGTGCTTCTCCTGGGTCACTAGCCAGTGGCTTGTCTCTGCAGCCAGGGGCAACCAAAGATCAGTGCCCCCCTCCATCTGACTCCCCTGGGGTCATGATATGTAACGACCCAGATGGAGCACTTTACCTACTATGCTCCCTGCTATAGCCAGGAGGAAGAGCGTGCTGATCTCTCAAACCCTTGGCTGCGGCAAGGAGCCTGCAGTGGTCTTTTAGCCGTGCACAAACCCTACACTTGGATTAGGCAGCAGATTCCTTCTGTAACCAGCAGGAGAGTTGCTGTGGGCTACTTTGAGAGACCTCATAGGCCACTTTTGGCCCCTGGGCCACAGATTAGGAACCACTGTTCTAGATCACAATCTTTGCCATATCCATATATAATCTCCACTAATTTCCTGTGAATCCACAAATAGTAGTGTGTCATCTGCATAACTTTTATTATTTACAGGAGTTAAAGTAAGGGGGAATGCCCTAGTAGGAGCCAGCTTTCCGTGGCCCCTAAAAATAGAGTAATGGGGTGGAACACATCCCTGTAGGACAGCTGGTAGAGGAAGGTGCCTGGGACTTGAGAAGCTGACGGGTGGGTGCGGAAGGTGCCCCCCCCAGAGTGGGGGGTGCCAGCCGGGGATCATTAGGCACAGGTGAGGCCCTGACCACACTGCAGAGTGCTCCTGACCCTCATCAGCATGGAGATACCTCCCCCCTAGCATGAGCATAGCCATTCAAATCTCCCTCCTGGAGACCTCCACTTGGCTGAGCACATGACAGGAGAGTAGTTGAAGCCAGCAAAACCCAGGCCTAGGCAGCACGTTTGGGGCTGGGGGCGTCTCTGGCAACACTTGGTGAGGTGAGTGGTAGCAGGGTGGGGTAAGGGGTTCTGGGGAGCTCGCAGCTGGCCAGGCGGGGGCAGTGTGGGAAGCTGGGTGAGATGGCCCTGGCCCGTGAGAGGGGGTGGCGGAGGTGGAGTGGCTGGGGGCCCCAGTCTCAGGGGCATGAGTGGGTCACTGGCTGGGCACAGGGGGGACCTTTGGCTGTGGCTGAGGAGCAGTGCAGCCTCGTTCCTGAAGGTGGGACACTGGGGGAGCCAGGAGTTAGGGGGCCAGTAGCTGGGGTGGGTGGAGGCAGGAGTGCAACACTGAAGTGCCACAAAGCAAAAATCTATTTAAATACAGAGGGGTTGGAGACTCGGGGAGCTGGTGGGGAAGGGCCCGAGGGTCGGGGTCAGGGAGTTGGCCTGGCAGGGTTTCCAGGGAAGGGGCCTGGATTGTTGGAGCTGGCAAGCCAGGGAAGGGGACAGGGGTTGGGAAGTCACGTTGGAGAAGGGGGCCAGTATTTTTCTAGAGTGATAACTGATGCATATGGTACTGAGAAGTGGTTGCAAATGCCTGCCTGGGCTGGGGCCTGCACATGCCTGAAGGGATCCTGAACAATACGGGAATGGGGCCCAGAGATTAGGGGGATTCTGGGACCCATCAAATTATACTTCAGCCACTGGTTAATTATCCTTCTTTTTGGGTCAGTTGAAAATATTTCTTGCTTCTTGAACTACCCTGGCTGTTACAGAATGTCTGCCCTTAAATGGAATGCCTGTTCTCTTCCTGAAAGCTGATACACAGTGCATACCATTTACATTTACCTTTCACCAGTAAATATTATATTCTTGACCCAAGTAGTTAGCTAACTTTCAGGGTCCAACAGGTTATATGCATATGGAGGAGAAACTGATGATGGATTTCTTTGATACATTCTTCATAAATAAGCATGATTGTACAAAGTCCTATTTCTCTGAACACAATAGGAATCAAACAAGAGACAGTTTGTTTGCTCAGACTTCTAAGCATCATTCAGATAGCACTATATTCAAAAGTGTGCCCTCCATTTTGGATTTTTTGAAGACTTGTGCTACTAGTGTGTCTTTTGGCAATTTTGGGTGTTTCTTTCCTCGTGTATGTCCTCTGTGTTTCTGCTGCTTCTTCCTCACATTCTCACACACACACAGTTCTTTCTTTCCGTGCCTCATATTCTGTTTGTTCGCACTGTCAATTTCCAGAGAAACCCCTTGGGTCACATGGCTCTGCTTCTACTCAACCCTTGCCATGTTGACTGTGTTTTGGGTGGTAGCTCCTTTTATTTCAGCCATCTAGTTACATAAAGGAGCTTGATTTTTTCTTATGTTCGTAATTACACCCATCAGCTTCCGTGAGGTTTTGCCCAACCCCCTCATAACAATATGTTTGTCATAGTTTTGCAACATTGTATTTATGTGTTGTTATAGTTAATTTAAATTTTTGTTGCAAAAAGAGAGATTTTGCAGACCTGGAGAGCTATGCTTGACTTACAATCACAATTCACCAACTTGTATTATGACACTTGGCTAAAAATAATTGAAAATGTATTTCTTGATCCCCAGCTTGTTGTACACTTATTGTCATTTTTCTCGAGTTTTAATTAAAAACTGAAATACTTTCAATTTGTAGCTCACTTAAGAAATTATTGCAGTAATTACAACTTGCTCTGAGGCTTAGGTGTCATTTGTGGCTGATAGTGCTGGAGAAGTTGACAAATTAAAGGATTAGATTGGTTGAAAAGTGAGTTAGCAATTTTTAATTAGAATTTTAAGTCATCTCTCTTTTTGAATCACTGATTACTCAGTAAAAATTAGCCCCGAAGTCCTTTACATTTCCTACAGTCAAAATGTCCACAGCAACACCTTTTATCAGTTCTGAGACTGGTCTTTTAAGTGATGATTCTTGTAACATCTGGGATACAAATGAATAAGTAACTGAAAGGTGCTGCTTTGTTTTTAAACTGCATATAAGATCTGTGATATCAGGGAAGCTCCAGGTGAACATTTTATGTTTGGGAATTGGAGCCATGAGTGGGAAAATCAAGAAGTGACCCACCCTTCTTGCTTTAGCAAGCTCGGAGATGGTACATTTAAGTTAAAAAATTATTTCTAACTTTAGCCAAGCACTAAATGCCTATGGGTAAGAAATAATCAGCAGAATCCTAATTGGAACCAGATATTTTGAATGCCCTCCCATCCAGAGCCATCCCTAGGGGGGTGCGGGCCCCCAGGAAAATTGCCGTCTGCAGGACCCCTCCACACCGCAGCACTGAGGGGTGGGATTGGCCAGCCCAGGGGAGAGACAGACCCCTGCGCTCCCCACCCTCATGCTGGGGACTGGGTGAGCAGCCAAAATGGTGGCCCAGTGCAGTGCTGCCTGTCCGCCCCCATCCCCCCCACCAGCCACGTGCACTAGTCTGGGCTCTGGGCTGGAGCAGCCGGGGGGGGGGGGGGGAGGTGGCCAGGCTGGCAATGCTGAACCCAGCTGCCCTTTTGGCCGGCTTACCTGGTCCCCGGCATGGGGTGGGGGGCAGTGGTGTGGCTGCGCTGGGCCCTGCACAGCTGCCCTCCTCGCCCTACCCTAGGGACGGCCCTGCCCTCACCTCCAGTTTCTATTTTGTTTCTTATAGGTGGAAAACTGTTATGCCAAGGCTTTAAACACCCAGATTTACTCATGTCCCTTTTTGTGGAGCCATATAGGCCAGCCATAATGATTTAGGGCCAGAATTTTAAAGGCATTAGATGTATACAGGACCTAGTAGGATTTTTCAGCAGTATTTGTGCCTAACTCTCACTGAAATGAATGGCAATTAGGTGCTGTTATAATCTCCATTAATGCCTAAATACATTAAAAATCTGGCCATAAATAACTTAGCATTTTCTTTCTGTCCCCCAGAGTGCATTTAACAACATGTCTTTAGTAACTGTCTTTGCTACCCCAACATTTTCCTTTTTAAAGACTTCTGGTATGTTCAATATGTTTTAAAGTGATATTCATAAATTCGTACACCTTTTCTGCCTGAGGGAGAGAGAAATTGATTGATTTACATGTTTATTAAATATATCTTAGAAGGAGTCACACACTTGTTTTTCTTGCTTTCATTTACAACTGGGTCCTTGTTGCAGCTAGTCATTAAATAGAAAATACTGTACAAAAAGCCCATGTTGGTTGTGTGCGCAAATAGAAATAGAAGGCCCAGCTAGATGAAATTTACAGTATAAGTAGATTCTGCAAACTAAGAAAGGGGATACCAAGCTGAATTGTGTCATGGAAATTAAAATAGTATGTGTGTTATTTAAAGGGTTTCACATTAACCTGCATCCTTGAGATTTTTTAAAAAAGCTTAAAGATTACGATAAAATCTTATCAGTGAAGTGTGCATGATGCTCTTTTTTCCCTTGACATCCAAAAACAAAGGAGCATGTTCCACGTCCAAATCCTTCTCTAATTAAATCACTGTTTCGAGACTTTGGTTTATTATCTAGTACTATAATTTTATTGTGCTTTGTGTGTGTTGTGACTGAGATTAAATGCCCATCCCTATAACTATGCACAAGATTTCCTTGTGCTATTTTGTTTTCCCCTATGAGATTCACCAGAGGAGTCCCAGTTAAAGACCTAATAATGGCAAATGTTATGAATTCAGAAATGAAACAGATATTAGTATTTTTGAGTCAAGTATCTAGCAACATATGCAGTCATTTATGCTATGTGTCCTGCTTTTATTATGTGTTCTAGGGGCTGGAATTTGTGTGTAATACCATGTCTCCAATCTCTTGTGATGTTGCTATAGGGCATCTTAACGGCACTTTCATCAAGCAAGGACTCATATTGCAAAATTTGTAGTAAAAGTCTAACAATAACATTTCTTTCCTAATTGGAGGGGGAAAAGTTATGCCACTAACAGAGTTTCTAAGTGACATCCAGCTAAGGAGCACACAATGACCTTGTGGTCAGTGTAAACAGAAGCTGCATAGAATATACTTTCTTTCTGTGCAGAGGCAAAATGAGTGATTACAACATTGTAATATAAACTCTGGATTTTTCAATATTTGATTTCTGCTGGCTGTGAGGAGGCATATGCACTGTACTGGCACTGAAGGGGGGTTAAAAGAAGCCCTACAGAGGCTGCATAGGAAGCAGTCAGTAGGAGAGGGGCTTGCAGGGGTCTCAAACTCATGGCCTCTAAAGTTATTTATTGCGGCCTGCAATGTCAGTATTGCTATCAGTATTTGAAATACTGTTGCATGAAAAGGTTTCAGTGGCGCGGCCCTTGGGTTACCATAGCATTCATGCAACCCTCATGGTGATTTGAATTTGAGACCCCTGCTAGAGGGACAGCCAGTCAGGGCCCAGCAGGCCCATATAAAAGGAGCTTCAGGGCAGAGCTGTCACTTCCTGGAGCTCAAGAAGGAAAGGCTGTATTTCTTGTAGGCTGAGCAGCCTGCAACACTTCAGACTTCTTCTATACTATGAAGTTCTGTCAATACAAGTTATGCTAATGTACAGCAACCACTGCAATTAAACTGCTATTGCATGTCCTCATCTTGCTCTTTGTGTCAGTGGAGAGTATTCACACTAACACTTCTTACATCAGTATGGGGAGTAGCTCTCTATCTTCCAACAGTAGGATTACCCAGTATTCATTTAAGTCATGGACAAGATGTGGAGTGGCACTTCTTCTGACTGGGTGTCACTTTGGTCATCCAAAGTCTACTCGGCCACGTGCAGATTTTCCTTCTTGTTCAGCCTTTTTGTTTCCTTTTTATTCAGACTTCTTTTTCTTTTGCTTGCCTGTTCTGTTTGACTCTTTATTATGTTTTCAAGCAGACTCAGTATGTCCCTTTTTGCCACATCTAGATGACATCTTGAGGTCCCTTCCAATGCTAATCTTCTATGGTTGTATGCTCACAGGAATGCAGAACCTATGGTCACGCTATCAACACAGTAGGTCTTTACATCAGCATTCTGATGCATGTTGACCAGGCTTCCCATAACAGTAACATTCCTGGATTCCCACTTTCTGGTTCTTAGGACACTTTTTGCTCTCTGGTTGATGCACTTAACTGTTGTGCTTCCTTTGCTGCCAGTTCCATAGAAACTGTAGTTTCAATGGCCTTCTGCCAGCTGAGCTTGGCCTTTGTCAGTAGGTGTTCTGTATTGCTTCACTGCACAGACCGCACACAAACCTACCACGAAGAGTATCATTGAACCCATCTTTAAAATCACAGAGCTCAGCAAGCTTCTTAAGAGCCGATTTCTGGGGAACTTTGCTAGTAACCTCTCTCCAGCTGATAGTTCACCTTTCACTATGACCTGTTGTAGTCTCCACTTCAACCAGCTCCTTATCCATCTTTCAGTTTTCATATTAATAGCCATCTCTTCCAATTGAACTAATAATTCCCCATGTCAAGTAGTGTCAAATGCCTTACTGAAATCCAGGTAAATGAGATCCACTGCATTCCCTTTGTCTAAAAAATCTGTTATCTTCTCAAAAAGGGAGATCAGGCTGGTCTGGCATGATCTACCTTTTGCAAAGCCGTGTTGCATTTTGTCCAAATTATTGTTAACCAAATAATTATGATAATTAAACACAAGGGAGAATAATATATCTACTTTGCTTGAAAGCTCATGAATACAACAGAGTATTGAGAGTTATTTGTGTGGTCACAGCTTGCCATCCCATGGAAGGGTGTATAAGACATTGGTATTTGTAGAAGGGTCTATTACTCATCACACTTCTGTGGCAGAAAACCTTTCTTCTGAGGATCCCTTAAGATTTACAGGGTTTAATGGAGCCTTGACTTGCCCTTGCAAAGCTGGTAAATCTTATTTCTTTTAGAGATGGGTAAATTGAGGCTCACAAAAGTTAGAAAGCCTAATGAAAGTTATACATTGAAAATGGCAAAGCTCAGCTGCGTAAAGAACCCAGGATTCCAGGTTCCCCCTATGTTGATCTTACCATTACACCACACTGCAACCTGGGAAAACAGTAATATGTCTTAATGACCCTTGACTCCATTTCGGTAGTACTGCTTTGCAGAAAAATTCAGAATATACAAAATCTGTTCGTGAATGTTATTATATGGCATACCTGTATTTAAATTCCTACCATATAGGTTTGGGGCTCCCATAAGTAAGTACTACATAATGTGAGTAAAGTTACGCCTGCACTATAAGTGCTATAGTGGTGCAGCTGAAACAGTGGAGCTTTGCCACTGTAGTGTGGACGTTTGCTACAATGACAGAAGGGACTTCTTCATCACTGTAGCTAATTCACCCCTTAACAGGTGGTAGGTAGGCTGGCAGAATGGTGGGTTACTTACCAGTAACCGTCCTTCTTTGAGATGGGCTGCTCGGATTCATTCAGAAATAGCTGTCTCCGTGCTGGACCACTGAATTGGTCCAAACTTTTTGCTTTAGCCTGTCAGAAGAGGGCAGTTGGCCACCACCACCCATGCCACCCTGTGGCTATATAAGTGGCTGCCACCCGGTCCCTCCCCAATTCCTAAGAGTTGCCAACTCAGGCCATTTCAAAAAAGGACGGTTACTGGTAAGTAACCCACCATTCTTCATCGAGCGCTGCTTGGATACATTCAGAAATAGTTGACTGATAGCCATGCTGATGGATGGCAGGTGGAGTTGGCTCTTCCGCCTTCAGCACAGCATAACTCCAACATAGGTATTTGTCCAATGAGCAGGGTCCTGGAGGGGTCTAGGAGATCGACCCACAGACCATCGCCCCAGCAAGGATAAGCAGGGATTGCAGGACCTAACCCAGTGGAGAAAGTAGGCCCAGTTTGTCCTAGCGCTTATAGTGGCGCTTAAGCAGGATGGCCTGAAGTCACCTTACGCATAAATGAGATATGAATGCATCGTAGTTAAAGTTGAGGAATGTGACTCTAATCACTCTGCCTAAAGACATGTTGGCAGAGGTGGGATAAAATCAGAAGATTAGAGCTCTGGCAGTAACACATGTTAACGTACCCCCTATAAGGGAATTCAGGAGGCAGTAGGGTTGTCGGGCTGGCATTGGTTGGTACTGACACTGCCATAACCGGTGGGCTTGCGGTAGTGGTCATCAGTACTGCGAGAAAACCCTGAGGAGAGGGGAGTCTCTTCCCTCTGTTCAGTATTGTAGGGCACCTATGAGACGAGGGGTCAAGCTGGAGACTTGAACAGGGCATTGGTGTTCCCCTGGGACCTGCGGCTGTGATGCCCACCTGAAGGTTTCAGGTATATTAATCTGGCGCAGTCAGTATCCCATGGGGGGCTGGGCAGCCAGGGTGGGAGGGAAGAATCTGGGGAAAGGGCAGTGAGCTAATTCAAGAAGGTATCGGTTCATATCCCAACAGGCACACTCATAATGAGATGATGGGACCCGCTTGGGGCCCCGGTGCCTGGTCCATGCTATGGAAGTAAAAGAGAAGCACGGACAGTATTGTGACGAAACCCACTGGGGGAATGTCGAAAAGTGAATCCTTACATGCCAAGGAAGTAGTAGTACTACTATCTACGCCCTTCCCTTCCGTTTAGAGTTTCCTCAACAGGAAAGCAGCCGTAGGGATGCTACGGTGAGGGGTTTGGACACGGTGGACTGTGGGTTGGTAATGGTTCATAAATCTGGTAGGTCCAGTTGTTAGTACCTGCAGCCTAAGAATTCACACGCTTCAGTCAGATGGTCTCACCCCTCCCGGGGGGGAGAGGGGCAAGTGCGAGAGGGTCCGAGCCCAATTAAGACTGCATCGATGTGCCCGTTGGGCTTTATGCTTCCTCCAGGAAGGAGCCTCGGGAACATACGGAGGAGGCGGGCTCCTCCACAGTGGCAGGGCAGTGGGATGCCACCTGTTGGGGTGCATCCCGCCCTCTCCTCTGTCTTTTTTTTTTTTTTTTTAGTATACCTGGAGTGTCCTCCACAGGTATGGTAGTGAAGGAATAGGTCCTACTGGAAGGTGAGCTCTAACAAGGGTGAGCCTGTTCCCAAATAACTGTATAATGAGAGTAACTTCAGGTTCGCGAAGAGCGAGCATTAGAGTCGAACTCTGTCACGACAGTTAGGGCAGGATGTGTCTTCTAAGACGCGCCTACTGAGCACTCAGGGTCTTATGGGAGGGAGGGAAATGTACCCACCAGACTCTTGAATTAGGGTCTCCTGTAGCTAAGCCGGGAGAGTCATGGTACTAAGGCTGTACCCAGGGAAGGTGGCTACGTGAGAGACACCACTGGACAAACACCCTGGTGGGCAAAGATTGGTGGCAGAGGAGCAACCGTCTGTGAAGACAGTTCCCAGACCAACGCCGGGGAAGATGGGCTGTGATCATGGGCATATTGAAAGGTGGAAGGGTGAGCTTTCCGACATATGACTGAGCGGCAAAAGGGAAGTCTATTTGGTTTCGCAACTTATATCCGGATATTGCCTCTGGGTTTTGGGCCTGAGGGGCTTCTGATTGGAATGTAATGGAAACAGTCCCTTCAGGGATAGAGAGGGAGATATCTTGGGCCCATTTCATGAGGGGCAAGAACCCACGTACCGGCTTGGGGTCCGGATACGTGGTGCTAGTGGCAATCAAAATCCCAGGATGGGAGAATTCCAGAAGAATGGGTCTACCGCTTGCTCAATTAACCTCCTTCCCTCTATATATTTTGGAGGACGGAAGAAGAACAGGCAGTGGCCCCGTTCTACAGCTACTCTCAGCTTTAAGTTGAGGTAGAAGATTTGAAGGTTCATACTGTACAAGGACCGTGAGAGAGTTAGCCACGGCTATGTCCAGTTGCTAGGTCCCAGCGTTTATGTCTGGTACACAGGAGGCAGGGCAAATTACCTGACCCCTGTGGTCGGGGAGGGTTCCGACTGTGAACGTATGCTCACGATCTCAATGAGAGTCAATTGCGGACCATGGTTGAACACCAGCGAGAGAGCGGTAGGGGTGAGTGTGGTGGCGAGCCCATTCATCTTGTGGTCAGGACGTGGAACCAATAGTAGGGGCTGTTTGCCTCCCAGGTTGGGTAGACAAGGATGGATGATGCACTCTCTGATGTTGGAAGTGTGTTCTAAGAGTGCCGTATGTACCCCCTCCAGTAAGAGGGTCACCGCGGAAGAAGGAGAAGGGGAAGGGGGGGGGGGTCTTCCCCTAACGGAGTGTATGCAATCATGGTAGCTTCTTTGGACTAGGGCCAGTGGCCATCAATTGCCTGCCTGGGTTTAGACGGCAGGCTTCTATGATGCCCTCCACTGAGGGAAAGGAATTTGAATAATGAGGGGCCAACCCCCACAAGGCCTAGGGACTGGCCCTGTCCTACCCGGAGGGAGGTTGTGTCACGTGTGAATCGCCCATCCTCACCAGGGAGGGGGTGCGGAAGGGAGAGAAGGGTTAGTTGTTGTTTCAGAAGGGAAGCGTCCTGCCATCAGGAGTTGAGCACCTGCCGCGGCATAGCGCTGGATGCCCCCTACTAGGCCACCGAGGGGGTCTGGCAGCGATCTGGGTGGTTATAACTCAATTGATGACCAGGGTTGAGACCTCTCCCGGACCCATCCTGGGAGTCCACCGGAGAGGTTCGAACTGTAGTTATGGTGGTGAGGACAAGTCCTTGCCAGAAATAGTTAAGGGGGTGAGGGGGACATGGGGCAAACACAGCCTATCACTGGCCTTACGGGGCCGGAGGGCGTGGAAGTGGCCCCGGTTGGAGGAGGCCAAAATATTTTAGCTCTCCCTTGGGGTCATGGGCGGTGCCCAGGATGGATGAGGTCTCCACAGGGAAGAGGGCATCTCCCCCAAATGGCAAGTTGAGGGTGACCTGCTGTGAGGCTGGAGGGACTCTGACTTCCCGCAGCCAGACTGCATGGCACAGGGTTATGGCAGAGGCCATAGTTTGGGCCGCCATATCCACAGAGTCCTAGGATGAAGGGAGGAGGTCTTGGGAGGCTATTTTACCCTACTCCAGGAAAGCTTCGTACTCATCCCTCTCCTCCAGTGGGAGTAGGTGTCTAAATTTATGGAGTGACTCCCACACGTCCAACATGTATCAGCTAATGAGGGCCTGATTGTTCGCGGCCCTCAGTTGGAAGGCTGTGGAGGAGTAAACTTTGTGGCCTAGTAAGTCGAGCTCCCTAGCATCCCTTGATGTTGGGAGGGGATCGGGAGGGACCTGTCCTGGCCCTAAGGCTGCCTCCACCGTTGCACGAGGAAGGGCTGGATGGTGGGTAAGTGAGAGGAATTCAGGCCTTGGGACTCTATATTTAAGACGAGCTGTATCCGAAACCGTGGAGATGGAACCTGGATTCTGCCAACGAGAGGAGGCCAAGTCCCAAACGCTGGGGTGGAGGGGCACTGTAACCGGTGCTGCCGATGAAAAGAGTGGCCTGAAAAGAGTGTCTGAGAGTGACTCAGAGGATTGGACCTCTATGCCCATGTGGGCAGAGACACGGCGCAGGAGGTCAAAGTGTGCCGACAAATCACCGATATAGGAAGACAGCACTGGGTTCAGTGTTCTCACCAGTGCCGAGGGGGCCGCTGCCGGTGAGGTTTTGTGGGGACCAATCCCGGGGGTGATATCAGAAGGGCAACGGCACCGAGAGTCGGTGCTGAGGCCATTTGGAGCCCCTTGAAGGCCCTTCCCCTGGGCTGGAACAGGGGGAAACCTCTCAAGATTCCCAAGGTGGCACCAGAGACAGGAGGATGTTGTGGTGTTTTGGGGATGGCTCCATGGTACGAGGACTCCTAGGGGGCTCTGGTGTTTGGGGCCTCGGGACCGGCAATGGAGAGGGCAAATGGTGCTGCGTGTGTGGCACCCAGGCCTTCGAAAGGAAGGCTGGCTTCCCCCTTCTGGGTGGTGCCGGAAAAGGGGGCGTAGGCAACTGGAGGAATGCCCTCGCTGCTTCCACTGCCTCCGGGGTCGACGGGCTTGGCGTCGAGGCCAACTGGTCCTGGGGAGAGCCCTGTGCCAAGGAGGCAGGGCTGCTTTGGCGCTGTGGTGCCGAAGACACTGAGCTAGTCCTGAGGCGCCGATCGGTGCTGTGCTGGGCAGCGGGCTCCAGCGCCGAGCTGGCACATGGTGCTGCAGGAGGCCCCAAAGCCTCGGGGGAGAAGTGCCGGGCCTGCTGAGAGGCCAGGGCATGATGCCTCTGCTCCCTGTCCTTCATGGTCCTGGGTTTAAAGGACAGGCAGAGGGAGGACGCAGAGACCTCATGGCTTTTGCTGAGGCACTGGAGGCACTTCTCGCGGGGATCGTCCAGTGGGAAGGCCTTGCCGCACTCAGGACAGGGCTTAAACCCTGGCATAGCGGACAGCGCCGGAGCGCGATGTTCTGGCCCGAAAGGGGAGACCTTATTCAGGGGGGACCAAGTCCACAAATAGGTTCTCCCAGTTGGGCAAGAGGCTCATTCATGATTGAGGACAGCCTGCTTGAGAAGCAAGGAGCAGGCAGTTCTACCACTGATGCTGAGGCAGAAGAAATGAAACTGGGGAGGGGCCAGGTGGTGGCCACCTATATAGTCGTGGGGGGCGGTGGGTCCTTTTCTGACAGGCTAGAGCAAAAAATTCCAACCTATCCGGCACTCCAGCAGGGAGACACCTATTTCTGAATGTATCCGAGCTGTGCTTGAAGAAGAATTCTTCCATAACATAGTGGTGTCTATAGCAAAGCTTAAGTCAGCTTTACTATATCTACCAGGGTGTGTGAATTATTCACATGTCTGAGCAATGTAGCTAAGTTGACCTATGTTTAGGTGTACACCAGATCTAAGGATTGCAGAATCAAGACCCTATAAATGAATGTGTATTGAGAGAATGCTATAGATTTTTATTCCTTAATTTAATTTGCTAAAGAAATAGTAATCATAATCCACCAGAAGGCTAGATTTTTATATAACACTGATAGCTAAACAAAACAAAAAGTAAATGCTAATATTTGCAGTTTACTGACACAATGAATGAGCTACAGAATGAGTTCTGTGGTAAACAAACAGTCAGGCAGTCCTTTGAGCTTTCTTTGTTTATGCATAGCTTCTTTAACAATCACCATGTTAACTCTCTTGTGCTTCTGCATCACAAAGCTAACTAGAGGAGTTCTCTGCAGGAATTCAAGTCAGGAAGAAAGTTAGAAAAGATCAGGGTTTAAACAAGTAGAGTTTAGGTGATGAGGCTACAGTGGAATATTTTAGACAGCACACACTACAGGGTGCCAACTACAAAGACTAAGCAACACAGTATGCTCAAACTATAAGATATTTAAAGAAACAAGATGATTTAAGTAGTGGATTTTCTAGATCTATTTTAGATGGTATGGTAATAAGCACTATAGAAAAATCCTAAGAGCTTCCTAAATAAATCAGCCTGGCTAGATCCCTAGCAAATCTTATGGAATGGCATACTCTTCCTTTAGGCTTTTAGTATCTTACAGTAGTCGGCAGGTATCACTTATTTTCTGTGCAGCTGATCTAGTTTTGGTTATAGTGCTAGCACCTGATTTCCCCACTGATGCTCCTCCTCCAGTGGTTTTCACGACTGTGCCACTGGTGTACTGTAAGAACTGTGCGAGTGTGCTGTGAAATATTGTACAAAGGTAATGCCAATCAGTGTAATAACAAATATTGTTTCATCTTAAACAATATTTTATCCAACCAAAATTACAACTCATAAAATGAGTGAAAATTAATCATCAATTAGAAGTGTGGTATCAGTCTTTCAATTCTCAAGCATGAACATTCTTTACACAGGTAACCAAATGGCAAAATTGAGATGACATAGAATCATAGAATCATAGGGTTGGAAGGGACCCCACGAGGTCATCTAGTCCAACCCCCTGCCAAAAAAAGCAGGACCACTTCCATTAGATCATCCCAGTCAGGGTTTTGTCCAGCTGGGCCTTGAACACCTCCAGAGATGGAGATTCCACCACCTCCCTAGGCAGCTTATTCCAATGCTTCACCACTCGCCTAGTAAGGAAGTTTCTCCTAATATCCAGCCTGGACCGCCCCAGCTGTAACTTGAAACCATTGCTTCTCGTTCTGCCCTCTGTTACTACCGAGAACAGTCGAGCTCCCTCCTCCTTGGAGCAACCCTTCAAGTAGTTGAAGGTTGCTATCAAATCCCCCCTCAGTCTTCTCTTCTGCAGGCTAAATAAGCCTAGTTCCTTCAGTCTTTCTTCATAGGGCTTGTGCTCCAGCCCTTTGATCATTTTGGTTGCCCTCCTCTGGACTCTCTCTAATTTGTCCATGTCCTTTTTGTAGTGGGGAGCCCAAAACTGGACACAGTATTCTAGATGTGGCCTCACTAGTGCAGAATAGAGGGGAATGATCACATCCCTCGATCTGCTGGCGACACTTCTTCTGATGCAGCCCAGTATGCCATTGGCCTTTCTGGCAGCAAGCGCACACTGCTGACTCATGTCCAGCTTCCCATCCACCATGACTCTCAGGTCCTTTTCTCCAGTGCTGCTATTTAGCTGATCACTCCCCAGCCTGTAGCAGTACATGGGGTTTTTTCATCCCAAGTGCAGGATTTTACACTTGTCCTTGTTGAACCTCATGAGATTCCTCTTGGCCCACTGCTCCAATTTGTCTAGGTCTCCCTGAATCCTGTCCCTGCCCTCTAGGGTGTCTACCGTTCCCCCCAGTTTGGTATCATCTGCAAACTTACTAAGTGTGCAGTCTATCCCATCATCCAGATCATTGATGAAAACATTGAACAGAACTGGCCCCAGGTGGATTTGAAACATTAATGCATTTGATCCTTCTTTAGCTTGTTGTATGCACTATGTTGCAAACCTCTCTAAAAAGACCACAGTCATAATAAATATGAGTAAATTTGATGTTTACGAGCAATCAATTCAGCTGAAAAAAGTGGGTGTGCCATAGAACTGTTTGTCTCATTGAAGTGCGCCGTGTTACTGAGAAGGTTGGGAACCACCATCTGTGTCTTGATGATGCACATGTTGGTCAATGGGATACTGTTTTCAGGAGTCAGGAATGTAATACAGCATGGTTACCTGCTGAAATATTATTCTTCTCATGTGAAAAGCAGGCTGGCCCAGCAGGAATTGTTATAAGGGTGATAGTCATTATATTTAATGTTTTGTTTTATTGTTGCTGAAACATAGATGTTACAGACCTTTATAACTGTGGGGTAAGCAGATCAAATAAATCCTATATACATTTTATAGTAGCATTCAGCCAGAAATCCATTTTTGGTCAGTCAGTGCTAGCAGATTTTCTCCAGGAAACAATAATTGGAAACATCATTGAAAGATACAAGATGATTTGTTGAATAAGTAGCCACAGTAAATAAAATTTATAGAGCATTAGTGATAACCCTTAGTATTGCACATTTTGGCTATGTCTACGCTGCAAAAGCAAAGTCAACTTAATAAAGTCGACTTAAGGAGTCCACACTGCAAATGCCTGGGGACTGCCCACATCCACTCTGGCAGTTGCTAGGGTGACTGTCCAGCAAAGCATTGTGGGTAGCTGGCCCCATAGTGCTCTGCTGAGTCACCTCCTCCCCTGGCCACTCCTATAAAACAGGAAGTGACCAAAGCACCTTGTCCCTGCACCTGGGAAGATGGAACTTGAGGAGATCCACCATCCCCAAGTGCTGCAGCAATCTGCTGGTGGTCTGCTGTACAGTGGACCTGTCTTAGGCATGCAGCTGCAGTGGCATAGAAGGTGCAACAGGGTGAATCATGATGGCCGGTGTTGCAGCTGCAGTGCTCACACCACTTGCCGTATCTCAATGCATCTGGGGCTGGGAAGCAAGCACTGACTGGTGGGAGCACGTCGTTCTTCAGACATGGGGCGACAAGCATTGGCTGCAAAACTTCCAGATGTGGAGAGCCACGTTCCAGTAGCTTGTCGGCGAGCTGGCCCCATTATTGCAGCACATTGACACATGCCTGCAGCCTGCATTCCCCGTGGAGAAGCACATAGCTATTGCTGTCTGGAAGCTTGCCACCCTGGATTCTTATTGGTTTGTTGTGCAGTAGTTTGGCATGGGCAAGTCAACTGTGGAGGCCATCCTTTGGCAGGTCTGATGGGCCATAAACAGCGTCCTGCTCAGTCGTGTCATCACTCTGGGCAACCTGGAGGACACCGTCGCAGGCTGTGCTGCTCAGGGGTTCCAAAACTGTGCAGGAGTCCTTGATGGGACACATATCCCAATCTGGGCCCCAGACCACCAGGCATGGGCCTACCTGAACCGGAAGGGATATCATTCCATTGTGTTGCAGGTCCTTGTGGACCGCTGGGTACTGTTCACAAACACTTTCATTGGCTGCCCAGGGAAGGCGCATGATGCGCACGTCCTGAGCGAGTTTGGCCTCTACTGGTGCATGCAGGCACACACCTTCCTCCCAAAGCATGCCATCACCTTTGGTGATGTAGAGGTACCCACCTACATCCTGGGGGATGTCGCATACCCATTCAAGTCATAGCTGACAAAGCCATATGGTGGGAACATCAAAGCCTCCAGGGAGCATTTTAAACAATGTTTCCACCTCTGCTGGTCCATTGTAGAGCATGCCATTGGACACCTGAAAGCACGCTGGAGGGAGATCCTCACCTGCCTGCAGCTCATAGAGACCATGCTGCCAGAGGTTGTCAGCACCACGGGCCACAGGACAACTTGGTTCAGCGCCCCCTTGGCCCTGGAGCTCCCACCCTTCCCCCCCGGGTTTGGTCTTCCAAGCCCCCACCCCAATCACTGGCCCTTCCCTTGTCCATCGTCCCCCATCACCCCTCACCCACCTACCCACCCCGCCATACCTGGAGGGAGGGGGCATTCACCAGCCCTGGGTGTTTCCAGGCCTGGATCATTGGCAGTGGAAGCAGCCTCCTCCGCAGAGGCTGCGATGGCCTTGGTGCTGCCACTGTCTGGGGCAGATGTGGTGGTGTATCCCCTCGCCTGGTCATCCTACCGGCTCAGCACCACATCTTCCTCCACAGAGCCCTACTCCAGGTCATCATGGATGGAGGGGGGCTCAGCAGAGTCAACGGTCACCCCCTGCATCAGGTTCCTATCGCAGAATCGCATAGAGCTCCCTGTAGTGGGAGCAGGTGACTTTGGCTGTCCTGGTCCTTCCTCTTGCCTCCCTGACCCTGTGACATGCCTGCTGAAGGTTCTTGACCTTGACTCACACCTGTGGAATGTTCCTGTGATGGCCCTTTTCTGCCAGGCCCTGGGACATGGCCTGGTATAGCTCATGGTTGCAGTGGCTGCCATGGAGATGCGGTGTGGACTGCCTCATCACTCCAGAGTTCCAGGAGATCAAGTATCTCCTCATGACTCCACAAGAGGGCTCGCTTTCTGGCCCTTGCTGCCTTGCTCTTTGACATGGCTACACCACTGCAAGAGTCCCAGCTAGCTCTGGCAGTGGAGCAAGAAGGGCAGGGCTTTTGGCCACCCTGGCATTGGCCAGGGTAGGCACTTCCTGGTTGACAGGCAGACAGCCTGCTGCCTGGAGACCAATTAAGTCGACGTAAAGCAACTCCCAGTGGATACTAAATTCGACTTTATAAGCTGCCAGTTTGGCCATGTCTTTATTTAAGTCCCCTTAAGTTGACTTAAACCCATAGTGTAGACATAGCCTTTGTGTCCCTTCAACATCTGCTATCTTTTTAGATTCTATCTAGACTTTTGTTCTAAGGTATTAGAGCAGATAGGTCTTAGCTTGGCAGAATATTCGGCTCAAGAGTTCTACCTTAGCTATACTATTTTGTCAGAATAATGTCTTGTATACTAGAGTCAAAAGCATGTTGCCCTATTTATTGGCACAGTTCCCTTTCTATCCTTTATCTCCCATACACATGTGGCATTCTGAAAAAATCAGTGAGTGGTCAACTTTGGGATATTCACTCATTGAGTCTAGTAGCATCAAATAGAGGATATCCCTATGTCTAATGCATAGGTGTTTTGTCTGAATAATGAGCATGGAGTGTCTTGCACTGGCAGCTGGATGGAACTGCAGTGCCACTCTTGATGGTACTAGATGCATAATACATTGGAGGTATAATGCCTCCTAGAGTTCCTGTGTGCACAGAAGGAGCACAGTCCCTGCTGCTTGCTTTGAAAAGGCACCTTGTGTACTTCTCTGGTAAGGAGCTAGTTCAGCTGGCTAAGTGGAGTTGGCAGAGTTCCATTGTGTTTGCCTTTCTGGGGCTTGCTTTTCAGAGATGCTTGTTAATAGCATTTTAGGTGCTAACTTCACACTGTCATTTTGCTCCTTAGGTGTGTGGACTTTGATTTTGCCTGGGCCCCTGAATGGGAGCCTAAGACTTAGCTATGGATGCTCCTTGCATTCTCACCCTTGGCTTCTGAACCTGCTCACAGTTGTGCTGTAGATTATCTGATGTTAAAATAAAATTACTATAGTCAATATGTTTGGGTCATTATTAGCATGCTCACGTCATTCACAACCATTAGTAGTAGTAGCAGCACTAGCTGTATTTTTGTCAGTAGTCCCAGTAACCTTCTGTATTTTCTGCTAAAGCTGAAAAGTCTCATTAACAGAAACCTTAAGATGTGCTGTATGCTGGTACAAATTCACTGCCTCCTTTGTGTTTATTTGCATATGGTTTGTTGCATCTTCTTTTATCAGTTTTTTTGTGAAGTTGCCGATTTCATGCTGCACTAGCTGCATCAATAAATCCTCCTGTAAATTATATACATTTTCTCCAGTACTGGCTGGCATTATATTGTGGACCTAATATGTGAGCTATTCCCAAAGTCATCATCTTTTTATTTTCAATAAAGGGATTCTTTCTCAAAATGATTGAATTCACTGAGGGCTCCATGGTGATCAATTCAGCTGGATTGATTGAGTAGGTCATATAGACCTGGTCAGATGATTCCAGATGATCTCTGTGGTGGATGCCAGTAATCCACCTCCCTGAAAGGTGTGAGTTTCCTGTCAACACAGTGCTGTTAAGATGCCATGTTACTTCAATGCCACTTTGTCTATGGGAGAGATGCAAGCAACATTTTGCAGCTTTCAACATCTCCTGTTGAATGCCAGCAGCAGCATAAGTTGAGCCTTAGACTTAGGGTAACATTTTCAAAAGCCTCTTTTATATTTCTAAAAGTGGTATAGGTACTTAGTGTACTAAGTCTAACTGAGAGTCAATCTCCCAAGTGCCTACATCACTTTCAAAAATGGAATTTTGGCACTTTTGAAAATTTTATCCATGGACTTCAAAAGCAGTTCTTGTTTTTAAGCATTCAGTGCATTTACCTTGATTCACTGCCAGCTACAGTCCAGAACTTTGGTCAGAACATTTAATAAAAAATTGTATCATATATTAAAAGCTAAGATCCAACTTTGACAACCTATGATCATCTTTCGACCAGGTGTCCACATCGTGGAATTTGATGGGATCTGTCAGTGGACTGAAAAAAAGCTCTTCTCTTTTTGTTTAAGTAAGATTAGGGTATGTCCATGGACCTCCAAGCATATCATGTTTACACTCTCTGTTCTCTCTTTTTGCATACTGATATTTTTAAATAAAAGAAAGCATTCTCCCTCCAAGAAGGTAAAAACTAAGAGAAGCCTTTATTTACAGAGAACTGTACTAATGAATGTTTCTAATATTACAAAAGGAAATATGAGGTACACTTGAGCTAACAAGATGGTTCAAAGAGCCAACCCCAAGTGTAACAGTAGGAATACCAGTTTAATAACACTTCACAGTTATTTTGAATTACTGGTGACAGTCATGCGTGCCTAAAGACAAAATATGTTTATTTTACAATTCCTGCTCACCTTCTCTCTTTTTTTAAATCTCTTACTGAAGAACTGAAGAGGCTACACCTTGCTCATCGCAGAGCCAAACCTGCAGTTTGACCTGCTAATTGTGTTCTGGGAGTTGTAAATGAGTGTCAAATGTAAAAAGTTATCTCTTCAATTCATCTTCTAGATGAACCTGGGATTTTGCTTCCTCCCTCTACTTTTCATTCAGATTAGTTTAAGTATTTTTTTTCTTTCCACTTTCCCTTCCATGGAAGCCTTCTAGATTCCTCATCCTATACCTTTCTTTGGCATGAGACCAGCATAACATACTTTGGCACCTGCCCATTAAAATTCACACTCATCAACAGCAAATGTTATTCCCCACTTCAACTTTAGCTGTATAATAATCCCATGATGCCAATGAGATTCCAAAAATGTCTGTCAGTTTGGCTTTTGTGATTGGAATTTTTAATTCACTGGCTAAAAGTGATCCCACTTGAACACTCTTGTGTATTCTTTAAAATAACTGTTAAGTAAAATACATTCTTAGCATTTTAATATTGCAAAGCACTATACAGATAGTAATTAACGAATACCAACTTAATAAAAAATCTTGACTTAGTTCTTGTTCATTGAAGATGGTGAGCTGTACTTTATTGACCTCCATAAGAGATTTCAGAATTTACTCCTAAAAGAAAGAATATGTTTAATCATATTGATATTTAAGTGGTCAGCAAGAGTCAAAACTTACATAATGTTAAACTAATTTAAATGACATATCACCAAAGCTAAAAAAAAGAGTTTTGTTTCAGTTGGTGGTGATTAATTTCCTACTGCAACTTCACATAGTATGCTATTGGGATAGAAATATGTGAATTCAGAACATTTAGCACATCCCAGACTGGCTTTTCCTGGAGCACTTATTCAATTCCTGAGAGAGGATCAGGGTCTAATAGTTTGAGCATAGGAAGCTCCTTGGTTCGAATCTGAGATTTTATACCTACTCCTTCTATGGCTTTAGCAAGTTGCATAACTTCTCTGTCTTATTTCCTAAGTATATAAAATGAAGAGAAATACTTCACAGGGCTGTTGTGAGCTTTATTTAGATAACATTTGTTAAATGGTTTGAATATTGCTAATTATCCTTAAATATTGTATACTACCTTACAGCTGAAGCTTGCCAAGTGTCCTAGAAATTTTAATGAATTTATACTGACAGAGTGAAGTGAAGCAGTATTATTATCCATGTCATGCTGGATAGAGTGGTTCATGACTACAAGTGCCAATTTTTGGGCAAACGGTCAAGAAGCAGAGGAGACAACCCAAAATGGTTGTGTGTTTAATAGATTTCGCCAACCTAGTAACAAGTGTGATCTAAATCACTCCAACAGTCTTCTCATACAATCACAGACTATTTCCTTGAGCATTCAAGTCTGTTTTGCCACCCAAATTGGACTCAGTGATAGTTGCCATATACCAAGGATCACAAAATATTCAAGTTACTTCCAGTCCCAAGCCATCAGTCACTTACCTCAAGTCAATTTGTACCTTAGATATCTCACCTAAGATATCACTTGTAGCCTGTCCTGTAATAAATTTACTATTAATTTACTAATTTACTAGCCAGGAATAAAAAAAAGTTGTTATAATGTTAAAGCCAGCAAGTAAGTAAACCTATGGTTTTAAAAGGTCACATCTGTAGTGATCTATCAACTCCAAATGTCTTTTAGGGCTAACCCAGGTTGACTCAAGGACTCTCTGCTTCTGTTTTATAGTTCAAGCCCTGTGAAAGTACAAACAGCAAAAGAAATATGATTTTTTCTTGTCTGCTATCTTTATTTCCTTCTTCTAGAATTCAACTTGATAGGACAAAAGACCTTTAGCAAGCAGCCTCTTCATGTGTGCAAAGGGCCATTAACAAACTTCATATTAAGATGTCCCCAAATGGTCCTTTTGGTTTTGATAGTCCCTTTTTGATGGTTAGTAAATCTTTATTATTTTTACAGTCATAAAGCAAAAACAAATATTGCCTTGTGGCATGTGATAAAGATGTTACAAGTGAGATTAATGCATGCAGCTACTTACAAGCATTTCATAAAGTCTAAACACCTTGCTATAAATTCAGTCCTATCTTAGCAACACCAACACACAAGTGAAAGACTGATTTCCATTAATAAATTTGTCAGTTCTCAACTGAAGTCTAAAGCCTTACTAAGAACTTGCATGTGGTCTGCCAGCCTGACAATCCCCTCTTTATAAATGAGGAAACACTCCTATGTGGAAGGGTTAAATGACTTGCCTAAATAGCAGAGGTGGTTTGCCTCAGAGGCAGGGATACTCTCTTGACTATCTTTTCAGCCATAAAGTAGAATATGTGGTGTTTTATGCTGTCTTTGTCATTTGGGAAAAAAAAATCTCCTGCTTCCTATGCAACCTGTGGGAATGAGAATGGGAGTTTTAAAATGTTGCTCACTAAGCAATTTTGATTTTAAAAAATGACTAAAATACTTAATTTAGAGATCAAAGAAATTACATGTACCCCTTATTAAATAGGACGGCTCTTGCTGCCAGCTCAGGGGTGTGGCTCCAATTGTTTAGTTGCACTCTTCTTTATGTGTACCTTAGGGAACACCATGCTCAAGTAGTCTTAGCTATTGTATTATTAAGAGAAACATTAAACAAAAACAACAGAAAGGACAGAATACAAGTGATAAACTGGTAACTTCCATTACAATCTGTTCTCCTCTGTCTTTTGTGGGGAGTTTTACCAGAGATTATACACTTGAGTGAGCTGCCTCTGGGAATGTTTTTCCTTTGGTAAATTAAGAACCAAGTCTATTATTTTCCATAATTAATGTGAATCCATTGTTTAATATAATTCTAGACAACAAGGAATGTTTATAGTTAGCCAATAAAATTTTGTTTGCCATTAATAAATAAGCAGCCAGTTTATAATTAGGAAAGAAAACAATCTTAACTAAATCCTGTGAAATGAAGAAATAATATTTAAATTAGTTACTGGCAAGAGGCCATTTACAGATCTGTCTTAAGAGAGGTCAGTTAAAAATATTAAAAAATCAAATCCAATTGCATTCCACTGTTTGTTTCCAAATGTTCAGCACATCTCCTCTAGCAGAATTTATGGTTTAACCAGTTGGCAATTAACAGGAAAAACTTAATCTTTCAAGTTACAATAGCATTTTGATATTCCAACAAAATCATTGAAAGAGTTTAAAATATAATCATTTGGGAGTGACTTAGTTAACTGCTTTTCACCAATCCATGCAGAAATCTTGCTAAGAATTTCCTCAGGTTGGTTTCTTTTTGAGTCTTCTCTGTTTTTCTTATCTGTCTGTGACAGCCGGCTTGTGGAGTGCTGTGTTTGAGCAGAGTAGAAGAGGGTGTGTGTGAGGGGTTCGTGCTTGAGAGTTTTTATACTCATCTTCTTCTTATTTTCATGGAATTATAGGAAAACACACCTCTTTCAGGCTTATTGAGATTCACAGCTGGTTGTTGACACCCTTTCATTGGCTTCAGGATTGACTTAGGTGATGCTTTCAGCTCCTGAATGTGCAGTCTTTTTAATGAATATGCAACATTTCTTTCATTGCCTTTGTTCATCTTGTGGCAAGAAAGATTCAGGTAACTTTGAAAAATAGTTTTAACTCTTTAATATTGTGCAGTCCAGTTTTTGAGATATTCTTTTACTGGGATTGATGAGAAGTTAAATTTTATTTTAAAAAGTCCAAACACTCTTGTTCTCTATACAAATGTTTTTAGTTTTCCAAACAGACTTCTTAATATTAAATAACTCTTGCAAAGTCTTCAGCTTAAATAATTAAAATTTGTTGACTTTGAAAAGATAATTATTTTCTTCCAGATTTGGTTGAGGGTTTGCTTGTGCACTGCCAATACTTAATTAATTCTCCATGAATATAAATATTATGCATTTAAATCACTTCTTTTACTAGTTTAGCTAAGTCATTAGATCCTATGTTGGCATATAAAGCTTTTTATCATTTACATAACACTCACATAGGGTGCTATATTAGGAGCTTTGCATTTAGCTAATATGCATTTCAGAAAGGTATTTACAATTTCAGCATGTAAGAAATAAACTGAAGTGTAAAACCTCTCCAAGTAATAAGTTTTCCTCCAAGCAGACTAGATCTGGAGACCCCTTGCTGGAGGCTTCATTGGCCCTGCCTCATTCCACCTCAGCCTAGAGTGTCTGTAGGAGAGCAGCCAGTCTGAGGGGCTGCTGGGTAGACCAATCAGGAACCAGAAGGGTCATGTAAAAGGAAGCAGCATAAGTGAGCCAACAGTTTGTTGTTGCATGAAGCTCAAAGACATAGGACTGGGTGACTGGCTGGTTAGGAAAGCTATAGAACAGCTCATTGAAGACAGGACTGAGCCCAGAGAAAGCTACTGAAGTCTGGATGCCTGGCTGGCTGAAAGAGCTTCAGGACCATGGACAAGTTAGTCTGGACAGTCTGAACCCAACGGATTGAGACCAAAACCTAGCCAGACCAGGTGAGGATGCTATAATGACCTCTGCTGGTCTGGCTGAAGACTGAGCCGAGGTGAGGGCTTCCAAAAGTACACCAACCAAGGGTACTGAGATGGACCTCATTAGGGAAGTTAAAGAAGGCAGTGCCTTCAGGAAGGAAGCTTGGGTGCTATGGCCCCATACCAAGAACATGATGAAGAGAAGGGGGGACTGTATGAAAAACTCAGCCAGAGTGCTGAGTTGCTAAAGACCTGCTGAAAGAACCACCAGCCACAGGGGTGCTTATGAGAGGCAAGTGCCACTTTGTTCTAAGAACTGAAAGAAAAGTAAGCTCACACCTGACCAGAAAGGGATGCCCATTAGGGTGATTACCACACCACTCAAAACTAATTGCAGGCACCTACATATCACTCAGAGGGGGGATCTCAAGAAGTAGGTGCTGACCCTTTTACATTAACTTTGTTAAAAACACAGGTAGGTTTTCTTGCAAGAAGGTAAGGGTTGGTGGAGTCTATTTTACTTAGATTTATTACTCTAAATAAAATATGAGTGTCTTCCATGGTCTGTCATCTTAATATTTGCTTATCCTTAGGACACAGAAGCAGAACATTTCTAGCATGTCTTTGATTAACTTTAACGTTTTGTAGCATAACTAGCCAAGCATGTGTTTTTATATTTCCAGGAAGATTCTTATGTCTGTTTCTTAATGTTCAGTAGAGACGCAAATAAGTTTGTAATGATTTTAAATTGTTATAATAATTGTATTACTACTGAGGCCGTTTCCACATGCTGGTATGGTTCTGCTATGCAATTGGAACAAGAAGATTTTAATGGGGAGTCTATATCAGGGTGTGCACTGGTTTACTTGATGCTGGTTTCAGTTCTGTGGAGGTTCCATGCATGGAAATTTTCATTGATAGTTAGGGGCTTGTAGTAGGCTGGGTAAGTAAGAGGGTGAGGCTTGCCAAGGATCTACTCATTCTTCCACCTATATGGGATGGACCATGTAAGGGGAGTGACATAGGTTCTAAGGAGTAGCTCCACTGCCTCTTTGTCACTTTAGGGAATTTTTCTGTCCCCTAATTTGTCTGGATCTGTTAATGCTCAGCCTAGCTCTTCAAACAGGTAACCTAGGCCTCATGAACATAACCATAATGCTATTATTCATAACTTCCTGTTCTTAAATAAGTTAGGCTTAAGTTTGTTTAATAGTATTGAAAATCTTCCAAGATAAAAAGGTCTGAAACAGGTGGCTTAAAGAATGCGGTTGAGAGTGCCAGGTGAAAAATTGTTGCATTTGCTAAACAGTCTTAGAATATGGAAAGAGTATTTTCCAGCACTGAATTGCACAATTTTTATTTACTTTAGTTGAATGGATGTCTGGAACGGATATCTGCACTGAATTATTCAACTTGGCATCCTAGCCGGACATGTAAACTACTGCTCATGTAAAACCACAATTTATTCTGCAGCAGGCGAGGAAAAAAAAAGGAGACAGGGAAGCCATACTTCCATACTTCAATGAAAAGAAATCCCCTAGTGTCTAAGTATGCTTATTTTTTTTGGATAACTTCTCATATTGTGTCTTCCAATTATTCACTGTAACAAAATAAAGAGAAATTAACCCTATTTTCTATTTTATTTTTCTTTTATCTTCAGTACTCTATATTTAACTGTGTTTTATTCAAAAGCCCTGAGAACACAACAAAATAATGAGGATGGGAAAGGTTAGTTTCTTCTTTGGCAACACAACTAATAATTTCTTGAACTGAATACTAGAGTAAAAGAACAATCAAAACCTCAACTTTTTAGTACTAAGGAGAAGCGAAAACATAAACAGTCTATACAGCCAAAAGGAGAATGGCTCATTTTCAATTTCCAATATCCCCTCATTTTAAGAAGTTATTGAATATCTCCTCTGTATAGCTGCACCTTTCAGGTCAACAAAATTAATCTTGCTCTTGGAAAAATGGGTGAGGTAAAGGCATAAATGAGCAAAAAAAAAAATCCTTTTCATTGTTTACATGTTTGAAGGGATGAAGTACAGTGTGCTGAATGTTTGATTAGCTATTATAAGATCTTTGTTCTGTTTCCGTAGTACTTATTAGAGAAATGTTTTGTCTGTCAGGTGATCTCTGTTTCAAGGCAAAAGTTAAATAACAGTAATAATTCCCTGCTTCCTCATCTCAAACTTAAACAGAACCTCAAAAAGTCAAAGTGAGTACTGAATTTAAGCATTCTGTTCTTAGGATATAAATAATGTGCTAGTAGTGGTCAAGGTTAAAGGTCCATATAAGATAACCTTTAAGACCATAGCTATACATTGGTAATTATTTAAGCACTTAATATCCTGGACTGTTTCATTTGATTATTTTGCCTTGGCTGTCAAAGGTTGTGGTGTCCTATTTAGTCTTCCTTTGTATTACATATTGAACAGATTATTTGTTAGCTCTCCCCTTGTTTATTTTGCTTAAAACAGGCCACTTTGCATGATGTGCAAATTAGAATGCAAAAATCTACTTAAAATCATCTTTGGGAAAAAGAAACTGTACTTCAGGAATAAAGGCTTATCTGTGGGATGTGTGTAAGTTTTCTCTTTGTCATCAGTGGTGGTTGACCATGTGTATATTCTTGGTTGTCTGGTGTACAAAAACAGTCCTTCTTCAGCATGTGATTTGCTTGATTAAGGGACTCAGGAGACTGAATCTAAGCATGTGTCCAGACTCTGGGTCTAGTCTTGTACTGGTGTGAATCCAAAGCAAATTCTTCTGAAATCATTGAAGGTAAGCTTGCATAAAATGAGATCAGAAAGTATCTAGAAAATGTACATATTGCCTATTCTGTTCACATCCTTAGCTCCAATTATTTATCAAGAATTTATTGACATTACTCTTTATGGCATTCCTATAAAAACAATGTCCAGACATCACTTCATAGTAATTGAATTCTCTGGTTTACCCTGTTCTTTCTGTTGAGAGATGAATTCATTGGTCATTGCTGAAAAGCACAGAAGTTCCTAAAGATTATGATGACTATTTTTAGCAGGCTATTAATGGGGTGAGAAATGCTGCACCTAATTCTTGTCACTACCAAAAATCTCTGACTCTGACTGGCATGACCTAACACTGTGGCAGCTTATGACATTCATGTGCACTTATATTCACTCTCTGTAGTTCACCAAGGGCACTCACCTTTGCATTTCTGGCTCCCCAAATGTCACTTCTCTTGAATGGAGATCTGCATTTCTCTTCCTCCTCACTGCAGATTTTCTAGGTCTCTGCCTACACTGTTAATCATCCAGCTGTCTAAGCAGCCTGCTTTGCCTTCTCCTCAGACACTATACACAGTGTAATTGTCCCAGTTAAGTTACCCCTGAATTCTTATTCTTAAGGTGAAATCATTAAGAGAAAAAGTACTAAAATAGTAAAAGATGCTACTCACATGCAAATAAGCTTAGTAGAGATCATAGCAATTCTATGGGGTCACTGGCCAGTGAACAGTCTTTTCTGGCTCAGAATAAACATATACTCAAGAAGCTAAGAGTTCCTTTTTAATCCAGTTTGGGTCTTCCATCCGTCCTCATGTGACAAGGGATCAGCAGACAAATGGGATCCTCTCCATTATGAAGCTTCAGAAAGTGAATTCTTACATGTGCATCATAGCTGATATTTCCATACACATCTGACTGAATGGAGACTTCCTGGGAAACTCACTTAACTTTAAGAAGTTTGCACTGTATCAGATCATCCTTTGAAACTCATAACACTTCCCAAGGTTTCATTAGTCCAGTCTCATCCCTAGAGATGTTAAATACACTCCCTTAATGCAAGAACATTAGCATTTTACTACAATGTACTCCTACATTACAGAAACATAATTCAAGGTTTGTCCAGGATATTGCAATGAATTAGCATGTATGTCAAAGTTAGTTTGGGTTTTTTTTGTACTTTTCTCCACCTGCTTTGCAGACTCCTTTTGTGATTGTCAGTGTTAGACTACTAGCACAATGAAGATCAAGCCTTTCATATTTTACCTTGGGACTTCCAAGGTTTTTCCATTTCTCCATAGTAAACAGAGCAACCCAGACTTGGTTTCCCTCCCTCTCAGGTGTAAAAAGGAGTTTAGTGAAGCATCTTTCAGAGATCATTGCAATGAAACCCTACCAGCACTAATGGTTCTCCTACTCTCTACTGGGCAGAAGCATGGTCTGACACATAGGCTGTATTCTCACAGCACTTTTGTTTCGGAACAACCTCGTTGTTTCAAAACAAAAAAAAAAACATGTTCACACGACGCACTGTTGTTTCAAAACAATGGGAACCCATTGTTTCGAAACAAGGGCGTTCTTTTGAAACAAGTTAAACCCCATTTGGGGGCGAAACAACCTTGTTTTGAAACCCTTGTTTCGAAACAACTCGTGTGAACATGTTTTTTCTCTTAATGAGAAAAGATGCAATATCATCTTTTTTGTCTCTTATCTTCTGTCAAGTTCAGGCATGCTTTTTCCTCACAGTTTTCAATGAGGCTTCTGCTATGATGGTTGCCAGTTTGAAGAAATATTTTCCTTGCACTTTGTGTTTCAGGGTGTGTGGTACGAAGTGTTACTCTCATAATCCCTCCTCTAGATGATGTTGGACTTGGTCTTTCCTCTGAAGGTTTAGAATTAGCTTTGCTCCTGCTCCTACTGATATTGTCAACATTTACATGGACTTGAATCCCCTGACTTGATCAGGCACTATGGAGTCTTCCTGTTAACTTTTCACAATAATATTCTGCATCACAGAGTATTTGTTTTAATTTCTTTGATAATTTAATGATATATCAAAATGTACAGTAAAATATTTTGTAAAAACAAGGAACCCTTAGCAATCAAAGCCTCATTACTGTGCTTTGTTGAGAACTGGCAGGAGAGGACCATTCCTTTGGGTAAGCTATTAAGTATCTAGATTAGCAGATTTCTACTTCAGTTATCTGTTACCGTATTTGTTACTTTCAATGAAACAGAAGGAATTGCAAAGTAATTAATACAAACAGTTCTTTTCTTCATTGGAAACTAACGTGACCGTACCTATCTATTCCAAATCCAGTTTCTGGTATAGATAATTAATTCTGAACCATTAACAGAAACTGCACAGATTATTTCTATGATTTAAAAGAAAATATTAAATTTAATCTTGAGGGTTGAATTCCATAATCATTTATGATAAAATCTTTAACTCCACAGACTTAATTATTTTAAATGCTCTCAACTGCTACCATGGATTATTCACTGCAGCTGCAGCAGATGTGCCCAAGTATTTCCTGTGCCAGATGAGAGAATACCAGTTGTGGAATCAGTGTTCATTGGCAAACGAAAACCAAAAAAGACCAAGTGCAAAGTTTTGGGACTGAAGTTGTGAATTAAGCCTGTATTGCATAATATTTTGTCCTACTATACCCCAAAGGGTGTGTGACTATAAGGGACTACTTGAAAAATAATTGAGTCAGACTCAATCGGGGGGGGGGGGTGTTTATAGGAAGGTGAAAAAACAAAGCAAAACATGTTGGTGCCGGAGCAGTGACCACATTCTTCATTGATATTATTAGTACCCCACCATCCCTCCATTTGTGAAGTTGGTGGGTGACCAGGGAGGAAGTGTGAAAAGTGGGAAGGAAGGGTAATGGGTGGCAATAGGGTCCCATATAAGACAAAAACTGTAATATTGGGATATGTGGTCATTGTAAGCTGGTACAATGAACAGTTTCATGAAATCACTGGTGCTACATGAGATCCAAATAGCAATAACTTAGTCTGTTGAATCCTGAGCCTGTTCCTCTCAAATGCAGAACTAATCTCAATGATCCATGTGATGAGTATCTCCATACTTGACTGTTGATATGCATTATCACAGCTCCTAGGAGCACTACTGCAGTGTGCTATTTTGGGGGCTAAATAATAAGAATACCTAGTCCTAACACAGCACTTACTCATCAGTAGATCCCAGCAATTTATGGAAGAGGTAAGTATCATTAGGTCCCCTTTTCAGATGGGAAAACAGTGAATCCACTGTATGCAATGTGAATGTATAAGTCTGACTGATATGATACGTACAGTAGCATCTTTTAGCTCTTTCCATTTTAACACTCTCAGTGGTTCAAACTGTCTCTGAGGCAGTCTCTCCCTCCATGGTCAAAGACAACTATAGGTGAATATCCTGCATTGATGGTGCCTGGAGTGAAAACCTTGGGTACTACTAGAAACAAAGGTATTTTTGGGTTGTAGGATCAGGCAAACCTGAAGTTTCCTATGGAAAAAATTGTTGCAAGTCTCGTTCTTTTCAAGAAGGCTTTTCCTCCCCTAATAAGCTATAACCAAGTTATGGCTTGGCTACATTTCTCCTCATTGACAGCCTTGGGGACTGGTCAGTATGAGAAGCGGCCTCTAAAAAGGAGAAGAGTGAAGTTTATTTTTGACTATACATAAAAGAACTTAGTATTTCTTATACTTATTTAGATTAATAAAAGTTAAGCACAATTTATCAGGCACCCATCTAAGGTGTATTAGAAATGCCACTGCCAAACAGATTATGTTAGCTAGACATACAGAATATTGCTTATGATGAATGCGCTCACAGGATTAGGCAGAAATGCCATGGATGCCAAAGTGCACTGTTTCAATTTTACAGGGGCAACATTCTTGTCTCTTCTCATTCTTTTCATCTCCATACTGCTAGATTGCTCTATTTAAATACGTCTGTGAAGTTGGTGACCACACTCTGTATAATGACATGTCTATCTTGAAATATAACAAGTTCAGTGCAGGCAGGGGGCTGAAGACTGGCCAGATTTCATCCTGACTGTGCTCTGTTCTGTTACAGCTGCTTTCCTTAAGAGCCTGACTTTTTGTAGGAATGAAATGGGGAACTGCATTACAATGTTACAATGTTTTGGAACATGAGCTAGACTCTTCCATTAGGGGACAACCCTGAATAAAAGACTGCATGGCATATCTGTACTCTAGTGGGAGCTCTGGGATGGCACTTGTGCCCCTGGAGGATGCAGGAGCTCTGCTAATCCTTGGCAGTGTCTAGCCATCTCCAACAGCCTGCATGGATTCATGCTTCTCTTCTTTCAGTGGCTCCCCACATCTTTTGAGTGGCTTTCCCTAAGGAATGCCAGTAAGGTTTAGTCCCTGCGTTCAGGAAAGAGCTCAAGAGCTGCAATTCCAGCAGTGGGCATTAAAGTGGAGATGGTTCACCAAACCTTATTTCTGGCCCAGGTGCATTCTTCCCCTCTACTAAGCATGTACTGTACAACAAAGTACAGCTTTCATGTTGCAATGCGGGGGTTTGCTGATTGTTCCAACATGACTTCCAATACAGCTAATAAAAACAAGCACTGAAACCTAATGCTATTTTCCTTTGCATCTGAATCAGTTCAAGGTGGATTTATATAAAAGGTTTCAATAATGTATGTGTGGTTAAAGGTTGGAACAGTTTCCCTTTTTCCCCCTCTTTGCATTCTAAGTATTCACAGTGCAAGTTTTCCCTTGATGCAAAGCCTGACTTTCTCAGTCACTCCCCTGTTCCTTTTGTTTCAGTTCCTAGTTTACACTAATTGAATGATTTGAGCTTTCAGTCAAGAAACCTAGGAAAACTTAGATTATTTCTCCTGTTTCCCCTACCTCCAAAAAAAAAATGCTCCTCGAATGGAACAAAATGTCTTTATATTATAGAGGTAAAAAGTAACCAGAATTAAATTCCTTTCTGTTTCAACAGGATAAGAGACCTTTAGTATCCTGCTTTAAAATGGCTTAAAGTGGAGCATATTTTTTTTGTCATCTGTCAGCTTCAAAGGTCATGGTTTAGATGGCCATTCCTAAGCCCCTTGGATAATGTTTACAGTGCTCTCAAATGACTTTAAATGGACTAAATTGTTTTGAGTCGACAGTAGTAAAGGTCACAAAGGAAATCACTTTAGTCAGCCTTGCCTGTTTTCTAAGTACACGTAGTAAAATCTGCCATATACTACAGCAAGAAAGCAGTTTTTAACTTTAAAAGACACTGGAGGCTGAGGGAATGGAATGTATTTGTTGTGGATGTAAATTGCCTGGTAGAGATTTTGCCAAGCAGAGGGCTTATTATGGCCAATTTTTGACCAATCACTACTGTTTTCTAAATCTTTACTCTACAGTGCCTAGCCATATTGCATCTCATGACTTTAAGTGAGAATCTTCAGACTTGGGGGCATGTTCTTTTCTTAATGTGGGTTCTCACAATTGCTAGAGATTTTAATGGAAACTAGATGCATGCTTTCTGAGAGAGCAATATGCTGCCTGGTCTAGGATTTTACAAGACTCCTTTTCAGAACTCAGTTAGGGCCAGATTCTATCACAATTACCCTCACAGAGCAGTACCTTACTCTGCATGCCATCCTATTGTGGGATTCTTTGTTCAGCAAGGTGCTATGCAACATAAGCAAGGTGGCAGAATCTCTCCATTTGAGAAGAATAAAGAGGAGGACTCTGTTAACAAGGGGACAATGCTGATCTAGGCAAAAAGGCTTAAAACCAGATGCTGAACAACCAAGGATGAGCTAGTGAGCAATGGAGTTTGTAGGAAGGAAAAAGAATAAAAACATGGGTCAGAAAAGCTTCCTTGTTTATGCCAACACTGTTCTTGGCTCCTCTTCTTACATCTGTGGCCAGAAAGAGAGCATAGATGCTTCATCTCAGGTCCTGATGTAGATTTTTTGAGACAGTGGTCAGCATTTTCCCATCAGAGTCAGGGACAGGAGATGATCCACTGTGAGAGGTGCCTATGTCACATGATGCACACTGGGGTATTGTCTGTGTAACTTTTCTGTTCATTCCTGCCATGCAGTTGTGTGGTTTGATGTCAAATATGCCATGCAAGGTTCCTTTTTTGAATGTTCATAACATGCTCTGCATTGTTAAGGTGTCATATCTCCTACAGCTTCATAGTTTCACAGGGGCAGTCATGTTAGTCTAGTTCAGTAAAACAAACAGTTGCACTTAAAGACTAACAAATTAATTTATTGCATAAGCTTTCATGGGAGAAAATCCCATGTCATCAGTCGCTTTGAAGACGGGACAACTTACAGAATAGGAGGAAATAAATGCAGGGAAGTGTAAGTCATGGGATCAGGTCACACCTGTTACAACAAGTCAAAGCAGTTGTAAAGATTCAAACATTGGGGAACAGCATATAGAGGAAGATGAGGTCAAATCATCTGTTGTAGTGAGAGAAAAATCCAAAGTCCCTATTAAGCTCTTAAGCAATGCAATCAAATTTGCAAATAAATTCAATCTTCATAGGCTTCTCTTTGAAACCTTGATTTAGTATTCATTTGTGTGAGCACCACAATTAGTAAATCATCAATGGAGTGATCAGGAAGATTGAAATGCTGACCCATTGGATTTAGAATGTTTTGATATCTGATGTCAGATTTGTGCCCATGTATTCTTTTGTGCAGAGACTGTCCTGTTTGTCCAATATGTAAGGCAGACCTCTACTGCACATCATCAGGGGTCTACACCCTATTCTATAAAACAGTCCCTCACTCTCTGAAGCCTTGGGATGGAGGGATGGGGGGTGGAGGGGAAAATAACAGAAAATGCAACAATGGCTGACCTGCTAAATGCCTTTTTTTCTTTCAGTTTCATGAAAAGGTTTAACATCAACAGGAGGGCTGCCATAGTGAATATCAATGTACAGCCATGTCTATACTAGAGCGCTTACAATGCCATGGCTGTTCTGTTGCAGTTATGTTGCTGTAGGATTCTGCCTGTGGCTGCTCTATGCCGATAGAAGGAAGCTCTTCTGTCACATAATAAAACCACTTCCATGTGCAGCAATATCTATGTTGGCACTTCAGGGAGGCACCCTGATGTGGGATGTGTTATTTCTGCAAATTCAATTTTCTTTATATTTAAATGTTTGCAGCCACGTATACTGTTGGGTTCTCAGTTCAGGAGAAAATTTAAATACCAAAAATAAAAATTTGGTTAACATCACTGAGTTTTAATATCGTTATCCCTGCTAGTTGATACTGTTAACTGATGAGTTCTCTCTCCTGAGGTTCTTGGTCAGGAGAGATCTTGCTAGCCTCCTTATTGTGCTATTTGCCATCTTCCACAGGGAGGGTTTTCATTGTACAAACGTGGGTCACATTTGCCTTGGTATGCTTGAAGTTTTTTCTGACCCCCTTCCCCCCAAAAAAGTCAGTGTCTCGCATGATAAAAGCAATGTAAAAACAGATTTTGTAGAATTGTAATTGTTAGAACACAGACTTAATCCTGAATTTTGTGCTGTATGGGCAAGACCATCTGGGCCTGTTCAGAGACCTATTGACTTAGTGATCTAACCACTGAGAGCAATTTGCAAGAGCAGAGCCAAAGTCAAAACTGAACTCTGGATATTATAATAATTATAGCTTTTCCATCCATAGATCTCAAAGTGGGTTACACAGGAGATAAGCATCATTATCCCCATTTTGCAGATGATGGAGTTTAGATGTAAGGAGAGAAATGCTTTTCTCAGGACAAAGGCACTATAGGGAGGTGGCACATGAAGTCACATGCCCTCGCCCCAATTTTTCTGCTTTGTTTGTATAGAGCATGATCACATGGAATCAATCAATCAAATCATAGGGCTGGAAGGGACCTTGTGAAATCATCAAGTCCAACCCTCTGGGAATTGAGCCCAGGACCTTCTGCATGTTAAGCAGAGGTGCTAGCCACTACACTATTTGCAGGGCTTGGAATGAACAAGCTCAGTAGCATCTGCTGAAGCCGCTGCCCTCACCCAGTCCCCTCCCCTCACTATCAGCAGATATGGGTTGTTTCTGTCTCAAGATCATGCAGGAGGCTAGTGGCAGGGATGGAAATGATTACTTAGGTCTCTAGAGTCTTAGTGCTCTTGAAACTAATCCATGTAACTGAGAATATTTCATCAATAAATTCTCACAATTTACTTTTACAATCAGTACGAAAAAATTAAACAGTAGAAAAGAAAGGACATGCTCCAACCAAAACAGAGAAAAAAATCCAAATTCAAAAAGCTCAATCAAGCAACAAACAAAACTAAGAAAAGCACAACATATTCTTCCCAGTGTCTTTTGGCTTTTGGTATTATTGATATGAACTTCAGTGAGATTTTTAACATAGTACAAACTTCTGGATTTGGTATAATATTCTTTAACCTGGGGATGTTTTAATGTGCATCACCAGATTGATCCATTTGGTGAAAGAATTATATCAAAAAAGGATTGATCCTCCATGTCAAATTCATGAGTTTTATGTGTGTAGGAAATGAAGGCTCGAAAGTATAAGGTTTCCCAGACTCATGCCTTATTATCTATAATTGTCTCCACCAAGAAAGTAGGGGGGGCAATGTGCATGTAGTTCATTATCTACAAATAGGCATTGTTTTCAGCCTGAATATATGAACAATTAAGCTTCGCTAAAGTTTTGAAAAGAATTTTTATTAACTTCAGAACATAAATTCTTGCTTAATAAGGACTTCTGAAGTATAACTACTTAAGATATCGATAAATGCAACTATTTATACATGAACAATTACAGATACTTATTTACTTGTATATAATTTCAATAAAAAAGTATAAAACCACATAAAACACTGTTACTTCTAGTGTGTATTAGTCACATGCATCACTTGCTTAGGGTTGGAAAAATGAAAAACGTAATGTGATATCAAAGCAGACAAATAGGCAGGAAGGATGTCAGAACTAAACAACCCTGGAATCAAAGAATTTATCAAGCTAAGTTACATATTTATCAGGAAGTGAGGTGTGAAGACTTGGTTGATTGATTTGAACATTAGCTTCAGAATATGTTGCTTGTTTCCTGGCACTTCCAGCCAGAGGCCCATATACTTGAGTATTATAATACACTAAGTCACCAAAGCAGTATGCCTGAGTAATCCAGCTTCTCTAAACACTGAGCATGAGCCACCGAGTACTGCATAGCTATTAGAAAGTCCTTCACACATGACTAAAAATGCTACTTGACAGGAAAACTTAGGATGGGTCAAACTCTTGGAGTTGGAGGGACAGCAACTGTGACAGCTTTCTGGGGTTCAGAAAACTGGTTTGTATTCATCAGCTTTTGGTTAGTGCAATTCAAATCCATATTTATTCCAAAGATAATTCATTCACTTTTATTTTCCATATAAAGGACTGTTTGTGCTGTGAATTATGGTTAAAGCTGTCTCTGGTGAGACAGGGTGGAACAGTTTATATATACTGTAGATGTGGTATATTCTATGGACATGGCTGAAAAGTACTTGGTTCAGGTTGGGGGTGGTGCGTGAAGGAGATTTAAAGCTCTCTTTTTGCATTCCCATAACCCTAGAACTGCTCCATTCTTGTGGCTCCTCCTGTGTTGCAATAGAGCAGCTTGAGAGCTGCTGTAACATACAGCATGCCAGGGTCTAGTAGCTACAAGTGGACAGAATTGCAGCTCGAGATCAGGGTGGCATAGAAGTATTTTGTGACCAGTCTCTTGTTTCTCGACATCCATGTCATTTCTACAGCTATACTGGTGGCAAGGTGATATGTGGTAGTCAAAGAAACCTTTGTGGAGAGATGATTCTGCCTGGCCCAGGTACATTGGATTTGGTGTGATACAGGATGACACATCACTGGAAGAAATGCTATAATTTTTTCCATTAGCTGTTTTCTTCCTCTCTTTCTGCACACTTTTTTTTTTTAAACAGTCTGAGTTGCTTTTTTATGCTCTAGTTCTGTGCTCAAATTTTTACCCTGTTATTTATTAGATATTTCCCTTTGGTCCTTTGGTTCAGTGTCCCATGCACAAGATGTGACTACAATAATGTGTAAGTCTGAGTGAGCCTTTGAAACTCAGTATTCAAGCAGGTTGGAAATTAAGGGAAACAAACTCTGGGGACTCCCAAGTATTCTTTCAACTGCCTCACCAATGAATTCCCAGCCACCGGGGTCCCCAAGTCATCCTGTCTTGTGGCATTTGCTCTGCTCTGGCAACAGCTGCAATTTGTGGATCACTGACCAAGATGGAAGTGGTTGGGCTGAAACAGAGGCTGGCCAGGGCCTACGAGCTGTGAACCAATATATTCTGTTAATCACTTAGTTATATCCCTCTCAGTGCTTATTGCTGGTAAAAACAAGCCCATCTCCATGTTCCTCTATGCAATTTCTGTTGCCTATTTCATACTGAAGGACTGGCTCGCTGTCTTTAGCTGGAGTCAGCCTAGCATGTGCTGCTCACTGCTGAGAGTATGCTGTCGGGAGATGACATGATGCATTCACTGTAGTCAAATGCTTAGTCACTTAAGTGAGAAGTTTTGCTGATAGTTACTACTTTTGTCTTGCATGACAAGGGATTGACCATGTCTCTTGTCTCTTACTTTTATCTCATTCACAGATGCAGGTTTGTTGGCCACCATCTCAAAGCTGGTATGGGACAATATCTAGACGATGTTCCAGGTGAGGCACAGGGCCTTACTGCTGGAGCTAGGCTCTGACTTTCCCCTATGACTCCATCTGAGGTCAGGGGGAACCGCATATTCTCATTGCCTCTGGCAGAAAGTGAGGGAAAAATAGATTATTGGTGAGGGAAATGGGCAATAGCTACCAATAGCTATAGCATTGTGTGAAAAGTTGAGGGACAAACTAGCTACAATGTAAGGGCTCAGATGGTTCTGAAAAAGGGATCTTTTTTGTTTACAGAGTTATGAGCTGTGTTGCTGCATTTACATTTGAATAGTCATCCTTGCCAGGAAAAAAAAACAACAACAACAACAACAAAAAAACAAACAGGTGTTAATAGCCAACATGTTGAGATTTGGATTCCTAAAGATAGGTACCTAAATCCACATTTAGGCATCTCCATAACTGACATTGGCTCCAAGTACTCTATTAATAGTAGTATTATTTTGCCCAGTTTCTATACAATGCTGCTTTTGTGTGTAAATACAGATTAGGACAGAATTTCCTGTATGTGTGTGCACCTGATAAAGAGAGAACAACCTACATCTGCATTCTAAAGCTTTTCTGAGTGCTCAGATGATTTCTAAGAAGCAAGTGCTGCGTGAGGTTTGAATAAATGATCACAGGAAGTCAGAACACAGTTGTAAATGAGTCTAGAGGGGGATGGGGAATGGATTTGCCTCAGACAAGGATTCTGCATTGGCATTATTGGATGGAGAAGAGCATTATATGCAAGAAAGAGAATGATGAAAAGAAAAACGGAGTGGGAGTTGGCCCTATAATGTCTTCACTCATTAAACTCCGACAAGATTCTGAGCATCTGCTGAGGAGACTGGAGGCTCTCATTTCACCAACTTCTGTGCAGATGAGGGCACTCAGAACTCAGTCCTGAAGGATGCTAAGTGAAGAAGACCAGATTGAAAGTTGGTTGTTTTGCTTTCTCTTACAGTTACACAGTATAGCAAATTTCCAGGATCCTTATGATCGTTACATGTTTGAATATGCTACATTTGTAACATTTTTATGCTGAGTAAAGTGAATTCCATAGTTTCAGCTAAGCTTCCTCCTCTCCTCTGTTTAATTTATATTAGATGTTTGTACAACAATGTTACAGGTACTTAGAAATGCAAATAGGATTTGATTCAGGTATGAAATTAAAAAAAGAGGGGGTGGGATGAGCTATATACATTTATTTTAAATGGCTATTCCTTGTACTTATGACACTAGGCACAGAAACTAAGGAGAGGGAGACATTTTCCTTGGCTCTCAGTGCTCCTTTTTGTGGTGTCCAGGCTGTGAGGAGGAAGAGGAATGAGCCTAACTAGAACTTAGAGGGGTGATGAGGCGCTGACTGGGAAATTTTCCAAGCATCTGACGAAGTGGGATTTTCTCCCATGAAAGCTCATGCAATAGATAAATTTGTTAGTATTTAAGGGCCACAGGACTTCTTGTTTCTTTTGCTGAACTAGGCTGAAATGGCTGCCTCTTTGGTAAAAGCTGAGAGGAGGCTCAGTGGTGGGAGGGGTTGAGATGAAGATCCAAGGGAAAGGAAGTGGGGACAGAAGGCTCTGCATCCATTAGTACACACATTCAGAAAACGGAATACAAACTATAATGCCTCTCTCAGCATTCCCCTCAGCTATGTTCACACGTAAACTGTTATTTCAAAATCAGTTATTTTAAAATAAAGTCCTTATTTCAAAATAAGTTAATTTGAATTAAGAAAATGTTAATTCGAATTAAGGGAAAGCCTGCTATCGAAACAGCTGTTACTTCGAAATGGTTATTTCAAAATACGGCCGTTTGGACATGTTTCAAAACAGTTGTTTTGAAACAATAGTGTTGTTTCGAAACAACGTGTCCGAACACCATTGTTTTGAAACAGCCGTTTTGGGCTATTTTGATTTTAAGCAAGGTTTTACTGTTTTGAAATAACGGAACGTTGTGTGGACATAAGAAATTTTATTTCGAAACAGTGGCTGTTGTTTTGAAATAAAACTCTCATCTGAACACAGCCCTCCTGTCAGCAAAGAGCTGTGAAAACACTGAAGCAACATATGTGCTTTGACTGACTCACAGAGGTTGACAGCTCCTTCTGCTATTAGTGATCTGCTTGCTGAACAGAGAGTAAATCAGGGTTGTGAAATGAACAAAACTCTTTGTTTATGGGACTGCCATTTCATTTCTGGCATAAATTGGCATAAAGTACAATGCTACACTGGACAAACTGGATTCTCTCTCTTTTTGATGCTAGGCAAGTCACTTACACTTAGTGCCATCTGTCAAAACTTTAGCCTATCAATCTTATACGTCATATGTCTGACTTGAAGCTGTGGCTTATGATTTTCAGAAGTGCTAAGCATTCACAGCTGCAATAGCAGTCAATGGGAGCCGTGCTTTGAACATATGAAATACCAGATAGTTCTAAATACTCTGAAAAATCAAATCATTGGTCTCTAAAATTGGGCTGCCAAAACGAATGCACACTTTCGATAATGTCACTGTTGGTTCTCCATCTGTAAAAATGGACACTATGAGTTAGGTAGTTGAATACTGTGTTATGATACATATGCACAAGGGGCCCACGTTGGTTGCCCAGACAATTTTAATTCTGGCACTTCCTAACTTCTGAGTACTGGAATTTGCAATCTTCCTTCTTTATTAATGTACTGTTTTGTTTTTAATTGTGGCAGGGTGCACAAATACCATGTGCTTTGTATGCCACACCTGCAAGACATGTCAGGGCTGGAGGGAAAATGTAAAAGAGCCCAGGTTAGCTGTGGCAGACGGGGAACAAGGGCACACCTTTAGTCCTTAGCTCCTGGGGTGAAGGCAGGCAGTACACTGATGTTTGCTGCTTGGCCACTGTGTAACAATCATTCTGTAAAGAGATGGAGTAATGAGTTGTCATCAGTAGAGTTGCAAAGAAGAAGGTTCTCATGCAAGAAGGGGTGAGATTGTAGTGAGGTGGCATATTGAATAAAGAGGATTTCTAAAATGTCTTTTAATAGATCACCATGTACAGGTCATTGTAGGAACTAAGAAAGATTCAGCAGTATCCACTTTGATAGCCACTTTTTTATACTGTTAAAACACAAATAAGTTAATCTTCAGCCCTAGTGAAACCAAACCAATAACACTTCCACACAGATAACTTGTCAAGAACATTTTTTTCACTGTGTAATATATTGGGACATTTTCAAAATGAAAGATCACCTGATAGGCAATCCACTGTCAACTGAAGTTTTTATTTGAAACCCGAACACAAATAGTATTTTGATGCTCTTTGATAGGGCACAATATTACAGGAAACTAAATGTCAACATGCCGGAGATGCCCTCCCTTTTGCTGTCATGTAATACAGGCTAAAGAATTTGTCCTCAGATGAGTTTGAATATTAAGGATTATTCATAGTCTGTATGGAACCTGCAGGAAACAGTGCATCCCCTCCTACACCCCCCCCATCTGAAATAAAAAACTCACCCAAGATAAAGATCTGAGATCAATATGTCTTTTATTGTGATAACTTCCAGAGTTCAACTGATATAAAATATTCATTAACCCATATATTATGACCTAAATGAGGAACTGCTGAGTATGGGAAGCAATTAATTTCCAACCACTCTGTACAAATAGCAACTTTTTTTTAATATTTGGGAAGACAGAACACCTTAATGCAGTGAGATGACTGTTGCTATAGCACCATGAGGAAGCAGAAGGAAAAAAGGATTTGAGGAATGTGAGGAGGCACAGGATCAGATTTCTTTACTTACATGGAGTAGTACATTATTCTTGAAGGGTCCTATTATTTTCAGGGTACAATGAAACTGAACAGAGGTATCAGAGTATGACCTCAAAGGAGTAAGCAGCCATTGTCTGCTGTTGAGTTTTCTCAAGGTAATACTTTCTTACAGAAAAAAAGACAAAACCTCCACACTGACTAACAGGCAGACAGTGATGCACGCAGCAAGAAGCATTAGGTAGGCTGAGCTATAGTGCTTCGGTCAGTCCTTGGCTTTTCAGAATTGTAAGTAGACAGCCAGTGTAACAGTCAAATGGTTGCTTAGCAAGCTTCAAAAAACCCTGCAGAGGATGTTAACAATGTCTGCTTTCTAGCTTTTGAAGAAAATAAGAGTTATATAACTTTTAACTAAGTGAAAGCTGCTCTCAGCCTTCACGTGGGACCAAAAGTGTAGGGGTGTGTGTGTGTGTCACACCTCTGCCAATGTATCATTATGAATATCTTAGTCATCATGTGTGATTAACTTAATGAAATTAATGGGAGTCTTTCCACTGATTTCAGTATGCATTGAATCAGGTCATGTGAGCATAAGGCAATAAACCTACCAAATTATCAATAAAGAGGAGGAATGAGGGAGCAGAGATCATATATATTCTTTTTTTCACATGACCATCATTTCAGTGTTGATTGGATGATAGTCCATTTTAACCAGTTACACATGAAACCACTTGTATTTTTGTATGCGTGGTAAGCAAGGAACCTCACTCAACTTTAGATCCTGGGAATGGAAAACTGTGCTCTGAGTGTTGACAGAACCTTCAAAAGACTAAGAACTGGTGAAAAAAAGGAGAAAAACATAATATATAATAGTTCATGTTTCTTTAAATGCCAAATAAGACAAAAAAGAAATAAGTCATAAAAAAATGGGTGGTAATTGGTATGAAGACTAAAGGATTATGTTGTTTCTTGAAAATCATAGGAAAAAAATCTGTTAACAGGTTAGATTTCTCCAAGTCACTACTCTGACAAGGAAGTAAGAGGGCTTGATGTTACATTTAAGCCAAATATAGACAGAGAATGTGCTATAAATAAACTGGCAATATGTTCTGATAAGAACACATAATACAAAATGGTTGCAGGAGTTTAGAGGGGAAAAGTGCTATTTTAGGGACAACTGTTTGGTTGTCTGTGTGAAATCTTGTACACTGTAAGCAGATCAGCTTTCCACTAAAACAATTTATTGGATAATTTAAAAAACGTGGACAATCCATTTCCTGTCCTCGCTGCTACCCTGTCTAAAAAACAAAACAAATACCCTCCCCCTAACCATCTTAATCTCTTTTTACTGAAAAGTGTCACTTGGAAAGCTGATGATCAATTTTTGACCAATTTCTTCCTTTTCACACCACACATCCTTTATATTAGTTTGCAAAGTGCATATAATTCTAATATAACATGTTATTTTTAAAGTGAGTGTTCATAGCCATCAGCCCAGTACCCAGGGAGACCCTTTCAATAAAGTGTGTACATGTCAGAGGAAAACAATTTTGAAGAAAACGGATTTCAGAGGTAACTCTCCCAGGGACTGTTATATTGAGTGAGTGGCAAATCCATAATAGACTGGAGGGAGCCACCAGAGTTCCCAATTTAGTGAAATTCATCATTTCCAATATGCTAGCAGGCAAGCTGTGAAGAACCCAGGCAAGAAGACTCTGTACATCGCTGCCTGCTGCAGATGAAATTTCCATTGCCAATCTCCACAGAGAGGAGAGTGGTGAAGTTTAGTGAATATTTAATGAAATGAGATATGAACTATAATGAGCTATAAATGCTATGCAATATTATTTTTTTCCTGACCTCCATGTAAATTTATATCGGAAATGTACCTCTTCCATTACAATGTAGCTGGGAATATGGCATATGCTTTCCTTTTTTGATACTCTCAAATACAACCTTAGGTAACTTTATCAAAAATCCAGAACATTGCACTCGTTTTGCAAATACACATTTAAATGCAAATGAGGCCAATCTGATGGACTTCCAAAAACCCTTTCCCTTAAGTCTTTTGGAGTGGTGCCTGTTGAAACCAATCAGACTGTATGAAGGTGTTTAGGGCATTTGAAGGGAAACATGTTTTCTATTACTTTCTGGTTTAGAAATTCTAGCTGTGATGTAGCCAGATGGATTGCTGGTTCATATTTTACTAAAAACTGCATTACTTATGAATAAGGGAAGAAAAACCCTCTGCATTTAAATCATCACAAAAGGCAAGAAATATAGTTTGTCTGAAATTGTCTTAGAACATCAGTGGTTTTCAATCTGGGGTGTGCAAACCCCTGGCTTGGGCACCAAAGATTACATGGGGGTCAGTGAGGCTTCAGTAATATTGAGGTCATTTAGTGCCCAGAGCCCTGCACTGGTGAGTGCAGCCGCCCCCGCCACCCCATGTCAACTGAAGTGGAGGAGCAGACTCCCAAGCCCACTCTGGGTGTATTAGCTGAAAAGAAGGAGAATTTTGGAAGGACACCTTCTTCTTATGGATCCTCCCTGCCTCCTAGCATCTATCATCTAGTACGCCCTGTCCCACAGCAAGGAACTCCAGTTCACAAGTGATGACAGTTAACACAAGGGCACAGTTTATTAAAAGGACTGGAGAAAGGGGTTAACATATGGGAGCGCAACACCTATTCATAGCATAAAACCCTTTTACCCAAATAACGAACATAAATAGGTAGGTATCTAGCCCACCCTGGGGTGGATGGTCACACCCCTGTAAAGGCCCAACCAATCCTTCCCCCACTCCTCCCTGACCCGAGGGCCCTCTGATAATCGCAGTCTTTCTTCGCCTAAGCGGCACTGTCCTTGTGACTCCGTGCAGGGTCCCACGCTGTCCTTAGGGTCTCGAGAGAAGGTCCTATCTTGGGGCTGCTTCTTCTGACCGCTGGTGGCTGGGGCCCTTAATCGACAGTTCATTCACCCCAGAGCAAAGTCCACTTCAGTGCCTAAGTCCACGTCAGTGCCTCCTGCCTAGGCCACTGATTTTGGGGTGTCCTGCAGAATATCCTCTTCAGGCCTTCCAGGAGTGCTCAGGTCAAATTTTGAGCTAATGATTCCAAGAATCAGACACTCAAACCAGCTCAGTCTCTTTGAGCCTCCGAGGCCTTCAAGCAGTCCAGATGCCTCCGGTAAGCCGTCCAAAGTGCAGAGAGCAGCTTAACCGGTCCAAGTGCAGAGCGCAGTGGAGAGCCCCGTCTCCACAGCGGGCACCCCTTAAATACTCTGCCTCTCAGCCAATCCATGGGCATCCCTTTTTCCCGCTGAGAGGGCTCCCCATAAGGATCCACAGCAATGCTTCCAGAAAGTTTTTCCACACGGCCCTGACATTAGCTGCGCACAGCCCTCTCCTCTGCGCACGGTCCCTGCTGTTGCTGGGCAGGCTTGGGTGGTTGGCTGCCTGCCAGCAACTCCTGTCAATCACCCACTCTAATTTACAGGGCCCCTGTTATGTAACCAGCCAGCAGTAGCTGCTCACGCTCCTAATCCTGCTGCTGGGGAGGAGCAGGTTTAAACATTCATGCCTTGTTATAACAAAACTCAAATTTCCAAAAACCATTAAAAATTCCTCAACAGGTGGCCAGAGCAAAGCAGTCACATGTTGGTGAGCCTCTGAAACAGTGCTGGCCAGCTCTGCTAGTGCCCACTGCCTCCATTACTCTCAGCCCATGAGGAACTGGAAGAGGTGGGGCTACCCAGGGTGTGTGCTGGCAACCGTGCCAGGGAGAACTTAGTCTTACTCAGGTAAAAGTAATGTATTATTATTATTTACGGTTGTTGTTTGTTGTTGTTGTTATTCATTATTATTATTTAGGGTTATTATTATCATTATATTCATTTCAAGGGTTACTTGTGTTTATGGCTAGTGGTTGGGGGGTAGGGGTCAGGGAGGTGAAGAGACCTGTGTTTTAACTAGTGGATCTTTCATCAAAAAGGTTGGGTCATGCTCCACCGTGTGGTAGAACATGAGTACTGGCTCTCCTTATTTGTCCCACTTCACTGGGGATTTGGAGTGCTGCGTTTTACCTGTTACACTTCCAGAGAGAACATGGGCTCCATCTTTGTTTGAGCCATGGCTATGATTACTAGCTCATGCAGCCATGGCCACTGTGGATCTGCTCAAGCCGGCACAAACAAATAGCAGCGTAGTTGTGGTAGCATAGGCAGTGGCTCAGGTTAGCCATCTGATCACATACCCAGGAAGTCTGGATGGGTAGGCATTTAAGCAACTAGTCCAACCTGCTGCCTGTGGCATCCCAGGTATTCCACTGGCACCAAAACAGCACAGCATATCTGTGCAAGCTGGGTATCACACATCCCAGCTCAAAGATTGATACACCCTGAGAGAAACAAAGAAACTTTTCCCCCACTTTTTTGTTGCTGTTGCTTTTTCCAGGCTATGGTGATAAAATACTGGACATAAATGAGAGAAAGATCTTCCACTTCCATGGTATTTTCACCCTCAAGTCAGTGTTTAAATAAAATAAATCTTATTTTTTTATATTTTGCATGTGAGGAACTGAGGTGAGAAGAAACAATAAGGCTATGTCTACATTGGAGAACATTTTCGAAAAAACTCTTTTTGAAAAAAATATGTTGAAATATATTTGAAACAATTATCTCAAAATAACTTTTTTCAAAAATGCTATTTCAGGAGAACGGTCTGGGGACCAGCTTCTTGTCCCGAAATACTGCTGCTTTTTTTTTTTTCTAAAAGTGAAAGTCTACACCAGACTTTCTTTTTCGAAAAGAAAAGAAAGCCAATGGAAGAGAGAGGCAGGCTTTCAAAAAAAAAAAAAAAAAGACCTTTGCCACGTCTGGCAATGGCTTTTTCGAAAAAGCTAACTTGAAAAAGGCTTTTTTTAAAAATGTAACCAGGTTTAGCATTAGTGAAAAAGCATGCCAGTATTTCCAGATACCAGCATGATTTTTTGAAAACGGTAAACCTGACAGCTTTTTCAAAAGGAAAAGCCTTTTTTGAGAGAGCTTTTTTGAACAAAGCCATCGCCGGACGTGGCAAAGGCTTGTTTTGAAAAAGCCTGCCTAGGACAAGGAGCCATCCTCGGATTGTTCTCCTGAAATAGTATTTTTTAAAAAAGCTATTTTGAGATAATTATTTCAAATATGTTTCAAAATAATTATTTTTGAAAATGCTCTCCAATGTAGATGCAGCCTAAGTGACTTGACTTTGCCTGTAAACTGTGCTCCTGAATCTTAGTCTGGTGTCGCAGCCGTAAGACCATTGTGGTCACTGTCACACCCAATATGGAAATGTTACAGGAACACTGTATAAATTAGGAATCTATACATTTATAAATAAATACACAAAAGGTTAACAGGTAAAGTGCCAATAGGTAGCTATCAAGAATGTATAATATAGTTCTAGGGTTCTATAGGAAAATGGAAATCTTTACACAGAAATCTTAATGATGGGTTCCACAGTGTGAAGTTCCATGATTTACTAACATGTTACATTTTAGTTTGGGGTGAGTGGAGGGAAGGAGGAAAACAGTATCCAGAGCAAGGGTTGGCAACCCAAAAGATGTCATTTTTTAAAATTCCTTCAGTAGCCAAGTATATTGAGAGGCACATGTATGTAGATGAGATTTCATAGGAGAAAATCCCACTTTGTCAGATGCTTGAAGATCAGGATCTTACAGAAGTTCCCCACCTTCAAGCATCTGGCAAAGTGTGATTTTTCTCCCATAAATGCTCATGTGATAAATACATTTGTTAGTCTTTAAAAGTGCCACAGGACTTCTTGTTTGTTTTGATGAACTAGGCTAACACGACTACCCGTTTAGTTTTTCTAAGACTTTCTCTTCATATTTCCTGGCTATAGAGGGAGTCCAGAAATTACAGACAGCCTCCCACCTAGACAAAATCCTCTCATTTTTGGATTAAGGTCCATCAACCCCCAAGTTTTTATAAGTTTTTGTTTTGTTTTAGAGGGGTAGCCACGTCAGTCTGTATATAGCAAAAACAAGAAGATTCCTATGGCACCTTGAAGAGAAATAAATTTCTTTGAGCTGCAACCTGTGGAAGCTTATACTCAAAGAGATATGTCAGTCTTTAAGGTGCCACAGGGCTCTAGTTGGTTTTTTTTGTTTTGTTTTCCTTGGTACCTGGTGACTCATAGTTTATTCAGAGTGAGGAAATTCCCTTTTGCCTTGAGAGCTGGGATGTTTCAATGCCATCCTATTAACTGTAATAGTTCATTATTGTCTTTTCATGAGCTGGAAAATTGATTGTCACTAGGAACAAGTTTATCGTAAACATCCGACTTAGGATGTATTTAGGATGGGTTCAATATGTTGTTTCATAATCTCAGTTGCTATACATATTCTATAATGACCATGTTTCAGAACATTTCAAGGGTTCCTAAAAGACCTTTCTCAAGCTATTTTATGTACAGTAATATGGAATGCAATCAGTTGGTTCATTTTTGAGGTTTAAACCTGTTCTCTGAATGAGATGTCTGAACCCTGATTGTCACAGCTATAAGCCAGAACACAATGTTATGTATACAACCTCATTTATGTTATCATTTCCTGTGAGATATCACATTTAATTAAAAGTAATCTATTGTTAAAAATTGTTCCATTTGATTTAATACAGCTGCTGTGGCTTTTTTTTTTTTTTTTTTTTTAATTTTGGTGCCCTGATTTTTTTTATGCCAGATAAATTCCCAAACTATTAAAAAGTTTTGCTGAGGATATTAATGCATTATTTATTTGGTTCTTTATGTCCTAATTGATAGGCATACAAATTGAAGTTACAGAGGCACAAAGCTAACTTTACAATTCACATTTGTTGTATGGGCCTTTTGTACTTCAGATGTAACTCAACACTAAAACTATTAAACATTTCAGTAAAATGCAAGCTCTGCTAGCAGACTGAGAAGATGGATATTGACTAAGTGGTGTGTCACTGGAACCAGACATTCGGACTCCCTTATGTTTTAATTTTTGATTTAATTTTTTGATAATGCAGCACGGTTGCAGCTGTCTATGTCTCAGGCAGGGAAAAAGGGGGAAATGACAAGCTGATCCATTAGGGAGTTTGATATTTCAAATAAATAAATAAAAAATCAGTAAGAAGATAACAGACATCCAAAATCCTTCACGTGTATAAGCAATATGATAGAGGTATTATTGTCCAGTGATAAGACATGGTGACAAATGAAGTTAAATAAAAGAATTCTAATGTAAATTTCTAGCATGGTTCTGATTATCATGCTTTCATTTATTTTTAGAATATAAATATATAGAGAATGGGCCCACGTTGCTCCTCATTTCAGGCATTCCAAGTTCATGTGTGGTCTTGATCCATTTGCACATAATCTGGAGAAAATAACAAATTAGGTGTTTTTGTTGAAGGCATCTGACTGATATTTCAGCAGTCAGTTATAGTCTGAAGTTTGTCCCTCCCTTACCCTATATCTTCCCCACTGATTAGTTCCTGCTTCATGAGGGTGAAAGACTGTGAGTCTTATTTGGATGGTGCTGATGTATTTATTTCATCCTAAACAGAGCCCCCAAGATACTACTGTGATGTTGACTCTAGGGCTATGTCTACATGTGCTTTTTTAGTTTGGACTTGCTAGTCTGAAGTAAAAAAAAGCCCAACATTAGTCCGAACTAATCTTGGGCTAGCTCAGGCTAACTGTGGCTTTTTAGTTCGAACTAGCCACATGGCTTAGTTCGAACTAAAATGTCAGTTTGAACTAATCAGTGCAGCTAGTTCAAACTAATGGCTTAGCTGAACTTAAAGTTCAAACTAAGTGCTTAGTCTGGACTAACCACTCGAATTTATTAGTCCAGACTAAGCTTTGGCTAGTCTGAAGCAGGGGCGATGCTAAGGCTTGGCACATGGGGCTTGTGCCCCGAGTCTCACCACCATTGCCCTGGGCCAACCAGAAACCAGAGGCCCTGCTGCCACTGGCCCAACGTGGCCTCCCTCTGGCGGCAGCCCACCCAGGGCCATTCCCTGCAGGGGGGTAGGGCCCAGGGCCAATTGGCCTATGTGGGCATCCCCCCAGCCTGTCTGTCCCGGGGGCAGGGCGGGGCAGGCCAGGGAGGGCTAGCGTGTGGCCAGGGCCATGCGGAGCTCCAGCAACACACCCGCCCTTCCCCACCCCCTGGGCCAGAGCCCAGCGAACCGTGGGGCCTGGGGTGATAGCGCTGCCCCTGGGGACGGCCCTGGCCATGCCCCACCTGGCCCCGCCCCCAGCTTGGCCCCGAACCTATTTTGGGGGCAGGAACACCTCTGGTCTGAAGTAAGAAATTTCTTAGTTTGAACTAGCCAAAGGCTAATGTGGACATGGGCCAAATTAGTCTGGACTAATCTTGCTTAATCTGGACTAATCAGCTAGTATAGACATAGCCTAGAAATACAGAGATAGATGGATCTAAAAGTAGGTGATCACTGATCTGCACAGTTAAGGCTGAGCCAATTGGAAAGATCTTATCTCTGTGTGTTCTGTAGCAGCTTTCCAATACTTTTGTTTATATAAAAATCAGGCTTTCAGCTACTAAACTTGTGCTATTTAGATGAGAATGTTTTCAATTTTGTTCCCAGCATTAAATGCTGTTTCCCTCTGTCTCTCTGCCCCCGCCCCCAGAATATAAGTGTAAGCTAGAGTGGTGATAGCTTTAATGAAAATTCACTTGGTATAGGCTAGCTTTCTGTATTATAGAAAAAGTCAACCCACAGAGAGAGAGAAGGAAATGTAATATACCAGTCTTCTATGAAAGCCATCAGAAGCTTTGCAGGCCAGGATGGCCTTGTAAAGATGATAATAGAGAGAGACATCATCATAGAGGACAAAAGACCAGCAGACCTACTCAAGTCTAGCTGCTACTCACTTTTTACTATTTTACATTGAACTGAACCCAGAAGATTGTATTGTGTTCTCAGAGAAAAAAAAGTGATAGTGAGAAGGAGAGGACAAGCACGATTCTGCTCAGGACTTTAATTAAGTTTTATTTATTTCATATTGAGGACTGACTCAATGGAAGATTTGCCATCTGAGCTCATAGAGACAGGAACAATAGAGCTACAGCAGAAGAGCCACTCAGTAGATTGCTGGCTTTTTGGTGGGAGGGGAAGAGAGTGCGGAGGGAAGGCAAGCTGCAGAGCTGACCTGCCAGAGACAGAAATGTCAGATTCAAAAGGGATAGCCGTGTTAGTCTAGTCCAGTAAAAAAAAACAACAACAAGGAGTTGTGTGGCACTTTAAGACTAACAGATTTATTTTTTGCATGAGCTTTTGTGGGAGAAGATCCCACTTCCTCATAAGCTGAGCTCGCCTGGGACTTAAGTGATGCTTGAACAGAGAGGGTGGAAACATCCTTTCCTTCAGCATTAGACATGTCTATCATTGTCCTCATTGTACAGAATCACATTGATTGTCCGAGTGTCAGGGGCTAGGAATACAATACAGCATTTTACTTCCCACCAGATAATTGTGAAAGAGATCCTGGAAAAACCAAGTACCAGAGAACAATTGGTTGTGCTGAAAGCCTCAATTCAGGAAAGCACTTAAACTTGCATTTAAGTTCCATTGTTTTCAGTGGGCTTTAAGCACATGCATAAGTGCTTTTCTGAATGGAGAAGCTTTCCTCACTTGGGTCTGATATATTTCACGCACTTTGTCCTGTGAGTGGTTCTACAGTTATGTCTCTGGGAAGGTTGCAGGGTCAGGTTCTCCGTAAGTATATTTCATGAGAAGTGTGAAAGGCCTGAATTTCCACTGCTTTGAGCCTTGCATAGTAACTTGTATGAGATCAGGTTAAAATGCTGACATTCTACACTGATTTAGTGCTCACTGGGAGTGATAGTCCATTTTGCTCTCACTTTCTTGCATGGGTTTCCTGGCACAATGGGTCCAGAAATCCAGTGGAACTTGACACCTGGGAAGTCCTTTTTGATAGGGACATTCTCAAATAGTATCGGACACATGCAATGTAGAAATGCCATGTACATGGATTTCCAGGTTCCTATATATGCACAAAATTTTCCTATGACTTAGAATTAAAATACTAAGAATTCATAATGGATAATGTCTATTTCTAGGGCCTAATGTGTGAATTGAATTTATGCAGACAAAACTTTGTGTCTCCTTGGAGCCCCGCTGACTCCAGGGAGCCTCTGTGTGAATGCCAAGGTCACCAGCATGGATCTTATTAAAAGATCAGGGGCTAAGATTATTATGAGAATGCAAAATCTGCTGTTACATAAATCTGAACAATTTTTATAGCTTGTTCTATGTATTTTTGTGTAATGACTACTTTGCCTGTGCATCGAAAGACTGAAAAAGATTTGACATTTTATTTTTTCTTTCATGTCACATTTATTTTCTAGAAGATGTACAAAATATCTTAACCCCAGACAGCTAAGTCCACAAAGGGATATGCAGTGCAGTGCCATTGAAATTGCGTGTCTCCAAAGGAAGCATGGTTATCAGGAGATGCATATATCACTTAGTTATCACAAGATGTGCAGGACTCAGAGTTACATCTTTTTATTCCACTAGAGTTTTGATTAATTTTGTGATAACTTTATCCCTTGTGTTCTTTGAGGCAATGGGTTGCATATATTTTTATAATGCAAGAAGATAAAATTTGCAGTTCTCACTGCGGATGTCATTAAAACCTGAACAAAATGGGTCATGCAGACTCTGAACGTCTTCTGTGGAATTTTACCAAGATATCACTCTCTCTGCATTCTGGTTTACATAAACAAGAATAGGGATGCATCTTGTGGTGTGAGCATGAAATTGGGAACTAGAAAAATATGTTCTAATCCTGCCACCCATAGAGATTTTTCTCTGAATTTGGGCTAGTTGCTTGGCCTGTGTGCCTTCATTCCCCCCATGTGTAAATATAAGAATTCCCATAGTTTGTGCAAACTGATTAGTTAGTGCTTGTAAAGTGCTTTGAAGAAGAAAATTATGTGTTTCTTAAGAACAATGCATCATAGGCCCTGTGGTGATTGTGTAATTTGTATGCATGTGTCTTTGGTACACTGTGATTGATATGAGACCAAAATTAGTATTTGCCGAGGGTTTTGAAATTCTTATTATTATTAAAAAAAAAAAAAGAAAATTATATGGATCTGATTTTCCTCTCATGCTGGTGTAAATCAGGAGTATCTTGATGGAAGTGAAAGGAACAATGCCCGTTTAGAAGTGGTTTGAGACAACCTCATAGCCAGTGCATCTCTAGTGACCCAGAAATGCACACTGGATGTTGTGATAGAGACAGTAAGCCATTTAAAAGAGGATTCTGTTTTTATATGTGTATTACTCTCTGTAGGCTATTTAGTATATGGTGATGGAAATTGTTATTAATTTGTTTTGCTGTAGGATTTAGCGCCCACTGTTTGTGTTGGGGACCCCACTGTGTTAAGCACTGTATGCACATACATAAAAAAATGGTTCCTATCCCAGAATGCTCACAAGCTTGTCCCAGGCTGACAGTGAGCCTCTGAGTGAAGGGGCAAGTGTAGCTGTGACTGGTCAGTTGACCCCATTTAGGGTTAAGAGGTCACTTGGCTCCTACTGGAGGGCAGTCCCTGAAGGCAATCAAGGGACGGATGTATGAGAGCTGCTGGAGATGAGCAGACTGTAAGAAGTCTGTGAAGGAACCCATAGTTGTTTCCCAGGGGCAGGCTGAATGGAGAACAGCAGAAGTGGTTGCCTACTTGCTTTGAAGGTGGAGAGCTGGAGCTGTGCACTGAAGACCAAGGGAGCACTGGCAGGACTGAATGTACCCCTCTATTCATACCATCTACACTGTGGAATTTGTCTTCATACAAACTCATGGCTTGTGAGATATCATTTGAAAACTTAATTCAATCATCAGCAGCATTGTTGAAAAATATGTGTAGCAACATTATATGCAAAATTATGAATTCTCCTTGGATGATGATATTAGCACACATTCAGATCCACGTAGCCCTGACTAGGCAGAAGTTGTTAAACATGTCTGTCCTACCCAAAGACCTGTGGTTACTTCCATTTACATGTAAATAGTAAATAAGGTCCTTGGAGTGTAGGATGTGCTATGTCAATGGAACAGAGGTTGTGGATCTGAAGGACTCTAGATACACTGGGCATAAGAATTGGCTACGCTTAGAGGTTTTATTATGGATGCCTTTGAATTGTGTTTGGCATATACTGATCCCCGGGAGGGCATCAATGAATAAAGAAAACTTGTGTGGAGTTGCTGCGATGTCTGAACAGGAAAGTGAGGCAGAGCGGCCTGTTCAGTTATAGCCTGTCTTATGACAAACCTAAATTTAAGGCTGAAGATGTATGATTATAACATGCAGATTGGAAGAGCCTAAGCTGACAGTGAGAAAAACATAATAAGCAATGGTCACAGTACAGCATCTACCTGTCTGTTCTTTTTGTATTATAAATAGTAAGTGACAATATCTGGAGTGCATCATGGAAGTTATAACTGTTTTCATGTTCTATTAACAGGTTAAAATGAATAGGTGGCTGGTGAGGTTACTCTGCACTTCTCAAAATCCATATTAGATTACTATTAATTACATTATTTCTGTACACATATGCTGACATAATAACATGGTATACAAATAACTACAGCTGGTAAAATAAAACAATGCTGAGAGATTTTCATGAGGAATTATTTACAAAATATTGTCTACAGGACACCCCTCCTACACTTCTCAATGTTTTTCTTCTTTCTCTTTTCCTTCCCACAGCTCTTTTTTCCAGTCGCAAAATTAAAAAGAGAAAAAAAAATAAGATAAAGAGGTGGCTTTAAAAATAAATCTGCAAAAATGATGGGAAAAAAGGCTACTTTACACTAAAAATGTCTTTTGGAAATTTTTTTGATAATCTCTACAAGTAAGCATTTGCAGACTTCCAGATGTTGGACATCTGCTATGGATAGAAGCTCTGTTAACCCTACTGTTCAGTCACTCTAAAGCCCAGATTTTGGTTCTGTCTACAAAGAAACAGGGACAATTTAGTTTAGATGCAAAACTTCAGTGCAAGAATATTGTACATAGAAACAGAATTATGTATCTGTTAATTAATAGCCTTGCCATTGTAAATCTCAAAACCATCTTGTTTTACTGACTTATTTCATAGTTCAGGTTTACAACCTGATTCATCAGAGTCTTGGAATTCTGTGAAAGTATTTGTCTCTCATGTCCATGTTTCTCCGATGTCTCATTGCATCCTATTTGTGTTTGAAATGTTATGATAATTTCTTGGGGAGGGAGGGGGGTTACATGAGGATTCTTATGCTTGCCCTGGAATGATTTTGCTAGTAAAAAGAATACAATTTTAGAATCCTGAATTTCCAAGAGATAGACATAAGAAGTCACCATAAGTGCTGGCAGAAAACTGAGTGCCGACAGAAAACTATTTTAAATGACTTGTATTTCTCATTTCCTTTTGATGCTTGTGATGCTGATTAAGTCATAATTGATCTCTGATTAATTTTAACAGGTATATATTCCTCACCAGTGACTTACAATTTGTTCCAATGAAAAAGAGTAGGAACAACACTGGAAATATGGTCTGGATTTTTCCCCCTACTTGGATAACTTATTTAATGGATTTATAAACAGAACAAGGCAAACCTAAAATGGTGTAGGTTTGACATAAATGCATGCAGTTTATTTTCCCTGTGTTGTGGCTTATAATCTAATGTTGCACTTTTGATGGTTTGCTTGATTTTGTGCTTATTGGCTATGTGCTGTGCTTTTACTTTATCAAGAGGAAGCATGAAAAAGAAGTGACCTGGAGACACATTCTGACTCTAGTATCCCATTTTGATTTTAGAATTCCTAAAATTAATAGTACCTCTATGTGTAGAAGGAGAAGGGAAAAGTAGAAGAAGAAAGAACATAGTTGTCCATTTTTATCCTATCTAATATCATTAAACTATAAGGATCTAAGCCTTGTAACATGCATTTAGTACTCTAGCAGTTTGTTTCTTAAACCCTTGGGAGACCCACCCCATTTTTTTTATTAAGATCTGTGCAAGGTAGTATGCAAATAGGTCAACCGACAGCAATTCCGGGCACCAAGGCAGAATGGTCAATGCAACCCCCAAATCCTGAAAGGGCTGGCTGGTTCAGGTCAGAGTGGGCATCGGTAGGAAGATTTTAATGATTTATTATGTGCCATGCAGGTTCCAAGGTGGCTGAGGAGGTGGTATCTGCTACTTACCTTTCTGGATCCCAAAGGAGATTACTAATGAACCCAGGAAGCTCAATAGTAGATACAACCCACTCAGCTGCCCAGGAACATCCATGATATGTAATAAGTAAGTTGTGCTCAGGGAAGAGGTGAGGAGTGTGAGCCATGGGGCTCTGGGGGAAAAGCTGTGTGAAGGAGAGGGGGATATGTATCTATCATCCCATCTGTGTAGGCCCTTTAAAATAGCTAGACCCCTTGGCAATTTTCCCTGCCCATCCTCCCTCCCCTCTCCCAGGCCCCCATTGATGGACCTGTGTGCATATTTATTTTTGCCACAGCATCAAGCTGGACTAAACTGAAAGCAGAATGTGGGTTCACAAAATTGTGTAATTTAAAGCTGATAATCATAAACAAGGAAGAAAAGAACAATTCACTTAAAATGAAAAACAGCTAGGCAGATTGCAAAATATCTTTGGTATGTGCAGAATGGGGAGGCAACTTCTATTAAGATTCTGTTTTTATAAATGAATCTCATGTGTATGGAAAGATATTAGCTGTTACTTTCATGTTTCCTTCCAGTATTATTTTCCTTCTTTCAGATTAGATGCTGATACATAAAAAATGGTAAGGATTTATTCTTTGAAATATGCTGTTATTTTACATTATAAATAAGTGTTTTCCATAATACAATATTCCTCAATCCTTCAACTTTCTTAGAGGAAGAAAGATACTGGATATTTATATAACCAAATTAAACTGATCTTGAGGGAAGGAACATATCAACTCAGAATGGAAGCTAAAGCATGGGTTTTTAATAAGATTTGATGTCACAAACTGAGCTTGAATTTGCATCTTGAGTGCCTATCTTAAGGTACTTTGTTCCATACATGAGAAATCAAATGGATACACAAGCACCAAAGCACCTATTTTGTGGCATTTCAGTGTTGATTTGAGCAAGCAAGTGATATATAGTGCTTTGGGGCTTAAGTCTCCACATTTGAAAACTGGTCCCATATTAATATTTTAAAATGATGGGGGTTTATTTTAATGACTCAGGAATTGCTCACATTTTTAAATGTCTTATCTTCTGCATTGAGACAGCTACCCCGCATTATAACATTTCATAATACTATTCTGTAATGTTTATAAAGTGACTGTACAAAGTCCAATATAATGCCCATTCTTGGAGCTGTATATTGATAGAATTTGTATGGACAATTGACTGGCCACTTTTCTGTGACCCAGGTCTGTCCTTGCTTAATTGTCATTCCTATTGATGTCAATAGGGACTGTGTGACAACAGAAAAAGTCCTCTGGATTTGCCTCAAGGGCATTTCAGCTGTGGAGAGGGTTCTACAATTCCTGGTGTCATAGATAATAATGTATTGTGATGAAGCGGTGTTTAGGGCCCCGTGGGTTGTGTGCTCCTAGGATCTGCAGATTACCTGAAGCACCACTTCCCCTTCTCCTAAATACTCAATATGGCATGTTCCCCAAAGTCCTTGTCCCAGTGGGGAGAGCTTCCTGCAGCCTCCTGCCCAGGCTGTGGGGCCTGGGCCCACACTGGGCTCACTATCTGGGAGTACTGGACTCTCCTGAATTGCTGGTATATCTTCCTCTGGAACAACTTCTCCAGACGCTGTTCTGTTTCGTTCTGCTGCCTGCTTCTCCGTTCCACTGCCATGCCCCAAACACCCTTCCCTCCTGGTTGTTTTCAGGCCCCTGTTATCAGGTCTGGCTGAACAACTTAATTTGCCCAGGTGTTGCAGTTAGTCTCTTCTGCTCCACCTGGCTCAGGTGCTGCAATCATCCCAACTGCCTGGCTTAGCAGTCTGCTTCACTTGTCCTGGGAATAAGGCCTTGGTAACTCTGGGGCTGATGTACCTGTTTTTCCATACTCTCCTGTATCGTTCCGCTCTAACTCTGTCACAGTATCTACTAGTGTCTGTCACAGTAAGCAACCTTCCAGTCCCTTCTTAAATTCATTACAATTGCCGTCTATCCCTAGTTGCTCTCAGTTATGCAATTTTAATCTAGGAACTGCGTGGATGTGTGTGTCTTATGCAGAATTTTCAAAGTCCTGTCACAGAAGAAGTTGAGGGAAATACTGGCACCCACAAGAGACAGTCAATGTAAATGTTAAATGGAAAAATAACATCTCCAGGTAAACAAGACCATTAAATGGTCCACTTCTGTTATTAGGTACTTATAGTTAAAAAGGAATTAGTGGAATGGCTTCATCAGTAATATTACGGTCTGCATTCAGTGGGAATATGTAAGGTCCTTAGGAGATCCTGAAAGAACTTGTGTGTCTGCAATTCTGTTAACTTCCATATGAATGGGGGCGCTGCACTTGCTGTCTTGGGTTGGGTTCTGACAGTAAAGAGGCCTGGTACTGATAAAAGGAGGTAGATGAGCACTCATTTTCTAAAACTGTCTCTACACTGTTGCCGAGTATATAGTTTTACACGAATTAATATAATGAGTCCTGCACCACAGTAATGGAGAGAATTTTGGAGTGAGTTCTGAACACTGTGATTTAGGTCTCTCTTTATAATGGAATGAACTGAAATGATAAATCCCAGTAGATTAAGATTTGCAGATTTGATCTGAACATTGTAATTCAAGTCCACTTCTAATGTGACTATGTACAAATTGAGGCAAATCATTAAAAATAAATAAATAAAACTCCTACATCTTGTGGAAAAAAAGCATATCCATCTCTCTATCAACATTTATAGATTTTGTTCCTCTTTAGAATCCTGAAACACTTTTTTGTTAAACATTTTGTAAAATCTCATTTCTGTCCCCTGCCCACAATTTTATTTTCCAAGCACCTGCATTCAGACCCCATATTACGTAAGCACCTATAAATGCCAAATATTATACAAAAGACCCCCCCACACACACACCAAATAATTATACTTGTAGTTGTAGAGGCCTCCACAAGTCAAGGTCTCGTTGCTGTGCTAAGTGATGTACATCTAGCACAACAAGAAAGTAAAGTATGTTCTGTCTTCAAGAAGTCATAGTCTTAAAGTATTTATTTAGCTCTAGTGTGAACAGGTCATGATACTTTCAGTTTCCAACAAACAATGCATCAAATTCTTTGGTGAAGCTGATTCTCCCTGCCACTAACAAGTCACTGCTCTGCTTACATTAGCAAGATCTGCTGTAGCTATGAATTTGATTAATGGTTTGTTAGGAAACCATAGAACAATATGGAAAAGTTGTCTGTGTTGTATATTTGCTTCCAGGCTCTTTACCATTTCCAGCAGTCTCACTTGCTGTAGAGTGGCTGCTTTAGAAGATTTTAGTGTTTGTTCTTCTGGTCTTACATTTAGCTTGTTCTTGGGACTTCTGTGGAACATTAGGAGATAAATAAATGCAGATGTTTCTCCAGAACTAACAAGTTAAAAATGGCAGGCAACTGGAATGAGTTTCAAGGTTGTAATCTCATAACTCATAAATAACAGGTAGGGAGGAAAATGCAGAAAAAGAAAAGGCCAAAATGCAATAAAAACATGCAAATTAATAACGTGACAGGAAAGCTCCACCCTGTGCATATGTGATTCCTAACCCAACAAACTCAGCTGAAACACTCCCATTTATTTCTGTAGGCTTTGGATCAGGCTGAGTGTCTTTAAAATAAGACACTCAAATATTAATGAACAGAGATGAAAAGTAATGATGAAGTAACAATGAAAACCAAATATATATGGGCTACTTTTTTCCTTGTTAGTGGGAAGGGAAAAGAACATACTACTATTTAGGTTCATAAAATCTTTTCAGAAATGAATGATTTTTCACATACAAAATTATTAAATACTCTTGGTTCAGAAAATTAAGTGGAGTTTTGAAAAGTTTAATGCACTGAAAGCTCTTTGTTTTGTATTATTGACCAGAGACTTCAGAAGAAATATGTCTACATGATCATCATAAAATATAGTTTGCAAGAGTAAGGAGTTAGACAAATACGTTCTCTATTTCTATGGGTCAAATTCTGTTCTCTTTTATATTGGCATAAATTTAGGTTAAATGAATTCACTTCAATCTGATTTCCATAGACTTCATTAATTCTGAATGTGCATTGATGTTAGGAGATGGTGCTACCAGGAACTCCCTCAGAACATTTTTTCCTCTGCCAGGGTTACATGTAACATTTCCTGAATAAAGTACTCTTCACCCTTCATTCATCTTACTCCTGCTTCCCTCAAAAAAAAGTCCAACCATGGCAACTCCTTCTGCATAAAATCTGTCAACTCTGTATTCTTATCCCTCCTCAAAACCCACAAATTGTCTCAGCATCTCTCACCCCACAATGCAGGCCCCATGAAGGATTCATGATGGCTATGCTGTGTTCGCATTGCCATGCAGTTTTGTCTCGCATGCCAGAAGAGATGATAAATAGTTTATTATAGAAAGGTATAAGGCCAAATAGGTATAAAAATCAAATAGTAATTCTCTAGAATTCAAAGGTAACAACTAAACAAAGTAAGAGAGCTGAGTACTAATTGGTGAAGCTTGTATTTCTACATATGGTATTAGATTATCTGAAACCAAGAATGGGGTAGGAGAAAGGAACTAATAAAATCTTTTGCAAATAAAATAGACAGGCGAATCTCAGGTCAGTTTAGTTTGGTCGCATCAGCACTCATAGGCTCAGAATAAACACGTGCAGAAGAAATCCTCAGCTGATCACTGTGTTTGATCTTTACACATATGTAAAGAGTGTCCAGGTTCATAATGTCCTACACACTCTAAGTTCACTTGGACATTGATTGCAGAATGAGGAAATTTCACATGTGGGCTAAAACATTATTGGCCATCATTATGATATACCCCTCCAAATAACAATCCACTAAGGACATATGAAGGAACGTTCTTTGGACAAAACTGGAAGTGAGATTCCTGTGATTCTTTTTATTGTTATCTTTTATTTTACAAATGTAGGTAATGCTACATTTATTGTTTAAAAATATTGGCTTAATGCTGGTTTACTTACAGTGTAATTTTTTCTGAATACTACTTGATTGCAGTTTACAGAAGTCATTTTGGCCCTTATTATAAAGGGAGGGCATATAAATATAGAATTATGCGATAATCCCATACTCCCACACATACACCCCAAATCCAGGAATTCCTATGATGCAGTTCTATATATACTGTGAATTTAGTGCTTTTTCATAATTCAAAACTGAAGGATGTCTCAAGGAGGAAGATTGTATCCAGTCCCTATAGTGCGTTAGCCGTTAGAGTTAACTGAACATCTCATAAATTTGAATCACTCCTGTTTACTCTGCTGTTCAACACACTATGGAATCAGTTCTGCAAAAGTGCTATATTATTGTTTCCTTATGAGTCTGAGACCTGCCTATTCCATATCTCCTGATTGTTCAGACACGCTTCAGCCCAGTGATCATCACAAAGAAGTGTTAATATCTTTGGTAATTCCAGTAGTAATTTCTCATTTCAAATACAGTAACACTTCTTTTCCCATTCTTTTTGTCTTTCCACATATTAAACCTAATACAATCCTCAATAGAAAACTTTCACTACTGCCTACTGTCATCAGAGAGGAAAGAAGCTTGTACAGCAACTCTGGATGGGTCAGTGTGACCTAAGCAACTTTACCCGTTCTGAGAAAATTGAGATGCTGAAGACACTTTTAAAAGAGACAGGTTTAAAATTGGATGCCAAATGTGTTAGAATAAAGGGAAGTTATAATTATCAGTTTTGTGGTGTGTGTATGTGTTGGAAATTGGCATCCCATTTTAAGTACTTCATTAAAGTAACTTTCTTCAAGTTTTTCCCCCAATACAACCTATAAAGTAGAGCAGTGGTTCCCAACCTTTTTTCTGCTGTGGCACACCTTGATACCGTCAAATTTTTGAGGCACACCACCATGAAAAAACTCATGAACATTCAAATGAACTTAAATTACTTATGAATATTCATGAACCATGGCACGATGTTTTGGAAATCCTGCTGTGTGGAGTAGTAGGGGTAGCGGAGCAGGGGTGGCAAAACAGGGGAGGTCAGGAATTGTGTGCAGTGGAAGGAGAATGGGGAGCAGAACAGGGCAGGGGTGGCAAAAGAGGACAAGGGCAGCCATGTGGGGAACAGTACAAGGGTGGCAAGAGAGGAGAGAGGAGGGAAGAACAAGAGTGGCTTTGTGGGGGGTGCAGGGGGGAACCTGGGGAGTGGGAAGGTAGGGCAGGGGAGCATGGCGCAGCACCCACTTCCCCCTTCTCCACGCAGGGCAAGTCCTCATCCCACTGCTCTCCCTCCCACCCCAGTGGATCCCCAGCCCCTTGCTGCCTATGATGGACCCTCCCATCATTGCAGGGTCCAGAACCAAGCCTCCAGCCCCCAGCTACACCCCCCACAAAGCCACCCCACCCTCAGCTACACACACCCCAACCAGTCTCCCCACAACCCCAGTTGCACACCCTCTGCTACACACAAACCTGCCCCCATACAACCTCCAGCAGCCCTCCCCTCCCAAAGCCCTTACCTGGGCTGTTGCAGGCTGCTGACACAAGCTGCTCCACCCTGCAGGGGGGAGATTCACACACTCCCACCCTGCTGCAGCTCTCTGCTGGCCGGGTTAAGGTGGAGCAGAGTTTAAGGTGGAGCCACCGGAATAGTGCATTCTGGCTGCTCCTGCTATTTTTAGGGTGACCCCTGGAACTCCGCATTCTGGTGCCTTCCTCTATTTTTAGGGGGCTGCAATGCTGCCTGTCTAAAAATAGGGGGCCTGGAACTGTGTTCCAGTAGACTTCCCCTGCCTTTTCCCAGCCCTGCACAGCCCATGTGGCACACCAATGTGCCCTGGCACACTGGTTGGGAACCACTGAAGTAGAGATGCAGCAGCAGATCTGACATGAGAAGAAAGGAAGATGGCACTTTAGCTTGCCCCACAGCCTATCATATCTTCGTGATCTTCACTGGCATCTAGAAAATCAAGCCTTTAATTTTTTTTTGATTAAGATTCTAGATTAATTTTACTGTTCAATAAAAACATCACACTACAAATGAGAACACAATGGAAAATGTTAAACTTAAAACTGTCAGCTCTAACATGCAGCCTAGTGTTAATATAGCTAAACAGACCATTTTCAACAGTCCTTATATTACCAATGAAATCAAGTAAATCCATATGTTACTATTTGCTGGGGGGGGCAGAGGCAAGAAATCTAATCTACAAGTAAGATGTATGTGTGATGAAGAAAGCTGAAACGTGAACTACACTATGGGTGCTACAGAGTCACAGCTGAACTGCTCTAACTTTGGAGTGCAGTTTCAGACTTCAGTGACAGAATGTGCTTTTCTGTCACTGTAGACCTACACCTCCCCACGTGACAGTTATTAAATATATGGAATGATTTTTCTGTAGCTGCGTCTGCACTAGGGGTCACTTGAGTATAGCTGTGTTTTTCAGGAATGTGGATTTTTTTCACGCCCTTGAACACTAGTTATATGTGATGTTTTTCAGGGTGCTTAGGGTTGATAGCCATCTTGTTACCCCCACTTTCTCCAGTGAGAGGAAGACCTGTGGTATTGTAGTGGGCATCAGCTCCCTGACACTACCATTTTTTTGACCTCTAAATGATTTCTTCGAGGCTATGCCTGTCCTTACTTGGTCTGACAGGTTGACAATAGACTTATCCCAATCTTCCAAAAATCTGAAGTGTTCCCATATGGCATTCAGCATGTGTCACTAACCAATCTCCAAAATTACCAGGTTTGCCATTATCCACAGGGTAGTGTTCACACAAGTTTGTTTGATTCAATTGAGACTTAGCTCCTACAGAACACCACAAAACTGAGATATAATTGTAGTGAGAACAATCATTACTTTATTATCATAAGATAGGATTTAAGAGAAAGTGAAATGGAGAATGGAAAAAGATGACAGTGTACGGAACAAAGTCATGCAATGTAAATGTGGGTCTATACTTATCAGTGGTTACCTCTCCTAAATGATAAAGTAGACTGTTTCCCAAAGGTTCAGTCTTTTGTAGGGCTAGATGGTTTCAAACAAACTAGAATCCAAGTGTTCATGAAGTACCCTGCTCTGCCAGGGGTTCCCCTCAGTAAATAGATAAAATGTTTCCTTCATTCTTTCCATAGTCTTCAAAATGTATTTTTTGTCCCCAGAGACAAAGATGATTCTCCATGGTTTAGTTTTTGGTGTCTTCTCATCTTTCTGTTGACTTTGTTTAAAGGTTGGACTCTCATTCTGTTGGTTTACAATGTTTGATTACACATGACCACCAAAAAAGCAGGTGAATATAGATGCTAACTTCTATTTGAAAGAAATCTGTTTTCCTCTTTGGTTGCTGACAGACTTCAAAAAATATTTTCAGGATATAAGGACAACTGCTGAAATATATGTGTATGGACATTTCACAATGATTATAAGAACCAGTATGACATAAGCATTTATTAGACATAATTTATGGATAAATGCCATGAAAGCAGCATGCTAGGTATAGTGAGTTTGGCTGGTAGGAGTTGCTGTTACAGAACAGTGAATCCTTTGCCAGCTGGTACCAATGGGCCTCAATGTGACAATATGCTGATCCGTGTTTTAAGTGCAGCCCATACCAGATTGAAAACCTGTTGCTGTGCTGATCTTGCCTAAATCCCACTTTCAAAAATGACTTATGTGCTTAGAAGCCAGAGTAATTGAAAAACAGTGGAACATAGTGTATGTCTACACTTAAAATGTGACACTACTGGAATTCATCAGCGTGGATGCTACTTACACTGAGGAGAAGCATTCTCCTGTTGACATAGGTGATCCACTACTCAAGAGATGGTGGTTAGGTGTACAGAAGAATTCTGCCATCAGCTAGAGCTGTCTACACTGGGGATTAAGTTGGTATAGCTCTTTCTCTCAGAAGTATCAGTTTTTCACATCCCTGAGAGATGTAACTATATCATTATAAATTCCTTATGTAGACTGGGACTAAATGGGACTCAGTCTTCTTTGAAAAATAGACTCTTAAATAATTTAGGACCTTTGAAACTTTTATACATGGATTCTCCAGAATGCTACCAGTGGAAGTGTTTTACCGAATCTCTGTTGCACTGGGACCCAGGATCTATGTAGTGCCAAGAGAGACTATATTTACTCCAGAATGGTCTGTATCTATACTTGCTTACCTTAAAAAACTACTAATGAGGTACGGTAACTGAACATTGTTTGAGAGGACTGGGTTTGAGTTGATTCAAGATGCTAATGAACATGTAGAAAATGTAACTGATTGTCTTGCAAGACACTCAAGTTATCAAAGATTGTTGGTTGTGTAAACCACAAGTTATCATGCACTGCCTGGTATTGCATTCTACTTGGATATTGCTGTGATCCTCCAGCCCCATGAAGCTAAACGTAGATCTTTTTCTACAGATGTTTTATCACTGCACAAGATGGAATGTTGCCACAGAAAAAACTTATTGCATTTAACATTTATTTTAACAAAAGTAAAGTGATTGTTAAAAATGGCTATTAAAGAATTCAAAATTCTTGAAAAGTCTTCACTAATAAATCCAACTGTCCAGCCCTGTTTTCTTCTCATTAACACTTAACTTTTTTTTTTTAAATTTTAAGTGCAGTTCAATGATGGAACATAAGAATGGCCATGCTGGTTCAGACCAAGGGTCCATCTAGGCTAGTATTCCTGTCTTTTGATAGTTGCTAATGTCAGGTGCTGCAGAGAGAATGAATAGAAGAGAGAATGCTTGAGTGATCTATTACACCATCCATTCCCAGGCTCTGGAAAACAGCAATCTGCGGATCTTAGCTAATAGCCATTGTGGAATCTCCATGAACTTATGCCATTCTTTTTTGAACCCCGTTATTATCTTGTCCTTCACAACACCCTCTAGCAAGGAATTCCGCAGGTTAACTGTGCATTGTGTGAAGAAATTCTTCCTTTCATTTATTTTAAACCTGCTTATTAATTTCATTTGGTACAAGTTTTTGTGCTGTGAGGAGGAGTAAATAACACTTCCTTATTTACTTTCACAGTGACTCATGATTTCACAGGCATCTATCACATCTGTCCTTAGTTGTCGCTTTTCCAAGGTAAAAAGTCATAGTCTTATTAATCTCTTCACATATGGAAATTTTTCCATCCTCCTTAGCATTTTAGTTGTCCTTTTCTGTACCTTTTCCAATTTCAGTATATCTTTTTTGAGATGGGGTGACTAGATCTGAATGCAGTATTCCAAGATGTCATTGTACCATTTGGTTTTGGCAACTTATCACTGTTTAATTTATCAGTTTGTTTTAAAACCTCCCCTAATGATGCCTCAGTCTGGGACAGTTCCTCAGATTTGTCACCCAAAAATAAACGGCTCAGGTTTGGGAATCTCCCTGACATCTTATGGCATGAAGATCAATATGAAGAATTTATTTAGTATCTTTGCAATAGCTTCATTGTTCTTGAGTGCCCATCTAAATTCTTGATCATCCAGTTGCCCAAGTAGTTATTTAGCAGGGTTTCTGCTTCTGATATACTATTTTTTTTCTTTTTACTTCTTAAGTCTTTGGATAGCTGTTCTTCAAATTTTTTTTGGTCTTCCTAATTATATTTTTACACTCCACTTGCCACAGTTTATGCTTCTTTTTCTTTTCTTCCTAGGCTTTAACTTCCACTTTTCAAAGGATGTCTTTTTGCCTTTGCTTCTTTTACCTTGCTCTTTAGCCAGTGTGGCACTTTTGGTCCTCTTACTATGTTTTTTTTTTTGTTTTGTTTTGTTTTTTTTTGTTAATTTGGGTATGCTTTTAAATTGAGCCTCTATTCTGGTGTCTTTAAAAAGTTGCCGTGCAGCTTGCTGGGATTTCACTTGTAGCACTGTACTTTTTAATTTCTGTTCAAATAAATTCCTTACTTTTATGCAGTTCTCCTTTCTGAAATTAAATGCTACCATGGTGGGCTCTTTTGGTGTCCCTCCCCCACACACAGCTGTTAAATTTTGTTATGTTATGGCCACTATTACCAAGCAGTTCAGCTCTATTTACTTCTTGGGCCAGATTCTGTGCTCCACTTAGCACTAAATCAAGAAGTGACCCTTCTTTTGTGGATTCCAGGAGTAACAGGTCCAAGATGCAATCACTTAAGGTGTCAAGAAAATTTCTCTTTATCCTGTCCTGAGGTGACATACACAGTCAATATGGGGATAATTTAAATCCCGCATTATTATTGAGCTTTTTTATTGTTATGGCCTCTCCAGTCTCCTTGAGCACTTCACAGTCATGATCACCATCCTAGTCATGTGATCAGTAGTATATTCCCTACTACTATATTCTTATTTAAGCATGGAATTCTTATCTGTAGAGACTCTGTTGCACAAGTTTGGTTCATATAAAATTTTTGTTTTATTTGATTCTATGATTTTTTCCATGTCATTGTGCCATTTCCTCACTAGTAGCACTTATTCTGCTCTTCTGATATATTTTGTACCCTGTGTTCCCCTGTCTCCCATTGATTATCCTAGTCCACCAAGTTTCTGTGATGCTATTATATCAATATTCTTATTTAACATGAGGTACTAAAGTTCATTTAGACTTCTTGCATTTATATAAAAACATTTAAAATTGTCACATTTAAGCTGTGTACCATTATGTGATGTAATAGAATGGGATTCTCTTTCATTTCACTGGTTTTCATAGTTCCTACCTGTATTTTTTCCTCTACCATCCTCTCCTACTTTCTAGGATAGTTCCTCCTCTAAGGGAGGTCTCTGTTTGAACCACATGCTCCTCTGCACCTGTGAGCTTTCTCCCAGTTCTTAGTTTGAAAACTGCTTTATGACTTTTTAAATTTTATTTGCCAGCAATCTGGTTCCATTTTGGTTGAAGTGGAGCCCATCCTGCCTGTACAGGCTTCCCCTTCCCAAATCCCTTTTTCCTACACCATCATGTCATCCACACATTGAGACCCTGCAGTTTTACCTGGTTATCTGGCCTTGTGCATGGAACTGGAAACAATTCACAGAATGCTACCATGGAGGTCCTGGATATTAATCTTTTACTATGCAGTCTAAATTTGGTTACCAGGACCTCTCTCCTGTCCTTCCCTATGGCATTGTTACCTATATGTACCATGACTACCAATTCCTCCCCAACACTACATGTAAGTCTGTCTTCATGTCTTAGAGATCCTCAACCTTTGCACCTGGCAGCTGGTTCTCCTGATCATCACTAACTCACCTATCTGCGTGTCTAATGATCGAGTCCCAAATTACTATTACATAATAACTGGACTTCTCTCCCCCTGGAGTGGTATCCTGAATAGGTACTGAGAAGATACCAAGACATCATTTGCAAGAAGAGACACAATTATTGGACTCCTTATTTGTTTTGCTGAACTAGACTAACACTGCTACCCTTTTGGAAATTATGGGATTGTTTCCCTCTGTTCCAATTTGATATTCTTTTCCCTCTGACTTTAATCCTCCTCAACAGTAGACCAAATGCGAAATCTAGAAAACACTGCAAAGTTGGAGACTTGATTTTATAAATTCCTAAAATTTGTTCTATCCATGGAATGGTTTTAAAGAGAAAAAATAGATAGTTGTTAATTTCTTTCAGGTACTTGGGTACCTCAGATTATCTCTTTGGTAATATATGTTCACTTGTAAAAACTTAACCAAACAGTTAAACAGAATGGAGTGTGATTCTGATTTATTTATCGGAGACATGGTGGGATAGTCTCCATGACTGGAGCTCTGCCATGGATGGGTATAAACTGTTCAGGAAGGACAGGCAGGGAAGAAGAGGGGGAGGAGTAGCACTATATGTAAAAGAGCTCTATGACTGCTCAGAGCTCCATTATGGAAGTGGAAGCATGCCAGTAGAAAGTCTGTGGGTTACATTGAGAGGGGAAAGCAACAAGGGGGATGTTGTGGTGGGTGTCTGCTATAGATCACCAGACCAGAAGCAGGAGGTGGATGAGATGTTCTATGGACAACTAGCGGAAGCTTCTAGATCACAGGCCCTGGTGCTGATGGGGGACTTCAATTACCCTGACATCTGCTGGGAGGCCAATATAGCAGTGCATGGGCAATCCAGGAAGTTTTTAGAGAGTGTTGGGGACAACTTTCTAGTACAAATGCTAGAGGAACCAACTAGGGGCCTTGCACCTCTCGACCTGCTGCTCACAAACAGGGAAGAATTGATCAGGGAGGTAGAGGTAAATGGCAAACTAGGCAGTAGTGACCATGACATGGTTGAGTTCAGGATGCTAATTAAAGGAAGGAAAGAAGCAAAACAGAAACCCTGGACTTCAAAAAAACTGATTTTGGCTCCCTCAGGGAACAGATGGGCAGGATCCCTTGGGAAGCTAATCTGAAGGGGAAAGGAGTCCGAGAGAGTTGGTTATATTTTAAAGAAACCCTGCTAAGGGCACAGGAAGTTGCCATTCCAATTAGGAGAAAGAACAAACATGTGAGGCAGCCAGAATGGCTTAGCAGAGAACTCTGCTCTGAGCTTAAACATAAAAAGGAAGCTTACAGGAAGTGGAAGCTTGGTCAGATGACCAAGGAGGCATATAAAGATATTGCTAGGGACTGCAGGGATAAAATCAGAAAGGCCAAAGGACAAATGGAGTTGCAGCTAGCAAGGGATGTAAAGGATAACAAGAAGGGGTTCTACAAGTATGTTAATAACAAGAAGAGGATCAGGGATGTTGTAGGGATCCTTGTGACAGAGGATGAGGGAAAAGCTGAAGTGCTCAATGCTTTTTTTGCTTCAGTTTTCACAGGCAGGGTGAGCTCCCAGCCCACTACCATGGGTATGGCAGATTGGAGAGAAGAAGAGAGGTCCTTGGTGACGGAAGGTCAGGTTAGGGACTGCTTAAAGAAGCTGGATGTGCACAAGTCCATGGGGCCGGACGAACTGCATCCAAGGGTGCTAAGGGAATTGGCCGATAAGATAGCAGCACCGCTGGCCGTTATCTTTCAAAACTCATGGAGAACGGGGGAGGTGCAAGAGGATTGGAAAAAGTAAATGTAGTGCCTATTTTCAAGAAAGGGAAAAAGGAGGATCTGGGGAATTACAGACCAGTCAGCCTCACCTCAATCCCTGGAAAAATTATGGAGCAGGTTCTCAAAGAATCCATCCTAGAACACTTAGAAGAAAATAAAGTGATCAGGAACAGTCAGCATGGATTTTTCAAGGGTAAATCATGCCTGACCAATCTCATTTCCTTCTATGATCAGATGACTGGTTTTCTGGATGCAGGAAGAACCGTTGATGTGATATACCTTGATTTTAGCAAGGCTTTTGATACAGTTTCCCACAGCATTCTCATTGGCAAATTAAGGAAGTATGGGTTGGATAGGTGGACTATAAGGTGAATATAAAACTGGCTAGATCAACGGTTTCAGCGTGTAGGAATCAATGCTTCCATGTCTAGCTGGCAACCAGTCACGAGTGGTGTGCCCCAGGGGTTGGTCCTGGGACCGGTTCTGTTCAACATTTTCATCAGTGATCTGGATGATGCAATAGACTGCACTCTCAGTAAGTTTGCGGATGACACTAAGCTGGGGGGAACAGTGGACACGCTGGAGGGCAAGGACAGGATTCAGGGAGACCTAGATAAATTGGAACAGTGAGCCAATAGAAATCTTATGAGCTTCAATAAGGACAAGTGTAAAATCCTGCACTTGGGACGGAAAAAACCCATGCACTGCTACAGGCTGGGGAACATTCAGCTAAGTAGAGCACTGTAGAAAAGGACCTAGAGGTCATGGTGGATGGGAAGCTGGATATGAGTCAGAAGTGTGCTCTTGTGGCCAAAAAGGCCAATGGTATACTGGGCTACATCAAAAACAGTATTACCAGCAGATCAAGGGATGTGATCATTCCCCTCTATTCTGCACTGGTGAGGCCACAGCTAGAATACTGTGTTCAGTTTTGGGCTCCCCACTACAAAAAGGACAGGGACATGCTAGAGAGAGTTCAGAGGAGGGCAACCAAAATGATTAAAGGGCTGGAGCACAAGCCCTATGAGGAAAGACTGAAAGCGTTAGGCTTATTTAGTCTACAAAAGAGAAGATTGAGGGGGGATTTGATAGCAACCTTCAACTACTTGAAGGGATGCTCCAAAGAAGATGGAGCTTGACTGTTCTCAGTAGTAACAGAGGACAGAACAAGGAGCAATGGTCCCAAGTTACGGTTAGGGAGGTCGAGGCCGGATATTAGAAAAAACTTTTTTACTAGGTGAGTGGTGAAGCGTTGGAATAAGCTGCCAAGGGAGGTGGTGGAATCTCCATCTTTGGAGGTGTTTAAGGCCCGGCTGGACAAAACCATGACTGGGATGGTTTAGTGAGAGTGGTCCTGCCTCTGGCAGGGGGTTGGACTAGATGACCTGTGAGGTCCCTTCCAACCCTATGAATCTATGATTCAATAGAAAAAACCAACCAAACAAGGAGTCTTGTGGCACTTAAAGACTAACAGATTTATTTATCACATGAGCTTTCGTGGGAGAAAAATCCCACTTCAGACACTTTGAAGCGCGGGAATTTACAGAATGGGATGAAAATAAATGCAGAGGAGTGAGTGTAAGACATGGGATCAGGTTGTACTTCAACATACTTCAGTAGAGTTACTCTTCCAGAGTTCCAGTGACATTTTGGTGCCAGTAAGGTGTCCCACTGTCATGCAGACTTCTTGGTGACAAATATATTTATACTTGTGTAAAAAATTTAATTCTGAGCAGTGCTGTATTGGGTAAGCATTAGAAAGGTGGAACTGCAAAAAACTTAACAGAGTCCACTGAATCTGAATTTCACTATACCTATAAATTCTGAAGTCTTTTTTTTTTTTTTTTTTTTTTCCTGCTAAGAGCCCTCTGCTGTCTCGTTTAACTCATGGAAGAACTGTGGGGGGAATCACAGAATTGAGCCCTTTGCTATTCTCTTTTATATCTACCCACTTCCTTTCAACCTCTGGATCTAAATAACTGAACAGCACTGTACACATTTTTCCAAGCTTCTTATTTACACATCAGTGTTTTGTTCCTTGGCAGCTGATCTACAGAGGAAGCTAATTAACACAGAGTAGAAGAGATGTGTTGGGTGCTGGAGATCACATTTGTAGGATTCTTTGCTGACACATTAATAATTTCCTTAATTTAGAATTCTAAAAATGCCACTCATTTATACATAAAAAAGTAAAATATACATTTATGTATAGGCAGGACCTGAAGTTTAAAACTGTTCCATACCATACGCTTGGTTGTATGTCTATTTACAGTCCAAGCTACACGATGTGGTTTGGGGTTTTACTTTTAGAAATCTTCAATTTATTATGGTTCTTTTACCTGTAGCTCTGAATCTAGTTAATAGAAGCCAACGACTGCAAAAACAGAAATTTTTTACTGTTGGGCTTTCCAGGACGTTTTAATCTCATGTTTTTTGGTGTTCTTAATGAGCACTAATGAGGCAGTAATTACCTGTGCAAATTAAGAAGAGAAAATAGGAAGGGATTGGTTCAGTAGGAAAATACTGACTTGAAATGTTGTAAGGTAAACTACCCCAATTTTAATTATGGGCCTCAGTCAGCATGGCCCAGATTCACTGCCTGTGAATTCAGTAGTCACACCTTCTTATTAAGATCATTCGTATATAAGAAAAATATTGTAGGTAACTTTGGAAGTTTTTAAAAATATCTAAACATTTAGTTGTTGGGAGGTAAGACAGTGTTGTTTAGGGCCTAAAGCAGGAAGTTGGGAGTAAGGCCTGTCCATGGCTCAATTTACCCATCTGTCTAATGGAAGTTGCACTTCCTGCGGTTTCTTGTGAGTAGTTAGTTTGCTGCTGATAAAGCATTTTTACTCTCTATATGAAAAATACAGACTACAGCGGGTGTCTTTAAAAACTCAGCTTTTCCTGCTATAGATACCTGCAGTGACACAGGCCCAGATTGTTGCTTACATCTAAAGAGCATATAGCACGGTTCAGGAAGGAGAAGAGAAGAGGTTCCAGAAGTGGCATTTCTACTTAGCCAATCCTGGGCTGGTTGCTTGCTGCTCCAGTCAGCAGTATGATGTAAAGCTAATCTGAGTATCAAGGACTGGCAAGAGCCCTGCTGGGCCAGCATTGCAGCCCAAATGCCACCAGAGTTTAACAGTCTTGAATTCACTTCCATTTATCTAACCATGCCTCTGTTTCTGTGCCACTGGCAGATATTCTTCCGTGGAGGGGATTGTGACTAATGGCTTGAGGGGTACAGTGTGCTGGCAATGCAGGACATAGCAGCCACCTTGATGCTTGGGATCTGAGACTGCCTGTGCTCAGAACAGGAAAAATGTAGATGCCAGAATCATTGAGAAGTAGCAAATTCTGAATGGTTAAAGGCACTTGCTGTACTTGTGGTTTCCGTAGCCTCTAATGTAGTTTCAGGTGATGACAATGGTGTGATTTACTATGCCTCAGAATACTCTGGCTCTCTCATACAGGCAAAGCATTTGAAAGCAGAAGCAGTTGGAAGAAGAGGAGAAAAATGGTTATAAGTAAACAAATCAATAGCCTAAGCTGGCACTAGTGTGACTCTTACCGACAGAAGCCATGCTGCGCTCTAAGTGAATAGATCTCTAGACATTTGGGGTATGAAGAAGACTGCTTCCACTTCTGCAACCTTTCCTCTGCTCCTCCCTGAACAGCTGAGCTGACAGAGATTGTTTATTTCAGCCATCACTATATGTGTTGGAATTTAAGGTACAGAGGGTGTGGGTCGTATCCAGGATTTACAGTTTAGTTCAGTGGCTCTCAGCATTGTTCCAGAAACCCTGGTTGTAACCACCTTTGTGTTATGGTTCCATCTGATCTCATAAGCTAGATGAATGACATTGTTAGTTGGACAAGGACAGCTACCTAGTTTCACAGAGTGGTGCGTGTACTCCATTCCCTACTAAACCATTGTGCCTTACATTTGCATGGGACAGAGTCCTGCTGATGGTGACTGTCTCCTGAGTGAAAAATCAAACCAACAGTGACCATGTCTTCTATCATGGCCAAATGGATTTTTTTTGAAAGAGCAGGGTGGTGACTTCAGCTTCTCAAAGCAAATTCCAGATAAAGTAATTAGATTCTGCCTTCCTAAACTCCCTAACAGTTTCAAATGGATAGAATATTTTCTCCTTCCTGCTGTGCAGCTGTAGGGTACATTGTTAAATAGTTGCTAGATCTTACTCACATGTGTTTGTCTCACAGTAGTGAGTGAAGTGAGCTGCCTGTGGTTTTTGTTTGTATTATGGTAGCATTTAGGCACTCCAATCAATGATCAAGGCCCATTGTGCTAGGTGCGAAACAAAGGCATACAAAAAAGGGTCCAGAGTATGCAGCAATACTGTGCCCTCCAAGTCAGTAGCAATACTCTCATTGGAAACCGAATGAGGCCCAGAGCTGTGCATGTTCAACTCCTTTGAGATTAGAAGGCACCATATATGATGCATACTTCTTTTTCTTAAATTGGGTCTAGTAGTGGCCAAGTGTCTGTCAGAGTTGTGGGACATAAGAGCAACCCCTTGGATGGAGAGATTACAATCACCTGCTCCCCCTCTTCCAGAAACAAAGCTGTGAGTGAAATATAAATCTCTGGTTGCTAGCCAGTAGCAAGCAAATTTAGACACCTATGTGCCAAATATTTACAGTGATCGGTCCAGCTTGGACAGCTGTTAATTTGAACATAGGACATACAGTATCAGCTTCTTTCCTTGGGATGGGACTGAAAGGATGTATTAGTAGAAGGTTGCCTACAGCATAATTAAGAAATGTTTATTCTTTCTAATACCCTTTTCATCTTGAAGGTGTTGATGTTACAGCTGTTGAGATAGCCTCAGATATGGGTAATGATGATCAGTAATTGCCAGAGTAGTGTGAGCCTTCCTACAATTCATGGTTTAACTCTTTCTGTGAAGGGCCTGAAATGCTAAAGTAGATACACACCATCTAAATCAATAATGATGGCACAGTTCATCCCTCTTTCAGTAAAACCCACAGGAGGGTTCTCAGAGTGATCTGTCCAAGGATTTCTTTACATCCTATGGAGTTTGATTGTCTGAGGACATAGATCTCACCATATATGGACTTTGTCCTTTTTAGGAAAGGGCTGAACTTGACAGAGCCCCAGGAATGTGTGAGAGGACAGAGCCATTCTGGCACAGATTTTGTGCAGCTGCATTAGCTCTTGTCATTAGCAGTTTCTTCTTATTGTTACCTTAGAAGTATGGCTCCTGTATGGAGCTGCACTGTCAGGACTTCCCCCTGACTGTAACTTCCCATGGCACAGAATAAATAGGTTCAACTAAAATGGGGGCCATTTAACTGAATAGAGACCACCCCTGCACTGTATTATACTCTAGTTTACAGAGATACTCTACAGAGCTAGAAGGATGATGCACACTCTCCAATCTCCAGGCCACCCACTTTTCCACCACCCTGCCTGCCCTTTAAACTTTCTCCCCTCCTGATTCATAGACTGCACAGAAAGGCCTCTATGAGGAAGAATGGTGGCATGCATGAACTTCTATTTTCTATGCAAGGATAGAGCTGCCTGCATAGTTCCCTCTGTCTGTGGAGCTAGGTGGACAGGATCTGACCCCACATAATTCCATCTGTGCAAGACAAAAAAGACCCCCCCATGACTTATCAGCAGGGGTTCCCCCAAGCTTTGTGTATTTATGACATCATGCATTACAGCTCACCTGGAGAGACATAGAAGTGTACAACCTTTCCTCAGCAAGTTTCACACAGTGATTATTCATGACCATGCTAGAAGTAGGAGGCCATCAAACAGTCTTGAAAATGCAGACTAAGGTAAAACAGGATGTTGTGACTGATAACTCACACCACAGAGAACTGAAAGATGAGTTAAGTACAGTTACTGAACATTTAGAACCAGGGAGCAGATAATTTCCCCTGGGTTATCCATTGCTAATGTTAAAGACTATCACACATCTTTGGAGGTGATAGCTTGACAAATTATTTATAGAAATCAGCACATTGTTTCCATACTTTAGGAAACTTCTAATAGCAGTTGGGTTGAGGTTACTTTAATTATGATGCTGTCACAGCTCTTGTTTTAATAGAGTAAGTATAAGGAGAAATTGTAGAAATTTTCTAAGGTGCCTGTAAGAAACAGTAGCTATAGATACAGATGTCAGGTAAGAAATGGAGAGTCTTGTCTTGCTCACATGCATATTCTATACTCACATGCATATTCTCACTGCAATGGAACTACTCAGATAATTAAGGAGAAATTTCTAGTCAAGGAAATTGTTGTAACTTCTTTTAATTTGTGTGTGGGTTAGGGTATGGCTAGTGTAGGAAACACAGTCACCCAGAAGAGAATTGAAAGGGGTAGTTTGTTCCCAGCTCCCAGTTTTAGGATACCCCAAAACCTGTGGAATAATTTGGGGTGGGGGGACAGCAGGAAGTCAGGCTGAACTTCAATGAGCACTGTTGTGCCTTCTCTTAGCTTAGCTTTCATGACATAGGGTTGGTCAGGCAAATCTGGGTGAATGGTGTAATGACCTGATGCATGGGGCTATAACTAGAGCAAATACTGTAGGCAGTATACCCCATGCTGGGCCCTCACCCGGTGAGTGCTGAAATTGTAGTGACTTTCTTCACTTTGGGAATCAGTCAGGAAGCTGAGCCAGTGAGGGTGAGGCATGCCAGTAGGGACAGGTGAAAAAAGGAGTGAGTTGCCAGAGGATGTTGTGAAGGCCAAGACCATAGCAGGTTCAAAAAAAGAATTAGACAGGTTCACATAGCAAGGGTCCATTAATGGGTATTAGCCAGGATAGACAAGGACTGCTGCTTGCCAGAGGCTGAGAATGGCTGATAGGTTGGCTCACATGGTGGTTGCCTGTTCTAATCATTTTGTCTAATGTGTGTAGCATTGGGCACTGTCAGAAGATAGGATGCTGAGCTAGATGAAGCATTAGTCTGACCCAGTATGGCCATTTTTTGTTCTCATTCTTTAGGAGTATCCAGAAATGCAGGAGCAGAGTTTCCAATGCAGTACCCTCTCTGTTGTCAAGGTCAGTCGGTAGGTGGGTCAGCATCCAGGATATGATTTATTCTTTTTCCCACCAGGGATCTGTAAGGAACTTGAAACCAAACTTGGTGGATTTTCAGTTAGCTGTGTTAAAAATGTTCCTCATGGCCCCCAGCCAATCTATCAATAGCAACATGGCCACCACAGTAGCTGTGCTACTGTTGGTTTCTGAGTGGTGCTTGCACTCAGTGAGCTATATAATAGAACTCACAGAGTGCCTGGTCCAAAGCTGACTGAAGTCAATGAGTCTTTCTACTTGCGTCAGTGGGCTTTGATTCGGGTTCCAAGCACAGAAGAATAATTAATATTGCTCCAAGCAGTATTAATCCCTCTTATTTTTTGTGTGTGGGGGGGCTGCCTAGGAGACGTATGTGACTCAGATTGGTTGTTCCCTGATCTTTGCCCATTGTTGTTGCCATGGTTTCTGTGTGGTTGTGGCAGATGGGCCATACAGAGAATTCACAATGGGAGTTTCTATGGCTTACAGGAGTGTGTGGGCTCTGGAACATTCAGCATAGCTGCCACCTTTGCTATAGGTATGTTTTACCACTCAGCACAGGGGAACTTAGGGCCCTAAAACTTTTAGCTTGATTTTTAATTAAAATATTCATTTGTTTTCCATAAACCCTTGCAAATCCCGTACTTCACTAACAGCTGAGACCATATGCAGGCTCCATTATGAAGCAAAGATAAAAGGAACACTGACTCCAGTGAAATTTAATTAAATAAAATAAAATAAAATTATTTTGAGCATTACATATCCACATAGGGCAATTAATTTTAGTTTCTCCAATATTGGCTCCTTACTACATTGCCTCCCCCTCTCTTTTTGCCTGTTTTTTGTCCACTGGAGGCTCACATGAACTTTGTAACATTTTAATTTAAAACCCAGACATTCTTTGGGTGCCGCAGTACAAGCAATCAGTTAATTATCCGATAAAGATTAAAGGAGGCGTGCAATACAAAATTCAATTAAAATGAGGACGATTGCTTAATATGTTGAGAGCTGTTTCTACAGGCAACCAAAATTATAATTATGTGTAGCTAACAAAGTATTGTTTTATCTTCTATATCTGTATTTCCCATTGACTTCTAATGCTTTTTCTCCATTTTAATGCAATCCCAGCTGCTACCAAAAGCTACTGCTGAATCCATCCCCTTAGTTATTTTATGACAATACATGCTGGGGTGGCTTTTGTGCTTTGAAACAAATGTTTAGTCATCTGGATATTTCTAAAGAAGTTTAATTACAGAAATTTAAGTGGATGACAGCATTACCCATGAAGTGAAGTGATATTTATTCTTGTGTTTAATTGAGCACTAGAAAATGAAAAAAATTTGGATTGACCACCTGCAATTGATTCTGAATGCTGAATTTGTCTGAAATGAAATTGTGTGTGTTATCCTCTTCCAAATGTACTTTAAGAGTCTGAGGATAAATTATATGGCATTCTTTTCCCCCATTAAACTGAAGTAGTAAACTGGCCTTATCCAAAGTTACTGCTAACCATTCAGTAGGCATTTCAGTAGGACTAGAAAACAAAACGGTTTTTTCTTGTTCTGTAAATATTGCTGAGAGTTGAAAATGTTTTCCTTCTTCATTTGGGGATGAAATGTCAAGATCCTGAGATTATATGTGAACAAAAATATGACCTTCCCCCATTTTGGATCAATGAAAACATGTCATTTACATTTTTCGGTCTTTGTCTTCAACTTGTAAAAAATCAAATTAGCTTAAATACAGAAACGAAAGGCTTTTTAATAGGAAAAAAGATATATGTTTTCACGTAAAATGGTAAAAATGAAATGCTCACACAATTTTGAAGTGTTTTTCCATCCACATTTAAGTTGGGAAATATGCCAAATCTGACCCCGTTTTACAAACAAAGTTTGTTTTGGCAAAATGGCATTTTTCAATTTAAAAAATGACAATTCAAAAAAATCCCAACCCATTCTATAGTTCTTGCCGTTTAATTGTCACTCAAAAGTTAATGTGTGAGCCCTGTCCTTAAAGCACTGAATTCTATCAGGCTACAGAAATCCTAAATTTGAATCTTTAACATTTGTACCTTTTTTGAAAGACAACTTGTACTGTACATATGTTTACTAATAAGTATGTCTACACGTAAAATGCTATAGTGGCACATCTGCAGTGCTGAAGCACTTCAGTATCTGCATCTACAGGAAGGATTCCCCTGTCAATCAGTCTGATTGTTTCGAAGGGTCAGGTGCTTCACAGCAAATAAGTGGAATAAAGCTGGAATAAAGTGTTACTCGGTGTGATTAAGGAACCAAAAACTGAATAAGAAAGTATTTTTTATTTTAAAAAATAGAACCTTAGATCCTATTCCTTTTCTACTGAGAGTTTATTTATGTGGTTAATATCCATCGTATGTTTTAAGTGTTTTACTGGAGTGGGGACTTAAAGAAGCAAGGCAATATTTCTCATTTGCATGTTTATTCGAAGCGATAAGGCTATGGATTGAAATTGAATGTGATGTTAGCCCAGTTGTAGTTTTATGGAGCCTTAGATGTTTTGTAAAGAGACTGCTCATTGTGACTGAAAGAATACTTCTCTAACAGGGCTGCAGGCTGGGGAACTTGCTGCATTATTCAACTGCATTTTACAGCTGTGGATGTGCCATTCTGGAGATGAGTGAGATGAGTGAGACAGTCTGTCACTGGCTGCCTTGTAACTTTGAGTGCTTTCATGAAGTTCTTCTTTGGTTCAAACCTCTGACACTGGTAGCTTACCCATAAGCACAGGGTCTTAGGATGGCTCTCAGCAGCCTAATTATTGCTTTCAGGGTGAGGGCAGATCTATACTCCAGCATGAGTTGATACAACTTAGGCTGCTCAGGGATATGGAAAATCCACCCTCTGACCCACAGTATTTTCAACAACCTAAGCACTGTCCTTACCAGTCACAGTGCTATGACCTGCCCATGTATCTTCCACCTGTCACAGAGGTGGAGTACCGTATATACTCGGACATAAGCCAACCCCCCAATTCTGAGCCCAAAAAAGAAGCTAAAATTGGTGACCCAGGTATAAGCCAAGGTCCCCTTTTGGCCTTGGCCCCTCACCCCCCCACCCACTGCTGCTGGCTTCCTCTGGAGTTTCTGACAGCTTCTCTACCCCAAAATCTCTGCTGCTGCTTTTCCCTTGCCCCCCTGCTGCCCATTCCTCACTCCTGCCCTCCTGCTCTGCCCTTTCCTCACTTTCGTCACCCCTGCTGCCCCCTGCTCTGCTCTTTCCTCACTGCTACACCCCTGCTCACTTCTCAGTTTCCTGCTGCTGCCCCCTGCACTCCCTCCCTTCACTGTTGCCCCCTTGCTCCCACCTGCTCTGCCCTTTTCTCACTGCTGCCCCCCACTGCTGCCCCCTGCTCACTTCTCATTTACCTCACTGTTGCCCCTTGCTGCACTCTTTCCTCATGGTTGCCCCCTTGCTCCCACCTGCTCTGCCCTTTCCTCACTGCTACCCCCCTGCTCCTCCTGCTGCCCCCTGCTCTGACTTTCCCTCACTGCTGCCCCCTGCTCTGCCCCTTTCTCACTGCTGCCCTCTGCTCCTCCTACTGCCCCCTCCTCACTGCCACCCCCTACTCCACCCTTCCCTCACTGCTACCTGCTGCCCCCCCTGCTCCTCCTTTTCCCCACTGCTGTCCCCCTGCTCCTCTTGCTGCCCGCTGGCTCTTCACTGCTGCCCCCTACTCCCTTCTCAGTTCCCTGCTGTTGCTCCCCTGTTCCCCAACACCCTTTCCCTGTCACCCCCAACCCCTGCTGCCGCTCTTCCTGGCCTGCCAGCCCCCCCCCCCAATCCCCAGTCCCTGTCGCTGCTTCCCTGGGCTACCCAAAAACCTGGGTCCTCCTGCCATTTTTCCTGGACTCCCTGACCCCCCCCCAATGCCCGAGCCCTGCCACCCCTTCCCTGGTCTCCCAGAACCCCCCGAAACCCTCCTGGCCATCCCATCACTTTCCCCAACTCCCCAACCCCCTCCCCAACCTCCGGTCCCTGCCGCCGCTTCCCTGGCCTCCCTGAATCAATGTCCAGGCTGACCCCCCAGGGCCCCCTTACTTGGCCACTCCAGACGCCGGGGTCACTTCCTTACTGCAGCCCGAGCCCCGGCCAGCTGCCCAAGATGGCCGTCCGGCAACACTGGGGCTCTGGCCTGCCACATGGTCAGGGAAACTGCTGGCTGGGGCTGTCTACCGTATTCTCTTGAGTATAAGCCGAGAGACTGTTTTGAAGCCAATTTTCAGGCACAAAATTCTCGGCTTATACACGATGATATAGTAGTTGTGACAAGAAGCTGTTCTCCCATCAGCGTCAAACAGCTAAACCAGACACACTATAGTGGCACAGCTCCACCAGAACCTCTGTGCTGCTGTAGAGCTTGTAGTGTAGACTAGTCCTGAGAACAACAGCTTTTCCAGTCCCTAGTCTCTCCAAATTTGTCCTCCCTGATTTCTCAACTCCCAGAAACTCTTACTTTCCCCTCTGGTCCATCACACCAAATGTATGAAGCCAGTTCCTCGGTTATCAATTTATGCTGGAGCCCACACTCCGTAGTTTTCACAATGTACGGCTGCTTGGGGAGAAAATAAACAAAATGTTTACTTAATAGAAAACCAACAAATTCAAAGATGAAATAGCAAAGGAGAGCAAATATGTACAACTTAAGCAGAAAATAAATAGATATGACCTCAGGCTTTACATTTCTACACTAGATAAAAATCCCTTGTCTAATGTTACCTATTGTTGTTGAAAAGTTTTCTCACATACACCATAAGGAAGAGCCAATTTTTTTACCTACTGCATCTGTCAAGTGGCTGTCCCTCTGTTTCTGAATAGTTTTAACTCCCTTCCTTTTTCAAACAATGTCTCCTCCCCTCCTCCCCAATTTTTTTCCCCTCTGACTGTGGTGACACATGATTATTCAGGTTGGAGGAAATTCTAACTGAGATATCTGTATCTTCCCAGTCTTGTTAATGGCCCATTACTTGTCTTTTCCTGGGTTGTACCTTGCTAGATGCTGGGAGTTAGTTTCATCTGGTGGGACTGACAACCCCTCCCCGCCACACTGCCTACTACACCAGTGTAGAGGTGTAGCTAAATGCTGCAGCACAAATTTAAGCACTGTTTTTGATATACACATATATATTAATTTGTAATCTCAGTCTGTATACATATTTTATAATGACCATCAAGCACTGCATATTATACATTTTTATGAATTATCTTACTCAACATTTGTAGTGCAAATAACATTGTATCTAATCAGCTGATTCACATGTTTATCTTTTGGGGTTCAAACCAGCTATTCTCCCCTTAGAGTGTCTGGACCCTGATTATCCCAATGGATAGGAGGGAACTCCCACTGATAAACAGGAAGTAAAGAAAGGTGAATAATAGTTCCATCCCCTAGTACTTTGAGTAATCCTGTTAACCCCATGATCACCGCTTGAAAAAAATGGATATGGTATTTCATTTATTTCTCTTTACATTTGTATAGTGTTCCAGCACACTGTTTAAAAAAAAAAAAAAAAGCTGCAACATTTCACTGGTTGGATGAAATGCTCCTTATGTATGGCATGTGTTTTCACTAGTTAACTTTGTAAAGCTCTTTGGGAGGGTAAGGTGTTATATAATGAAGGCTGTCATTATTAAAAATTAAAATTCTATTTATTATTTCTTCCTCAGTCTTCCCTGTATTTTTCTTGAAGTGGACAAATATTACTATTTTGTGATAATGTGGAGGCTTTGGTTAATCAATGGGAGACATTTTAAAGCTGTGGAATCATTACTAAAGGGTTATTTAATAAGTAACTTACAAAAATTAAAAAAAAACAAAAGAAAACAGACCATCCGGCTTTTGTAAATTACTTGGTAGATTGTTCAGCTTCATGAGGTGGCCACATGCTCTATACAGTAATAACCAATGAGTCTGAAATGTACAGCACAGGGCTTTCTTTTTCAGAATGATAGGCAATGATGAATGTTTTCAGCTTCTTCAGTAAAATGTCTAGCTTTGCAATTCAGGCATCATAATCTGTGACTATTTTGAAGGGGAATGAAAGCCTCATCTAAATGTCCATAAATTCAGAGATGTTTCAGCACAAATTGGAAAAAGAAGTACAAGGTGAGAATTAGAGCTTGTTGGAACATTTGAACTGAAAAAAGAATAGATTTCTTCGAAAATGAAATTTTTGACTACATGTAGATGGAAAATTTCACACTGAAAAATTTTATTTTCGTTTCCAACATCAAAAAAGAATCTGAAATTTCAAACTTTTTTCCTTTCTCTTCCTCTTTGCCCCATAATGTTTCACTTTTCCATTTGTCACTCAGCCGCTTTCCAAAAATGACAGAAGTTTTGAAAAGTTATATCACAGCAAATGACAAAATTGGGAAGAAAAAAATTCCTTGCATTTTATTTATTTTATTGTATTCAGCGGCCAAAAAAAAAAAAGGCAGAAAATGAGTTCTGGGGGAGCACAAGCATAGGTGTTGGAGATTCAAAAAAAAAAAAAAAAAGTTATGAATCTGTCCCCTAACAGTGTTCCATTTTGAACCTATGGAATAGAAAAGGCTGAGATGTGTTAATTTTTTATAAATTGACTTTTCATTTTTTTAATTGGATTCTACAAGAAGAGCAGAAGAGATAATTGCTCTTAATTTTTCACAATATTTTATTTAATACTTTGAAGGCCATATATTTAAATAATTAAATGATACAAATAATTAATACTAATACTAACCAAGCAACCCCCATCCTACACAGAAAACCACATGTGTGTATCCTGTCATCTTAAATTAGTCCCTAATCATGCAAGAAGATGTATTCAGGTGACCCTTGTATCTTCATGCCTCTGCTTGCAAGATAGGGGTTCTAGCTCTAGAGCCACATCCAACAAACAAATTGATTCTTAACCATGGTAACAGTCCTTACAGATGATACATGCTCCAATAGAATGGTGCCCCTTATGGGTAGCCTCCTTTGGACAATTCCAGGGCTTACCAGTTGTGCATTATCAGCGTCTGGACATCTCTGTTCCTCACTGCTCATTGGTTTACTAAGTAATTTATCTATAGAAAGGAAGAAATTTACATGAATGCTCAGGATCGAAAAAATGAAATCTGAGATTATTTTATTGCTTCCTCAAATGTTTTACTAGATGTACAAACTCTTATATTTCTTCCCATTTTACTATCTTCTAGCACTTTTGTGGAGAGCTACACTCTTAGTAATTTTTGGCCCAAGTGCTGCTCTATTACAAGTGTATGCCCTGGGATTAACTCAGAATTGAAGCTGCCCCTTCTGCTTTAATTATGTTTCTTGGCCAGAATTGCTCCTTGATTGGTTGCATTCAATTTCACTTTAGTGGTTTCACAAGTTCAGTATAAAAATGATCTATCTTAGCTCTTTAAATTTTAATAGTAGAAAAACATGTTGAGATTAAGAAGTTCCTTTTAAAATGCTCTGTGGCCACATATATATGCTGACATCAAAGTCAACAGCTAGATGCAGATATAGTATATGATAAGGAGTCTGTGGTTGATGTTTACAGCTAGCATGATCATTATAACTTAAGTGAATTTGTTACACTATCTTTAGCTGTTTTCTTGAATAGTCTTAGGTTACCTTCCTGCTGGCTTGGCTCTTCATTTTCATTACAAGCACAGTTGTTTACTCCTGAAATTTTAAATACTCTCAAAACACCCTCACTTGCCCTTCACCCTTGCAATCAAAAACCCAAATGTTGATGGGGGAATGAGAAGAAAGATCTATCATGCCATATTTGTGGGTTTCATTTGAATTCAATCATATAAGGTAAGCATGGAAATGGTAAAAATTGGGGTTTTGTGCATTTATAACTGTGAAGTCAGTGTTACGTACACAATGTTAGACAAAACCGACTACTGATCTGAGCCTCTATAGAAATTCCTGTGCTCTCATTAAATTTTGTCAAAGAACATTTAATAAGTGTTTTTTAATAAATTCACAAAATTAAAAATGAATAATTTTGACCAGCTCTAATATGTCTGGATATGATTATATTCTTCATCACTATTTTAAAATTAATCAATCTGCAGTAACTAAGAAAATCTCCATGGTCAGTATTGCACCCAGGATGAAATGTTCCCTCTGTCCAAGGCCCAGAACAAGGCCTACTGCTCATTTCCTCACAACAAAGCTTAAGTGGAACTTAAGTGGTGCATAGATTTCATGCTGGTCATCTGCACATGGGTGGATTTCCCCAGAGGGCCCAGTCCTTTCCTTTGGCAATGATGGAACCACATGAGTAAATGTAGGATCATCAAACCATAGTAAAAAATATATGCTTCTGATATACTCAAGAATTGTTTCTTTTGCTTTTCTTTTGTTTCAAGGTTAAAATGTCTCAGTTTCTGGTTCATTCACCAGATTATTTGGTAGAAAACAATCAAACCACAAATTGCTTCGATAAGCACCATATTTCTTATAGTAAATAAAATAACATATAACAAGCACACATGGCTGTGGACTAGATGTATGTAGATACGTTTCTTTCTTTCTTTTTTTTTTTAAACCTAACTAGGAAGTTGCCCAGCAGAAGGTGACACTTTGTGTAGGAAATGCAGTAAGTTATATTGTGTTGAAATCTTTTTCTTGTTTCAGCACTTCTGGAAAAAATCACATATCTACTCTTACTTCTTTTGGGAAATTTTGTGGAACTTAGGGGCTATGTCTATACACACATCATTCTTTCGAAATAAGTATTTCAAAATGAGTTATTTTGAAATAAAGCCCTTATTTTGAAATAAGTTAATTCGAATTAAGAAAATGTTAATTTGAATTAAGGGAAAGCCTGCTATCGAAACGGCTGTTATTTTGAAATGGTTATTTTGAAATAAGGCCATTCGGACATGTTGCTTCAAAACAGTTGTTTTGAAACAATGGTGTTGTTTTGAAACAACACGTCCAAATGGCCTTATTTCAAAATAACCATTTTGAAATAACAGCCGTTTCAAAATGAATGGGGTTTAAGCTGTTTCGGAACAACAGTTCTTATTTTGAAATGATGGATCCTGTCATTTCGAAATAAGAAAGCGTCATGTGGACCTAATCTCTTTTATTTCAAAATAACCAGTGTTATTTTAAAATAAAAGAGATGTGTAAACATACCCAGGGAGTCATAATTAAAGTTAGTTTTACAGATGGGTACACTGAGGATCATAGCAGTTAAAGCTAATGTTTTAAATGGGAAAATCAATGGGGCTTGTGCTCCTAAATCACAAATGTAGGTGCCTCTGAAAATCCTAGTCTGGGCCAGGACTTTTTCCTCTTTTCCAGTTTCTAATATGCTTCCTTGCAAGTCTAGCATCTCCTAAGAAGACCAAGTTTCTCTCTTCCAGTCATGTTTAATTAGAGTAGCATCTACCACCAATGTGGAAAGAACCTTAAACCAACAAACTGATGTTCTTAAGAAAGCACAGTGTTCCTTTAGATCAGGGCTCTGCAACTTGTGGCTCTGGAGTCATGTGCAGCTCTTTGGCTGTCTCCTTGTGGCTCCTGGTTCCAGACCTTTCTCCTCCTGTCACTGAGGACCCTGTGGGCGGTCCACTTCTGGCTCTGACTCCCACCCCTACCAGTGGGGACCCTGCAGGTGGCCAATGACAGGCTTCAGGCTACCCCACTGCCAATGAAGGGCTCTGCAGGGGGACTTTACTCCTGGTTCCAGGCTCCCTGGCCCAGTTTTCCCTGCAAGGAGGCTCTTAAAACACTTGGTTATTGAGGGAATTTTTTAAAATGGCTCTGTTTATCTTTTCAGTTGCTGACCCCTGCTTTGGCTGATGCTAATAACTCCACAATGTGCCTGGGCCAGGGTAGAGCTGGGAGTGGTTTATCCCTTCCTACTTCTTTCCACTGTGTGGGAGAGCGATGTCTGTGAGAGTTTTGTGGAGAACAGTCTCTGACTTACTCTCGTATACAGAGACTGCAATGATCCCTAGCCCTTGTGGAGAAGAGTGGAATTCATTGCATCTGTGTAAGGAACAAGAGCAGTCTAACACTATAGGATGTGATTTTTAAGATGGAGATTGGGTGAGAATAGGGAGAGACAGTTACCCAGTGTGTATTCATGAAAGGGAGGTCAGATGTGCACATGTGTTAAGTGTGCATACAATCCCACATGCCCAGCTTTAGCTGAGTGGAGGTGATTGTTTGTTCTTTATGACTATTTTCACACATTTATGAGTTAATAGGAGATTCATGATGGCAAATATTTCTAACAGAATCTTTGAAACAAATGGAAGACTTCATCACTTCTGAGATTCCTCTCCAGAGTGGGACAGGAGGTGTGTATAGACTACAAAATTATCTTTGTCTTTGCAACTATAAGGACTTCAAAGGAAATAAATATCCATAGAGCATGATGAGTAGGTAGAAACATTGTCATGAATTGAATTAGTCTCAAATTCCAGAAGTTTGCTCTTGAAAGGCTTCATAAACCACTCTGAAAATGACATGAAGCCAAAGTAAACCTGGTAAGGCTTGCTCAGTGTGATCCCAGGACTTTAATTTCTATTATAGAAAGTAAAAATTTAAAAGATATCTGCAAAGCTTTAACTTTTTGTTGTACCGGAACTTTCAGGGATTACCTGATTTTTGCATGGGGGGAGTGGAGGAAAACAACATTGTCCTCCGATCAATCTATACTGGGTGCATTTGAGCAAAAGTAGTGATGTGGTTTAAACTACCAAAGCCTCCCCCCAACACCAAAGAGTTATTAGAGTTGATCTTACATTGGGGACCACTTCTCTGTAAAAATATTGATTAAAATATCTAGAACTTCTTGCTTTCCTTAGGTTTTATTAATTGTTTATGAATCAGTAGTGCCCAGAAATCAGTATCAACATTGTTTTGTGCTAGGTGACAGACAAACATAAAGGGAATCCAAGAACAAAGAGGAAGAACCATTATAATTAAATACATGGGTGACTGTGTTTCAGTGGAAGACTGAGTGACCATAACTATAGGTAGAGTAGCTAGTAAATACTGTTACTTAAGGTTGTTTAACTTTTTTCATTTTTATTTTCAATTGCTTTCAATTTTGCCAAACCTCAACCATTTGGACTGAAATCTTCCATGGTGACTGTCTGATATGTATGCAGTTTGGATCTTTGCAAAAGAATATGAAAGATTGTAGATGGTGTCATATACATCAGTATGTTAATTTTATTTTTAAAAAAGGATGATAAAATGTATGACCAAAAAGAAAAAAAAGCTCAGTCTGTTCCAAGCCTGCCTTCAGCTGATAAGCATGAGACAAAGATATCATAGTTCCTGTTTTGCTCTTGTGAGTTTTTCAGATAATATAGTAATTTGTACCCATAGAAGGCATTGGATAGTTAGGCCAGTAAATAAATAAATAAACCCATCCCTTATCCTGAGGATACTGCAGCATATGTGATATAAGGTTTCATTACTAATTTATACTTAACAGAATAAGTCAGCATTAATATCACACTTTTCATCTTTCTAGTGCTTTGCTATCACTAATTAAGGAGGCCCTTACATCTGATCAGAGCTCAGTGAGAAATTAGAGATAAATATTTAATTGTTAACTTCTTTTAACTAACTTTTAGTTATTTGTTTCTGAAATTGTTAGTAAAAGGATTATCTCATTATCTTATTTAATCTTTCAAATAGTTTGCTGAATAAACTCTATGACAGGGGTCTCAAACACATGGCCTGCAGGCCGCATGCAGCCCCTAACGCTATTTCCTGTGCCTGCAATGACACTATTTTTTACTGATATTTGCAATATTGTTGTATGAAAAGGTTTTAGTGATGTGGTCCTTGGGCTAATGTTTTAGTCTTCATGTGGCCCTTCACTAGTTCTCATGCGGCCCTCCTGGTGATTTGAGTTTGAGACCTCTGCTTTGTGAAGTGGTCTCTGTATGCATCTTATTTGCAGAAGGTAGTTCACTGAGTATTCAGTAGTTGCCACTGAGATGCTTTTGGGTGAGCAAGCATAACTCTGAGAGTCAAGATTCCAGTGCTTTCCCACCCATATTTGCTTATGATTCCAGGTTGCAATGAATATTCTTGCCAATAGCCTCAATTATTAGAAAATTAGCAAAGTTTAAATAGGGTCATGAATAAGCTGAAGCCCTGAAGGATTCAGTTATATAACATAATAGACCCAATTCTGTGACTTTAAGGAAGGCATTTCAGTTTATCAAACTGCATTACCAGTCTTAGGAAAGGCAACCTGCTGCTTTTACAGCCTGACCAGTTTCTCTCAGGTGACTGCAGATATTTACTGCATACAAAGCAGGAGGAAGCATCAGCAAACTCCTAAGCAGCTATGCTGTCAGAAAATAGGGAATTGGAAGAAAGGGGTTATCTGTCTTCGCTGATAGATTGAGTTCCCCAAAGAGCTAATGGATCTTCATGTTTCAGTGATGAAAGTGCCTTCTCAGAGCTGAATTAACTGGCCCAGGGGCCCTGGACTGTCCCCCACCACAGGAGCAGCACCTCTACTCCCTGTTGCTGGGGTGTTGTCCCTGGGGCCAGAGAGTGCTCCCTCCCTGCCCTGGTTTGGCCAGTCTGCTGGTGGGGGCGGGGAGCTGGTGTGTGGTGCAGTGGCCCCTCTGCGCAGCCCTCCCAGAGCTATGGGCCCTGGGAAGGTATGTCAGAGTGGAGGCCATGCCAGCTGGCACACCCCCCTGGGCAGAGAGAACAGGCACTGGCTTAGATCAGCCTGCCCCCAGGTGCAGACCAGCTGATCCAGGGGTGGGGCAGGAGCACTGAGCCCAGCTTTTGGCACCAGGCATCCCCTCCATGCCACTGGGATCTTAGCAGGGGTTTTAGGGGCTGTAGCCCAGGGCCCCTGTTTGGCTGTGGCCCAGGGCTTCAGCCCCTTTAGCCCCTATGATAATCTGGCCTTGCCCCTTCTCCATCCACAAGACTCTAGATGTCTCTCACCTGAGGAGAAATGATCTGCAGGTTCTACTCCTTCAGTACTTTTTCCTCCTCTTACAGGTTCTTCCTCAGGTGGTGAATATTTATACCAAAGATGTTTCTGTTTTGAAGGAGCAACTGAACTTACAAAGAAAACAGTAACTGTCATCTTTTCTCCAGACTGTTTTAGATAAAAATGGTAAAAAAAGATTGCTTTAATAGAAAATATATGTATGCATTTTTGTTGGTTGTTCATACCAGTTTTTTAACTGATTTATAAGACCTAAATAACAATAGAATTTTCAGTAGAATCTGTTGTGCCCATAAGTACAGTGGGGTTGGCAAGTGCAGCTTAAGTACAACATGGGGTAAAGACTCAACAGGCACAAATCTGTGCTCTTCGGTATGTTCTTTTGAAATGAGACATTTTGGAAATGTCAATTTCCAAAGGGGCAGCTGTGTTAGTCTAGTCCAGCAAAAAACCCCAAAGAGTTGTGTGGCACTTAAAGACTAACAGATTTATTTGTTGCATGAGCTTTCATGTGAGAAAATCCCACTTCACCAGATGCTTCGAAGATGGGCAAACTTAAAAGAATGGAATGAACATAAATGCAAGGGAGTGTAAAACATAAGATCAGGTCATATGTTTTACACTCCCTTGCACTTATTTTCATTCCATTCTATAAGTTCGCCCATCTTCGAAGCATCTGATGAAATGGGATTTTCTCCCACGAAAGCTCATGCAAAAAATAAATCTGTTAGTCTTTAAGTGCTACACGACTCCTTGTTTATTTTGGAAGTGGCAGAAAGATGAGCAGCTAAGCTCAATCAATTGAAAAGGAAACCACATTTCTTCACAACTGTGCTTAGCTCTTAAAAACACTTCTCATGCATGAAATAATGGGCAAAGATTTGCTCTGTGTGTTGCACAGGTTCCAATGTTCGTTTCATGGTGTATGCATTGTCAACAATAAGCAGTAAAGAGCTTCAGCTTATTCAAGCCTCATCAGCTGAAACACGAGCAGGGATGTCTTATATAATCTTGCATTCAGAATATCTCACTGACAGGTATGAGGATGCACTGGCAATTGAGATAGAAAAGAACAATTAATTTTTTATTCTAATAACATCTCCAATTAGACTATTTAGAATGATGACCCAAACTGCAGGTGGAACCCTCTGTTATGTGAGCAAAGTCTCTGATACATAAACAAAAAAGCCACTTTCTGATGACCTTAGTATACAGGACGAACGATGGGATGGGAGCTGGTCCTGAAAGAAGCAGGTCTCACTTAACACAAACAATATTTTATGAGTTATTGTGTTGAAAACTGCAGTTACATACTTATCTACATGGGGAGAAAAAGGAAATGTTAATGAGAGAAGGTAACTGATACCACAGTCATTAGCAGCGTTTGTGAGAAGAACTGTCTCAGTTTCAAGGGGCGGCCAAATACCATGCAGAACTCTTCATAGGAAGGAAAATCACGTTGACAAGAGGACTCCAGATGATTGGCTACAGGAGGCTCCTGAGTCTTGACTTGAAAAAATAAATGAGCTCTGTGGTGATAGAAGACAACTAGTCAGCTGATCAAGGAGGATAGAGGTGAAGAGATTTTTGTAGATGTTGAAGGGATTTGCCCACAAGTGTGTGAAGGTGTTGGAGGGATTAGCTCACAAATGTTTTTGTTAGTTTTTTTTTAAGAGGGTGGGAGTGGGGAGGCCAAAGAGAATGTGTTGAAGGGATTTGCCCACAAGTGTGTTTTGTTTTGTTTTTTAAAAGGGAGTGGGGTGGGGAGGTCAATGAGATCCAGAACATTGGAGCTGAATGGGGGAAGGAATCCAGTTTGTAAAAATCAGATCATCTTAGTACAAGGGATGGAGATAAAAACATTCAGTAATATTTTGCTAAGAGAAAGGGCATTCCAAGTAAAACTCAAGCAACATGATTAATGTAATAGATAAATTCAAATGTTCTTATTTTAAAAGGTAAATATCTGACACTTTCAATCAAGTAAACACTGTAAATGAGCCACTGCCATTTGAAGTAAGATAGACAATAAACATAGTGGGTTAGGTCTAGTTTTTGTTACATAGAAATCCTGTGGATGGAGGTGTCAGGTGCCACAGCATCCATTTTCATATATGGCAGTCAGGTGCTATTATTCACATGAGTGTTAGCTTGAGGGAGGAGTCAACAGACCTACTTTACTCCAAACACACTGATGTGCTGTTTGCTGCACTGGGTCATGGTCATAGTCTTTGTCCCCATGTGAATGTTGCAGCGTGAACTGAGAGGATTACCTGCTGGCAGAATGCATGCTGGACCCATAGTATAAGCAGTTCTACTCCAATTCCTTTTTCCCCTAATGCAGCTCCTACCAGGGAGAACTGGATTTTTTTCTTGTTTTCCCACTCTTGAATTTTAAATAATAAAACAATTTCACAGAGCGTGGTATGGACCTATTTTGCTTTTTTGAGTGACACTCAAATTCCCTTCACTGTCTGTGTGACATCTTTATATTAATGTCTCTGCTACATTTTGAAATGTTTTTTTCAACTTGCTCAGTGATTGATTGGAAGTTTTCCTTTTTCAGGCCCTTGATTCTGTTTTAAGCTTCCTAAGGCATTGGTAAGAATAATTATGTTTTTGAGACACCAGTGAAATCTAGATTCTGATTTCTGGGTACGTTACTGACTTACAGAAGTATTTGAAATGTATCTGGTCAGCCTCACCTCTGGTTTATAGAATGAATCTTTCAGGAATTTCAACAAGATAGGCATTTCATCTTTAGCTGTGCCCATAGTAAGTGTGAGCCACTGCAGCCAGTACTGTATCGTGGTCAAGGGAGGGGGCATAGGCTAAGGAGTGGGGCCAAAATACTCTGTCATTGCTGGTAGTCCTCCCTTGATTGGGTTTCTGTTGGTCACTCTAAGTGGACATCATATCACCCTTGCTAAAGAGGGCTATGTCTACATTGGAGGGTGGGCAGGCTGGAAGTCGACTTAACAAGGTCGACTTAACAAGTCCAATTGGCTCCAGGGGCTGATCCAACCCAGGGGGCCCAATCCAGCTCTTGCTGTCTGGCAAGGAGCTGGGAGCCAGATCCGGTGGGGCAAGCAAAAAGGGGCTAGGAGCCTGATCTGACTCCCACCCCCTCTCCATGGGTGGCAGGGGCTTGGAGCCAGCTCCTGCTGGCAGTGACAAGTGACACAAGGCCAAATTCGGCTCAGGTCACTTGTCACTGCCAGCAGGAGGCTGAACAGCCTGGTCAATTTCATAGGAGTGAAATTGACCAGGCTGCAGAGTTGCTTGAGCAGGCCAGGGGAAATGCTCTCAGCCCCTCTCTAGAGGTTGCAGGGGCTAGGGGCCAGTTGGGAACCCATCTAGCTCCCAGCTGCTTGCCCCATGGGCCAAGCAGCTAAAAGGCTGATCAGTTTCACAGGCTCGGAGTCAGATGGGCTCCAAGCCCTCGCAGCTCACAGGAACTGGCTGCCAGCCCTCACCGCTGACGGACAGGGGCTGCGAGCCAGATCTGGCCCCCAGCTCCTCACCACAAGGCAGGAGTTGGATTGGTGGCCCAGGCCAGATTGGGGCCCAGAGCCTGATCATGTCCAGGGCAGAGAAGGGGGTGTAAAGTTGGCTTAAAAGCTTAAGCTGACTTACAAGGCAGGAGTTAAATTGATTTAAGCATTTGCTTAAGTTGACTTAATAATTTCTAAATATAGACTGGGGTTTGTTTAGGTCCGTTTAAGGGGCTTTAAGTAGACTTAAATCCATAGTATACACATACCCGAGATGGCCTCATGTTCAGGGCTTGTTGCAGTGTTTCAATTATTACTTACTTTGTTTATGATAGTACTTTTCAGAAACCAGCTGTGAGTGTGGCTCAAGGGTGCTTGTCGCTGCACAGAATACAGACAGCACCTGCTTTAAAAAGATTGCAATCTAAGGTTCAAAATCAGACTCTGGGTGGGGAAAAGGGATAGAACAGCCAAGCAGAATGAAACAGTGATGGCTTGCAAATAGCATGCTACTGCTGTGATTTTTCTGTTTGTTTCTTTTCCATTCATGCTTTCAATGTAGTTTTGCTGGGAGGGGTTATCCAAGTGGAAATGCATGGGGAAGGAAGAACTGACAGTAAAAGGAAGAGGGCGATGGAGGATAGGTTGAGGGAGAAGGAGGGAAGGAAGGAAGGAAGCAATAAGGACAGGTGGAGGGAGGTTGAGGTGAAGAGATGGCAAGGAAAGAAGTTAGAGCCAGTTGCTAACAGAGGGGAGAGAATGTCAAGAGGAAAAATTGTGGAAAGCAGCATGAAGGTATAAGTAGATGCATTTCCTGATGGCTATTTTCTCTGTTTAGGGATCTGAATTTCTCTTTGTGGTGATTTAATATGTCTGTTTTGTCTATAACTACAAACTCTTTCGTGTGTGTGTGTGTGTGTGTGTGTGTGAGAGAGAGAGAGAGAGAGAGAGAGAGAGAGAGAGAGAACTATTTTGGTTGATGGAAGCCATGATGCATTTTCTTGTTGTCTTTTTTGCCTTCATTTGGCACTGGAATTCCAAGAGGTGTTGGCAAGTGCAATCAAGGGTCAGCTATATAATGGATATGCAAGAAACCAGGTTTTCCAATCTGTGATTGAGGTGGTTGGTAACCAAACAATGGATCACCTAATGGGGAGTGGGTGGGGGAGTGGGAGGCTTGGAGGCTGCCCATGAGAATCACAGGATGGAGGGGACAGGTTGTTATGTGACAGACTGCTCCCCAGATCTATTTCCAAAGGGATAGCAATGTTAGTCTAGTCCAGGAAAAAAACAACAAGGAGTCGTGTGGCACTTTGAGACTAACAGATTTATTTTTCACATGAGCTTTTGTGGGAGAAAATCCCACCTCGTCAGATGCTTCGAAGATGGGTGAACTTACAGAAAGAAATGAAAATAAATGCAAGGGAGTGTAAAACATAGAATCAGGTCATACAGTAACAGCAAATCAGAGCAGTTGTTAGGTTCAAACCCTGGAAAGCCTGAAGTCAAATTACCTTTTGTAATGGGAAAAGTACCCATAGTCTCAGTTAAGTTAAGTCCTGCTTTCACAGAATTTAGCTTGCATATTAATTCAAATTCAGCTGTTTCTCTTTGAAGTCTTGATGTCCCAGCCACATCCCTGATGACAGTCGTTAACAAATCATTCATTGAGTGATTAGAAAGATGGAAGTGCTCAGCAACTGGTTTCTTTGTTCTGTGATTTCTGATATCAGCTCTGTGTTCATCCATCCTTTTACGCAGCGATCATCCTGTTTGTCCAATATATAAGGTGATGGGGCATTTCTTGCACATGATGGCATAGACCACATTAGTAGATGAGCAGGTAAATGAGCCTTTGATGGAGTAGCAGGCATGATTAGGGCTTATGATGGTATCTGTTGTGCAGATATGTGGGCAGACTTGGCAGCGTGGTTTGTTGCAGGGGTGTGTGCCTGCGTCAATGTTTCTGTTGTTAGATCTGTAGTTGCTGGTGAGTATCTGTTTCAGACTGGGTGGCTGCCTATAAGCAAGGAGAGGTCTATCTCCCAAGGCTTGAGAGAGAGAGGGATCATCTTTTAGAATAGGATGTAGGTCCCTAATGATCTGTTGCAGAGCTCTGACTTGGGGGTTGTATGTGTTGACTAGTGGTGTTCTGTTGCATTCTTTCTTGGGCCTCTCCTGTAGTAGATGACTTCCGGTAACCCATCTAGCTCTGTCAATTTGTTTTCTTACTTCCCCAGGTGGGTACTGTAGTTTCAAGAATGCTTGATAGAGATCCTCAAGATGTCTGTCTCTGTCTGAGGGATCAGAGCAGATCTGGTTGTATCTTAGGGCTTGGCTGTAGACAGTGGATCGTGTGGTGTATTTAGGATGGAAGCTCGAAGGATGTAGGTAACTATATACCGATCAGTAGGTTTTCGGTATAGGGTGGTGGTGATGCATCTATCCCTCATTTATACTGTAGTGTCGCGAAAGTGGATCTCCTGTGTGGAGTGTTCCAGGCTCAGTTTGATGGTGGCATGGAAATTATTGAAGTCTCCGTGAAAATCTTCAAGAGCATCCCTGCCATGTGTCCAGATGATGAAGATGTCATCAATGTAGTGTAGGTAAAGAAGAGATGTTTTGGGATGAGACTTGAGGAAACGTTGTTCTAAGTCGCCCATAAAGATGTTGGCATATTGTGGGGCCATGTGGGTGCCCATAGCAGTGCCACTGATTTGGACATATAAATGATCCTTAAATCTGAAGTGGTTGTGGGTGAGCGCAAAGTCACAGAGTTCAGTCACAAGCTGTGCTGTGGCATCATCTGGGATGGTTTGTCTAATAGCTAGTAATCCATCCTTGTGTGGGATGTTGGTGTAAAGAGCTTCTACATCCATAGTGGCCAGAATGGTGTTTTCAGGAACTTCTCCAATGGACTATATTTTCCTCAGGAAGTCTGTGGTGTTTTGAAGATAGCTGGGGATGTTGATAACATAGGGTCTGAGGAGGGAGTCTACATAGCCAGATAGGCCAGCAGTAAGAGTGCCAGTGTCTGAGATGATGGGGCATCCAGGGTTTCCTTTTTTATGGATTTTAGGTAGTAGATAGAATATCCCTGGCTGCAGTTCTGGTGGTATTTCTGTCTCTATATGTTCCTGTGCTGTTTTAGGGAGTTTCTTGAGTAGGCGCTGTAATTCCTTTTGGTATTCCTCAGTGGGTACAGAGGAAAGTGGTCTGTAGAATGTTGTGTTGGAGAATTGTTTGTAAGCCTCCTGGTCATAATCCAATTTATTCATGATGACAACTGCACCTTCTTTGTCAGCCTCCTTAATGATAATGATAAATCCCAGATCCAGTCTGGTGTGCCACTGTGACCACCCCCCCAATTCCCACTCCTGGATCCCGATTCACCCTGCTTTGCCAAGTGACTACTCTTTCCTGAGTCAGTCCACTTCAGCCTCTTGCATGTAACCAGTCCCAAGCAGTGAGCGTATGCCCCCTGGCTACTTAAGGGACGGTCCCCAAGCGAGCACCCTGGCCCCAGTTACAACACCAGGAGCCATTGCCTACAGAGATTGGGACCCACTCCCAATCACCATACACGCAAGTCAGTCCATTTAACAAAGAAATGGATTGTGTCCAGCCTTCCTCACTCACACCCTATAAAGACCACAAAGCTTTAGGTAAAACAATTACTAGTGTATTGATCAGATTATGATTCCAAGTGAAAATATGGCTAATCATGGCAGAATCACAATATAAATGAGTCAGGAGTGACCACAAGGAAATAAAAGGCAATACTAATCTAATATCTCTACCTAAACTAACCTCACAGTCCTAGTTTATGCTCAAGGTGTTTGGCTGTTAGAAGTTTGTACAGCTAGTCTCTGCCTGAGGCCAGGAAGGGCCCAGATCTCACTTGAAGTTATTTCAAGATGGAAATCCTCAGGCAAAAAGCCACAAATCCCTCCTGTCTCTCTTTGTTTCAAAACTCCCTGGACCCCTCCCTTTCTGAGCATAGGTGATCTCTTTGTCTGGTCTGAGTCAGGAAACTCAATTACGATATCTTTGTTGCCTCCTACAGGTGCTTGCTTGCTTGCTGCTTTCATTGTCTACATGCTGGTGGGAGAGAGTTGTGTCTGTCTCCCACCCCCTCCGGTTGGCATAAAAACATACGATCACAGTCCATAAATGAACAGAAAAATCATGTATATCATAACCTAGGGTGCATAGATGTACATCCCATGACAAGTTGCATAAGGATGATATCTGTATTTACTAATTCGCTTTCCAGCCAGAAAAAGGAGGTAAGGCTGGGTAGAAGGAAAAGGAGAGGAAAGTCTTGGGATCTTGAAAGAAGTGTTCATATGACAGTTGGAGTAATGAGGACACTGTGGAGTCTTCTGTGAGCAGTTTATTATTTTCACATGGACCTATACATTTCTTACCCTTTTCTTGATGAGTAAAGTGTTTGTGTGTGTCTATGTTTAGAAATTCTTTACAGTGTCATTGATACTTATGTTGTCATATAGAACTCAAAAAGGAATCTAAATGGTCCATTGCTCTGATGAAATTCTGAGAGCATGAAACCTCTAATGCCGACACTTGGGAGAACTGGTGCCAGTTTCAGGGCTCAGACCATTGGTCGGTAGGGTCCTCAAAGTCAAGATGGTGGTGGGGGGAGGGGGTAAAGACACTCAGTCTACTCTTACTTACAGCTCTGGAACATGAAATAGTGCCTCCACTCTGTCCAGCCACAGCAACCAAAAAGTACAATGGAACCAAGGTTTTGGTTCATTACAGCAGCCTCTGAAAGAGTTATCTCTAAATAAGGTCAATCCCATTTTAGACACTGATTGATTATGGTTAAGTTTAAAAACCAAAATTACAAAAAGTTCAAAACTACCATTACGAGAAAGCCTTGTGTGCACAAAAAATGGTCAGTGATTTTTTTTAAGCATAATTTATTTATATAAATTATATACAAGTGGCAAGCAGAGAAGCAGAGCCTCTATACAGGACATTCAAAGATGCAATAATTTTACATACACATGCCCTATGCATACTGCGGAGAGACAGTCTGGCTGTTACGGTGTAAAGGCATAAGGTCATATTTGGTCCTTTGTAATATCTGTTCAGCCTCAGCTGTATTTCATGGAAAGGGCAAGTCCATTTTCCTTTCTAACACTTTAAGCAGACTCATGATGAAGCTTGTGAAATGTCATCACTACTTCATTTAAAAATGTTAAAAGTACATGAAGAATATTAGTTACATAGTTGAACACTCAGAGGTCAGGAAATGACAAAGTTATGGTCACACATACAACCTTAACTCTTCCCCCTGCATTATAACAGTGTTTACATGAACACATACACGTGCAGTCTAATATTGGACATTTTTATTACAACTTGCACTTGCTCTTCCAATATTTTTTAGCAGTTGCTGTATTTTTTGTCAGAAATAGATGTACAATTTCACTACCCAGTATATTTCTATTGACTTCCTGTAGACTTTTTTTATGTTTGTTTCTCTTTTATGTGTTTACTTTTCATGGCAGTTGCATAGTATACATTTTATTTTCAACTAGTAGCATAGCTTTCCTTTGGTTCAATTCACAGTATTAGCCAGATAACTATGAAGCTAAACAAACCTAACTTTACAGTAGGTGCCCAACCTCGAATATAGTAGAAGACAGAACAGCAAGTTGCTATACAAGTGAATCTTAAACAGAAAAATGCATTGCATTGTATCTTCATTTAGAAACAATAAAGGGTGACTTTATTTAAAGAGGTAATTGTAATGCATACCCGCAGCAAAGGAGTGTTGAGTTTTCATGTGCAGCCTTCACTTTGTCACTTCCTGACTTATGAAAGCCTAGATGTGCAATTCTAACATTTTGAAAGTAGGGATAGTGCTGGTGAAAATCTCTGGGTCTTCCAAAAAGGATCATAGATGGGTAGGGGAATGCTGAATGTGATGATTTGGCCAGATACCACTGGTATGTGCAGACAATACGGCAATCACTATCTGATCCAAAGGTGAGTGAGTGATGCAAACAGATGCAGAGATGCAGCATGATTGGCTTTAGTTCTGTACTTTATCTAATCCAAAGCCCACTGAAATTAGTGAAAATCCAATGGGAGGTTTGGATCAGAGTTTTAGGGAGATAACTTTTGTTCAAAACGTACTGTGCGTATAGAAAGTGCTGTCATATATTGACTCAAAGGGGTAGCCGATTGTTTGACTGAACTCATGCTTGGTTCGTAATAATGTTCATGGGGCAAAATAACTGAACTTTGCCAGATCTTTTGTCTAAAGACAAAACAAGTAGAATATATAAAGGAGACATACATTACTTCCTTGTGGAAAGCAAATTCTCATAGCATATTCATCTTACATAGAAGATCTGCTTACAATATATGCATTTCAGTTATGAGTATTATATCTATGATTTTACAACTTTCAAAACTCTTTACATGTCACTACAATTCAACACACTAGGTCTTACTAATTCTTTATCCTATTGTTCTGTATCTTCATTAACTTTGTTTTGGATATTAACATTTGAGGTACTACTCTATGAAGGTATTTCCCCAGCTCATACCAGAGCAGAACATTAATGTATTTTCCATTGACAAGTTTCCTATGTTCTAAAGCCAAAGCTGACTTCAGCTTTGCAAAGTGTTGTGGGATGCTTGATATGGTTGGACAGAATTGTGTAGAGGGCATAATACATCCAGTTAACATAATTTATGATGAACACCTCATATATAAAAATTACATTGTATTAACACCTTGCACATGATACCTATTTAATGCGACATATACAGTTCCTAACATATATGTATTGGCTAACATTTATTGTGAAAAAATAAATTAAGAACAATTTCCGCCATAAAGTTTAGTCACTTCTCAGTGTGGGGACTGTACTTTTTTTTTTCCTACTCCCAAGCCATTACTGGCTCTAGGACTCTTGAAAAACTGGTTATACATATATATTTACAATGGGGGAAATAGTTTCTCAATTTTGTTGTATTTCCAAGTGGTCAGACCACTTGTGTTCAAACTTTTCAGAAAAAAAAAATGATTTCAGATGGCAACCAAGATAAGGATATTTCTTCACAAATAACAGAAATTGCTTAATGTAATTAGCAGTTGAAAGTAAAGGGATTAGAATGGAAATGTCTATGCAACCTTAAATGTCATAGCCTTTTTCATTATGGTGAAATTCTATCATCATAGCTCTGATGCCCTTTTTGGTAAAGTAATAATTATTTCAGTTACTTATTCTTTAAATATTAGTTGTCAAGACAGAATAGTCAGGTTGTCAAAATAGATATCTGATAGGACTTGCTCTCCCCAGAGTTCAGAATTATGTAAATATGACATAGTGAACACATTCAGGGAAACAGCAGGTTCTTTGATTTTATGTGTACTGGTATTTTCAGAATGCAGATTTAAGCCTGTGCTTGCTGCTCCAATATAACTGTACCAAGTCACAGTTAAACAGGCATATGAGATGGCAGTTAAATTAGGGACAGCTTTTATTAAATAGACAAGAAAATAAAAGTACTTGTAGTTGTGCACAAGTGTTTTCACCATGAATGTGCTTTCAATTGCCAAGCATAGCATCAGCCTGAGCTGGGCCAGGTTGCGCCATGATAGCTCCACTGTGTTTATATATATGTAATTTTTAAAAAAGGCCAGCACAGGTGCAGCTGGTCCTTACAGGGCAATGTTAATGTTCCTGTCCATCTCTCAGTGATAGGTACAACATCTAGGAGCAGTAGGTGTGTCTTGTATCAAACCAGTTACCTGCCATGTAGGCCCAAAGGCAGCCAGTACCCAGGTATCCATTTTGCCTCCCTAAGATGCCAAGGGGCATGCAAAACTCAACTGGAAAATAGAACTTTAGGAACACGTCTGGAATCTTAACTTCCGGAGAGGTTGGATTGTTTTTGTTTGTTTGTTTGTTTGTTTGTTTGTTTGTTTCTTGGGTCTTCTCTTGCAAAACAGACAAGGTAAAAATTAAGACTTAGTTGGAATAAAAAGATAGTAAAGGAAGGTTGGGGATAAATGGTTGGTTTTCAGAATACAGAGAGATAAAGAGGTTTGTCCCTCAGGGGGTGTATACTGGAACCCGTACAGTTCAATATATTCATAAATGATCTAGGAAAAGCGATATACCCTGAGATGGCAAAATTTGCAGAAGATAAAACTACTCAAGACTGTTAAGTCCAGAAAAGACTGTGAAGGGCTACAAAGGGATGTCATAAAACTGGATGACCGAGTGATGAAATTTAATGTTGATACACTGAAAGTAATACTTATTACAAAAACAATCCCAGCTACACATGTAAAATGATGGGGGTCTAAGTTACGGTTAACACTCAAGAAAGATATTGGAGTCATTGTGGCTATTTCTCTAGAAACATCCACTCAACGTGCAAAAGAAGTCATAAAATGTAGCACAATGTTGTAAATCATTAGGAAAAGGATAGGTAAGACAGAAAATATCAGTTTGCTTCTATATAAATCTATTGTACACACAGAGCTTAAATACTGCATGCAGACCTAGTTATTCCCCTCTCAAAAAAAGATGTATTGGAATGCAAAAAAGTTACAGAAGGGGACAACTAAAATAATTAGGGGCATGGAAAAGCTTTTCTATGAGGAGAGATTAGTAAGAGCGGGACTTAACAACTTAGAAAAGAGATGACTTAGGGGAGACATGATAGAGGTTTATAGAATCAAGACTGGTGGAGAAGTGAAAAGGGAAATGTTATGTACTTTTCATAACACAAAACTAGTAGTCACCAAATGAAATTAATAGTTAGCAAACAGGTAGGTGGTGGAGGATGAGGAAAAAGCTGAAGTTCTCAATGCTTTTTTTTACTTCAGTTTTCATAGGCAGGGCCAGCTCCCAGCCCACTATACTGGGTAGGGCAGATTGGAGAAAAGAAGAGAGGCCCTTTGTGAGAGAAGGTCAGGTTGGGTAATGCTTAAAGAAGCTGGATGTGCACCAGTCCGTGGGGCTGGACGAACTACATCCAAGGGTGCTGAGGGAGTTGGCCGATGAGATAGCAGTACCACTGGCCATCATCTTTGAAAACTTGTGGCAAACAGGGGAGGTGCCAAAGGATTGGAAAAAAGCAAATATAGTCCCTATCTTCAAGAAAGGAGCCAGGGAATTACAAACCTGTCAGCCTCACCTCAATCCTGGGAAAAATCATGGAGCAGGTTCTCAAAGAATCCATCCAGAAACACTTGGAGGAAAACAGAGTTCTCAGGAGCAGTCAGCATGAATTCACCGAGGGTAAATCATGCTTGACCAACCTCATTACCTTCTATGATGTGAGATGACTGGATTTATGGATGCAGGAAGAGCCATTGATGTGATGTGATATGCCTCGACTTTAGCAAGGCTTTTGATACAGCTTCCCACAGCATTCTCATCAGCAAGTTAAGGAAGTATGGGTTGGATGTGTGGACTGTAAGGTGGATAGAAAACTGGCTAGATCAATAGTTTCAGCGAGTAGTAATCAATGGCTCCATGTCTAGTTGGCACCAGTAATGAGTGGTCAGTCTTGGGGCCAGCTCTGTTCAACATTTTCATTAATGATCTGGATGATGGAATAAACTGCATGCTCAGTAAGTCTGCAGATCACACCAAGCTGGAGGGAACAGTAGATATGCTGGAAGGCAGGGACAGGATTTAGGGAGACCTAGACAAATTGGAGCAGTGGGCCAAAAGAAATCTCATGAGGTTCAACAAGGACAAGTGCAAAGTCCTGCACTTGGGATGGAAAAAACCCATGCACTGCTATGGGCTGGGGAGTGATCAGCTAAGTAGCAGCAGTGTAGAAAAGGACCTGGGCGTCTTGGTGGATGGGAAGCTGGATATGAGCCAACAGTGTGCTCTTGCTGCCAAAAAGGCCAATGACATACTGGGCTACATCAGTAGAAATGTTGCCAGCAGATCGAGGGATGTGATTGTTCCCCTCTATTCAGCACTGGTGAGGGCCACATCTTGAATACTGTGTCCAGTTTTGGACTCCCCACTACAAAAAGGAAATGCACAAATTAGACTCCAGCGGAGGGCAACAAAAATGATCAGGAGGCTGGAGAGCAAGACCTATGAAGAGAGCCTGAAGGAACTAGGCTTATTTAGCCTGAAGAAGAGAAGACTGAAGGGGGGGATTTGATAGCAACCTTCAACTACTTGAAGGGATGCCCCAAGAAGGACGGAGCTTGGCTGTTCTTAGTAGTAACAGAGGACAGAACAAGGAGTAATGGTTTCAAGTTGTAGCTGGGGAGGTCAAGGTTGGATATTAGAAAAACCTTTCTTACCAGGAGGGTGGTGAAGCATTGGAATGGGCTACCTAGGGAAGTGGTGGTATCTCCATCTTTGGAGATATTTAAGGCTTGGTTAGACAAAACTCTGCCTGGGATAATTTAGTGAGAGTGGTCCTGCTTTTTTGGCAGGGGGTTGGACTAGATGACCTGATGAGGTCCCTTCCAACCCTATGAGTCTATGATTCTGTGCTAAAACAAATAACACAGTGTGCAACCAACTTTGCCAGAGGATGTTGTGAAGGCCAAGACTAATGGGGTTCAGAAAAGAGCTATGTAAGTTCATGGAGGATTGATGGTTATTAGCCAGGATAGACAGGGACTGCTGTTTGCCAGAGTTTGGGAATGGCTGACAGAAAGGATAGGTTGATGGTTACCTGGTCTATTCATTCCCTCTGAAGCACCTGATATTGGCCACTGTCAGAAGGCAGGATAGTGGGCTAGATGGCCCATTCGTCTGATCCAGCATGGCCATTTTATATGCTTCTTGGTTAATAGACCCACTGAGAAATGCATATATCCCACCACCATGTAATTTATTGGGGGTGTGGTGGGGCATGACAGTCTGGATGTTGCCTCAGTAATATCTCCTACACTTTTGAGTTCTGCAATAGAGGATACAATAACCTATCACTCTCAGGGCCCTGCCTTGGCAAGATACGGTGATACGTAGCTCCTACAATTTCCCGAGGGGTAGCCGTGTTAGTCTGTATACAGCAAAAATGAGAGTCCTGTGGCACCTTATAGACTAACAGATTTCTTCAGGCATAAGCTTTCATGGGCTACAACCCACTTCATAAGATGCATGATAAATTGGGTTGGAGCCCACAAAAGCTTATGCCTGAAGGAATCCATTAGCCTTTAAGGTGCCATAGGACTCTCATTGTTTTTGCTCCTAGAATGGGATACATACTGTGCCTGATTGCCACACGGTTTTCTTAAGACCATACCCAGAATCCTAGCCTATTTGTTTGTAGGTAGGGTTAAAGGCATGGTGCCATTGGCTAGAATGAAAGTAGCACCCAGCACCTGACCTTGGAGATCAGGGGAGTGAATTATGGTATTTGCAAATAACATATTCCACACAAAAACTGTATTTGTGAATATTTCAGAGTGTTAAGTAGAAGAGAATTGGAGGGAAAATAAAGGGAGAAAAATAGACTTGAACAGAAACTGAGTTTATTTGTTAAATAGTATGTCAGGGCAGTCTAAAAAAAAACCCAAACAGCTACTAAATACCAGAGGCTTGTAAATGTGCACAGGAAATGTTTAGGGATTCTAATATGGTGTGTGCACAGAGGGAGAAGCATGGGTTGATCTTGTAAAACAAACACTGGTGGGTTGTTAATGTCTTGAGAATTGTGCCTAGGGCCATAATACTTAACTTTGATCCCACCAGACTTTCAATCCATCTGCTTTTATTGCCATTCTGCTCTTAAAAAATGGAAAAAAAAAAAAACCAAAACAAACAAACAACAAAAACAAAAACAAAAAACAAAAACAAAAACCCAAACAAACAAACCCTTCTCCTAATTCACCTCATTGTCCTGCTTGTTCTGAACTTATGTTCTGATGCTCTGCGGGTGACATACATTGGCTGAAGAAATGGATATAGCTGTGCCTTCACAAGCTGATATTTATGAGCAGTGATTGCAGTAATGCTCAGATGAAGCAGATGAGGTAGTATTAACACGTCTTACAAAAATATATATATACAACTTCTCTAGTTCTGAACGTGAGATAAACAAAATTAGCATGCTTGATATGTTTTAGAGCTGCTGCCTATTTCTGATAGAGAGCCTTGGATTTAATTTTCTGTCCTGGATGAGACAGAACCAGGTTGCAGGAGAGGAAAGATTGGAATATCTCTAGGGAAAAAATCCTTTTAAACTATCACTGTTGTGTAGCATTGCACTATCTGCAGCAAGTCCCTATAAGGAAGGTTCCCAGTTTTCCTTTCTCTGCAGAGAGAAATTTATCATTTATCCACCCCAAAACAACTAATATCTCATAGAATTATAGGGTTGGAAGGAACCTCATAGGTCATCTATTCCAACCCCCTGCCACAGGCAGGACCACTCCCACTAAACCATCCCAGTCATGATTTCTTCCAGCCGGGCCTTAAACACCTCCAAAGATGGAGATTCCACCACCTCCCTTGGCAGCTCATTCCAAGGCTTCACCACTCTCCTAGTAAAAAAGTTTTTTCTAATATCCAGCCTCGACCTCCCTAACCGCAGCTTGAGACCATTGCTCCTCGTTCTGTCCCCTGTTATTACCGAGAAGAGTTGAGCTCCATCTGCCTTAGAGCATCCCTTCAAGTAGTTGAAGGTTGCTATCAAATCCCCCCTCAATCTTCTCTTCTGCAGACTAAATAAGCCTAAAGCTTTCAGTCTTTCCTCATAGGGCTTGTGCTCCAGCCCTTTAATCATTTTGGTTGCCCTCCTCTGAACTCTCTCTAGCATGTCCCTGTCCTTTTTGTAGTGGGGAGCCCAAAACTGAACACAGTATTCTAGATGTGGCCTCACCAGTGCAGAATAGAGGGGAATGATCACATCCCTTGATCTGCTGGTAATACTTCTTTTGATGCAGCCCAGTATGCCATTGGCCTTTTTGGCAGCAAGAGCACATTGCTGACTCATATCTAGCTTCCCATCCACCATGACCCCCAGGTCCTTTTCTACACTGCTGCTACTTAGCTGAATGTTTCCCAGTCTGTAGCAGTGCATGGGGGTTTTTTTTGTCCCAAGTGCAGGATTTTACACTTGTCCTTATTGAAGCTCATAAGATTTCTATTGGCCCACTCTTCCAATTTATCTAGGTCTCCCTGAATCCTGTCCTTGCCCTCCAGCGTGTCTACTGTTCCCCCCAGCTTGGTGTCATCCGCAAACTTACTGAGAGTGCAGTCTATTCCATCATCGAGATCATTGATGAAAATGTTGAACAGAACCAGCCCGAGGACCGACCCCTGGGGCACACCACTCGTGACTGGTTGCCAGCTAGACATGGAAGCATTGATTCCTACACGCTGAAACCGTTGATCTAGCCAGTTTTATATTCACCTTATAGTCCACCTATCCAACCCATACTTCCTTAATTTGCCAGTGAGAATGCTGTGGGAAACTGTATCAAAAGCCTTGCTAAAATCAAGGTATATCACATCAACGGTTCTTCCTGCATCCAGAAAACCAGTCATCTGATCATAAAAGGAGATGAGATTGGTCAGGCATGATTTATCTTGATCTCACCTGTCTCCCTCTAGATAGGTCCACTAAGATATTGAGAAAAAAGCATTTGTTCTGGATTATTTTGAGTGCCTTCCTCAGATGCTGCATGTCTTATACAGTGGCCAATTAACACATAGGCCCATGGGCCCCTGTCCAGTTTGGGGGCCCCTGAAGGAGTACTAGATCCTGTATAGAAATAGATGGACACCAAACCCATAATTGTGGCCTTATTCTCTACTCCTTCTCTTCCTCCTAAGACTCTGCTCTGTGGCCAGGTTAGAAACCGGAGCTCTCCAATGGTAAGAGCTGCCCAAAGAGCCCAGACTTCCATGGGATGACTGAGACTCTCCTTCTGCTCTGGGTAGCGAGCCAGAGTACCCAGACCAACCTCTAGCTTGTTTCTATGCCCTGTGGGGAGTGCCAAGGGCAGTTGGAAGGTCCCAGGCCCATCACAGTGTCCTGGGATCCCTGGGAGGCTCTTACCATAGCTTGGCTTTGGCTTCTGGCCTAACTGGTGCAGGCCTCAGGGGAGTGAGGAGGAGCAGAGGGCATGGCCCCATGGTGATGGAGGGCTAAGTGCCACCTCAGCTACCCACTGGAAGAGACTGGTGCCAATAGCAGGGACTGCACCTGACAGCAGAGGAAGTGATCATCTTATCAGCTCTTCCACTGCAAAGCACAGCCTCTGACACCATGACTCCACATCTGCCTGACGCTACCATGCCATTTTTTTCAGGTTTTCTTTTTTAAGTTAGCAGGCAGGGCTTACCCATTTTTAATATTTGTGAGTTGGGAAGGAGTTGCCCCTTTTGCTTTTCCTGGTTATGGTGTTCTTTGGTCCCCAGGGTCCCCAATGTTGTTTGTGCCTAGGGCCCCAATAATTCATATTCCATCTGTGGTGCTGTACACTAAGTGTTCTGTAGTTGCAAGATTTGGTAGCGTATTGCAGCAAAAATGAACTTAAATATACTGAACTTGAACAGCCACAGTGACTTGCAAGTGTGTTAGCAGCAAGTACACATGTTGTATTGCTTTAGAGGTCAGTGGTCTAAAAATCACATTTGAAATACTTAAGACTCCTTAAAGTCACATATATGAATCGTGCTAGGATTGATTCCAGTCACCATCCTCCTGATTAGATAAATTAAGTGCCACTTAGTTCACTGTGTCCAGGAGCTGGACTAGAAGAGAAAAGTGATAGAAGGACCCAACTCTTTCAGTCCTGCAAACAAGAGAATTAGTCAGACTTTTCGCACCCCAGCAATATTGTGCCATCGATAGCCAATGTGCAGTGTTCCCATCCTCCTGTTGTTCAGCTGAATCAGGTGAGAGCGTTATGTTGGGCAAGGATGCAGAGCATGGCACTGGAGAGAAAATGAAAATTTGTGCTTAGGGTGTGGAAGGTTGTGGGAGAATGAAAGAATCAGCAGTTAGGGAAACTCAAAATCCTACATCCTCAATAAAGGCCTTGGTGCTGCATTGCATCTTGCAGGAGCTGAATGACAGCAGGGCCAAATGTGTCACTTCCAGCGAATAACATGTACACCATGTCTACAATAGTGACCTTACCACAGCACTGCTACACAGGATAAAACCATGTCAGTGAGCTGCATTAGCTTTGTTAGGAGGGGAGCACACTGCCACTTACGCCAGTGAAACTTACATCATTCATGGGCACTGTTCTCTGTAGGCCATGTGCATGTGCACACAGGTTGTGAAACTTGTGCACACAACAAAATAAAGCATACACAAAAAAATTCAACAATGCTAATTTTAGTGCACACAAAGCAATTTTTTTGCATGCATAGCCTACAAAAAATTAGAGGGAACATTGCTCATGGGTGTGTGTGTTTGATTTTTTTTCCACAGCCCTGAGTGACATAATTTTTGCCAACATAAATAGTAGTGTAGATGAGGCCTTAGTGAGCACAGTGCCGAGACTTGGCTAGGAGAAGGGAAGGATCAGGTGAGAGTGGCAGGTCACTGTCAAAGCTGTATGACAAACGCGGTTGTTAAGCAAAGGTAAAATAATTATAAAAGGTAATTTCCATTTTGCAGAGACCTATGGGCCTGGTGTGGTGTTTTGGACTACCTAGGGTCATCTTTGAGGGCCTGTTCTGCAGATAATGCTTTGGCTGCTAGAGCCTGCCAGTTCAGGTCTGCTACCACACTTCTGCTCTCCTTGCTGACTTTAAATGTGCAGTACTGTGTACATAGGAGATCAATAAAGTGCTGTTAACAACTTTGACCTTTCATTTGAAAGTTTATAAAACTGCACTCTACAATAGCTGTGTGTGTAAGCGTGTGTATGTGTGTGTATACACACATACAGAAGAAAACTATTGATACTTCTTGCAAATGTCCAAATGGAAAGGTGTATTTGTGTGTACAGTTTGGTGTTATAATCCAGTGATTGCTCAATTCCTTATCCTCAAAATACTTTAGAAAGAACTGTAAGAGCACAGGAAATGCTGTCCCCATGGTCTATCAGTTCGTAATCTTGCTGATGGTCTTTCTCTAGGTGCTTCAGTGAGGTGCAAGAAACCCCAGAATGAATGATAATAGCTTTAGCTACCTACAGACGAAATTTCATCCTAATCTTCTCTTTTAAAGGTTGGCTTCTCCCTGAACGATTTCCCCCAGTATTTTAACCTTATCTAAAGTTGTTCTGGAGGTGTTCATTATCCATATGAATTTCCTTTTCTGTTTTGAATCCTACTGTGCTCCTTATATCAGTGGCACCTTGTAGCTATGAGTTCCAGAGAATAATTATGCAAAGTAGAGAAAAAAACATTTCCTTTTATAATTTTTAAATTTGCTGCCTTTAAGTTTCACTGAATGGCACTTCACCCTTTTATAGTATAAGAAGAAATACAGCACCAGAGTCATCTGTATTATTCAGTATTTTATAAACCTCTGTTGTGTTCCTTCTCTAAACTAATCAGTCCTATCTATTGATTGATTGATTAAAATTTTCATTTTGGAATTTTTCAACTTTTTTCATCATCCATCTCTAAATCCCTTGTTTTTGTGGTATATCCTTTTCCTTCCTTTCTGCTAGACTAGCAAGAAGATCTAAATCTTCCTATCTTATCAAACACAGATCAAATCACAGCAATTCCTAGCTTTTATGACTGACTTATTCAACTCACTATACTTAAATAAGAGCAAAAAAGCATCAGTTAGCTCAGAATGGAGTAGCACCATTAGTCATAGAGCCACATCACCATTCACAACACAGACTCTCCATAGAAAACTGGATCAAATTCAAGATCTCCTTGTTAATCTTCAAGGTCCTCTGTAATGCTGGCCTCAGAAGTCTCAGTAAGTACCTTTATCTCTGTGCCAATCACCTCCCAAAATGCATCATTCGTCAGAAAGCTGTCAACCTCAAGGTTGCATCAGGCAAGAGGGGCAGACAAAACTGTCCTGGAAACAGGGCTGAGATTTTTGGCACTCATTACCAAGGGACTTTAGAGTGACAACCAGTCTTCTTGCTTTTGGAATGGACTGTAAAATTCACTTCTTCAGCTTGGCTTTCCCACAGCAAGACCTGGAAGAGGAAAAGAAACAAAAAGAAGAAAAGCAGCAAAAACGAATGGAGGAAGGAGAGACCATTTAAATAAAAATACTGCCTATGAGAAGTAAGGAAGCAAATAAGTCCACCGGCCACTGGTGATTTCTCTCTCAGGATGTAGTGAGGTGCCAAGGAAGTAACACAAACAGTTCCTTTTCTATACTGGTAACCTATAAACTACATCCACTCTACCATCAGCTTATCCCCAAACTCTGTTTATCTAATTTCTTTAATCTTTCACTTTAGTTTAGTCCTTACAGACAATTTATAATTTTTTGCCCATTTCTATACTTTCCATTATAAACTCTAAAAGGAAATTAAAAGGGACAACAAACATAAAATCCACATTATTTAACACACTAGAAGTACCTTTTGTGCAGCAATTCTTAGATTCACAGACATAGTGGCATCTTTTTAATGACCACTTCTGTGGCTATAAACTTTCAAATTGATTTTTTAAGCTACTGTAAATATTTATTGGCTGCAGTGTTTCCGTAATTAAATAATGTAAAAGTTTCTTGAATAATTTCTAAAAAGAGGTCCTAATGGCTGTTTTTATTTCTTCCTCTCTAGAAAACTGACACTAAACAACAACTGGCTTTCATTTCACACTTTATAAACCAACCCTTTTAAAATGGCACATAAATGTATGGGAACAAAATTTCAATATTTCTTAGTAACATTAACCTACATTATCATTGTAAATGTTTAACATCCTCCTATGCTAAGTTTAACTCAGGGTTTTGGTTTTGTTTTTTTTTTTTTTGGTTTCCAGGACGAGGTTCAGTATAAATTGCTTTTGCAGCAACTTGATTCTGCACAGCAGTCTTCTCTCAATGGCAATGCATTTTCCTCTTGTATACAGAATTGCAGTAGCTTGTTCACTGATGGCCAGATTCTGCTCTCATTGGAGTCAGTAGGAGCTTTGCAATTAACTTCAATAGGAGCAGGAGCAGGCCATAATTTCTTTCTGATAAGTAGAGCTTGAAGTACAAGAACATCTGATGAGCTTAGAGTCTATAAGAGAATCATAAGTGAAAGACCCAGTATTATTCCCACTAAAGTCAATGGAAAAACTTCGCTGACTTTAGTGCAACTAGATTGGATGGAAAGTCAATCATTAGTTTTAAGGGCAGCCAGTAAATGATCATCATGATCAGGAATGTGGCAAGCAGAATGGAATTAAAATGCATTTATCTAAATGATGATTCAATTGAGATTGATTTAACCATTTTCATAAAAGGAAAATTACAATGGATTTTGTGATTTTAACCAATCAAGGCCTGCAGACGTCCCATGGGAAATACCAGTAAACTTTCTTTTTACAAGCAACAATCGCCTGGGCATGGCCAGCTTATGAAAATTTTCCTCATTAAAACTGCACTAATATTAAAAAGCAGGATACAGTCAAAATCTCTTCAAAGACTTTCTAAATGGAAAAAAAAAAAGTAACATTGCAAGTTTTTTTTTTTATTTCTTTGTCATTTTTTACCTCATTTGGAGAAAGGTGCAGTGGCTGAAGGAGTTTATTTTATGCATGCTTTTCAGACCCACCAGGCTTCTACATTTTGTTAGTGACTTGATCACTAGCATCAAGTTATAATTTCATCAGAATATGAGGACCCTTAAATGTAAACTGTCACCACTGACACATTGGTGCTAACCAATTTGGTTCACAATGTGAAGGTAATTATGTGTTATGCTAATAGTGTTGGAGTTCTTTTGGTAGGAGAAGGGGACCTCTTGTGCTGCCTCTTACTCCTGAATGTATTAATAATTGAACAAGTATCAGCATTTTTATATAAATATACAAAAAAAACCACTCTGGTTTAATGGTTTGGTCACAGCGGCTAAGTGCAATGCCCAAGTGAAATCTCTCCTAGAAGGGCTTGATTTTCATTAATACTTCTTTAGAACTGAAAATGGTCTGATTCAAAGCACAAGTAAGCCAATAGAAAGATTCTCGTTACTTTAGGAAGTGTTGTATCAAGCCTTTTTCTAATAGATCCTTTTGGTTCTGTTTTCATGTTGCCTCAACTAAACATGAAACATTTTCTGTACTCTTCATTTAGATCAGGTACGGCCAAACTGCAGCTCATGAACCGCATGCGTCTCTTCAAAGAAAAAGTGTGGCTTGCAGAAGAGCACAGCAGGGAGATGTGTGGCATGGTCAGAAACAGTGGCAAAGTAGTGGCATGGCTGGGTCCTCAGGAATGGCGTGGAGATGTGCAGCATGGTTGGAGAGGGCAGGGAGAAGCGTTGGCATGGTTTGGATGGCAGGGAGAAACTAAAATTTTACTGTATAGGTAGGCTTAGTTTCATGGTAACCTTAAGTAAGTATTAGAATCTGACATTAGTAGGATCTATATTTGCCCTCTTTTTACGATAAAATTAAAGCATGCAATGAATTTTAAACTTAGTAACTCTGAAGTAGGTAAAAATGACTATATGCCTCAGTGCGGCTCTCGAAGGTTCAATAATCAACTTGCATGGCTCCTGAGTTCCATAAGTCTGGCCACCCCTGATTTTGATTCTGATTCAACAAAGCACTTGAGCACATGTTTAAGTACATTCCTCTTTCTATAGGGATGGACATAGGGACATAGTTAAATTTAAACATCTGCGTGGAGGCTTTATTGAATCATGGTTATTAATCCCTCTTGAAACCTCTCCTATCCATGATGTCTACAGTAACTTAGTTATTAGTCACTGTTATAAATCATCTTCCTTAATATTTATACTTAAACACAACAAACTTACTAATGCAATAGTTGTAACTTTGGGTCATATTCACCCCATTTGAATTCACTGCCAGTTAAATATTTAAATTGCAAGGTCTTGAAGGACTTTCCCTTCCATTGTCTTGTGTGGGAAATGTAGAACATTTTTGGGTACCCTAAAATAATCAGTAACAACAATACTTAAGAAATATACGTAGACCCCATAACTGATTTACTCCAGTAAGTCGTAACCTCTATCGGAGCAGTCCATCTGTTGATGTGACATCAGTGATAGAGCCAATGAACCACCTTCAGCTTCCTCTTGAGATGTGGTGAATATGATGTCTCAAGCAAATAGTGAATGTTCACACTTGCCAGGTTTGATGTGAGCTATAACCAGTCTTCCAAAATATATTTGTATGTCTCAGCAGTATGAATTTTCAAAAATGGAATGGTAAACTATTTTTGCTGTAAGAATATTTTATCTAGTAATAGACTATTCTCCCTGGGTTTCTTTTATATTGCTGGTGTCTTTAGATTAAACACATAATTTGTTAGTGCTGAACACTTACATGTAGCTGATTTCTCTTCACTGATAGCCTAGGAGCATTTTCTGAGGCTCAGAGAGAATTTGGCAAAACCATTCCACCTCCTTCTGGCCTCCCAATTGAACAATCAACAAAAGAAATCTGATTTTTCTAAGCAGCAGCTGTGTGTGTATTTCACTTCACTGCAACCAGGTGATATACACAAGGTCATTCTCAAGCATTTAAGATTACAGATGTTATGAGACACCTGGAGCCATACTGTTCCAACAGTTTTTAAGCAGAAGGTCCCACTGAACTCAACAAGGATTCCTGCCTAAAAACTGATGGCATAGGATGGTCCCAGATGTTTCCTAACATTTGTGGTCTTATCATGCTTGAGAATGAACTTGAGTATGTCCTTTCTTCAAAAGAAGAATATATCCTGAAGGCATGATGTGGCATTACCTAAGAAAGAAGTAAATACGATTTATAGATTTGCATCACCTTGGAGGTGGAGGGAATTTTCAATCCACTAAAGTAACTGTCGTCACAGTCTATGTACTAAAAATTCCATAGAAATATGACTATTTTTAGGACAGAATTGTCCTAAGAGGGCTCAGAGTTGAGGTCTGGCTGCATATATGGAAACTTAAATTGCTGATTACTAAAGTATTCTTTAAATATGGGAACTAAGCTTTGGTTGCTGTTGAATAACATGAAATGCATTGGGAAGCATATGGGAAGCACAAACCTTACAAACAAAAAAACTGTACTGTAATGAGATCTTGATGGGATATGACTGTAGAAGCTCTAGTGTTAGTCCTATTATGATGGTATTACAACTGGATTTCCTTTTTTATGTGCCAAATAATCTTATTTTACCCTTTTAGAGCATATTTTGTTTCTAAATCTTCTAGCATATTACAAAACTTTATGTATTTAGTGTTGTCACACCCTTGTGAGGTGGGAAATATTGTCATCACCTCCACCCCATTGTAGAGATTAGGAGACTGAAGTCTAGAATAATAAATTCTGAGCTCAGCACTAAGTATGAATAGCTGGGCCAGATGCTGGGCAAAGTTTTCTGCCAGCGTGGCAGTTCCACAGAGGCTGCAGTGCTCAAAGCTTGGAAAACAGGACACTTTGTGGAGAAGGAAATCCTCTACCCCTGTCTACATGCTATACTCTCTCTCCAACACTCAAGGGGCTCTTAGACTATGTGTTTCTACAGAAACTTAGTTTGAACTTGTTAGCTCAAACTAATAAGTTCAAGGTTAGTTTGAACTAACAATGTGGACTATTTGAACTAGTTCACATTGTTAGTTCGAAATAACTGCCCTTAGTTCAAACTTCTTAAGTTTGAACTAAGGGTTAGTTTGAGTCTCCATCGTGTTTAGTTCAAACTAAGCACTGGTGCTTACTAGTTGGAACTAAGTGTTCCTTAGTTTGAACTATGGAAAGGCTAATGTAGACTATGGCCAATTTAGTTTGAATTAAGCCTCATTAATCTGAATTAAATCATTTTCACAACACCATCAAATTGAGCCTGGAACACTCCACACAGGAGATCCACTTTCTTTACACTACAGTACAAATCAGGGATAGATGCATCACCACCACCCTATACCAAAAACCTACTGATCGGTATAGTTACCTACATCCTTCGAGCTTCCATCCTAAACACACCACACGATCCATTGTCTACAGCCAAGCCCTAAGATATAACCGCATCTGCTCTGATCCCTCAGACCGAGACAGACATCTTGAGGATCTCTATCAAGCATTCTTGAAACTACAGTACCTGGGGACGTAAGAAAACAAATTGACAGAGCTAGACGGGTTCCCTGAAGTCATTTACTACAGGAGAGACCCAAGAAAGAAAGCAACAGAACACCACTAGTCACCACATACAATCCTCAAGTCAGACCTCTGCAAAAGATCATTAAGGACCTACAGCTTATTCTAAAAGATGATCCCTGTCTCTCTCAAGCATTAGGAGACAGACCACTCCTTGCTTATAGGCAGCCCCCTAATCTTAAACAGATACTCACCAGCAACTACAGATCTAACAACAGGAACATTGAAGCAGGCACACACCCCTGCAAAAAAACACGCTGCCAAGTCTGCCCACATATCTACACAACAGACACCATCATAGGTCCTAATCAAGCCTGCTACTCCATCAAAGACTCATTTACCTGCTCATCCACTAATGTGGTCTATGCCATCATGTGCAAGAAATGCCCCTACATCTTATATATTGGACAAACAGGACGATCGCTCTGTAAGAGACTGAATGAGCACAGAGCTGATATCAGAAATCAAAGAACAGAGAAACCAGTTGCTGAGCACTTCCATCTTCCTAATCACTCGATGATGGATTTGTTAATGACTGTCGTTAGAGATGTACCTGGGACATCAAGACTTCAAAGAGAGACAGCTGAACTCGAATTAATATGCAAGCTAAATTCTGTGAAGGCTGGTCTGAATCGAGACTATGGGTTCTTTTCCCATTACAAAGGGTAATTTGACTTCAGGCTTCCCATGGTTTGAAACTGTAAACTGCTCTGATTTGCTGTTGCTTTATGACCTGATCCTATGTTTTACACCCCCTTGCATTTAGTTTCATTCCTTTCTGTAAGTTCACCCATCTTCGAAGCATCTGAGGAAGTGGGATCTTCTCCCACGAAAGCTCATGCAAAAAATAAATCTGTTAGTCTTAAAGTGCCACACAACTGCTTGTTGTTTTTTTAGTGTAGACATAGCCTTACAGTCTGGGAGCATATCACACACTAGATGTGCTTACTTCCTGCATGTCCCCTTGTATAGGAGAATCACAATTTTTTTAAGGCCAAATTCACCTTTGGCAGAAGTAAATGACTAAGCTAAGATAACACAGACAAGTTTGCTGGAAGATTGATAATATACTCAGTTCTCCAGAGTCTTTGTCCTGTGCCTTTATCTTAGTTGACCCATACCCAGCCTGTTATAATGCAAGCGATGCCCTTATGTTTCTTCTTCACAGGATGAAATTGCTTACTGATCACAAATTTATCAAACTAAGAGTTCTAGTATAAGGAGAAGAAAACAATAACTGACATTAAAAGGAGACAAGCCACACCAAGGAATCTGTGGTATTCATATTTTAAACAGTTGTCTCACCTAATTACCACACAATCATCTTTAATTACACTGTGAAGTTTAGAGAGAAGAGATATGAGGGGAGATATAGAGGTATACCCTGTGCTAGGCAGGAAGGGGGAAAGAGAAATATTTCATTTACTGCCGTGCTGTAAATGAAAATTTAAGACAGATACTGAAAAAGACAGAGAGAAGCAAAAATGTTATCTGCAGAGCAGTGCTTGTTTGCCTCAGTATGTACTTTGGTTTGTTTGCTCATGCAGGAAAATATTGTGGTAAGGAAAAGCAGTGTCAAAACTAAGAAAACATGAGTATGATGTACAATTAGAGCAGCAGTAGATCTCTCTGAATCAGAGCAACAACAAAGCTATTTAGGGCTTGATCCTGCAAGGTTCTGAACACTCTCCACTCCAGCAGAAATTAGTAGAAACTTAAGCATCTTGGGCATTTTTCAGGCTCAAGATATTAATGGGGGAGAATAGTGTTACATCAGAGCAAAGTGGTTAAGAACAAGAAATGGTAATCAGGAGACAGAACTCCACTTAAGCAAAAGAGAATTTTCTGGTCTCATAGCTAGAGGATCAGATTCTCAGCTACTGTATATCAGAATGGTGTTACTGACTTACTTCAGTGGACCCATACCAGTTTTTATTGGATGAGTATCTGGTTCAGAATCTGTAAGTGACTGACACTGCCATGCTTTGAGTGTGAATTCCCAGTCTTACAAGGAGAGCTTATTCTAGCAGACTTTTTTTTTTCCTCTAAATGATCATGCTGTAATTGTGCAAAGCTTTTACTCCCACAGCCATCACCTTTGTGATAGTGCATTTCCTCCTCATAAATTACATCTCAGACTGCCCAGACCTTTCTGTTCCCCTTCATTAGCTTGCCTGTTAAATGTTTCTGCTACCAGATGCTTAATGGACTGGGAACAAGCAATGACTATGGCTTACCTTAACTTCCTTGAATAGTTCAGTAGTTCTGGTCTGACTCAACCTGCAGAGACTGTCTTTTCATTAGAGTTCACAGTGTCCTGTTTGCACAAGGGCATTAACAGTTTGCAGCAGCTCCTTTTCTAGGTACAATTTATATGACAGGAAAGAAATTGCTGTATAGTCCATGGGACATTGTTTGCATTAGGAAATTACAATATGCTTAGATTTTTTTTTCTTTCCTGCTTACTTACTAACTTTTTAAAGAAGATAAATATTAAAGAAATTAACCTACAGTTATGGATTTTCATGTCTGACTCTTGAAGAGTCCAATAAATGGTAGTCAAAGAAAAACTGAGGAAATGACAGGTTGAACAAGGCAAACTATGGGTGTGCTGGATTACCCAAAAAGGGATTGGTTCCTGAAAAGTAGTACAGAGAACTGGTTCTGTAAATAGGTAGGAACAGAATGTGCCACCTGTAACATATTTAACACTTACAAGGACTCTCTCTGTGACCAGGCCTTTTAAAAGTTAGTCTTCTTTTCCCTCAGATATACTTGTGCATTGAATGCACCAACAGACAGAAAGCCTAGGTGATGCGAGTGACAAGAGGGCTGCCCTCCCGCCCCGCACTGGGCTTCCTGAAGGAGGATTCATTTCACACTCTTAGAACTGGGTTTAAAACTGAACGTCTGCTTCAGAGTCCTTGTTATCTCAGCTGCCTCCAGATAGTGGCTTGATTTGACTTGACCCCAGACAGTATCAGGAGACTATTAATCCTGATTATTATAATATTATTATGCTCATTAATAAAGTATAATATAGTAGTATAACTGTTATGAAATCTGATTTCTGAGGTAGGTGAACAAGTGGATTGATTTGAGTTTGTCCATCTGACTGAAGGTAAATGGGAATGCCCGTATGTTTAGGTTCTCCTCCTATATCTCTGTTCACTTAATTGACTTACCGGTATTTTTCTCTGGTGTGGTGTTGGAATTGCTGCAACTTATTGTCTTGAATGACTTTAGTATCCTTGAAGCTAACATATGAGGGTTAACTCTAGGTTTTGTGATCATCATGAGACTGTTCCAAGTTATCTCAGGCTCAGTCCATGTTTGTGGATGTCATTTGGATTCTGGGTGGTCACAGCATTATTTTCATTGTTTTGATGCAGTCCCTTCGGTTCTTGGTTTGCCTGGAGAGACAGAGTGCTCATCACAATTTCAGACATATACAGGTCAGTTATCAACAGCATAATAGATGATTCTCCTTTGTCCTCAGCCACTGATATAGTGGTTCCCAAAAGCCATATTGTGCTATACAGATGAGCTAAGACAATTGAAAAGCAAGAAGCTAATGTCTTTCAATGAGCTGGCAAGATGGAATGTAAGTAAATATTTATCATTAGTAGACTCAACCAGTTGTGTCAGTCTTTTTCTCTTGGTCAGGGCTGAATTCAGATCTTCATTGCTCTGTCTGTGTGGTACCTGTCCTGAGTGTAAAGAGAGTTCTTGATTGCCCATGACAGTTTATGATGCATTTTTCACAAGCACAAAGATCTCTTAAATTGAAAAAAAAAAATTGGTGGTGGTACAAGAGCTTTCCTGGTTTATGAGTGGTACTTCAAAACGTATTGCAGTCTGCTGAGATTCAGAGAAAGTTAACTGAGTAGAAACTGCAAGAACTTTTGAGAAAATATTTGTACCTTTCCTCACCCTCCTTCTTTTTGTCTCTTTAGACTGTATGGTCCTTTGAGAAGGGACTATGTACATTCCTCTGTGTTTAGAGAGCTACCATAATATGGGGCATACTATGGTATAAATAATAATAGTCATAACAATGATACTGTGATGATCAGGTATCTCTAGTGTATTAACTTCTCCCCTTGCTATCATGTCATTTTCACTACCAGCTGTTCAAGGGACTGCTGATTCTGAGACAGAACTACCATTGAGATGAGTGCTGGCAAAATGGTTCTCTCTGGCATATAGCAGAATAAGCAATTGCAGGGGCCTCTTGTGGTGGATACTGCACCAAAAGTCCATGTTGCTGCAGCACAAAACATCTGGATCTCAACTGGAGAGAGAAGGAAGCCCATCTTGGAAAAGCTGGTGGAGCTGACTATAAAAAAGGGGTACAGAGAGAGGGTCTCAGTAATTATCTGACTGCTGAATACCTCTGTAGGGTCCTTATTGAAACTGATGTGTCCCCTTCACTCTGACAGAGCCCCATACAGAGCAGAAGAAGAGCATGCCCTCCAGGGCTATGTCTACACGCACATCGTTATTTCGAAGTAAGGATTTCAAAATGAGTTATTTCGAAATAAAGTCCTTATTTCAAAATAAGTTAATTCGAATTAACAAAATGTTAGTTCGAATTAAGGGAAAGCCTGCTATTGAAATGGCTGTTATTTCAAAATGGTTATTTCGAAATAAAGCCATTTGGACATGTTGTTTCAAAACAACATGTCCAAACGGCCTTATTTCAAAATAACCATTTTGAAACAACAGTCGTTTTGAAACAATCTGGGTTTAACCTGTTTCGAAACAGCAGTTCTTATTTCAAAAGGATGGGATGTGTCCTTTTGAAATAAGAAAACGTCATGTGAACCAAATATCTTTTATTTCGAACCATTTCTAGAACAGAGTGCAACAGCCATGATGAAAGGGCTCCTTTAAACAAGCACCAGCTATGCTTAATTTTACCCTCTGTCTCTGAAGGCAGAGGAATCACAGAGCTTTTGGGTGAATCCATTGGGCTCCCTTGTACTGCTCAGGTTCCTCAGGATGAGGGACGCTGAGCTAGTTCTTAATTTTTGAAAGCTGTTCCTTCATGGCTTTTTGTAACAGGAGATTGCAGTGGAAAATCAGAATCTATGCTAAGCAGAGTTAAACAGCTCACTGGCACTAACATGCCTAGAACTTTACTACTAAGAAATCAAAGCCTTGTAATAGAAAGCATATTTTCAGATTAATCTAAATGACTACATTATTATACTGAAATGGAATATTCTCAGCCAATCGAGAATGCTCTCTACCTCCCAGCCAATGCTAGGCAAGTGAAAGGCAGGTGGATGACATAACTGGCTCTTCCTGACGGAAATCAGAAATAGAGCAGTCAGTCCAGGAACAGTCTAATAAACACAGGGATGATGTACAGATAGTAGGGATAACAGTATATATTTTTCCTCTCATTTATGTGGTTTCCTACACTCTGGTTGCTCCTAGCTGTCTGAATTTCATAGTCAATTCAGCTATTTCTTAGTACTATGTACGTATTGTGAAAACAGTCCTGGGTATGAGGCATGCATTGGCAATGAAACTATTAATCAGCCCATAGAGAATAGTCTCTTCTTGTGAGTCCTGCATTGGTCCCTGTTTAGCCAGCATTTAATTTTTGATTTCTATTATTAATTGTTGTTAAATATTTACTGTATTTGATCTTATACGCACACTGATGAAAAGATAGCCATCAATAATAACCTTAAGGATCTCTGCTCTGTCTAGCGAGCGCAGCCTCCCTTGCACCTAACACACAGGGATACAGCATCCTGGGCTCCTAATCCAAACAGGGAGCCACCCTGCAGTGCTGTTGTGAAACTGTGAACACTGAAACTGATACACACTGATATCTGTCAAAATTTCCCAAAAAGTAAAATGTCAAATTTGCCAGACATATTCATAGGTCGACTGTACTAGCAAAGACTTTGGAAACATTTTTTTTTTTTAATCTAGAATGTCTCTCTAAATAAGAGATGGCTCAGTGGCATAGCTGCAATTATTATTAAATTTATTTACATGGCAGAGATGATGTGATGCTTGGTTTACATTCAGGAAGAGGGAAAGATGCCTCCCACTGACCCTTTTACTGAGGTGTGGGAGGTCCATGGGGTCATTGAAGCATTGCATATATTTGTGTAGAAGGCATGTGGCCACTGGGAACCAGCAAGGATTTAGTTTAGCATGGGTTTTGTGATCAATTTATTCAGAACCTTATTTTCATTCACAGAGCACTACTCTACAGGACACCTTTGATTCTCTAAAATCAAAAGGTTAGCAGAATGAGAATAAAATGTCAGTCTGTATAGCCCATATCTTCTCAGTTCATAATCTTTTAGAAAAGAAAAAGGATCTTCAAATGGAAAGATTCAGTTGCTCATTTGATCATTCATTCTCCCCTTTGGTACTTAGAATGTCTTTTTACTTAATCTGTAAAAACAGTTTATTTACAAGTAGTCTGTTGTGGACAAGTACTATGGCACTTAGTAACAATGTAAACAAAAAGAAATAGAAGAGATTTTTATAGAATTTTTAAATCTTGTTGTGGAGTTCAATAAAGAGTTATATACTTGCTGTAAATTTCTGTAGGGTGGTTTTAAAAGCTTACCATTCTCTCTTAAATTTGATGGGACTTGGCCCTAAGAACTAATAAAAAAATAAGACAAGAGGAAATAAAATGCAACTTATAGGAAAGCATGCTTTGGATTCACTGTCCAGCAGCAAAAATAAGAAGGGAAAAAAATCAACCTATTTTTATTCATATAAAACCCTACCCATAGCTGAAGACTTACAGGTGCAGCATCACTTGTAAAATGGGAGTGCTCACTTGGCACTTTGAATATGCTAATCGTATAAGCTCCATATTTAACCATATATTTTCCTCTCATTTCTCCCATTAAATATTGTTTCTCTGTCAGGCTAGTGTTAGCTCAGATATTCATTCTGCAGTTTCATCATTATCACTTTGTTAATTGGGAAACAGTAGTTACCTATGTATGTAAGTAAGAGGAAAATCCTGGTATCTGGCATATCGGTGGATGGTAATTATTGGCAGATGATGACTTTTTGAATGTATGCTCTTGTGCGTGTATGTAACATTTAGCCAAACGTTTATGTACTGAATGGAGAGGAATGACAACTTTGCACTGCCTATTTGTGTTTGAGATCAGTTATATATTTTCTTCACTGGTGGCTGATCTACCTTGAAAATACAGTCTTTGTAGCTGAAGATCCTGGCTCTTGTAGTAGGCTGAAGTATTCTGGGGAAAAAACTGATATGCTGTGGAGGCTGGTCCCTGTCCACCTTATTCCCCCACACACCTCCATCCCACAAAAAGAACTTTGCCATCCAAAGTTGCAGAGTCAGCCAGAGAGAGAGAGATTATGGAAAGGAGTTTTTTTTCCTCCCCCTTAGCGACTGTGGAGTGTTTAGTTCTTTACTTCTAACCCGTCTCCCACCCATTGTATTTTATCCTACCCTCTTCAAACACTGTGCAATCTTTAATTAAGTCTCCCATAAATGCTTTGCCAAGAGAAAATAAACATCAACATAAATTGAGCACTGAGCTTCTATTCAATGAGCACAACCTTGGCCAAATGACATTATTAGGGCTTATGTTATTTTATTAATTACTTATATTAAAATTATTACAGATATCAATTATTAACTTGGATGTGTCTTTTTGTGACAGAAAAATAGATTAACAGCATAATTATAGCATCAAAAATAGATATGGATGAAAAAAATAATCATATCCCAGGACACCTCAGTTTCATTATGTTGTGTGTTCTGGGCTAATTGCTGTAGTTGGTGAGTAAAGCTGTTAATTTTGAGACATGCCAGTGGATATATTAGATGTGCAATCTTTTTGCATAAGACACATGTAGGCACTGGTGTATTTTATGGAAGATAGGATACATGAAAACAACAAGCACGGATTTTTATAGATATTTATATATTCCTCAACCAAATAAACAAGGAGTCCTGCGGTACTTAGACTAACAAATTTATTTACTGCATGAGCTTTCGTGAGAGAAAAATACCACTTCATCAGATGCTTTGAAGATGGGGGAACTTATAGAATGGAAGGAAATAAATGAAGGGAAGTGTAAGTCATGGGATCAGATCACGTCGTAACAGTGTCCAATGAAGTGGCATTTTCTCCCATGAAAGCTCATGCAATAAATAAATGTTAGTCTTTAAGTGCCACAGGACAGGACTCCTTGTTTCTTTGCTGAACTAGACTAACATAGCTGCACCTTTGGAACTTCTCAGCCACTTTATCAAATTAACTCTTTCTTCAATATACTCGCCAAATTCTATGACTAAGCCCTAGTCTACACTTCGGACTCTTCTTGATGGCTGTTGACCGACATTTACGCAGAGTACATAAAATGCCTTGCATAAACGCCAGCAACTTTGAGAGCCACCAAGACACGCTAGGGAAAGCTGATCGCAAATCCCTTGTGGTCAGCTTTTCTCTACATCTTCCTGCGTCCAGGACTTCTGGTGCTGACTGCCGGGAGCTCAGCAGCAAGTTCAGACTCTCTGCTAAGTGCTCTGGAAACGCCAGGCTGACAGCAGCGATTTTGCTGCCATCAGTATAGACACAGCCTAAGACGCTTTCTGTACCCATATGGTTTTTTCTCCTTTGATATTTTGGTCTCAAATGTAGGGAGAGTGAGTTTTTTTTTTCTCTTGAAAATAGCTAACATTCTTCTGGAGTAATGGAAAACAGCAGTCATGTAATTACAGCCATAGTAATATGCCTGCTTAGAAAGCACAGAGGCCATGGTGACTCATTCAATAATATTTGTTGGTGCATTCAAGCAAGGTGAAGAGTTTACATGAGAACAGCCATTCTGAACCAGCCTGGTTTGAGTCCTCTGAAGTGCATACAAATTTTTGTGTTGGAGTGGTACATTGTTAGAATATGCCCATGTTCTGATGCCCACCTAGAATAATCCATACTCCAAATTGCAAGTGAGAGGAGACATAACTACAGTAGAAGCTCTTTGTCCTGCACTCTATGAATTGGTTTGTCTTCTACTGCAGGGTATATTGGGATTTGGTTTATACTGAATTAGCTAAACTTTGAGATAAGACTCATAGATTTGTAAACTTTAAGGCCAGAAGGGACCTTCATGATCACTTAATCTCAGCTCCTTGACATTGCAGGCTACAGAAGCTCACCCACCTACCCCTGTAATATAGTCACAACCTTGGCTGTATTACGGAAGTCCTTAAATCTTGATGTAAAGAGTTCAAGCTACAAAAAAATCCACCACCATATAGAGTTGTTCAAACCTGCAAGTAACCCATCTGTCATGCTGCAGAGGAAGGTGAAAATCCCTCAGGCCTTCTGTCAGTCTGACTCGGGATCATCAAGGAATCTTCCTCTAAGTATGTTGATCAGTTAGACCCAGCCACCTGGGAAAGAATTTGCAGTAGCAACTCTTCCCCTGCCCTCCCACCAGCTGTTGGAGATACTAGCAGTTGCAGATTAGCTGCCTTGATAAGCAGTCTCATCATATTGATGCCTCTGTGAATTTATAAAGCTCAGTTTTCAAGCCACTTAATTTTTTTTGCCACTGCTTCCCTTGGAAGTTCCAGAACTTTACTCTTCGGGTGGTTAGAAAGCTTTGCCTCTTTTCTAACCTAAATTTATTAATGGCCAGTTTATATCCATTTGTTTTTGTCAGCATTGGTACCTGACTTAAATAACTTTTCTCCCTCCCTGGCACTTGTCCCTCTGCAGTATTTATAAAGAGCAGTCACATTTCCCCTTAGCTTACTTTAGGTTAGGCTAAGCCAGTCTTTGAGTGTCCTCTCATGATTATCCTTGTAGCCCTTCTTTACTGCTGTTCCAGTTTGAATTCATCTTTTTTAAACATGGGAAACCAAAATTGCACACAATAGTCCAGATGAAGTCTCACAGTGCCTTGTATATTGGTACACATGCATCTGGTTTTTACTGGAAATGCCTTTCCTGATGCCTCCATTTTGTGATAAAGAAATACATCCAGGTCTTTCTCATCCATCATTGCTTCTGACTGATACATTTCCATCTTATAGCAAAAAATTCTTGTTGTTAGTCCTTACAAATTGTAATAAGAAAACATTTCTTCTGTTTGCATGTTTTCGAGGGGCAAATCCTTTCTTAAAACAATAGGTGTTTGATCAAGCTGTAACAAAGTGATTTCTAAACATTTGCTAGATTATTGAAATTGAGTGGGGGGCAGGGACTGTCAAAATGAAATATTTTAGCAAGGGCAGATGTTCAGGTTCTGCTCTCAGATAGATCTTTTCTACCTGCCATACCAGCCTTTTTGGAGTACGTTAGTCTGTTTCAAAAATGTAAGCTTTGCAATATTTTTAGAGATTTGCTACTAGATATTTACTACTTACCTCAGTTCTATATGTTACTTTGATCCCAATACCTCATCTAAGCCACTAGTGGTTCTTCACTGTCAGCATACAGCCATGTTTTGGTAAGCTGCGGTCATATGTGAATAGCTCAGTCATCTGCTTTAATTATTTCCCAGTTTCATCATCAATGAAACATCAAGATATCAGCAAAGTCACTCTGCCTTTCATGACACTATGCTGTGCTTAGGACAACTCATCATCCCCTTTTATGAAACTAATCAAACTCTGCTGCTTACAGTGTTTAGCAATTGCATCATTCATTAGAGAAGCTCTTGTTGGCAATTTTCTAACAGAATGAGGCTTGCAGTAGTGCCAGTGTTTGAGATTAATGGAGGTTAGAAGAGAGGTAGAGTTTTAACAGCTCAGACAAGTATCATTCTGTCATTCTGCATTAAGTCTGGTGTCTGATGATAATAATGAAGTTTCTAACTACATAACAAGCAGTCAGTCGATTCAAGCTGCCACATTCAGCTGCCTTCTAAAGTATAGCCTCTTATTTCTCTTTAGCAATATTTATTAAATTCCTCAAGGCATTCAGTGTGATTTCTGATTGTTCTGCTATAAGTTATCCTATTAAGGAATGGACAGAAAGTTACTTTCTCATGTAGCTGGACTATTGCTGCTGATTTACTGCTTAGTATAAGGAAAGGGCATACTTTTTTAATAAATCTCCCCTGAAGTTGTTGATATTGATACATCCAGGAAAATGGAATCTAAACAAAATTAATTGATCATTCACAGTTTGCTGTAAGTAGCAGTGGGCCTTTACCAACTCTACATCTGTGAGTGATTATGAACTTTACAGCTGCACCTTTTCTAGAATGGGCTGAACCAAATCTTCAGAAGAAAATGCCCCTGGGCATTTCTGTGGCAGTTGCAGCAATTCTGCTCTGGATCTTAATCAAATTTTGTGGCTTGGGCCCATCTTCATATGTTGTTAATTTAAGATAAAATTCTGGAGCATAGCATCTGTGTTCTGGGGTTCCTGAAAGAGTAAAGAAACCTCACCAATTCATTGGTCCCACCTTGCTCCTCCCCCACACTGGTCCCTCTGACATCTTTAAGCACCTGTGCACTGGGATGTTTGAAACTCTCAGACATTTGTATCTGTTTCTGCACTGATATTAGTGAGTTCCTTCGGTCAGGATTTGCCTCAATGATGTCAAAATACTCATACTTGTAGGTCCTGATTTAAGAACACTTAACTCAATGGGAGTTTTTCCAGAGATCTTTGTGGCATTTATGATAGTTGAAGTTATGAACTGTACTTTTGGGGTTTGATTCAAAGGACTGTAAATCACTCTTTTGCCATTTCAACATGACTCATTTTTACCTTGGGATTTGCAGGTAAAAACTGCTTTGTAAAAGGAGAATGGGAACTCTGTCAATGATAGTGGCGAGTGTGCCTTAAAAGTCAAAGGGCAAATTCTGTTTTCTACAACACTGCTAAATAAACCTGTGTGAGAAACATCACTGCAATGTATGGAGGAAGGAGGAAGCTTGCAAAGACTTTCCTGATGGGGGGAAAGAAAACATAAATAATATGGTGAGATAAAAATAGTTTGTGTCAGAAAAAAAAGGCAGCAAGCTACCTCACATTTCTGTTCTGATTAGTGGTTATTTTACATTGCATGTGCATGCACATACGCATGCACAAACACTAGGGAAAAGGGAGAGTCAAAGAACATTGGTGGAATTCTCTCTCTATGGTGATTTTATATATGTGTGTGTAGATGTAGAGGGTTTACAACCATAAATTATATAATTGTATTCCGTCTGTTTTTATATAGAGTGTGTATGTATATAAAGTCTACCTCATATGACTTAGACACAATTCCAGTGTCTTACAGGGATCAGATAAGATAATCCTTGCAATTTAAGTGGTCTAAACAGGAAGAATGTTTATTGTGACATGAAGAGAAGACATCTTTCTTTAGTGATAGTATCTAATGTAGAAACCAGCATGTGTATAGTTGGAATTATTTTTTCCAGGGAGCATTTCTTTGCATTTAGCAATGTTGGATTTCATCTGCCATTTTGTTGCCCACTTATCTAGTTTTGTGAGGTCCTGTTGTAATGCCCCACAGCTTGATTTGGATTTATATCCCAAATAATTTTTGTATCCTCTGCAAACTTTGCCACTTGACTGTTCACTCTCTTTTCCAAATCATTAATGAATGCGTTGAAAAGTAGATATCCCATAGAAATCCTTGGAGGATCTGCCATTCATCTCTTTCCATTGTGAAAAGTGACCCTCTAGACCAGTGGTCCCCAACTAGTGACCCATGGGCCAAAAATGTCCCAGAGGGGCTTTCAAAGTAGCAGCAGTTCTTTTCAGATAGAGCAAGTTTCTGGTGGACTAGAAGACCAATGCAGGCTCCTTGCTGCAACTAAGGTGATGGGAGTTCAGCAGTGTCCTTCCCCTGGCTGTAGCAGAGAACATGGCAAAGTGTTCCTCTTGGGTCCTTAGGCCCTGGGGTTCCTGCTGAAGTCAAAGGAGGAGAGATCAGCACTCCCCTCACCTGGCTCCAGTAGAGAAAAGAATATTCTTCGTGGGTCCCTTGGTGCTGGGGAACCTGCTGGAGCCACTGGGAGATGAGCACTAGTTTCCCGTTTCCCCCTAGCTGCAGAAGTGAGCCACTGCTGAGAGACCCAGATGGAGCTCTCACGGCTACAGGCTTAGTGTGGTTTCCCTGCCAGGGAGATAGGAGATCAGTGAGAAGATCACCTCAGTGGAAAAAAATCTCCCTCCATCTCTACTAGCAGGTTAGAGTGCTAGTCTTAATATAAAAAAATGTCTAGACACTGATTTCAACTGCAGAATGTTTCTGACTGCATGTTACGTGACAGGGCTAGGTGAGAATTACTAGAACCTATTAAGGAAACAAGAAAATTAGAAAATAGTATGAAAATAATCTAGAAAAGTCAGATTACAGAATGAATTACTAATGTTCTGTTTTTCCAAATCAGAAGTGAAACAAGTACAAAAACTTACAGATAAAAATGGTTTTAAGTAAGTAAGTATTTTACCGTATCACCCCACTTTTACTCAGCATTTTGCTAGGCAACTGCTTTTAGGAATTGCTCTTGGAAAGTGTAACAGTTCAGTGGCAAACCACAAAATGTATCTACAAACCAAACTGCTTCAAAACAAGTCTCTATAAATTAATAATAGCAAAAAGCAATTATCTGTACTGCTCTGTAGGGAAACTGAGGATTCAGCTGGTAAGTGAAGGACAGCTTGATAATAGGATACAGTAGATTTTGTATTTTCTCTAAATGAATGAAAATAACAGAAATACTTCTCTATAGCATATCTGAAAGATTAATGAAACTCTGTATGGTGGTAGATGGGTTAATACTGGCTTTGCCAACATGCTGAATTATTTAGTTGCTTGTCTTCTAAGGTTAGTGAGAGTCAGAATGACATTTAGAGAACGTCGTCATGCACTTTTGCCACATTTCCCTGACACTTTACATTGTCTCTGGTTGTTAAAGATGGGTTGTATTTGCAAATTAAACCTCTTTGCCCTGCAATCAGTTAAGTTTGCAATTTCAAAGATGTAGTATTGTAACCTGTTGACTAAGCAGTAGCAGAACTTATAGCCTAGCAGGTCTGTTATGCAGTTGGAGCAGAAATCAGAGAGGTAATGTTGGAAATTTTCTTAGTGTAATTTATTTGTTTACAACAATGTGCTGTCATAACGTAGGGTTGAAGAGGACCAGGAGAGTAATCGAAGGGAGTTAAATAAGCCCCAGAGTGATCAGGGCCTTGTTGCCTGTGGACCGAAGGAAAGTTACTACAGGTTAATTAGAACACCTGGAGCCAATTTTTACCAGGTTTCTCCTGGCCAGGAATCTGATAAAAATCCTGCTACAGCCACACAGAGGAGGGAGCAAGGAGAACTGATGGTAGAGTTGGAGCAGTGCTGTGATTGACTGATGGATTAGGGAAAAGCCATGAGAAAGTTACAGAGACCAGGAAGGGGAAAACTTGCCTTAGCAAAGCAAAGCCTCTTCTCACGCAAAGAGGCCTGAGTAAAAAGACCCTGCTACACATAGGAACAAGACTAAAAGACCCCTCAGGCAGGGGGACTGGAAGAGACCTTGCCCAGGAAAAGAGGGCAGAGAACCCAAGAAGTTGAAGGGGAGATAGAATTGCAGCCTTACATACTGTCAGGGGCACATAGTTGCTTTTCATAGGGACTGTGGGTTGTGACCCAGAGTAAGAGGGTGGGCCTAGGGCACTGCTGGAGGAAGCTGAAGTTCGGAGATAGGGTGACCTGCCACAAGAGAATAAAGCATGAGACTCACTTTAGTAGAGCTGACAGTTTGGCAAAGTTCACAAAGCCTGTTTTCTTGAATGGAGTGGTAACAAAGGGCATATAGGGATCAGCTTTTTGTAGAAATCTCAGGACCACTGCCCCTTCCTCTCAAGCAGAGGTCTTGTGCTCCTTTCTCCTTCTCCAGGCCTTCTCATACATCTTGGACAACTTAAACATGCTCTATGCCCTTTTCTTTCCTTCCTCTCTCTACTGGCACACCTGGGGAACCCCCACCTTAAGCCTTTCTCTTGAATTATGTGGTTTGGACTGTTAAACCTAGGTGCTCCGTTGGGCAGCTGCCTTGCAATACAAGGAAACTCAGGCCACGTGCACGCTACAAAATTTTGCTGGTACGGTGATGGTAGTCAGGAATGTGAAAAAAAAAAAATCACACCCTTACCTGACAGAGCTATCCTGCCAACAAATTCCATGCAGAAACACAGTTTATACTGGCAAAAGAGTCATAGAATCATAGGGTTGGAAGGGACCCCACGAGGTCATCTAGTCC